>CM053590.1:181803278-181899454 GCA_028646515.1 Pseudochirops corinnae
TCTTAGCAGTCTTTCTCTCAGCAACTCAGGCTCCACAATACTGGATACTGCTCTCCAAAAGTCCTTCTGGCTTTCTCTAGGCTTGGGTCTCTCTCCCAATTCATGGCTCCTCCCAGTTCAGCTCTCTCTCTTCATGTCAACAAGTCCATCCCCCCACTGTGGGATTTATAAGCTCTGGGTTTTAACACTCAGCCCAAAAACCAAGCCAATACAGGGGCATCTCCAAATTCTGTTACCATTACAATTATATATAAGTGGCAGAGTTGCACAAAGTCTTCAGCCTCATTTTCTCTTCTAGAGTCATTGAAGTTCAGTGGTAAAAAAAAAAGTCATTGGTGATGGCCTGGAATACAACAGATGACGTTGGTGTTTTTGATTTCTGACTAAGGTTAAAGCACTCCATAGTGCCTGCTGTAGCCTCCTTCTCAGCTGTTGGAACAAATTGTTCTCATCTGCCCATTCTGCAGGGGAAAGCCTTCATGTGCTATGAAGACTCCTTTCAACTTTCACATGCTATGTCCTGGCAGTGAGGTGGTACCTTGGATAGAGTTCTGAACTTAAAGCAAGGAAGGCCTGAGTTCAAATTCCACCTCAGATACTTAATAACTGTGTGACCTGGGCAAGTCACTTAATCTCTCTTAGATTCAATTTCTTCATTTGTAAAATGCCACGACAGTGAGAAACAAATAAAATAGCATGTATAAAGCACTTTACAAAGCTTTAAAGTGCTGCATAAATGCTGTTATTTTTGTGTATGTGTTTTTGTATTTTTGTATTATGTCCTAAAGGATGCAAAGAAGTATGCCTCTCGAAATAGCTCCGCAAATAGCAAGATACCCATAGGACATGGTGGCAAACACAAATTATAAAGAAGGGATTTTGTTGTTGTTGTTTTTCTTGAACAGACCTTTTCTTTGATCACTGTAGGGAATTCCAAGTGTGGAAATTTTCTTCCCAGATGCAAGTGGACAACTTATAGCCTTCAAGAGTTGCCTCAGAGTTAAGTGACTTGTCAATGGTCACACAGCTAATTGACACAGTTTGAAGCTAAGTCTTCTTGACTCTCAATCTACCAGTCCAGGCTTTCTCTCTTAAAGATTTAAGAAAATATATTGATTTTGTTCTATATTGTAGCCCCATAAAAATAGGATTTGTAGCATGGATAGAGAATAAGCTAATAAGTGGGTGGCAAATTTCAAATTCATCTCAAAGTCAGGTAGGCATTCATTTTCATTGCTGCATTGGAAGCATCTTTGAAACATTTGAAAGTATTTTAATAGAATTTATGACATCTTGTAGCTATAAGGATCAATGAACTAACATCTACACATAAGTGGTATTACATTTAGAAATATAAGATGGCAGAGTAAAGGCAGGGACTCTCCTGAGCTTTCCCCAAGTCCCCTCCAAAATAGGACCTCAAAAAGAATTCTGAAGTGCAACAAAAGGATGGGCTGAAACAATTTTCTAGCCCAAGACAACTTATAAGGTCAGCAGGAAAGGTTTGTCCCAATGAAGTGAGATTGGAGCTCAGTTGAATGAAGGCTAGCCCAGTGCAGTCTGCAGCCCAGAAAGCCAGCAACAGGCATTGGGGGTGATTGAATCAGTGGCAAGGGCTTCCAGAGCTCTGAGCCCATAGATGGTAAGGAGGTGGGACAATTGGTCAAAAGATTACAGAGGACCCTTTGCTGATATTGAGAGCAGGAACCTGTTGCACTGCCCATACATGGTTCTGGACTGTAGTTCCAGAGCAAGGAGGAGCAGTAGAAGGAACTAGGACCCTGGATGCTAGGGGGGGAAATAGTACTTATGGTTCCTCACAGACCAGAGAATGTGCCAGGAGACCAGTGAATATGCCTCTCCTTAGATCTTACCACCTTGGAAGAATTGATAACTTAAGAACTAGCTCTGAAAATAGCAGCATAAAAAACCCGAAGCTTGAAACAGTGCCCCCTCAACCCTGGAAGCAGAACCCAACTTTAACATAAAGTTAAAAGTCAAGAAATAGTCTGGGAAAATAAGCAAAAATAAAACAAAAGAAAACCCCTGACCATAGAAAGTTACTGTGGTGACAGGGAAGATCAAAACACAAACTCAGAAGAAAACAACTGTGTCAAAACAGCTACATGCAAAGCCTCAAAGAAAAATGTGAGTTAGACTCATGTAAAAAAATTTCCTAGAAAATCTCAAAAAGGATTTTAAAAATAAAATAAGAGAGGCAGAGAAAAAAACTGAGAAAAATAAATGAAAGCAATGCAAGAAAATAATGAAAAAAGAGTTAACAACTTGGTAAAGGAAGCACAAAAAAAATTGAAGAAAATAATCCCTTACAAAAATAGAATAGGCCAAATGGTAAAAGAGGAACAAAAATCCACTGGAAAAAAGAACTCCTTAAGAAGTATAATTGGCTAAATTGGAAAAGAAGTATAAAAGTTAACTGAAGAAAAATTAAAAAATTAAAAA
Source organism: Pseudochirops corinnae (assembly GCA_028646515.1). Lineage (NCBI taxonomy): Eukaryota > Metazoa > Chordata > Mammalia > Diprotodontia > Pseudocheiridae > Pseudochirops > Pseudochirops corinnae. The sequence continues at coordinate 181,805,742 of CM053590.1, forward strand.
TTAGAATTGGCCAAACAGAAGAGGAGTTACAAAAACTCACTGAAAAAAATAGTTCCTTAAAAAATTAGAATTGGGCAAGTGGAAGCTAAGGATTCCATAAGACATCAAGAAACATTAAAACAAGACAAAAGAAAAGGAAAATGTGAAATATCTAATTGGAAAAGCAACCGACTTGGAAAATAGATCCAGGAGACATAATTAATGAATTATTGGGCTACCTGAAAGCCATGAACAAAAAAAGAACCCAGGCATTCTTTTTTGAGAAATTATCAAGGAAAACTTCCCTGACATTCTAGAACCAGAGGATAAAATAGAAATGGAAAAAAATCCACTGATCACCTCCTGAAAGTGATCCCAAAATGAAAACTCCCAGGAGTATTATAGTCAAATTTTAGAGCTCCTAGGTCAAGCAGAAAATATTGCAAGCAGTCAGAAAGAAACAATTCAAATATTGTGTAGACACAGTCAAGATAACACAAGATTTAGTAGTTTCTAAATAAAAGGATCTGAGGGCTTAGAATAAGATATTCCAGAGGACAAAGGAACTAGGATTACAGTCATACAGGATTACCTAGCAAAACTGAATATAATATTTTGGTGGAAAAAATGAATGCTTAATGAAATAGAGGATGTTCAAGTGCTCCTAATGAAAAGACTAGCACTGAATAGAAAATATAACTTTCAAATACAAGACTCAAGAGAAGCATAATAAGATAAACATGAAAGAGAAATTACAAGGGATTCAATAAGGTTAAACTGATCACATTCCTACATGTGAAGATGATACTTGTAATTCCTAAGAACTTTCTCATTATTAGAGTAGTTAGAAGGCATATATATACATAGAGAGCCCAGGTGTGAGTTGACTGTGATGGGATGATATACAAAAGAATAAAATGAAGGGCTGAGAAAGAGGAATGTATTGGAAGAAGGGAGAAAGGAGAGGTAGAATGGGGTAAATTATCTCGCATGAAAGAGGTGCAAAAGAGCCTTTACAGGGAAGATGGCAGGGTAAGGTGGTGGGCAATGCTTGAACCTTATTCTCTTTGGAATTTGCTCAAAGTGGGGAATAACATACACACTTGGTTTGGTATAGAAATATATTTTACCCTATAGGGAAGTAGGGAAGGAAGAAAGAGTGGGGAGTCAGAAAAGGGAGAAGTGATAGAAGGGAGGGGGCAGTCAGAAGCAAAATACTTTTGAGAAGGGGAAGGGTTAAAGGAAAGAGAGAGAGAGAGAGAGAGAGAGAGAGAGAGAGAGATAAATGGGAAAAAGTAGGATGGAAGGATATGCATAGTTGGTAATATCAGTGAATATGAATGGGATGAACTCAACCATTAACAGAAGTTTATAGCAGAGTGATCACATGATTTAAACATAAAGGATGATACCATAAGCAAATTAAGTGAGCATAGAATAGTTTACCTGTCAGATCTATGGATAAAGGAAGAATTTATGACTAAAGGAGAAATAGAGAATATTATAGGATGTAAAATGGATAATTTTGATTATGTTAAATTAAAAAGATTTTGCACAAACAAAACCAGTGCATCCAAGATTAGAAGGAAAACAGAAAACTGGGGGAAAAGGGTTTTTTTACACCAAGTTTCTCTGCTAAAACCCCATTTCTCAAAAATACAGATAACTGAGTCAAATTTATAAGAATACAAGTCATTCCCCAATTGATGAATAGTCAAAGGATATGAGCAGGCAGTTTTCAGAAGAAGAAATCAAAGTATCTATAGCAATTTTAAAAAATGCTATAAATCACTATCGATTAGAGAACTGTAAATTAAAATAACTCAAGGTACCACCTCACATATATCAGATTGGCTAATATGACAGAAGAGGAAAATGACAAATTTTGAAGGGCATGTGAGAAAATTGGGACACTAATGCACTATTGGTGGAGTCATGAACTGATCCAATCATTTTGGAGAGCAATTTGGAGCTATACCCAAAAGGAATGTACTGGAATGCATACCATACTCTATGGCTCAGGAATACCAATACTAGGTCCCAAAAAGATAAAAAAAAAAAAAAAAAAAAAAAAAAAAAAAGAAAAAGGATCTATATGTACAAAAATATTTATAGCAACTCTTTTTTGTGGTGGCAAAGAACTGGCAGTTGAAAGAATGCCCATGAATTGGGGAATGGCTGAACAAGTTGGGGTTTATGATTGTGGTGAAATACTATTGTGCTATAAGAAATGATGGTCAAGATGCTTTCAGAAAAACCAGGAAAGATTTGTATGAATTGATGCAAAGTGAAAGGAACAGAACCAGGGGGACATTGTACATAGTAACAGCAATGTTGTATTGATGATCAACTGTGAATGACAGCTATTTTATCAGTATAATGATTTAAGACAATTCCAAAGGACTTATGATGAAAATTGCTATCCACCTCCAGAGAAAGAACTGATGGAGTTTGAAAGCCGATTGAAAAATTTTAAACTTTCTTTATTTTTCTTGTGGGTTTTTTTTTTTGGTCTCTGTTTTCTTTCACAACATGACTAACATGGGAATATGTTTTGTATGACTGCACAGGTATAACATATCAAATTGCTTGCCTTCTGAAAGAGGTGTAGGGAGGGAAAGAATTTGGAAGTTAAAGTTTTTTAAATGCATGTAAAAATTGTTTTTAATTAAATTTTAATTTAATTTGAGAAGGGAAAGGGTGAAAGGAGAAAGACAGAGATTAAATTAATTAAAAATTAAATTATTAAATTAAAAATAAATTAAATAATAAAATTAAAATTAAATTAAAAAATAAAACGCTAAAAAAAGAAATATAAATATATGACAGACAGGTACTTTCAATAGATATTTGAAAATGCTTCGTCTTTTAAAGGGGGGAAAAGATGTATTCACCCTTAAAATCAGTAACAGCATTTGGTCAAACTGATGAACCAACCATTCAATTAACAAATATTTATTAAGTACTTACTATGTTTCAGGCACTGTCTGTGACATTTAAATATAGAGAAGATAATTCTGTACTTTGAGATTTAGGCAAAAGCCTGCCAGAAATAATTTGTATTATTTTTGATTATTTTAAACTCTGCATAGACAGTGAACCAAAGATCGACAGAGTCACATAATAACTGAAAATCTCTCCCTTACAAGCTGTTTTGGAGGTACAGATATAACATTCCCAGACAGCAGACAAAATTCCACAAGATAAAATACCGATAGAGTGATTATGTCAGGGGTAGGGAACCTGCGACCTCCAGGCCACCAGAGGCACTCTACATACTCAAGTGTGGCTCTTTGACTGAATGCCAGCTTCACAGAACACTAATGCACTGTTGGTGGAGTCACATGTGGCCTTGAGGCCCTCAGGTTCCCCACACCTGGATTAGGTCAAACAAATAATTTTTTGCCACTCTCCTGAAGACTCATTTTCCTAACTCCATTCAATCTTTCTTTGACCACTCCTTTTAAGTTTTCTCCTCTTCAGCTGATCAAAGGTGAACTCCAAAGATGATACATCCATTAGTCAAAGAGACTTCTTCTTTTTCTTGGCCTAATAATTACCACTTAAAGTGAATTAATCAGGGGCACCATGCCCTTGCCCTAATTATTTCAGGGAGAAATCTTTCTGTGCTGGGTCTAGATAGAAGGGAGCAGTGTATTGTTTTGAAATGGAATCAAAAGACCAGTAATGCTCCTTATCCAAAATAAAACTAGTATCATAAGAAACCACTAGAATAAGTTAGAATTCATAGGGATAAATGTAAACTTCTACATTTATGTTTTAAAAAATGAATTGTACAAGTATAGGATAGGGAGATATGGCTAGGCAATATTGGGGAATAGTGGAGAATAAATTTGGATATATAGAATGGGACCTTGAATACCAAGCTCAAGACTAGTTTATCTCATGTAGGCAATTTAGATTATTATAAGAGTTTATCTCTATAAACAAAGGAGTGATGAAAAGGATATTTTTATAAGATTAAGTTTAGGTAAGTAAATAGTATGGAGAATGGACTGTGGGAGGAAATATTGAAAGGAGAAACCAATGAGTAGGAAAATGCATTAGTCTAGGCTATTGCCTAAAAGTATACACATAAGCAGGCAGGTATTTCCTTTAAACAAGAGACAATTGCTTGTGTAGTTCCATGTAATCAGAAGCGGAACAGAATGTGGTTACAAGTGAATGAATGGAAATTTTAAAAACTACTTTACTCAGCAAGTCAAATGATTGGGCAGCAATAATTACTCATGCTTAATAATTATTATTTGTAAGTAAATTGCAATAAATTATCCAATTATTTCTGAAAAGTTATGAGATTCAGAATGGGGTGAACATGAGTTCTAGGTATGCAATGAGCTTTTGTTTAAAACATTCCACTACGGTCTTGGTCATAGGATATATAAGCAATGAAACCTCAGGGAATTACACATCACAGGTGTTCACAGATGCTGGAGAGAGTGGAGGACTGGAGTCCTTTGGAAAAATTCAATTATTTTAGCATAGTTCAGGGGGAAAATGTATTAAGGCTTAACTCAACATGATCTTTGGGGTAATTTGTATAACATGCTTGTAACTCATGTTAGGTCCACACAAACGTCATTATAACCAACTTTGTGTGGATAACAGCTGGTCTTTAACATCATTTTAAACTATAATAAGGACAGAATTCTTGGGAGTGGATATTGGTGCCCATGTGCATATAGTTACCCTCAGCTTAGTATAGATTGTCTTGCCCAAAAAGTCATATTCAATGGAGCAGTTCTACAATTGACTTAATAATTAGACAAGTTGCTCTGGGCAAAAGTGATTTTGGTTCACCACAGTGAATAAATGTCTTTGTAGTTTGGCAGTTACATAGCCATGCTCATCTCCCCCCTCCCCACCAACCCCCTGGAGAGACTGCAAAAAAAAAATCCTATGTTAAAACCAGTATATTTGGGCTGAAGGATTTGGAGTTAGATGCTCAGGGTCAGAGTGGGAGGCATTGGCGTTTGGGGTGGTATTCATTTCAGCTTCCAGGTCCGATGAAACAGACATACGAAGATCTTTTGGCTTAGAGACATCTCTTTTCTAATTCTTGGTCTTAAGAAGTCCTGCCAGAGAGAAATAAATTTGAATTGAGTATTCCTGTTTCCCCCCTGCTGTTTGGGAGTTGAGATTGTTTGTATTCTGCTACAATTGAGGAAAACCTGTTGTTGTCTCTGGATGTTTCATGAAAACAAGATGTTTCTCATGGAGCATCCCAGCATGGAACCGTTAAAATAAGCAAGTAAATTAATTGAATATTGGAGTTCTTTGCCACAGGAAAATGTGGGTTTGCTTGGGAAAAGAATGTTAATAAATCTGAATTAGATGGGTCATTTCCAATAATATCTGATCATCATTCTTGGAGAGGAGACAATAGAAAATGGCAGGTGTTAATTTCTGATTCATGCATCTTGTAAGGAAATTTGACCTGAAGTAATTTTTTAAAAAAAGCTTCCCTTCTCCCCAGCCCACATATATATATACACACACATATGTACACATATATAATACATATATATATATGTACGTACATATACATATATATGTACATATACACATGCTAACACACACACACACATACACACACACACACCCCTTAAGAATGAAACGGGCAGTTGTTCCCATGAGAAAAGGCAGTAGATAAAGTCAGATGGGTAGCCTCCAGTAAAAGCTTCAACACTCTTAAATGTGACTTTTAGGCTAGCAAATAATCAGTGTCTTCAACCCATCTGAGGACTGGCCAAAGACAATAGTTGACCATTCTATAGCACTGGAAAGTTTGCAAAAGTATTGTTCACACATGATCTCATTTGATCCTCACATTAATAGAAAAAGGTCTCACACAAAAGGAAGAAAAATCCCCAAACTAAAGGCAACATTTTCTCTTCAGGGTTATTTTGGAAGAATATATACCCTCTCAAGATGGTAGCCTTTACCTTGTAGTCGGAGCATTACTACCTCTCTCTACTTCTGTCAACCCTAGTAGTTGCCAGTTAAAGTCCTCTACCAGGACAGTAACCAAAACAAAGGAAAATAAATACGTAGTTACACAACCTTTTGATGAAAACAGTAACAGCTCAGGCATATCACTTTTAACATTGTCCCCAAAATGTTGTTTTGAAACCACAACATCAACATATTCCACCAAAACCCCAGCTTGCTACGATATTATATAGCCAGCTGAACGCCAGAGACAGAAGCTGGATGATTTCTTTCAGAAAGGATAAAGTGGATTTGTTCTTCAAATCAAGAAGAAACCGGGGTGGTCCCTTAGTAGAGAGACTTCTAGCATGTCTGTAATCCACTTGATGCATTCTGACAGTAAGTTAAAAGCCATGGCTGGCCTGCCCAGAATCCAGCATAGATGGTCCAGTGTAGACTCCTCCTGTTTGGGGATGTGGTTAAACTCCTGGCCACATCTTGTCCCTCCTCAGCCTCGAGGTCTGGGTATTGGAAAGGTGATCTGTTCCACAATTGCTTCTGTGGCTTCCTGTTCCTTTGTGTGGGGGCTCACGTTCTTGCCAAGCCAGAAGAGGTGGAAGGAACTTACAAACAAAACTTGTCTCCAAAATGTGTCCATTTCTGATTCCCTATGGCTCCGGCTTGCAGGCAACTGTAGCAACCTTTTAGACCACCTGTCAAGTCCAACCAAGTTAACCTATTCCAGAGTTCCACCCTTCCCTTCCCCCCTTCCCCCCTCCCCACTCCGCCTCTGCTACTCTACTCACCTTGAGACTGGTACTTTGGTTCTCTGTTATGGTCCCAGCTCTCTGTAAAGACCAATTTTACCTGTTTACTGCTTGAATTCAGGCCTCTCCGAAACATCTCTCTTATACACATGGTATTAGAATGGGAGAATGCTGGGGGAAAGCAAACAGCTGTTATTTCCCCAGGCACATTTAAGGGTCATTTAAAAGTATTCCCTACACTAATATTAGACATATTTTGCTGGAAACTAACCCTTGTGTATGTGACAAGAAGAGCTGAAAGCAGAGAGTGTTCTCAAGAGAAAAAAATAATCTAGGAAAAGCTAGTATTAGGGGTTTTAATAAGAAAACTCTGTAAGATTCTATCAAAGCTATAAATGGGAATTACTATGGCACCTGGTATAAAGTCAACTGAAGAAGAGACTGAGACTCTGCTATCCCTTCTAATTTCAGGCATCCTATATAACATGGGTCCTCAGGGTAGGTGTTGTAGAGAGTCCTTGATTGGGTAGAGTCAGCATAGGGAGAGGTGGACTTGGGAGAGAAGTATAGTGAAGTAACTCTTTTAGAATGGCAGTCCAGGGAAAATGAGGGGTTGCCTTTCCTTTCCATACTGGTTTTCCATCTCTCAGACTTTTGCTGCCTAGTGCCCACCACCATGAAGAAGAAGTACTGGCCCCCTGAGATGAGGAAGTATATCTGAATCCCTGGATTTCAGTCCCTGGGGGTAACTTCCCAGTTGACCACGCTGTTTACAATTCTGGATTCTCTACATTTGTAGGACAAATTTTTGAGTTGCTTGTAGTCTCTGTAAGGGAAAAGAGAGCACCTGAGAGAAACAAACTTGTTTGTGCCCCCATAACATTCTGCTACCTAACATTGTATTTTTGAAGACCTGGTTAACAAAAGTATGCTGGAGAGCCTTTACTCTAAATAGAAACTAAACAGAGGCCGAGAGATATTACTGCTCATGTCTTATTCAGATGGCAGTCATTTTATTTTATTCGCATATATTTTCTGATTTTCCATTTTTACTCTAAAAAAAGCATTTTGACTTTTAAAATGCTTCAGAGTCCTGAAATATCAGATAAAAATCTCTTGAACTTTCTTTGGGGTATTCTACCTTATGTGTAACTGGGACCTAGAGATTATTTTTTTTCATAAAATGGTATTTTATACATTTTATAAAATTGCTTTTCCCATCTTCTGTATGTTCCCCTCCCCCCATTAGAAGGCATTTGTATTTCTGGTTTCTCCGCTCTACCTTGCCACTGGTCCAGACCAATGATTCCATCAGTGTAGAGATCTTGGTGTTGACAGGCAGAAAGTTTTTTGTGTTTGTTTGTTTCTTGGTCTGAGAATCCCTAGTACTTAGCATAGCGTATGACAGGTAGTAGGTGCTTAATGATTTTTTGTTGGTTGATTCATGTGAAATCCCTCTACCAATTCATATTAGCAATGTATTGGAAAATTATAGTCTTAGACACAGAGTTGGGGAACTTGGGGCCTTGAGGCCACATATGGCCCTCTAGGTCCTCAAGTGTGGCTGTTTGACTGAATCCAAACCGAATCTGTATTTGAATTCAATTTGGATTCAGTCAAAGGACCACACCTGAGGACCTAGAGGGCCATATGTAGCCTCAAGGCCCCAGGTTCCCTACCCCTGTAAGAGAGTTGTTTAAAGACATTGAGAGTTTAGGAGACTTGCCCAGTCACTCAGCTAATGTGGATTAGAGCAGTGGTTCTCAACCTTCCTAATGCCACGACCCTTTAATACCTATATGTGGGTGTATCTGCATGTAGGCAGACCCGCCTGGAGATGGATAGAGGAGCGGTGTCTAGGTTCCTAAGATCATTGGAAATATGTGTTTTCCGATGGTCTTAGGCAACCCCTGTGACCCCTGTGAAAGGGCTGTTCGACCCCCAAAGGGGTCATGACCCACAGGTTGAGAACCACTGGGTTAGAGGCAGGACTCAGATGCATGTCTTTCTGACTCCAAATCCTTATCCATTATTTTTGCTGTTGTCCAATTGTTTCAGTAGTGTCCAACTTTTTGTGACCCCATTTGAGGTTTTCTTGGCAATGATACTGGAGTGGTTTGCCATTTCCTTCTCCTGTTCATTTTACAGATGAGGAAACTGAGACAAACAGGGTTAAGTGACTTGCCCTGGTTCACCCAGCTAGTAAGTATCTGAGGCCAGATTTGAAGTGAGATGAATCAGGAAGATGAATCTTCCTAACTCCAGGTCTAAGCTGCCCATCTAGCCACTATACCAGGTTGCTGCTGTTTTGCCCTTCATTTGAGACATGAGGGAGGTGATTGCATGCAAGTGAATTAGATTTAAGTGAGGGAGAGCTATAAGAATCCTAGAACATCAGAGGGACCTTAAAGACCATTCAGTCCAATCCATACCTGAAAACCTCCAGTAAAAAGGAAATCATAACATGCCAAGGCAACTCATTCCTCTTTGTGACAACCCTAATTATCAGAGAGTTTTTCCTTATATAAAACTGACATCTGCCTCTGAAACTTCCATTCCTTGCCCCTAGTTTTCTTCCCCCTAGGGCCAAACAGAACAAATCTAATTCTTCTTCCACTTGGCATCTCATCAGCTACAAAGAAGGTAAATGAAGGTGAGCCTAGGGGCTGAATTTCACTTCCAGCAAACTAATGGGTGACAATCTCAGCCAGTTTGATTAGGACAGAAACATCTGATTCTGACTTTTTATTTCCTAAAAAGTCAAGTTAAATTAATAGACAACAGAAATGAAGCTGTATTTATTCACAAGTATTTGGGGGAGAAGTTAAAGGAACAGGAAAAGGAAAGGTGTTGTTTTAACTTCAGTCCTCTTCAAATAAAAAATAAAAATTGGTGCTATAGTTCTGCAAATGTAAAAAGAAAATGGATAATTGATACACGATGGAAATGCTTCTCTCTCTCTCTCTCTCTCTTTCTGTCTCTCCTTCTCTCTCTCTCTCTCTCTCTCTCTCTCTCTCACACACACACACACACACACACACACCCCATTATAAAATTCAGGACAAAATCAAGGCCAACAATTCTGTTTCTGCATATTTAATTGTTGTGTTAATTACAAATGTATACATGTTCCTGGCATGATGCTTGACTACCCTCTAGCTTGACTACGCTCTACTCTCTGGATTCTGAATTCATCTTCTTTTGTGCCAGAGAGACAAAGGAAGCAAAGGACAATATAACCAATTACCCCTACCTTTTTCATGGACCCTACTCTGTCTTTAACGTGCCTTGGCCCCGCAAAGTTAACACACACTGTTCTTTATAGTATTGAGGGAGTACTGACATGAAGAGAGCTATAAGAACAAACACCTGTCACTTTGAGGGCCAAAAGTTTCATCTCTCCTTTCAATGGTGTTAATAGAATTGCCGTGTTTTGAGAAAAGTTTTTGATCAGCTATTGATGACTAAATCGTAAATATACCCACATGTACACAGCTCCCTACTTTACTCCACCCTCCACCCCTGCCCACACACACCTGGGCACACAAGCCCATGAGAGCTGACTACTCAAAATAGAAAATCTAAGTTGTTGCAGTTCCTCCTCTTACAGAATTGATTAGTCCTATGGGATACATGAAGTCAAGTTCTGAAGTGGTTTCTCAGAGATCAGAAAGGAGAGTTTACTGCGAGTCTTCAATTTAGAAGAAAAGTTTGTTTTTCCTTAAGGGGTTGCTAAAAAAAAAAAAAAAGGTAAAACAACCCAGCTCTCACCATATGTTTTCCTGGAGGGGGAAGGAGGAGGGGCCAGAATCTGCGAAATGAATGCTGACTAAACACGGCAGGGTTAGATTCCATTCCTTGCCAGTCACTAGGCTATTGAAAAACTCTTGGCTAGACTACCAAGTTGAAGTCTATTTAGTAAAAGCCTTAAGGAGACTGTTTGTCTTGTGAATTCTGAAGTAGGATATAGATTAGTCTGCAACCAATAAGCACAAATTCTTCCCAGGGTGACAGAAGGATCAGTAATCATCCCATGGCTCTTTTGCCACTCATTGAAATTCAATGCAATGATTTCCAAAATAGTGAGTGGGGGAAAAATCAGTCTTCATTTGAGCCCTATCCTGGGGTGATCAAACAAACAGGGGGACATTAAGAAGCAGAATGACACAATGAAACATAGATTCAAATAGTAGGAAGGGACCTTCAGAACATACTGTGGAACATCTTCCTTCCAGGCAGGACCATGCCTAATCTATCACTCACCTCATCTATCCATTCAATTCAATATACTGAATCTCAGAATTTGAAGGTCAGCTAGCCCAGCCCTGGAATGATCTGTTCTTGATAAAAATCGTATGGGATCTCTGTGATAACTGCTTCTTTTTCTGTATGTTCACTAACCATTGTTTAAATAAAATATTTTATAATTCTTCCAGAATCCCAGCCAAACTCATTAGCCTATGGTCTCTAGATTCCATTCTCTTCCCTTTTTGAAAAACTGAATCAATCATCTGCCAGTTCTGAAATACCTCTTCAATCTTCCATGATCTTTCAAAGGTCACCACCATGGATGCTGTGACCACACCTATCTGTTCTTTCAGAACTCTATGTCATACTTCAGGGAGGTCTGGTCACTTGAACTCATTGAGGCAGCTACATACTCTCCTACTATCTCCTTACTTACCTTGGTTGTTAACTCCCCATTAGCCATTTTTATTCTGGATTTTCTAGTCCAAAGACTGTTCCTGTTGAGAAAATGGAAAGTAAAATTAGTTGAGTAGCTATGTGTTCCCTATATATCTGTTCTATGCTACCTACCTTTAGCTTTCCTTGCAAGCCCCAGCAAGTTAGACCTTTAGTACTCCTGCCACTGTTCTTAAGGCATCATGTCATGCTTCTGTATTCACCCTGTTATCCACTCTTGCTTCCATCTTCTGTACATGTTGGATAATTCCCAATACATCCACATTGCCTTCTTTAGATAAAGGTCCCCTTTCCTCTGCATATGATCATTGTCTCTTTATGTCTTCAGAATTTCTTGAAAGTTTCCCATTCCTCCTGGGCTCCCTTCCAGAATTTCAGTCATTGAATCTTTGTATTCTTCCTGCAAATCCTTTGAAATCTACTTTCCCTTAATCTCAGGTGCATGTTAGACCATGCCAGGATTTTCTTTTCTCCTCTATGATAAATTCTAAGATGGAATGGTAATTTCTCCTCAAAATTTCTATCATTTCCCCTGCAGCCACCAGTTCATACTTGTTGAGAATCAGATTCAGAATAGAATTCTCCCTTGTTGGTTCCCCTTCTATCTTTTGAAGGATGAAGTTATCATTAAGGCAAGTAAATTATTAGCTGCCCTGTTTTTGGCAGTATGGAAGCTCCGGCTGATGTTGGACTAACTGAACTTCTCCATAATTACCATATTATCATGCTTTCTCTGACAGGCTTGTGATCTGTTTCTTGAACTCATTCAGTTTCTCGTTCTATCTAAGTGGTCTGCAATATAATTTGATGATATCACTTCTATTTCTGCCTCCTTTGATATTTACTTAAATATTTCCCACCATTTTTCTTCCACTCTGGTTCCTGAATTTCTTCACATAAATAAACCTTCTTAATGTATAATGCTACTTCAGTTCCATTTTGCCTAATTTCTTCTTTTTAAATAAGGAATGCCTTCCAGAATCATATTCCAGAATTTTGATATTTCTTATCTTACCAAGTGTCAGTGGTGCCTTTGAGGTCAAGGTAGCCTTGGGAGTTCTCCTCCTGCCAAGGGTCAGTGGTACCTCTAAGGTCAAGTTGACCTTAATAACTACATTTATATATATTAATAACTTAATAACTCACCCCACCACTTCTCAAAGATAGCTCTGACATCAAATTAGCTTTGGTAGTTCTCATTCCACCAAGTCTCCATAATCCCGCTGACTGTTTGCCTCAATATGTTAGAATTTCTAGTTCACTTTAATCATTATGTATATACTCTGTGCTTTTGTACAGAGATATTTGAAGTCATGGATTGTATTACTGGTCTTTCTAGATTGGTTTAAGGCTTTAATCATTTTACAAAGTCGTCATATTTCTTTCTGGATTCTAAGGGAAGACTAGCGTCAGAAGTTTGGTAGGAAGGCAAGTACAAGAGTTCTTTTTCTTAATTTTCTTGATTGAAGGCAAAAAGTAGATTGAGTGGCCTATAGAAAGATTATTTTTATCTATAGTAATAGGGTCTATCAGTCAGACTAGGATCTTTCCCCCTTTCCAACATATAGGCAGGAAAAAAATAGAATAATGTGTGAATCTATAAATGTAATCCCTTTCTCTATCAAAAACACATGCATTCTTATCTTGCTTACCCATAACTGGTTTATTTAAATGTGTCAGGAATCTTGTCAAGGGTATATTCTAAATTGATATATTTGTAAACATTTCTAGTTCTTTGTTTTCCTAAGAATGAAACAATACTTGTTAGCTATAACCTTGAGGAGTACTCAGAATCAGCCTACAATTCTCTTCAGGGCTGAGTTGACTGTTCTTTGTCATCTGTTTCATCCCTTAGGACCACAAACATTGAGATCCAATTGGCAAAAAAATTGGACTGGCACATGGCTCCTTGTATTTTGGTGTGTGTGTATGTATGTGTGTGTGTGTGTGTGTGTGTGTTTAACTAATAGTTTGTATACTATCAATAAACTTCAAAGGCAGATGATATGGATAGAGAGCTAAGTCTCAGAGTCAGAAAGATATGAATTCAAGTCCTACCTCTGAAATATGGTGGCTGTGACTATGGGCAAGTCACGTAATCTCCCAGTGACTCCAGTAGTTCCTAAGACTATAAATCACAAAATAATTGCTGATCTACTTGGTTAAAGGGAGTTTCCTCATTGGGACCTTCTTATGCCAACTGAACCATAGGTCCTGAAACAAACACTCAAAAACCAGTTCAATAATTAGATCAACCTGAGTGCGGAGCTGCCTCTTACTTCCTTAAAATTCTTCTCTGGACTAGTAAAGCTAGCTTTGTCTGGAGTATGAGTTTTACTTTTTGTCTAGGGTTTAAAAAAGGAGAAGAATGTGCCGTATTTTTCTTTGTTTCTGAAAAAAATGATTCCTCTCTAGATAATTCTTTTCCTTTTCATTCTTGGAGGTACATAACTAAATATTTCATAGTTTCATATGTCACAATTATTGTCATGATAGTGTGACTCATGGGATGTCAATGTTGCAATATGAAGTGGGGAAAATCTCTAATGGGACAAATTTGTTAAAACAGGCCAGGTCTAGGTACCAAGGACAACTCAGTCTGAGTTTGAAAGATACATAATGGGATTTAGGAGATGTGAATTCAATAACTGTATTTCCTTCTGCCTATACTGAGACTACTTTCTGGACAAAAAGTGCTTAGATGTTGGCAGTTGGCAGTCTCATCTCATTTTCAAGGTTTAATTGAAGTAATAGAGCACAGTTATGCCTAGTGCTTCTAATGAAGTCCTCTGCCACTTCTTAGGACTCCTTCCCTTCTTTACTATCAGGATATTCTCTTGGACATGTTCTCTTACCTGGGTGAAGAAAACAGTATAGATAAAAATAGAAATATATATATGGGGATTAAAGGTACCAGTGGTACCCACATTCTTCCTTTTGATCTCACCTGAGAACTGAAAGTTTCTAGTTCATATAGAATCTTAGCTAGCACCCAATAGGTTAGTCTGCTTCTGGTTCTTTAAGAATACAAACATAGCTTTCCATTCCTTAAATTTATCCTCAGGGATTATTGATCATCTGCAAAATACTGGTGGTTTACATTTACAAAAAATGTTACAGAGATAACCTGTACTAATTAGTTTTTCTGGGCACTCTAATCTCAACTGGTTCTGGCTACTTAGAGCCAAAGTGAAAACTAACCATGAACAGGGCTATTTATAGAAAGAATTTGAATATTCCCAGGTAGCATTTGTAACCACTAGGTGGTACTGTCTGGTAAGGTTGGCTGTTTAAAAGGAAACAAAATGTCCCCCTCTTTGGAATACTTTCTGTGTAAGTCAGAATCTTTCCCAGTTTCTTCTTTCAGTTTACTTCCTGGATATGACCTTCCTTCAGTCCATATCTCTACTCTGCCCTTCAGTACACAGTCACTAAAAAACATTTACTTTGAAAGGATAACAGGAAAAGTAAACTTTCTTCTGAGGCACCAGTCTCTTTACTCAAGAATCAATAGGCAAAGAGGATAGTTGGTCATGAGTCACATAGTTTCCTTTGCTATTGAAAAGCTTGTAAGAATTATTATTATAAGTAGTAGTAGTAGTAGTGGTAGTAGTAGTAATAGTAATAGGGGAGTTTTCTGCCTAGTTTTGAACTGGGGATTTTACATATTTGAGACAAATATGATAGCCACTATACTATAAAGACCACCTTAGTTATGAATAAAAAACAAAAATCACTCTCATTATTATAGCTCAGAGCCTGCAAGCTAAGATAAATAACCATTTATTTTAGACCAATAAAACAGACCAATGGTCTATTTTAGACCAATGTTCAAACCTTTGTCCTGTTCAGTTCTAGTTTAATATAAGCCATTCATTGATCTCTTCCATTGCAGTTCCTCTGTACGCAATTAAGAATATTATATATCACAAATGAGTTATGATTGGACATGGTTTCACTTTAAACATTAGAATTTAAGACCAGCCTGAAGAAGCAGAAAAATTTGGAAGTAAATATCTATCATTGATAGGCAGCAGGTGAGGGAAGTGAGACTTTCATGGTCCCACCTCTTGCCTTCTTCATTCACACACCCTTTCTCAGGAGTTTGAATAGGTGGAGTGGTGAACAAGGGAGATCTCTAGCTACACTGACACCCCAGTTTTAATTTCCATTCAAAGTGCCTGATGGAGGCTCTCTATAACCCCATCATCAGACTGTAGCCCAGTGGCAGGTGGCATTGCTGCTATCACTTTTACTCCTCTCAAACATGAAAACAAATTTTTCCCAAGGTGCGTTGGCTGAGTGCCATTCTCCCAGAGTCCTGGTGTTCATTCTCCAGATCATTTAAAATCTCAGAGATTCCATTCTAACTATGGAACTTCAACTCCCATCATGTATTTCTGTTTCCCCAAAGTACTTGCATATCATCCTGTTTTATCCTCAGGAGGGCAAGAGATCAGAAGATTACAGGTTTAGAGCTAGAAGGGAGCTTATTTTGAAGAGGAAACAAAGGCTCTTAGAAGCTAAGGTCCCACTGCTAATATTTGGTAGAGTTCACATTCAAACTCAATGCCTTTGAATCTAAGTTCTGAGAAGTGGGCCTTTCTTTCAAATGCATCAGTCTAGGATAAGCACACCCAGGCCCTTTGGGATACACTAATTGCAGGTAAGCTAAAGAAGGATGCACAGATGTGGTAGTAGAATTCTTTTGGTGCCAGTGATTTTATATATGGACTTATCATTTATTCCCTTTCCTACTCCAATCTAGTCTCTTCTAATGCCATGTTATTCTCCCTAAGAACACAACTCTGACCAGGTTACTCCCTTGCTTAAAAGCATTCAGTAATTCTCTCCTACCTAATAAAGCAGGGCAGCTAGGTGGTACAGTAGTAAAGTGTGGTGCTTGGAGTCAGGAAGACTCATCTTCCTAAGTTCAGATCTGACTCAGATGTGTACTAGCTGTGTGATCCTGCAAAAGTCACTCAACCCTGTTTGCCTCAGTTCCTCATCCATAAAATGAACTGGAGAAAGAAATGGCAAACCACTCCAATACCCTCACCAAGAAAACTCTAGATGGGTCATGACTGAAAAATGACTGAACACCTACTAAGCCCAAATTATTTAGGTTAACATTCAAGGCACTCTATTTCACTACTTTCTAGCCTTGTTTCATGTTATGCTTTTCCTATGCCTTATACTCCAAACAAAATTAACTAATTTCCATTCCCTGAACATGTTAAGTCTTTACCCACCTTTAAGGCTTTGTTAACAATGTTCTCTCCTCCTAGAATACCTTCTAGAAATATCTCCACTTCTATAAATCCAACTAATCTTTCAAGATGAAGGCCATATACTTCTATGATTCTTCTTAGAGTTGGAAGGAATCTCAGAGGCCATTAACTCCAGGGATCCTTTGGTAAATGGTTAACAACTAACTCTAAACAAATGTATATGTGACATATTTTAAAGCTTCATCTGCATTGATACAATTTACTCATTATTTTCCTGAGTCTACAATCAACAAGACAATAAATGAAGCCCTGTTTTGTCGTATTTGCTATTTTCTAACGTATAAACCACCACATTGACAATTCGATGCCTGGGTCTTGAGAACTTGTAAAAGCTGGCTTCAGCACATCCTCGACTAAGCCTCCCTGCAACATAGAAGACAAGCTTTCCTTGAAGACTTCGAGTGAATTAAGTATTCATGACTTATTGAGATACTATGTGCTCTCACATACTTGACAGATGCTCTCTAAAATCGGCACTTGTCAAGTGAAAGTTTCAGACTGGCTTTACTGGGGTTACTTCAGGGCTTCTTAACCTGGGTTCACAAACCCCCAAAGGATCCATACAGAAATTTCAGAGGGGCCATGAACTTGGATGGGAAAAAAAGTCACATCTCTCTTTTCCCTAACCTCTGACTGAAATTGAGCATTTCCTTCAGTTATGAATGTAGACAAAAAGCATCATTCTGAGAAGGGAGGTAGAGGATTCACCAGACTAACACAAAATGGTTATGAACTCCTGCTCTATTTAATCCAACACTTCCATTAGTCATACAGGCAGCTAAATGGTGCAATGAACAGAATGCTCAACCTGAGGTCAAGTCTGCCCTCAGATACCGACTAGCTGTTTGATTTTGAACAAGTTGCTTAACCACCAGTTGCCCCAGTTCCTCAAAGGTAAGAAGGGGATCATAATAGCACCTATTTCCCAGGGTTGTCATGAGGATCACATGAGATAATCTTTGTAAAGCATGGAGTACAATGTCTGGAACATACTAGGTATCCAAAAATGCTTGTTTCTGTCTTCATGTTCCTCCACTATCTTCTTAAAGATGCTAAAGTCATCTAGATCCATCACCATTTCCAGGGAATTTATGTTTCTGACTGCTTTCTTCATTGGCAATTGAAAAAAGGGTAAGTGATCTCACAAACACTCAAATGACTAAAATCAAGCCAAGCAAATGAAAACAATCTTTAATTCATCTTTGCTATTTGTTGTTCAGTCATTTTTAGTTGTGTCCAACTCTTTGTGACCCTATTTGGGGTTTTCTAGGCAAAGTGACTGGAGTGGTTTGTCATTTCCTTTTTCAACTCATTTTACAGAAGAGGAAACTGAGGCAAACATGGTCAAGTGATTTGCCCAGGATCACACAGTTAAGTAAATGTCTAAGGACAAATTTGAAGTCAGGAACACGAATCTTCCTGACTCCAGGCCCAGCACTCTAAGCTCTGTGCCACCTAATTGCTCCTCTATGATAGAAATCTGATAGTTCCCCCATTTCCATTTCTTTTTCTCCTTATAGAATTATAGATTAAAGCTGGAAGGTATCTTTAAAGGCATTCAGTTGAGCCCCTTCATTTTATACATGAGGAAACTGAGGGTCAGAGAAGTTAAACAATTTACCCAGGGTCACACAGGTAGTAAATACCTAAGACAGGCTTCAAACTTATGTCTTCTTGACTACAAGTCCAGCACACTATCTGCGACACCACGCTTTCCCTTCCTGGCTGTTTCGAATTTTTAATTTCTTGAAAATTCCTATTCTCTTCACAATTCCACTTTTTGGCATTAATAACTCACATGGGTGGCCTTAGAGCTTCTAACAACAGGGATTTCTACCCCCATATCTCCAGGTTCTCTTCTCTGGGCCATTGTTTTTTCTTAAACAAACATTAATATAAAACAATCTTCAATTCCATTATGTTATAAGCCTTTTGTGTCGAACCAGACTGGATTTACCCTATAATCTGTAATGAATGTGGTTGGGTCTATTGTGTTTTGATTTGTTTTACAACATAGTTGGGACCTTTGTCTATACTTGTCCTTACAAGAATAACTTTTTTTTGTATTTTATAACATTGCACAATTCTAAGGTTTTCCTGACAGGACTTACTCTTAGTTCTCTTCCTACCTGTCTATCTGCTCCTCCTCTATGTCCTTTACTTGATTGTACTCCGTGCCCTGCCATACCGATTCTGAGTGCACCCTAAGGCTCTATCCAAGGCCTTCTTTTTTCCCCTCTCTACCCTATTTCTGGTTCATCTCATCAGTTCCCACAAGTTCAATGATCATCTGTAAACAGATGACTTCCAGATCTATCTATCTGGCCCTATTCTCTTTCCTAAGCTCTAGTTCTCCATCACTGTCTATTGTACATATCCAAATGGATATTCTGTAGGCATCTCAAATGTAGTATGGAATTTTAACTTTTGGGAGCCAAGATGGTGCAAAGCAGTAAATCACTATAATTCTCCCATATGCATCTCTGAACAACCATAAAATAGTGCCCCCAAACAAATCCTGGAATAGCAGAACCAGCAAAAAAGACGGGTAAAACAATTTTTGTTCTCAATAAGCATAGAAGATAGGAAGAAAAGGTCTGTCTCACTCAGGTAAAAGGAGAGCACAGTTTAGGACAGGAAGCATTAGTATCGCCAAGGCAGTATAATAGCCTCTCCACATAGAAGACAGAAGCAAAACATTTATTCAGACCCCTGAAAAAATGAATCCCAACACCAGAAAGCCAAATCCCAACATCAGAAAACCAAATCCATCATAGCCACAAATAAGTTAATAAGATAATCTTATCACTGCAGGAAACAATACCATCCCAAAGCCTTCCCCCTGCTTGGGCCTTCCCACAAACAAAGACTCATAATCTTAGGTGTCTCCTTGCCTGCATCCTCTCTCTCCCTCTGCACTAATTGCTCTGTGACCAACTGTAATGGCAAGGAAAGAAGTACTTGCTGCCTTGTTTCAGATGTTTAATTATTTAGCACCTTGTTTCAGTTCAAGTTTCTTTTGAACTTTGTCCATGATTATATCAAGTCTTTGTTAGGAAACAGAACTTGTGAAACCCACAGTGGGAGGAACTTGCTGATGCAACAGGAAAGGATGAAACAGGAAGGAGCTAATGACCATGTATAAGGAGAAGCCTAAGCTGGGAGAGAGCAGAACTGAGAAGGGGAACAGTTGTGGAGGCCAGCACTCTGTCTGTTCTGTCTGTGTTGATTTTTGTTTGTGATACTTTGTACAGAAGCTCTGGGAGCTTGCTGGAAGCCCTGAATGAGGATTTTCTTGTTGTCTGTTTACAGAAGTCCTGGAAGAGGGTTTCAGAGGTCCTGGGACCGTACTGATAATGTGTGTTGAGTTCTCAGACCTTGTTGATGGGTCTCTGTTGATTTCACAGGTAGATAATGAGTTGATAATGGTGCCAGCAATGTGCATGAATGTTATTGTGGCTCTGTTGAGCCTTGTCTTCCCAGAAACAGAAACTTTGAAGGACCTGAGGTAGACTGGACACTGCGAGCTTCAATATGGAATGGGAACTGGATGATGAACTGGACAAGGAGTGGGATGGGGAGCTAGACAAGGAGCTGAGAGCTGCCTACCTGTGAACCCAGGTGACAGTTGGGTAAATTCAGGCAAAAACTGGGACCATGGAAGAGGAACTATGGAATCTGAGAGCTAGCGTCAAGTCAAGATGAAAAGACTTCTTGTTGGGTACTTAGTGCTGACTGAGAAGATCATGATTTACTATGACCTAGGGGTGAGAGAACTGTGTACTCTGTACTTTGTATCTCTTAAGGATGACTGAGTTAAGGATGATTGGAAACTAATTACCAATCAAGAAGAAAGAAGACTTTTTGACTGAGAGATTAAGATAATATGACTTAGTGGTGGAGAACTTTGACCTTTGTACTTTGTGTCCCTTAAGGAGGCTTGCTCCTTAAGGGTGGTTGAGTTAAGTTCTTACTGAATGATATCTTTTGTTTAAAACCATGTGGCCACTTTAGTGAAAACTATGTGGCCACTTTAGTGATAAGTTGTTATGTTATAATGTTGTGAATGCTGTACTTTGGTTTCTGTGAATGTTTTGCTTTAGTTTACTGCTGAATAAATGGAGAGTTCACTATACTATATGATCAGAACTGTAAAGCTGTTCACAGCAACAGTCCTCTGGAAAGCTGCTCATGATTGGCTTTACATCAACTTCCTCCAAGTTCTGCTCCACCTGTTCAGCAAGCTCCTCCCACCACAAGCTCCATGTGATTACATTTGGCCTATTAAAGGGCAGGTAAGATCTTCAAATTCCCTTAAGCCTAGGCAGGGAAATCTTCAAATTTCCATTACCATTACAGTATTCCAGCAAGCCAGCAGCAAATCGCACCTTAGCAAACCAGTGGTAGTTTCTGAGTCTCAGTATAGTGGGACAGTAAACATCAACATGCCTCAGCACAGCCAGGGGAACAAGCAAACTCCAGCTCTGAGAACCACTAGGTGCTTCAGTGTAACCCTGGGCAAATAGGCACCTTCCAGCAGCCAGACTTCTATATGCTTCAGTGGATCCTTGGGGAAAACACAGAAACATCCCATTGGCCTTAGCACACACCAGACACCAACTCTAGGATCCTGGCTCAGCACCAGGTTAGCTGCCAGACCCCTATGGCCTCTAGCAGTACCAGCCACCCTCCATCCCTCCCCCTCAGTGTGGAACCAGATATAAGGGTTCCCTGTGGGCCTCAGGGCAACATCAGTGCTGCAGCTGATAAACAGCCAGGGCCTGCAACCCTAGTGCAGAAAGCCTGAGACAATGCCCTTTCTACCCTGGAAGCAGAACTCAAATTTAAAAGACAGGAAAAAGGCCAAAAAAAGTTTAGCAGCAACAACAACAAAGAATTGGACCATAGAAAGTGATTATGGAGATAAGGAAGATTAAGATACAAACTCAGAAGAAGACAAAAATGTCAAAACACCTATGGGGAAAACCCTAAAGAAAAATCGAAAATGGTCTCAAACCCAGAAAGAACTCATGGAAGAACTGAAAAATTTTTGAAAAAAAACTACCAATCTTGATTAGCCATATTATTAATGACAGTATATTTTGATAAAGAAAAACAAACTCACCACATTATTATATTAGTACTATGTTGATAATTTTGATGTTTTAATTGTGAACATAGAAGGAATTTTGTCAACATTAGTGTATGTTACATTATTTTGAATGTTTAAGATTTGTTTGTGTGCTGTTTTAAAAATTATAACAGATCCTTAATGAAAAGAGTTAATAAAATTTTTGCTCTGGAAAAAAAAGATTAAAAAAAATTTGAATCAAAGAGACATACACAGAGTAAAGGTAGGGGGCTGGAGCAGAATCTATTATGCTTCAGCTGAAGTAAAAAAAAAAAAGCAGGAGTAGCAATCTTGATATCAAAGTAAAATAAAAAATAGACCTAATTAAAAGAATTAAGAAGGAAACTACATCTTGCTAAAAGGTATCATAGACGATGGAGCAATATCAATACTAAACATATATACATCAAATGGAATAACAACCAAATTCTTAATGGAGAAGTTAAGTGAGTTACAGGAAGAAATAGACAACAAGACTATGGTAGTGGGGGTCTCAACTGTCCCCTCTCAGAACTCAATAAATCCAACCAAAACATAAACAAGAAAGTACCTAAAGAGGTAAATAGAATATTAGAAAAGTTAGATATGAAAGACCTTTGGAGAAAACTTAATGGGAGTGGAAAATAATGTATCTTTTTCTCAGCAGCTCATGGCACCTTCACAAAAAAATGACCAGGTGTTAGGGCATAAAACCCTCAAAATCAAATGTAGAAAGGCAGAAATATTAAAGGTATTCTTTTCAGATCATAATGCAATAAAAATTACATTCAACAAAGGGCAGTGGGAATAAAAATTGAAAAGCAATAGGAAACTAAATAATCTAATCCTAAAGAATAAGTGGGCCAAGGAACAAATTATAGGAACAATGAATAACTCTATTAAAGAGAATGACAATGAGACAATGTAGTAAAATTTATGGGAGGCAGACAAAGCAGTACTTAGGGGAAATCTTATTTCTCTAAATTCTTATATCAACAAAATACAAAAAACACAGATCTCTTAATTGGGAATGCAACTAAGAAAACTAGAAAAAGAATAAATTAAAAATCCTTGATTGACACTAAATTTAAAATCCTGAAATGCAAAGTTGAGATTAATAAGATTGAAAGTTAAAAAAAAAACTATTGAGCTAATAAATAAATCTAGGAATTGGTTTTATATAAAAAATCCCAATAAAATAGATAAACCATTGACTAATTTGATTTAAAAAAGAAAAACGAAAACCAAATATCCAGTATCAATAATGAAAAGGGTAAAATCACCATCAATAAAGAAGAAATTAGGAAATACTTTGCCCAATTATAAATCTGACAATCTGAGAGCTAGCCTCAAGTCAAGATAATAAATCTGACAATCTGAGTGAAATTGATTAATATTTCCGAAAATATAAATTGACCATATTAACAAATCAGGAAATAGAATGCCTAAATAACCCCTTCTTAGAAAAAGAAATTGAACAAGACATTTAACAGCTTCCTAAGAAAGAGTCCCCAGGGCCAGTTGGGCTTACAAGTGAGTTCTACCAAACATTCAAAGAACAAGTAATTCCAATGCTATATAAACTATTTGGAAAAATAGTTGAAGAAAGAATCCTACCAGACCACTTTTATGACACAAATATGGTGCTGATACCTAAACCAGGAAGAGCTAAAACAGAAAAAGAAAATTATAGACCAATTTCCCTAATTAATATTGATGCAAAAATTTTGAACAAAATACTAGCAAGGTGATTGCAGCACTATATCAAAAGGATTATGCACTATAACCAGGTGGGATTTATACCAGGAAAGCAGAGTTGGTTCAATATTAGGAAAACCATCAACATAATTGACAATGTTATTAACAAAACCCACAGAAATCATACGATTATCACAATAGATTTTGAGACAGTTTTGGACAAAATATAGCACTAATTCCTACAATAGAGAGTATAGGAATAAAGGGAGTTTTCCTTAAAATAATAAGCAGTATCTATTTAAAAACCAATAGTAAACATTATGTGTAATGGATATAAGCTAGAAGCATTCCCATCAAGATAAAGGATGAAGCAAGGATGCCCATTACCACTACTATTATTCAACATAGCATTATAAATTTTAGCTTCAGCAGTAAGAGAAAAAAAAGAAATGAAAAGATTTAGAATAGGCATTGAGGAAATGAAGCTATTACTCTGCAGATGATATGACAATATACTTAGAGAACCCTAGAGAATTAAATAAAAACTACTTGAAATAATTAACAACTCTAACAAAGTTGCAGGATATAAGATAAATCCACACAAGTCATCAACATTTCTTTTTATGACCAACAAAGCCTGATAGCAAGAAGTGGAAAGAGGAATTCCATTTAAAATAACTATAAACAATATAATACTCGGGAGTCTACTCACCAAGACAAACCCAGGAACTATATGAACACAATTACAAAGCACTTTTCACACAAATAAAGTTAGATCTAAGTCATTGGGAAAATATAAATTGTTCATGGGGCTGAGCCAATATAATAAAAATGACAATTTTGCCTAAACTAATTTATTTATTCAGTGCCATACCAATCAAACTACTAAAAATTATTTGATAGGGCTAGATAAAATAACAACAAAATTCACATGGAAGAACAAAAGATCAAGAAAATCAAGGTAATTAATGAATAAAATACAAAGGAAGGTAGCCTAGCAACACCAGATCTCAAACTATATTATAAAGCAGTAATCATCAAATTCATCTGGTATTGGTTATGAAACAGAGTGGTGGATCAGTGGAATAGATTAGGTACACAAGACACCATAGTCAATGACCATAGCAACCTAGTGCTTAAAAACCCAAAGACCCTAGCTTTTGGGATAAGAACTCACTATTTGACCAAAACTACTGGGAAAGTTTAGAAAACAATAGGACACAAACTAGGTATAGGCTAACATCTCACATCATATACCAAGATGAGGTTAAAATGGGTGCATGATTTAGACATAAAAGGTGACAATGTAAGCAAATTAGAAGAGCAAAGAATAGTCTACCTGTCAGATCTGTGGAGAAGGGAAAAATTCATGACCAAACAAGAGATAGAAAACATTACGAAATATAAAAGAGATCATTGTGATTATATTAAAATAAAAAAAAAACTTTTATACAAACAAAACCAATGCAACCAAGATTAGAAGGAAGACTGAAAGGTGGGAAATAATCTTTATAGCAAGTATCTCTGATAAAGGTCTCATTTCTCAAATATAGAGAACTGAGTCAAATTTATAAGATTTTAAGCCATTTCCCAATTGACAAATGGTCAAAGTATATAAACAGGCAGTTTTCAGGTAAAGAAATCAAAGCTATTTTGAGGCATATGAAGAAGTGCTCTAAATCACTTTTGTTCAAAGAAATGCAAATTAAAATAGCTCTGAGAAACCACTTCACACCTATTAGACTGGCTAATATGAAAAAAAGGAAAATAACAAATATTGGAGAGAATGTGGGAAAATTGGGACACTAATGCATTGTTGGTAGAGTTGTGAACTGATCCAACCATTTTGGAGAGCAATTTGGGACCATACCTAAAGGACAATCAACCTAGGCATAGCCTTTTATCCAGCAATATCACTACTAGGTCTGTATCCTAAAGAGATTGTGAAAAAGGGAAAAGGACCCACATGCAGAAAAATACTTATAGTAGACCTTTTCATAGTGGCAAAATATTGGAAACTGAGGGGTTGCTCATCAGTTGGGAAATGACTGAACAAGCTGTGGTGTATGAATATAATGGAATACTATTGTGTAATAAGAAATGACAAACAGGTAGATTTAGGAAGAAACCTGGAAAGATTTGTATGAACTGATATAAAATGAAATGAGTAGAACCAGGAAAATATTGTGTACAGTATCAGCAACATTGTGCGATGATCAACTATGAATGACTCAACTCTTTTCAGCAACACAATGATCCAAGAAAAGTACAAAGGACTCATAAAGGAAAATGCTATCTACATTCAGTTAAAGGACTGATGGACTCTGAATGTAGATCAAAGCTTATTTTTTCACTTTATTCTTTTTCATGGATTTTTTTTCATTTTTAGCTGTTTCTTCTTTCACAACTGTGACTAATATGGAAATACATTTTACATGATAGCACATGTATAACCTATATAGAATCGCCTATCATTTTAGAAAGAGGGGATGGGAACAGAAGGAGGGAGAAAAATCTGGAACTCAATGAAAATGAATGCTAAAAATCATCTTGACATGTAATTGAGGAATAAATAGAATAAAATATTATTAGAATTTTAGGCAGGATTTGAATTCATGCCTTCTTTACTCCATCCCATTCTCTATCTACTATACCACCTAGCTGCCTAGAATAGAGATAAAAGAAAGCAATGTTCAAATGATCCTGACCCATTATTGGTTGTATGTTTTGGAGGAGGATGGTAAATGGAGGAGGGAAAGATAATGGTAATATTTTAATATACTTATGAATTCTTATGTAAAATTATGGTGATAATAAAATTGCAAACATTTGTATAAAAAATAAAAATACACATTTTATTTTTAATTTTCTTTTCAAAAATTTTGTGTTAGACTCAAACACCAGAACACAAATACAGAATACAGAAAAGGGAAAAAACTCATAAACTTAAATATTGGAACTTAAATACAAAATAAGAAAAGAAAAAAAAAAACATGCCAAGTGCATAGCAAAACATAAGAGAGCATTCAAAATATGTAACAATAAATTTTCATTTCAAGAAAGTCTGTGTGATAAAGACTAAACATTGTGCTCAGAACTGTCCTTTTCTTTGCAAAAGTACACATTTAAATAAATTTGTAAAATGTATGTCCAAAACAGAACTCTTCTTTCCCCAACCCAACCTATTTTCCCGTCTAATCTCCTTATTTCCATTAATAACACTACCATCCTTCTAATCAGGAAGATTTGTACCCTCCAATTCATTCTCACCTCCCCATTCTTTTTCACTTCTCATACTCAATCAGCAGCAAATTTTGTTAATTCTACTTGGGTGACATTTCTGTAACGAAGCAACCCCCAGATTGGGGGCACAGGGGGAATAGAGAGTTGGGAGGGCAATTCTGGGGTGGACTCTGAGTTGGGAAAAGAGCAGGAAAAAATTGAAAAACCAGGTCTGGTTGGTGCCTGATTTCAGCAGATTGCCAAGATACAAGGAGATGATATGAGAGGGAAGACCTGGTGCTGGAGGAGTTTCAAGGTTAGGAAGTCTGTCCTAGATTAGGAAGTTCAGATAATAAGGGCTTTGGGGAATTGACTAATTATTTGACAATCTGATTTTTCCAAAATTTCCCCAAAGTTTTTTGTTTATTATTGTGGATACTTTTTTTGTACATAGGGACCATTGTGAACAAATACTGTACACAGAGGAGAAGAACTAAAGAATTTGTTCAACAACCAGTTTAATTTGTCTGGAGGGTAGAACACCTCAAGGAAAACCATGTGAAGTTAGGTTGCAAAGGGAGGTTGGCTTTAGGTGCAGTGGAATTTTGAATGCCATGTTAAGGAGTTTGGACCTCGAATTTAGATAACTCTCCATTGTTTAGCCATTAGAGATCTTTGTTCAGAGTTGCATCTTGTTCAGAACTTGTACTGCTTTCTGAGCCTACTTCATTCATTTTGGTGCTATTTTCTAAAGTAATTATATCTCCATTTGTAATTATTTGTTTGTGTGTCATGCAACTCTTTTAAGGACACCCCAAATCTGTATCCTTCTGGCAGAAGTTGATTCTTTTTTTTTTTTTTGCTTTTTGGAGGGGGGAGGGTAGGGCAGTTGGGGTTAAGTGACTTGCCCAAGATCATGCAGCTAGTTTTTGTGCTAAGTGTCTGAGGTCATATTTGAACTCAGGTCCTCCTGACTCTAGGGCTGGTGCTCTATTCACCGCACCACTTAGCCGCCCCAGGAGTTGATTCTTGTCCCAAGAGGAGCTCAGGATGTTCTAGTAGGAACAGGTGACATTTTAATCATCTGATAAGACCAATGGAACTATAAGCTTTAGAAATCAAAATGAGTTTCTGAACTACTACCAGTTCTCTAATATCTTCCAGACCTATACCACTTAGTCTAACAATACTGTATCAGTTAGAGGTCCACACTAAAGACAGATAAAACCTAACTGCAGAGACTGCATGGGATTTTTATCCTGAATCTGACACATCCTAGCTGCATGGCCTGAGGCAATTCATTCAAACTCTCCAGGTCTGATTTTCCTAGTCTATAAAGAGGGAACAACAATCTTTGCATTACCTTGTATAGTGATTGTAGGGATTGCTGTGAGTAAAACACTTTGTAAACCTATAAGCACTATATAAACATAGCTTTCAATGGTTTAAATCACAGTACAAGATACCTAAGAAGGCCTGTCTAAAAGTGAGGCAGTGCAGAACACTGGAAAGAACATTCACTGGCTTTGAAGTCCCAGGATTTGGGTTCAAGTTAGGCTTCTGAGGCTTATTACCTATGGGACCTTGGGCAAGTCTCTTAACTTTTCTGAAACTACAGGTTCCTTATCTGAAAAATGAGAGAGTTGGACTAACAGGTGTCTGATCTGATCTAGAGTTACAATCCTATAATTACTAAGAATCGGGTAGAAATGATTCCCTCCCCCGCCCACTCCTCCCAGACACACACACACACACACACACACGCACGCCTCCCCAGGTTTATTTGTGTGTTTTGGTTCCCACGTAGAGGTAGAGCAATGGACAAGATGACCTCTCTGAGACCCTGATAGGCCAGTGATTGAAAGCATTTGTGCATGCAACACAATGACACTCTCTGGTATCGGCATCCACCAAAGCAGGAGGCCTCCTGTGGGCCTTTTGAAAGGGTGGTGGCATCCCCATTGTGAACCCAAGCTGGAAGCTACAAAAATAAATGTGTTGATTTTGTATTATGTATTTGCCTTTCTTCTTAGATGAATACACATCTGCTGGTGCTTCGGCCCACCCATGCATCCTCAGCCTTAAGGCGCCTATGTCTCCTGCTGAGTAATCTGCCTCCACCAACTAAATGCGTTACAGAATCTGAGTCCCAGTGTGAATTTGGATCATATCAAGTGGGAAATAAGAACGGAATTTCCTCCATATGGTTCTGTCTGAGAAATCTAGAAACAGATCCCATCCCAAGGCATGTCCTGAGGGATGATGGGAAAAAATTATGGGTATAAAGTTTTCAATATTTAGTTGGAGGAACTAATTGTTCTAGGAGGAACTAATGTATTCTAGGTAGCTATCTGAGATTTTAGATTTTTTAGGACAATGCTGTGGAATCAGAAGCTCTTCTGATGTTTTTCCTAGGCCTTATCACCCTTACAATGCTTTGGTCCTACCTCTAGGATACATATAGGGAGGTGTGAAGATGAGGGGAAGGTGATTTAAGAATTTATCTTTGAACACATTGCCAGAACCTTTAAAAATATGGAAACTTTAAGTCAAAGTTGTGTGCTGAGGGCAAGTTCAGGCAAAGCTCCTTTCCAATTGGTTCATAAACCCTTAATGTTTCTTTTGCCCCTTATGTCTCCCTCTCCTCCCCCTCCACTTTCTCTGCAACCCCCATTGCTCAATGTCCTCCTCTTTAAGATGCCAACTCAGCACTACTGCAAAGGAATTCCAAGTGGGGGATCACGCGTAATGTACACAGTTACATTTTTTTTTTGGCAAAAGTTTATTTGGAGTATTCATCAATGTGGCACAAAGGAGTGAACTCAGTATGTGTCACAGATGCTCCTGGTCTCTGTTCTCAAATGTCCATTCAAATACAGTTGTGCCTCATCCATTCTTCCTGGAGATAATGCGCAACAGGCTCGGTGTGGTGTTGCGAGCAATAGATCCATTCCAACAGAAATCTAAAACATGTAAACATGCTGACAGAAATCAGTGGAGGGATGTGAAAAACCTGCAAATTAACAACAAATGCAAGGGGAGAGAGGCCAGAACAAATGCACTGATGTTTTTCACAACCATGGAGGAGTTTAATCCATTGGTTTCAAAACCATATGGTGTGCTAAACATTGAATGGGTAAGAGGCTGAGAGATACTTGGCAGCTCACCATGGAAATATAAACGCCAGGCATTTTGTTTCCTTGTGTTTCTTTTTCTTTAAATATTTACTTTTTGTGTTTTGCCAGGACACAGTTTTCCACCCCATATGCAGAACAGGCTGTCTTTGAAAAATAGACCAGGAAGGGGACAGCCTGGCTCTGGGGACTGGTAATAAGATATTATGTCTTTTATCTCCAAGTTGCTGGTTTTACTCTTGCTGGGGATAAGGAGTGGGATGCTGACCAAAAGCCATTACTGTCTTGGTGACTGGTTTAGTGGCCACTGGGAAAAAAATAGGTGGTCTTGTTTCCCTTTAGCTCTTGGTCAGGTGTTCCCTGTCACCAGGGCCCACACCCATCTGGCTGACAGGCTGGTTTGGAGACTAAACCCAAAGGAGAAGTAGAGTGCTGAATGGGCTGTGGAAATGGAACTGTTTCATCTACCCCATAGAGCTGTAGGTGGTCTCTCCCAGTCAGGTTTGAGGCATGTGGGTGGGCAGAACATGTGCTATAATCACACTGGTGATAAAAAAAAAAAAGTGCCTCTGGTTCTGAGACTTGCTCATAGAGCATCTTTCACAAGCTTCTTGCCCTGCAAGAAAGGAAGGGAGAAGGCAAGAGGGTGACAGGGAGGTGGGCAAAAGGAGAACAGCTGGAAGAGAGAACAAGATGGTGGCAGGCTCCCAAATCAAATAGAAATGTATCATATAAAAATAAATAAATTAGTGCTGGGCCATGAGCCATGTTTGAACTAAAATAATGTAAGCAATCAAATGTTTACTGTCTCTGTTCATTTAGGTTTCCAAATGCATTACTTAGCAGAAAATGGAAGGATTTGTAATAAAGAAATATGGTAGTTGCACAATGCTCTCCACATGGTTATACTAGATCCTCAGAGCTGACAAATACAGATGTCCTGAACTAAAAATACAACACTCAAGGCATTTTTTCATGGGTTATAATGGGCAGGAGTGATGGCAGAAGCATACAAACATTCTTAGAGCATTTATAAGAAGAGGGGTACTTGGAAGGGGACACTAGTTGAGAATGAATGGAGAAGTTGGGGACAGCTGATTCTAATTTCCCAAATGTAAGAACAGATTGACAATGGTACTGGCCCATAGGGGACAGGACACAATCTCCCATTAAGGGGCCCCAGTTCTGGGTTCACACATGAACTGGACTCAGTCTTAATGGATCTTCTCTTTTAAAGATAGGCATCAAGCTCTTCCTTCTTTCTCTGGCTCTTTATACCCTCAACTTGTAGCTCACCAGAAAAAAAAAATCACTTAAAGTTTAGTTTTGGCTTATATCTAAGGGTCTCTTCTAGGAAGGGATTAGATCAGGTATAGATAAGACAGCTATTTATCTTCCCCACACAAATTAAATGCTTTAAACACAAAGCACTCTTAAACACACATTGACAAAGATTTAAAATGAGAAACAATTATACCTTAATACATCAAAATAGGAAACATTCTGTGAAACTGCTAAATGACCATTTCACCTTCATCTTGACCCTGTACTTTTTGAGCAACTTTCTTAAAAAGTTTGGTCTTCTGGCAAACCAGAGTATGGTTTGCTCTCATCCTCCTGGTGGTGGTCAACTTCTCCAACATGGGTAGAGTTGCAAAAAATGTTGTGGCCCATCAGCTTCAACTGAGGAACTTCCAAACTCCTGAGGTTGCCACACCTCTCATGATTGCTGTTACATCACATACTGAGGGAGAAAAACATAAACAGAAGAGGCAGCCAGGGCTCCTAGGACCAAGCTCAGGCCTTCCTAGGTAGTATATGTCATTTACAATAGCTACTGGTGGAGGGGGAGGGATCCCTTTCTTCCTCATGGGAAACTTGAGAGACAGAGAGAGAGAGAGACAGAGACAGAGACAGAGAGATAGACAGAGACAGACAGAGAGAGAGAGAAATAGAGAGAGAGAGAGAGAGAGAGAGAGAGAGAGGCTCACAAAAGCTCCCCAGTGTTCATCTCATGGGATAAAAGATTGTTCAAGAGGATAGTCTCTCTTTTAAGTTATTTAGGAATGAACCCCTTTTCCTAACTCAAGTGATCAACTCTCTTTGATGCAGTACCCCATTATGTGGTGGAGGAAGGTACATGGAGTTGTTTGTATCATTTAACAAGGGTCCAAAATTCTCATCCCCCAATGTGTCAAAGCACACATCCCAATAGGACCTCCTCTATTATACTAGCAAGAAGATTCTCTAAGAATCAGAGATGGATCTGCACTTTGGAAAGAACATTGGATTCAATAAGGATACCTAGGTTCTAGTCTTGGCTCTGCTACCTGTGTTAGAGTAGTTTATCCTTCAGACCAATCACTCCACCGTTTAGTGGTTAAGGTTTTCCTCATATATCAAAGGAAGGCATTAAAGCAGATGATGTGTAAGGCCACTTCTGATCCAAGGTGGAAGCCATCTTTCATGAAATAGTCTTCAAAGAGAATAACCAATGATATTCAGGAAGAGGGCAGCGAACAACAGCAGGAAAATTTCTATTTCCCTCCATTATATTCAGCAAAAGAAATAAAAGCTAGTACTGTGAGTGACAAATGAATGTAAATAAACACAAAAAGCGAGAAACTGATCTGTTTGATTAATGAAATTTAACAAACTCCTGCTGTAAGCCAGGCACTACACTAGGTGCGAGGGATAAAAATATAATAAACAAAACAATCTCTGCTTGCAAAGAACTTACATTCTAATGAGGAGACAACAAGGTTTATGTATAATACATATTATGTATGTATGTGTACATGCATATATGGAATAATTATGAAGAGGATAAATGCAAATAGATGCAATATAGTTAAATACCAGGTAGTTTGGGAAGGAGGGCACTAGCAACTAGAAGGGATTAGTAAAGGACTCATGTAGAAGGTGGTGCCTGAATTTCATCTTGAAGGAAGAATTCCATGAGGCAGAGGTGAGAAGTCCATGCCAAGCATGGGGGGTTGGGGGTGAGGAGGGAGGGTAATCACTGTAAGACATGGAGACAGAAGATAGAGTGAGTGAAGAATGAAGAGAAGGACAGTTTGACCAGATCATAGAGTGCTAACCTAGAATTAAATACAACCCAATAACAGATTTTCCTGAGGGAGGGGGATAAAATCCATTCTAGAAGAGAGAAAATTATTTTATAGAGCTGGAAAAAAATATTAACAAAATTCATCTGAGTGGCAACATAAGCTAGCAAAGGAAGCCAAGCAAACTCAACAGATGTGAAATAGAACTCATCGTTTTTCCCTCTAAGCTCTCTTCTCTTCTGAATTTTTCTTTTTATTACTGACAATATTTCCACCATCCCTCTAGTAACCTGGGTTCATAACGTTGGTGTCATCCTAGATTCCTACTCTCATTTCTTCAACAAATCTAATGTTTCTAAATTTTGTCATTTCTACCTTCATAACATTTTTCACATCTATAATCTTCTCTCCATCATCCTAGTTCAGATCATTATCACATCTAGCCTAGACTAATGCAATAGCCTAATGGATTTCTTTTTCTGCTCCAATTCATATTTCACACAACTACCAAACTGATTTTTCTGAAGCATTGGTCTGACCATGTTATACCCTACTCAATAAACTCCAGTGGCTCCCTATGACCTTCAAAATAAAATAAAATCCTTTGATATTTAAATCTCTTTAAAACCTGGCCTTTTCTACCTTTCCAGTCTTCTTTAGACTACTTCCTTCTACCTACTCTGCAATCTTACTATTATCCCCCTTGTTCCTCACACAAGACTCTGTGTCTTCTTTCTGCCTTTTTGCATTGACTCTCCACTGTGCCTGGAATGCCCTTACTTCTCCACCTCTAACTCCTAAAATCTCTGGTTACCTTTAAGATTTCAAATGCCATCTTCTTAAGGATGCCTAGTCCCGTCCACCCACTTGTTGAACCTTCCTCTCTAAAGCAATCTTTCAACTACTCTTGTATCACCAAGGCAATATTCACAGCATTGACAGTGACTATGAATATGCTGGTGTAGTTCTGAATCAAAAACCATAACAGACTCTTCTGTAGAAGACAGAAGCAAAACATTTATTCAGATACCAGAAAGCCAAATCCCAACACCCGAAAACCAAATCCAGTGTAGCAACAAAGAAGTTAATACACATTATCACCATCCCAAGGTCTTTCCCCTACTTGGACCTTCCCACAAACTAACACTCAAAATCCTAGCTGTTTGCTTGTTTGCATCCTCTCTCTCCCTCCACTCTAACCATTCTGACTCATTTCCTGTTCCACCTGTTCAGCAAACTCCTCTCACCACAGGCTCCATGTGATTACATTTGGCTATTAAGGGGCAGGGAAGATCTTCAAATTACCATTACCATTACAACTCTATCATTAATTTTTAAAATATATCGATTTATTTACATGTCATCTCCTCCATTAGACAGTAAGCACCTGAAATAGTTTTCATCTTTCTTTGTATTCCTAGTGCTTAGCATGTTTTACACATAGTAATCACCGAGAAAGTGTTTGTGGATTAATAACCACTGAATAGTATTTCATTTAGAAGCAGAATATTTGATTCATCTTTCTCATATATTTCTAGAATCTAAAAATAAAAAAAGATTTAAATGTAAACACTCATAAAAGAAAACAAAAGCAAAGCCTCTGTTCCCAGAAGGACTGAATGGTAGTACTTGAGATCCTACTTTAATTTAGGGAGGCATTCGATTGTGAATTTCTCGAGGGCAAGGAGTGTCTTTTGCCTCTTTGTATCCCCAGTTCTTACAACAATGCCTGACACATGGTGGTGCTTAATCAATGCTAATTGATTGGTTGATAGATTTGATGATGAAATAAGAGATACATAATGCATTTTGTGAACCTAACAGAAAGCTCATCACAATCTGCTTACTGTCCTTTGATATAGTACACTGAATTACAGTTTAGGAAAACCTTGAGCTTATCCAATTGGCAAACCCACAGGATCAGAAATTTACATTACACAGATGCTTTCTTTTATTATAGGCTAGACTAGCCTACAGGAATATGATGTAGTGTAGAGAAGAAAATGCTAAAATAAATAAATACTGGACATGCAGGAAATAAGAGAAAATAACCTCTTGGAATTAGACTTAACTAAATTCACCACTTTCTGCTTTCTGAATTGTTTTTGCTTTCTTCATTTCCTGCCCATTAGAATAATAAATACCAGAATGAAATGAAGATGTACAGAGAAGTAAATGTACAGTATGTGTTCAAAGAGGAGACACATCATTTCTTTCCCACACCTTATCCAAAAGACAAGGTTTTTTGCCAAAGAAATCTTCCAAAAATACTATTTTCATTATCTTGTTCCTCTGTTCAAGAACTGACATTGAATGGGTTTTAACTGCTGCTTCAAGTCCAAACTCTGCTTAGGTCCCAAGACCTTCTGTAATCTAGTGGTCCAGTGGATAGAATGCTGAGTCTGAAGTCAATAAGACTTTTCTTCCTGAGTTCAAATTTGGCCTCAGACACTTACTAGCCATATGACCCTAGATAAGTCACATAATGCTATTTCCCTCAGTTTCCTCATGTGCTGTTGTTGTGTTTTTCCTTTGTTTTCAAAGAGGACCATGACATCAGGGAGATGATTTGACTAGCAGTTGACTTTGATTTGAGTGAGGGAGGGCTATGCAAGGTCACCCATCTTGCTTTCTCCTCCAGAGCCACCTGGGTCCAGTGACCAGATATTTATCAGGATGACTGGAGATGTTCCAGGATGCAATGGGAGAATGATCTGGAGAAGGAAATGACAAATTACTCCAGTATCTGTGCCAAGAAAACCCCAAATGGGGTCACAGAAAGTCAGACACCACTGAAAAAAATTACCGAACAGCAAAATTATTTTCCACTATTGCTAACCTCAAGCACTCTACTCTGGTTAATCTGTTCTGTCTGTCCTGGACAAAGTTGCTTTACTCCTGCCACTATAACCTTCCCTAACCTGGAATTTATTCATTCATCCATTCATTCAGAAAAAATATATGAAATGCCTGCTATGTGAATGAATTTAAAAAATACATCATTTAATAAATTCCATATACCAAGCATTGTGTTAAGTAATGGGGCTACAGATATACTCTGCTCTCAAGGAGTTCATATTTCATTTAGGGAGGATAACACATATAAGTCTTTAGCTATAGGATAGCCGGAAAGACCCAGAAACTCTAAGCGTACAAATTTGGATAAGATGACAAGGGCCAGAGTTCCTTGGGGTGAGTTAGCAGGTCAGATGGCAGTACCTGGGGACCTCGAAGGCCTAGTCTCAGGGAAAATGGTAAGGTCCAGAGGACCTTATGAATCCACAGTAGGGCAGAAGATAAGATCCTCTATCTCATTCAAAGGATTGTAGTTTTCAGATACCAACTCATTCAAGTGGTACGAACAGTACTCTCTGGCCACTCTGGATGAGATCTGGGTGAACTGTGATCAGGGAAGGAGGTAAAGGAAGATTAAGGGGAAAGGAGACCCTGCTAATGGTTTTTCTAGTTGTCAGTCTGTGTGTCTAATGCCCTATATTGTAGAAGCAAAGGAAGGAAGACATAGGATCAGTTTAAGAGCATGCATAATCCAGTTTGGCTCCATTATAGAACACCCCAGGGAGAATAGTATGAGATAAGACTAAAAAAGTAAGTTTGAGTTTGCTTGTGTGAGGTCTTGTTAGGTTGCGTTAGGCTTTGAATGTCAAGGTCAGTAGTTTTGTCTTTTATTCAATAGGAAAAGGTTAGCCATTAAAGGAATGCCTTCTTTCCTCTTCCCTTACCCAAATGAAGGCTCATTATAATATTTTTTGTCATCCTTGTAATCCTTTGATGAAGCATATTGAATTATAGCAAAGAAAAACAGTGAAAGACCGACAAATTCATAAAATCAGGAGTTTTCATTAGACAGATGTTGTGTTTCACCATAAGCCATCCTTCAAGGACCAACTCATTTGTGTCTCCTCTCCCTAACTATTTAAGCCTACATTGATTTTCCCCTTCTCTGTACTCTTTTTTTTTTTTTTTTTTTAGCACTTACTGCTTATACCATAGAATTTAGCACTTAATCCTATAACCCATTATATTGTGTGCTTCTTAGGGGAAGGGACTCTCTCTTGACTCTTTTTGGTATCCTCAGGCACAGTTCCTAGCACATAGCAAGCAATCAGTAAATGTTTATTGACATACTGAATATTTGTACTGTCATATACAGTGTTATTCTTTCATAATTCATCCATTTCAGTCAACTTTTGACACAAAAGCCTATGTTTTTAGTGACAGGTGATGCTATATGACTTCTTGTTTTTGTTGTCGTTGAGTTATTTCAGTCATGTATGTCTCCTCCTGACCCCATTTGGGGTTTTCTTGGCAAAGACAATGGAATGGTTTGCCATTTCCTTCTCCAGCTCACTTTACAGATGAGGAAACTAAGGCAAATAGAGTTAAGTGACTTGCCCAGGGTCACATAGCTAGTAAGTTGGAGGCTGGATTTGTACTCTGAAAAAGAGGTCTTCCTAACTCCAGGTCTTGCACTCTATCCACTGTGCTACCTAGTTGTTATATGACTGTAAATCGTCAAATGATCTCCAAAGAATTAAAACTATAGCTGATCTAAAAGACAAATAAATGAGTATATGTTGGTTATAGCATATTACCTGAAATGACTTGTACAAAATAACTGATATTTCTATATCTCTTTAGAGTTTGAAAAGTATTTTAGATACCTTATGATGCATTTAAATAATGACTTATGTAGTGGATATGTTGACATTGAGACGCATGTAGAACATCTAAGTGGAGAGGACCAGTACATAGTTGGAGATGCAGGACAGTTACTCATGAGTGAGATGAGAGTTGAATATGTAAATGTGGAAGTCATCAACAAAGAAATGATATTTGGCTCCATGGGAGCTGATAAAATCATCAAAAAAATGTGTAGAAGTAAAAGAAAAGAAAGCATGGGACAACCTTGCTGTAAATGCTTAGTTAAGGTGTAGAGCAGGAATAGAGGAGTGGTCAGAGAGGTTAGAGAAAAGTCATGAATGAAAGAACAGATATATTCTAGGTGTGAAGAAAACTCTGGAAAGCCCAGGTATTCTGGAAGAATGAGGCAGTCAACAGTAGCCGATGATGAAGAAGGATCAAGAAAGCAGAGAACTGAGAAGTCCTTGGATTTAACAATATAGAGATCATTGGTAACCTTGGAAAGTTCAATTTCAATGGTGAGGACTGAAGCTGGATTGCAAGAGACCAAGAAGTGAGTTGGAGGTGAGCAAAGGCCATGAGGGTTTACAAACAAAACCTTTGGTTAGGAAAA
Organism: Pseudochirops corinnae; assembly: GCA_028646515.1. Classification (NCBI taxonomy): domain Eukaryota; kingdom Metazoa; phylum Chordata; class Mammalia; order Diprotodontia; family Pseudocheiridae; genus Pseudochirops; species Pseudochirops corinnae. The sequence goes on from CM053590.1 coordinate 181,843,942, forward strand.
GAAGGAGAAATACAGGCTAACAGGCTGAGGGAATGGTAAGATCAAGTGAGAGTTTTTTAAAGTATGAGGATGTTTGCAGCCATCAGGAATGGACTGAATGAAGGAAAAGAGGTTGAAAAGTAGAAGAAAAGAAGGGATGAATGATGGGGAAAGCTGCTGGAGGAGAAGGAAGGGAATAGTATGAAGAGCACAGATCAAGAGTTGGCACTGACCAGAAGTGTCACCTACCTTCTTCTGGGTAATATAGCAAAGGAGGAAAGACTGGGGTGAGGTAGAATATGTTGGGTGGCAATAGGAAATGTGAAAGTGGGAAGAAGGACCTCGTGATTAGATATCCTTAGTTTTTTTCAGTAAAGTATAAAATGAGGTCACCAACTAAGAGAGAGAAGGAAAGGATGGTATAGGTGACCTAAATGAGATGAGAAGGTTTAGTTGGGGTGGGTAATAGTCAATCAGGGAAAAGTAAAAGGATGTGTGTGTGTGTATGTGAGTGTGTGTGTGTGTGACAGTGGGGATACAGTTGAGTTTGATTGACAAGCATATTTTATTTGTTATACATATAATGTTTTTTTGTATAATGGATTGATAAGGTGCCCTTCTTCCAAAGAGCTCCAATCAGTTCATCAATCAATCAACGGGCATTTAAATGCCTATTATGTGTCAAGGATGATGCTAGGCACTAGGGATGAAAATAGAATATGTTCCTTTGGGTAATCCATGCTTTACGCCCATAAGATCCCTTGGAGGTAAATTGAATAGCTATTATTATTCTACTTCTCTTCCCTCCACCCTAACAATTTACTTAGTACCTTTTCTCCAGAGAATTCAAAATTTTATATGAGGTAGAAAAACTAAAGCAAAGAAAATTAGGCTATTTATCCAGTAGCAGACTCTGAGTAAGTATGCAGAGCTCTTAAATCCTAGTTCAGGGGTCACTCTGCTCAATGCTTCTTCCTCCTTTGCTTCTAATAAGAACGTTTTCCCTTCTTTCGTCTATGACACAGCCAGAAGATCCTGCCACAAGAGCCCACATGCTTGTGCCCTTCCACTGTAATGCTCTGCACCTGGTTTTCATATTCAAAGCCATCTGTTACTTGTTCAGAATGCAACAGCACACCTGTTGGAAAAATAGATGACCAAGAACACCCACAACTCAGAGTCTCAGTTCTGATTCATTCAAATTTCTGGTCTTCATTTTTGGATTATTGAATTCAAAGGGTCCTGACTGTGCCCTGAGACATTCCACCTCTGCTCAAACGGGAAGGGTGAACTTCATTAAGTCTCTGGGTTACTCTGTTTTCTGAACCTGATTAAAATTGCAAAAGAATCTAATGAATGAGTTCTAAGAATTACTGCTTGGCAGCATCTTTCAACACCTACCTAGAATGTCAGGCAATGTTGCAGGAGAAAACTGCTGGCCCTCAACAGTTATTTGTTAGAAGGTCTTAGGGTCTTGGAGTTAGAAGCATTGGCAGAGATCTGTATTGATTACAGCATGCGTGATTCTGAATTGTGGGAACACCAGATAGCAAGAACTCCTCATTCAGACCCTTATACTCTCACTGATTTCTGATGTGAATCAAAGGAAGAATCTCTCTGCCTCAGGTTCTCTAAATTGTGAAAAGGGATTAATATTTGCAACTCAACTCAGTGATTTGGGGAGATTTTAAACAACTTGTATGGGAAGAATTATTAGTTTCACATAGTGTCTAATAGTCTTAATGCAGTTTAAAGCTTTAACTGCTAGTAAATGATAATATTTAAAGTTATTTAAATAATACAAATAAATTAATGGATTGATAGATCAAATTAATGATTTAAGTAAAATTTTTAATATTTAATAGCTATTAAAGATTTAAACTGCACCAAGATTTTTGAGACATGGTATATAAAAATCCCCAAAGTGCAGCTAAATGGTACAGGAGTACTTGCCCTGCAGTCAGGAGGACCTGAATTCAAATATGGCCTTAGATACTTACTAACGGTTCTTCACTGAGCTGGTAAATAAGCTGGAGAAGGAAACTGCAAATCACTCCAAAATCTTTGGTGAGAAAACCCTCCAAAATGGCATCACAAAGAATCAGACATGACTCAAGAACAAGACTTTTGGGACATGTTATATACAGTAGGCCTACCACACATTATGGAGTCTCTTCAGTTACACTACACCTTGCAGAGTCATCATTAACACTCATCACCTTAGGCCTATCTGGTTTTTTTTCTCCTTTTTTTTTTTTGGAGGGGCAACTGGGGTTAAGTGACTTGCCCAAGGTCACATGGCTAGTAAGTGTTAAGTGTCTGAGGTCAAATTTGAACTCACATCCTTCCTGACTCCAGGGCTGGTGCTCTATTCACTGCGCCACCTAGCCACCCCAACCTTAGGCCTATCTGAATGGGGAAGAAGGACAATGGGTGTCTGGATTGAGAGAGGCCTTTCCTGTCATAGACATAAACCTTCTTGATTCAGTGACCTGGGCTCTGAGAGGGAGCTGGGTCTCTGCTGACTTAGTAAGAATCAGCCTGCTTTCCAAACTGATTTCTTCTGATAGAACTTCCATCACGGAATAAACATTGCATCACTTCCAAGTTCCCACCATCATTAGGCATTGTATTACCTCTATGAGGTAAAGCTGTGCACTAGTTTGGCCCAGAGCAGTCCCCAAAACTTCCAGAGCTTGGGCCTCTGACCCTTCTTCTTAATCTCTTGCTTATCTAAGATAGCAGGAAGTGATTGGCTCTGCTCCTACTTCTCTCCCTAAGCTGGAAGCTATGTTCCTGCCTTTGCTTTCCGTTAAGAAAGTCAGAATCTGGGAGTAGGACCCTTGTGTCATTGCTGTGAATAGAATGCCAGGCCAGAAGTCAGGAAGACTGATCTTTCTGAGTTCAAATGTGACTTCAGATACATACTAGGCAAATCATTTAACCCTATTTGACTCAGTTTCCTCATCTGTAAAATGAGCTGTAGAAGGAAATGGCAAAGCACTCCAGTATCTTTGTCAAGGGAACTCCAAATTGGGTCACAAAGAGTCAGACATGACTGAAAAGATTGAACAACAACCACCACCAGAAGTCATATACTTTAGTACTAATCTCTGCCAAGAAAACCACAAATGGGGTCATGAGAATTGAACACAATGGAAAACAACTGAAGAACAAGACTAACCTAGATGGAGATGGATGTTACTGACTTAGTGATTCCCATGATGGCCCAGGGACCATGTGCTTATGCTAGATTACCGTGTTGTAGATTAAAGATTAAAGATTAAAATTTCCATGTATTCTAGAGTCTATCTGTCTAAAACCATATATTTAGGAGGTGAGGGGAGGGTCAGTTTTGCTGCCATCTAAGACAAAAACCAAAAGATCCCAGGAGTCCTGACAACCTCTATTCCCCATTGATGACCCCATTTCTAGAATCACCATTTTAGGAAGAATTCCAATCATCCTTTGCCTCATTCTCACCTAGATTCTGTCTGTGCTTCTCCTTCCTACACCACTGTAAATGTTGTTTTCCGCCATTAAAATGTCATTTCCTTGAAGTAAGGGACTCACTATTGATCATCTCCAACTTATCCTTTATATATTTTGCTTATTCATGGTTATTTGCATGTTGTCTACACACACACACACACACACACACACACACACACTCATACACCATTAGGCTGTGAATTCTTTGAGGTCAAGGACTGTTTTTTCCCTTTCTGTGCCCCTAGAATTTAGTACTGTTTCTGCCACATAGTAAGGGCTTAATGAATGCCCTATCAAGCTATCTATCTGTCTGTCTGTCTGTCTGAAAAATTCAAGAGTGTAGCAGAATTAATAGCTATCAGAAACTGGGATACCAATCTCTATGAAGTACCATACGTAAGTAGGATCTTTTAGAAAGAGGAACCTGAAAATAAACATGGACAAAAAGTGGATAGAACTTATCCCTTAAAGACAGAAGGAAAAACCAAGTCACTTTTTTCCCTAAAAGGCAAAAAAACCTAATCATTTCCTACATAAGAAAGAATTTAAAATTTTGGATGGGGTGGTTGTTTTTTAAAAATTCTTCCCCCCCCCCCAAGCATTTTCCTGTACAATAGAAGAAACCCGTCTATTGAGCTCCTTTCCCCATGATAGAAGACCATCTCTGGGAAAGGAATTGTGCCTCGAGAAGTGCATAAAAAGTAAGTAATAAAAAACAAGTGAAACACAAAAAATGAACGCCACCCTCCATCATCCCTGACTGGTAGGACCTTTCTATGGGTAAGTCATGTAGCAGCAGCATTCCTGGATATTCTTCACATGGGCTACTAAGCCAATTGCATTGTGATAAGGGCAGCTAGTGAATGAGGTCAGTCTAATTAGCCAGGCTAATGTCTGGTTTCCTGTGGAGTGCTTTTGTAAAGTAATTGCCTGCCTTAGGGTCAAAATGCAGTAATTACAGGTCTTTTACTCAATGAGATAAACAATCTTTGAATTCTTCCACAAGTAAGTCTATCCCAGGGAGGTACTTTTCGACAAGTGATATGAATACCATGTCGTTATTTATTTATTCTGGGTTTGGGACATAAACACAAACATCTCTGCTTACAACACTGCAAGTTAATAGACAATCAGATTATGTCAAACTATAGGCACAGATTATTTTTATTCTAAAGTTGAAAATTAAAAAAATTAGTGGAGTAGAAATTTTAGTAAGATTTTAAAGCATTGGAAAAAATAAAACTAAAGTGGAAAAATGAATCTATTTCCTCACAAGTTCCCCGGGTCCTATCACTGGACGGATAGAATGCTCGGCCTGGAGTTAAGAAGACTCATCTTTGTGAGTTCAAATTTGACCTCAGACACTAGCTGTGTGACCCTGGGCTAGTCACTTAATCCTGTTAGCCTCAGTTTCCTCTTCTGTAAAATGAGCTGGAGAAGGAAACAGTAAACCACTCCAATATCTTTGCCAAAAAGAAAGAAAGAAAAAATAAATATAGTTCCAAAATTGGAAAAGATAGAGGAGGGAGGCACAGAGAGTACTCTCATGGTGGTAAGGTGATTGGTGAATGGTGAGATGATGGTTAAAGAGTAAAGTAAAGCATGGCTAGAGCCAGACTGATAAAGTAAGCCAGGTGAGGCACTCATCAATCAAGACAGTGGGGGCCTAGGGTGGGAGACATGGAGTTGAAAGGGTTAAGTCCTCAGGGTCTGGTTTCTGGTCCTTCAATAAGGCAACTGTTGAGGTGAAGTGTGGTTGAAGTTGGCCCAATAGATTGAGTCACTTGAGTCATTTTCTGATTAGGATAGCAGGAGTTCCAGGAAGAGAGTTCTAGAATGTTGAAAGAAATTGAAAGCTTATTCCAATATCTATCTAGCTGGCATATGCAGTAGAAAACTTGAAGGCCACATTGTTTAGTTAAAGGCAACAAAAAGAAATATGTAGAAAGATATCTAGAAGAGAAAAGCATATTGACAATTCTAAATTTCCTTAACGTGTACTCAAAAACAAAAGTCGAAATGTAAAAGTGATACAGGGAGGCAAACCAATGCAAAAAACAAAATGATTTGATATCTATCAAAAACTTTACTACAAAGGCTTAAACAGTAAAGAAATCAAAGATGAGAAACAATCGTTCATGAAGGGATATGCAGAAAATTTCTGGTCTAAATCAATGGTTTCTAAATTGAATGCACCAGTGGTCTTCCTGAAGAGCCATGGCATGACCCCAGTGGTAGGATCAACCAAAGGGTGGGAAAATGAGTAGCATCCTATCCTCCCAGTGATAGATAATAGTGGATCTTGTTTCCAACAAAACCCCACCTCCCCTTCAGCTAATCCCATCCAACATGCCTCCACTCAACCCCTCTGTCATCCCAACTTTCTTCCTTCTGTACTACATATCTGTCCCTCAAAGCAGTTATAACCTGTCTTTAAGCAGTACAGCTACAGCAACAGCCATATTCTTGAGGGCATTTCCTGAGATCAGAAGAGGAAGGGGAGCAAGTATTAAGTACCTACTATGTGCCAGACATCATGCATGGCACTTTATAAATATTAACTCAGCTGATCAAGGAAGAAGGAAATTCCTTGCGGATTTTTTTCTCCTTGTAGTTTGCTCTTTTCTGTTTTTGTTGCTTTGTGGAACTGCTTTTACCTGGGGGTTATTTAATATATTTTTTTTTATTTTTAAATTTGCTTATCTTAACCCTCAGACTTTGAATAGTACATTGCACTAGAAATCAAACCATATCCAGGATGGTTTCTATATCTAGTCCATAGATCCTTGAGAATTCAACCAATAAGTTGTACTGTAGATTTCAGTCTCCAATTTTCTGGATATGACTTTGCTCCATAAAAAAATCAAGAATATTTTTAATAGGTGTCACCATGTCAGATACTCAAAATCTCCAAGTAATGTAAAATGAAAAGCTTTCAAATTATGAAGATGAGCAGAGGAAATAAAAATCATATGGGAACAGAATAAGGTACATAACATCTCTACTTTTGTAGCTATATAAAGGATGCTTCGATTGGTTTGCAGAGGAGGTATAGATATAAAGAAATGGATATAGTTATACATATAAGTGTCTATACAGATATACATATCTGTGTCTACAAAACTCATCAATCATGCACTGGTTTTATGGGCTAAACATTCAATTGTATCTAATAGTCCAAAAACCCGTCATTTCCCAAATCCTTGGTTTTTCCTTTGTGTATAGAAAAGTGGAAATATTTTGAGTCTAATGAGCCAACACAATGCAGAATGATCTGTTCTCCCCAGTCCAGCAGTGGACAGAACTAGATGAAACTGTATCCTGCAAGCACGGGAGCAATTCAGTCCTTCAGCTAAACTGCATCTTGTTTTTGTTTTGTTTTGTTTTAAATTAAATTTTCTTTTTTTTAATGACCTTCCCACCCAACCTCCAACTGAAAAAGAAAGAAAAACAAGAGCTCTTGTAACAAATATACGTAGTTGTGAAAAACTGAATCCCACATTAGCCATGTCCTATATGTATATGTGTATGTATTTTATATATATATATATATATATATATATATACACATATATGTATATATATGTATATGTGTGTATTATATCTCCCTATATATAATAACACATGCATATATGTATCTGTATATGACTGTATATATATATATATATGTATATAAAATATATATCTAAATCTACATTTTTGAAGTGACCTTTGTGGGGTAAACACTTTGTGGCAACTACTTTATGTTTGAGCCCGCTATCCCCAAGGATTAAGGAGACAGTGGTTGAGGGAAGAGCATGCTGTGTTTGGGGGAATGTTTTTGTACTTTAATTATTGCTATCTTTTTAGCAAATATCACTTTGTAAAAGCTAATTGATGTTCATTGGGTATCAGTGATATTGAAGGGATATCAACCAGTTAAATTTATAGTGGGATGCACAGATCCCTGGTATCAATGACACTGAGGAAGACAGTTGGAGTATCTTTTGCAGAAGTCTATCTCTTCCTTTCTCATGTTTTCAAGAGGACACCCTAAATACAAATGCAAATTATTTTCCTGAAGATTTTATACAATTAAAAAAATCTAGGCATGTCTTTGAAGCAGTAGCTATTGATATCTTTTCAAACACCTAACATTTGTGACATTATTCTAGTGTGCCATGGACTCCGGAGCTATTCTTCCAACTCCTATGGCCCCACCCGACTGAGTCCTCAGAGCATGATTACTACATCTCTCCTCATGGTTCCAGGGGTAGCTTTGAGGTGTTGACATGGATTTTCTAAAGTTCATGAGCCCCTACTGATGTGCTTCTCCACACCTGGACCATTATTTTTTGGTTGGTATATCAGACAAACTTAATTAACTTTTAGAAAGGGGTATATAGTAAGGTGGTCAACTAAGAATAGCTGGAACAAACTATTTCCCCCAAATTCTGTGACACACTCCCACTAGTATGTTCAGAATTCAGGGGAAAGTGGATTTAGAAAGCACGTGTGTTAGAGATAAATTGTAGCCTCTGATATAGTTGGTGCTTAATACTTATTGAACCTTTTTTTTCCTAATTAACTTTCTTTTAACAATTTTCTTGGATTGCTTTAATTTTTTTCCTAGTTTTTCCTCAATTGCTCTTATTTGGTTTTTGATTTCCTTTCAAAAGAGTACTCCTGGAATTCTTTTTGGGCTTGCGACCATTTGACATTACTTTTTGGGATAGGCGTGGCCTTTTTTGCCTCACTATCTTCCTCTGAATATGAACCCAGATCTTCTTTTACACCATAGTAATGATCTATAGTCAGTTTCTTTCTCCTTTGCTTGTTCATTTTCATTTTGTTTTGTTTTGTTTTATGTTATTTAGCATTTTATTATTGTAATCAGTTTTTAATCCTGTTGTAGGCAATGGTGCCATAGGCCTCAGATTCTCCTTACTGTTATTTTCTGAATTCTTTCCAGGGGTTCAACCTCAGTCAGTCCTCTCCTCCCCTAAGCCGCAGTTAGGACCCCCAGCCACACTGTCCTTAAAATGTTCTTGCTCCCTATGGTACCACACTTAGAACCACAACCTGGGATCATATCTGGTCAGCACTGCTAAGCCTTGCATTCAGGGCTATACTTGCACAAAATAATGAAGAATGAAATGAGCAGAACCAAGAGAACATTAGCAATATTGTTTTAAGAACAACTTTGAGAAAATAAGTCATTTTGACTATTATAAAAACTCACATTAACTACAAAGGACATATGAAGGAAGTTAGTATCTGCATCCAGAGAAAGAACTGATAAAAAGCAGTATGCGTAGAATGGTTTTGCATATATACACACACATATTTGCGTCTAATGGTAGCCATCTCTGGGGCAGGGGGAAGTAAGAAAAAAAAAGAAATTTTCATGATAACTTTATTATATGTTTAAAAGGAAAAGCAAGTACATAATAGATTTGTAGTTCCATGTGCAATCATTTTAAAAATTATACTATGTTACAAAAATACTTGTTTTATTACATAAATTAAAAATAAAATAAATAAAAATTTAAAAGCAAAGAAAAGGTAAAATACTTATTGAATTAATTAATCTATAAGATATAATCAAATATTTATAAATAAAACCACAGAGAGACATAGTGATCAGTATAAGGGTCAAAAGAATTAAAACGTGTATGGGAAATATCTTACGGATTCCAAACATAGAGCCATACATAGAAATATAGATTTGTATTTCCATTATATAAAACTTGAATTTCTTGCCTTTGTCCTTTACTTATTAAATGAAGGCCAGGATTGTCTAATATGGCATCACTCTTACTTTCTTTGGCTAGGATCACTTCCTATAGCCACTTCTGGTTGAAAACAAACCTGCAATGCATCGAAATCAACAATCATCCCCTGATTTTGAATAGCTTTGCCTTTTCAAAGGGTGCTCATTCTAGAATTATCAAATTTTATCAGTAGCAAGGCATTTCTTCTTAAAAGCTTTAATGGATAATCTAAGAAACTATTTTATCAGTGTTATAAACTCTGACATTTAAAGTTTTTTGCAGTCATGTACCAAATTATTTTTCTCTTCTGATTTCATATTAATCTCCCCTCACCTATTCTATAGTCCAGCCAAACTCTACTCTGACATACTTGCTGTTCTTTATGAATCTCCTACCTATGTCTTTGCATATGGCTATCTGCCATGCCTGGAATACTTCACATCCTCACTTCTACTTTTTGGAGTTTCTAACTCCCTTCAAGCCTCAGTGCAAATGCTGCCTTTTCTGTATGACCTTTCTTGATCCTCACAGTTGCTCTTCCCTAAAACTGTGTGTGTGTGTGTGTGTGTGTGTGTGTGTGTGTGTGTGTGTTGGGGGTGGCAATATGATATCCACTACCCAACTTCACTTGATGTAATCACAGAAAGAAATCATGGTTGAAGAGATTTTAATTTGTTAACAAAGTATAACACCCAGTGATCCACTTATGAGGTGTAAACAACTGTCTGATTGAATCAAGAAAAAAATAACAATATTGACTGAGCTCACTTCTAGGAGTTATAAATACTTAAACCTTGGAAGAATTTTGGGAATGTGATGAATTGCATTCTGGAGACCCCATTCCAATTGCTTTTGAAGAGAAATAATTTTACCAGTGATATCGCATTTCCTTTAGCAATCAATCAGTAGAAATAGTTTGTTCTTAGCAAAGGCATCTACTAAGATACCATATCAAAGACAGTAATCATAAGACATTCCCTCATAAATCTGAGGCACCGTCTCTCATAGACACATACAATGTATACACATTCAGACACACATAGGTATAGATTACCAGTCACCCAAGGGAAGAATAAGCTTCAAGGAGCATGACACCTGACAGTAGAGAGAAAAGTCAGACTATGGAGCAGATCCAGGAAGCCTAGCACAACAGAAAAACCATGTATTGTGAGAAGCAAGACCAACTCAGCAAGCTGCCCAACAGAAATACCACACCTAGTGGGGACCATTGTGAGCATCTACAAAGAAAGAAGGAAATTGAGACCTTGCCGTACCAGGAGTTTGGAATTTCTTTTGTCAAACATGAATTATACAAAGTTTCCTAATTACCAGTGTATGTTTAGTTTGAGTTCACTCTTCCTATGAACACAGAATGCATTTGTGGGAGAAGGTGCCACAGTATTTTGAGGAAAAGTCTCATAATTATTGTTCTTGCCATGCCATCTGAGTAAATGCCTTTCTGAAAACCTAATTGTATTGACTGGCAGATAACTAACGAGAAGTGCATGGGTAGGTAAGGTTAGGAATGCAGTGTTATCATTTTATGAATGGAGACCTATGGAGCTATTCCTACGACCTGATGTAGCAGTAGCCTTTTGGGAAGGTTAATCAGCTGAGAGCAAGTGAATATTGGAGGATTGGGTATCCCAGAAAGAATATCTAATCTGCATTTATTTACTTGTATGCATGTTTCCCTCTAATAGATTGTAAACTTCTTTAATGAAAGGACTATTTTTACTTCCGTCGTTGTATCTCAAGGACTAATACAGTGTCTGGACATAGGCAGCATTTAATAAATGTTTTCTGAATTGAATTGGGTCTCCCCTCTAATGGCATATGCTGAAGTTTATACTTTGATGTTGTCCCCTGTGTTTAGGACCTAAAGTGATTTATTAAAAGTGATTAAACATGAAATTGTCAAAATATGTTTTTCATGTGTGAAACAGGTGAAATAACATCTTTCTCTTTTACACACACATACACACACACACACATGCACACACAATCCTGTACCCTTCTCTGTTTTGAATTATTATCTATGGCTCAGAATATCAATTTGAGGAAAGATACAAAACTGGAGAGATTCTAGTATTACCATGTTCTTCTATCTTCACTGAGTTTCTGGGTAATGCATACCTATATCATGTAAGAAGCACTGGAAGAGGACAAGGAGGCAGTGGTGCTCTGGAATGAGTAAGGAATGATATATAGAGTAATTTCCACTCCACCCCCCTTCCAAGTCTCTAGAGAGATTTCACATGGCTCATGCAGGGCACCTGAAATGAAAAGTCTCTACAAACAGACTAAAAGTTTCTTTACAACCTCTGTCTGCAATTGCTACTACAATTCAAACCATCGGTGAATGAGATTTCCTGAAATCAGGGTTGTGAAAGAGATCCTGTTCCTTTAGTAGGGATGGCGATCCAATGAGATGTGGCTTAGCTACAAGGACAAAAGATACAGCACTGGCAAGATGGGAAACCACACTGGACAGCCGAGATAAAAAAAAGCTGATTTCTTTGTTAGTTCCATCTCCCAAGATATGGGTGTGTGTTCATGTGTGTGAGTGTACATGTTATCTGGATTCCCCTGAATCATACCCTGTTGGGGAGAGTGAGAGGAAAGTCTTCCAGGAAATGGTTGAGGAGACAACTCACCAACTTAAGTTTTTCTTTCCTTCTTTCTTCCTTTCTTTTTCTTTCTTTCTTTCTTTCTTTCTTTCTTTCTTTCTTTCTTTCTTTCTTTCTTTCTTTCTTTCTTTTTCTTTCTTTCTTCCTTCCTTCCTTCCTTCCTTCCTTCCTTCCTTCCTTCCTTCGGTTCTTTCTTTTTCTTCTTTTTACTTTGTGTAACAAACTATTGGCCACAGTACATTGGTTGCCTATGATTGGTAAGGGGGTACGATGGAAGGAAAGAGAAAACATGGAAAGAAAAATCTGGATTCAGGATGCGTATAGAAACTTTGATTTTCGATTCTAAAAATAATTCTGAGCAATATTACACATCCTTCCCTAGTCTAAATTCCTAGCCATCAAGGATTTTCCCTTGCCTAGAAGCTCAGAGTCACAAGGGATAACAACTTTGGAGTGTGAGAGGGCTCTGACAAAAACGGTGTTGGCTTGAACAACTCAGATACTAGACTCCTTCACTAGGTAATTAAAATGACGCACATTGCCTTTCCATGGGATTAAAGAAGGCAGCACACAAGTTGATTTTAGTCTGTATACAGTTCTACAATGCCACAAATCATTACATAGGATACCCACAAAGTCCATATGCTATTCACAGGCATTACACTCAAGAAACAGTTATTGGGAGTGCCTCAAAGCAGGCTATGCCACAGTTGTGCTTACCTTCAATGCAGAGAAGGTGATGTAGTAGATAGAGAGCTGGGCCTGGAGTCAGGAAGACTTGAGTTCAAATCTGACCTCAGACACTTACTAGCTGTATATCCCTGGTCAAGTCACTTGACTCTGTTTGCCTCAGTTTCCTCATTTGTGAAATGAGTTGGAAAAGGAAATAAACTCCTCCAGTATCTTTGCCAAGAGAATGCCAAATGGGATCATGAAGAGATGTACATGTCCAAAACAACTGAACAACAGCAACAACAAATCTATGTAGAATGGGATGCTTATAGTATCAACTAAGTTAGTACTGTGCTTTGATTGATCTCTTTTGAGAGATACTGATTTTTTAAAATCTGGAACAGCACCTGATTTCACCTGGATGTGCACCAAAGAGCACTGAAAATTCAATCACTAGTGAAGAATTTGTAACTGACACACATAATACAAACACAAGTATAGTCATCTCCTCCCCCAGCCCTCCCAATTTGGCATACACCAGACCAGCTTACCACATTCTCGAGGTGACAACTTTTGTGTGCACTTCCTTTCTTGATGTTTCCCCTCACATACACCCTGTCTCTCCCCCCCTCTCTTTTTCTACACACATATACCCTTTTCTACTCAAGCACCAATCACTCAGAGAATGATTTCAGTTAGGGAACACTTGTCAAGGTAATGTAACATCAACATATTGTTTTTGGGGACATGGGGAAGGATACCCTGAGAAATAAGTTCATAGAAAGGCTGAATTCTCTTCAGGTTGTCAGCTGAATGATGTGTTGATGGGCTTCAGTGATAAGAGTGGAGATTTGAGGGAGGTCCTTCAATTAAGAGAAATCTAGGGCTGCTTTCTGGGTGGGCCAATTCTCTACAGCATCCAGCTTTCCTGTGTACTCTGGAGATAAAAAGAAAACTGTGTACTGGAGGAAACAGGGCTGTTCAGGACTTCCACCAAAGCATTGCACCACACATGGCTTAAGTACACATGCACTATTAGCAATTAGTGGGAAGGACCTCCCTGAGAGCTGAAATGACATAGGGTTTACCTCTCTGTACATATCCTGAAAAAAAAAATTCGAGGTTTCCTTTGAAGGGTTGTCTCTACCTCCTTGATAGGTTGCAAATGCACTTCTGTTTTCAGTACACTGTAAGATCAAGTGCCTTCAGTTCACAAAGCCGTGCTTAGAAAAACAGGGAAACACTCTCCCTCCCCCACCCCAGACACACACATGCACTAACACACACAAACAGAAACATTATTAGAATTCACCAGCAGGCCATGCTCTGAAATTAATTTTATTAAAGTGTACGGTCATAAAATGTAAAACTAGTTTGTCTACAGATATACATTGCTTATCACAGACAGAACACAATGAAAAAGTCACATTTTACCCAGCAATTGTGTACAATGATTAATTTTTGAGGCAAAAAACACAACATTCATACATTGTAATAGGCAAAACCAAAATTAAATCAGATAGTTAATTTGTTAGGACATCCTGAGAAAAACAATGGGGAAGACGTCATGGGATATAACATGTCAATTTTGCCTTCACTTGAATTGAGGCTATGAATTTGGAGATAAATGAATACTTTTAAGGGATACAATAGTTTGAACTTTTGCCTTTTTATGGTTGGGGAAGGAAGGAAGGAGGGAAAGAAGAAAGAAAAAAAGGAAGGAAGAAAAAAGGCAAGGAAAGAAAGGAAAACAAAAGAAAGAAGGAAAGAAAGGAAGAAAAGAAGGAAGAAAGAAAAAAAAGAAAGCTACATATATTTGATATTACAGTGCTGAAATACCTACACCTATAGTAAGGGATTGTGTCTCTAAAAGGTTCCCATCAAAATGGAGATATTTATCAAGAAAAAGTAACAATAATTTAGGTAACACTAAGCTCATCCTCATTTTAGCAGAGACTGGTTTATCAGATTGGCTAACTGTCACCTTGGAAAGCTAAGAGCTGGGACCTTAATGCTAATCCATCATCATAAAGAACCCTGGGGATAGGAAGATGGAGCAGTCCTCCAAACCCTGTTCTCAGTAAGCATGTTATTGACAAGAGCTAATACTGGACAAGGTAATCCAATTGTCTTCATTAGGAAGTTCAACACATAGTTCTTGAAGGAAACACCCAGACACCATACCAAGGGTACCCACTCACCGTTTGTTATTAGTTTCAGCCAGAATTGATTGCAATTGAAAGGCAGACATAAAAATCCAAGAACTTCAAGAACATTTATCACTTCCTCCATCGTCAATCTGTCTAAACATGAAATTCATACGACACAACACTGACTGTCCTTCTAATTATACTTAATCTTTGGCCTATACATAGTGCAGAATGTTTAATTGTACCTATTCAGGCATGATTAATACCTAGTTAGTGCTATTCCATGTTGAAAAGATAGCATAAAGTAGTAGAAAGAGGGCTTGACCCTAGAGTGAGGAAGACTTGTTTCGAGTCCTGGCTGATACATAATGGCTGACTGAGCATGTTCTTGTTCGTCCTTCATACTCAAAGAGGACCAATGACATCACAATGTTGGAGTCAGGATACAGTGTGTTCAACACAAGTGACTGATCAATCCCATACGAGCTTGGAAGGCTCTACCACAGATAGAGCACTAATAATCTGTTTGAACATTTGGGACAGAGATGTCTCTAGATTTCTTTATCTTATGTTTCCTTTATGCTACTGTGATTCTGCTTTGCTCACGGAGCATAGAATCTTCTTTAATATGGACACACCATAGTGGGCAGTCCTGTGCCAGTGTCTCCTGTATCTCCCAATAGATTTCAAAGTTCTTCCGAGAGACCTTGAGAGTGTCCTTGTAACACTTCTTCTGACCTCCATGGAAGTGCTTGCCTTGTGTGAATTCTCCATAAAATAGTCTTTTAGCCAAATGTACATTTGGCATTTGAACATTGTGGCCTGCCCACATCAGAGTTGTGCTCTTTATAGTAGAGTTTGAATGTTTGTCAGTGCAGCTCCAGAGAGGACCTCCGTGTCTGGTACCTTATCCTGGCAGGTGATGTTCAGAATCTTCCTAAGACAATTCAAATGGAACTCAAATGGGTTCAGTTTTAAGGCACCGGGCTGGTAGACTGTTTAGGTGTCACAGGCATACAACAATGAAGTCATTACAAAGGCTCCATAGACCATCAGCTTAGTATTCAGCCTGATGCCTCTTCTTTTCCAGATTTTCCTTTGGAGCCTCCCAAACATTGAGCTAGCTCTGGCAATGGATATGTCAACCTCATCTTCTATTTGGACACTCTTGGAAAAGTACGGCATCAAGGTAAGTGAACCTATCCATAGCATTCAAAATTTCTCCATTTACTGTAACCACATATGTTCCATCTATAAATGGTGCAGTGCTGGCTGGTGAAGAACCTGTTTTCTTGGTGTTAATTGTCAAGACCAAATGAGCACAAGCAGCAGAGAATTGATGCATAATCTGTTGCATCTCAACCTCAGAGGCTGTGTTGAGTGTACAATTATATGTGAACAAAAAGTCATTTACCAACTCTCCCTTCACTTTAGTCTTGGCTTGTAGGATTTTTAAGTTAAAAAGTTTACCATCAGTGTGATAGCTGACCTTGATGCTGTTTTCATCCTTGTTGAAGGCATTTGATAACATCACAGAAAACATCATGCTGAAAGAAAGAAAAAGCATAAAAGCAAGCACACTCTACTGGTGATGGGGAAAATATGACAGCAACATTTTCATCAAAGGCCTTGGTCAGGTCAGCGAACATTGCATACAGACCTCTCTGTTTTGCTCCTGGTAATTTCTTCTGAAATTGTCAGGTAGCAAACACCATGTCAACTATTCCTCAGCCCTTTCTGAAGCCCTTTCTGGCTCTCAAGGAGATTAGCATTTTCCAGGTAAAGGATCAGCTGATTTTGCCATCAATGCCTGAGAGAGAGATCCCCCCACGAATCACAGACACACACACCCACACCCACACACACCCACCCACACCCACACCCACACCCACACCCACACCCACACACACACACACACACACTGTGGTTGCCATAGGGCAACAACCTGTTTCCTTTTCCTTTATAGAGATGGACAATGTAGGCACCCTTGATCTCCTGGGGAATATCCTTCTCTTGCCATATAACCCAGATTTCAGTCAAGTACATAGTGGCTGACTAGGGATGAGCATAGCGTTAGCCATTTAAATTCATCATGTTCCAGGCAACTCTCTAGGATAATAAATTATAGACTAGTTGCTGATCTGCTGATCTGGAGGCAGATCATACATTAGGTGTTCCCTATAACAGTGAAATCACAGGTCTAAATAATCCTATATTCATTTTGTTTATTCATTGTCAGGGCACTCTCTAAATGTTTGTTTCATCTAAGTATTGCTAATTGCTAGGAGGGGAGGGATTGTAGGTGACTCTAATTGTCCCTAGTGGGATGGGATTCAATACACCATCCTCAGCTGACATGAGGCTAGTGCAAACCATATTGTGTCCTTCTTGATTTCCTCACTCCCTACCTCTAAAACAGCTAGTTATTTCAAAACAGGTGAATTCCAGTTGAAATGAACATGGAGGGCAACCTTAAAGGGAAAAAGAAATGACATAAATCATGCATTTTGTGCAAGTCTAATCTTCCCTTGGTAGAGGGTATTATGGACTTATTCCCCTGCATAGCTCCCCAAATTGCTGGCACGGTGTCACTACATAAGAGTAATTATATTTGTTGATTTTGTTGAAATGGTTGAGAGAAGGGAGAAGTAAGGGACAATCCAAATCCTTTGCTTTGGTAGTAGAAATCTGGGAAAATTTATGGGTTACTGATAACTGTAATGAGGGCCACCATATACGTAAAAGCCTCAGGTCATTTTTAAAAAGCATTATCAGTACTAGGGAGAGACTAAACTTGCTTCTCTTCCCCTCTATTGGCATGTACTTTCCCCACCCTATTTCTATCACCCCTGTTCCCCATCTACAGCCATTGCCCAAGTCATCCTGATCTGCTTTTGGCTAGGAATGATTTTCTTGACACCTAGCTCATGCCAGAACTCATACTTAAGTTCTTTTATATGATGAAGGCATTTTCATTCCTCTACAAACCTTTCTTGGGATGAGAAATTGAGAATGTGCCTCTCCTTTAAGTGACACAGAGATTTGCCCTTTTTTTCATCTTCATGGACTCTTAATAGCATAGGATTGTGTATTGAATGCTGGAAGAATTTATAGGAACATAGATTTAGATTTGAAAGAGACCTGAGAGGATATCAAGTCTGGTCCTTTCATTTTACAGACATCTTCTCCTAGCCTATTTCCTGGTCTCTCATCCCACATCATCAATTGCTTATCTGACACTTTAAATTATATGAATCATAGACATCCCAAACTCAACACAAAACAGAATCCATTATCCTCCCCCTCCAAACCTTCTTCTCTTCCAAACGCTCCTATTACTATTGAAGGCACCATCACTCTTCATGTAACCCAGGTTCCCAACTTCAGTGCCACCCTTCATTCTTCCCTAGTTCACCCCAGTTGACAATCAGTTATAATTTCTTTCTCTACATCATCTCTTATGGACAGCCCTTTCTCTCCTACTTAAAGTCACTCCCCTGGTTCAAGCCCTTGTCATCTCTCACCTGAGTCTTTGAATGTAATAGCCTTCAAATTAGTCTCCCTGCCCCAGGGGTCTCCAATCATCCACACTGCAGCTAAAGTGATTTTCCTAAATTGTAGATTTGACCACATCATCCCTCTACTCAATAAACTCCAATTGATCAGCCAAGAAAACTGTCTAATACAGAATCATCTGTATGGTAATAACTCCCTTTTTTGTAGTCTGCCCCAGATCCATGAAAAATTGTATTGTTATTACTCTTTAAACAACTGATTGTACTTGATCTGCACAGTGAGTAAGGACTCACATGCACGCTTTTATATTGCTTGATTTTTGCTGTGCATCATTTTTAAAAAATACTGTATGTTTCTTCTTATCTGTTTATTATCACCTGTTCTTAAATAATGTTCATTTATCAAGAGAACTGTGAGAAATAAACTATGTGGATCCTGTCCAAAAAAAAAAAACAAAAACAAAACTCCAGTTCATCCCTATGGCCTTAAGGATCAAGTATAAGGTCTTTTGTTTGGCATTTAAAACTCTTATAAGCTGGCCCGTTCCTACCTGTCCCCTTGTCTTACCGTCCCTCCACTCGCTCTAGGATCTTGTCATACTGGCTATTCTACACAGCTGTTCTTCAAATAGAACACTCCTTGTTCAGATTCTGTGTTTTGGCATGGGCTGTGCCCAATGTAGAGATGCTCCCCCTTTTAAATCTCTGACTTTGAACCCCTAACTTCCCTTAAGACTCAACTCAAGTACCTGATCCCTCTCACCCCCAATTATTGGTGTCTTTTCTCTAAGCTTGCTTTTCTTCTCTGTATTTATCTTCTGTATCTTGCTTTACACATGTTGTTTCTTCCATTAGAATATAAGATACTTGAGAACCAACTTTTTTTTCTTTACATTTCTAGCGCTTAGCACAATGCCCAGACACGTAATGAATCAAAAATACTTGTTGATTGATTGAGGGAAATAGAGTCCAGAGGTGGATGGGTAAGGGAAACTCACCTTAAATCCCACAAATAATAAGTGAGAGAGCCAGGATTTAAACCCAGGTGCTCTGATTTAAAATCTAGGACTCTTGCTACACCCCTAAGTGTTAGAATTGAAGAGAATTTAGAGATCACCTCTTCATTTTAATTTAAAGGAAAGGAAATTTTAGCTCAGGTTCACTCGAGGTCACACAATCAGTAACTGGCGGAACTATGACTATTCATTTCTGACGACATCCAGTGCTCTTTTCATTAAACATATTCCTTTCAAGTTCGATTTAATAAATCAATAAGCATTTATTACACTCCTACTATAAGTGCCAGGCACTGTCCAAGGTGCTGGGGATGCAAAAAGAGGCAAAAGACGGATCCTGCCCTCAAGGAGTTTACAATCTCATCTAATCCTAACCCCCTGAGATAATGAAAATGGAAAAAATAGTATGTCTGAGATCAGTTGTCAGTTACATTTGCTTCTGAACTTCTCTTCATGTAAAATAACCTTCATTTTTGGCCCTCTTTGGATAGAAAGTGACTGTGGTGATTTTAGCATTTCCCACACTCAGCTCAAGGTCACGAGGAGATTTGGGGTGCAATAATTCTCACTAAAAAGTACTAAGGGGTTCTAGAATGCACTCTGAAAATGTCAGATTTCATACTATGGCTGAACAAAAAAGTAATAAAATTCTTCCAAAGATATGTTAAATTCTCCCAATGTAAAACATACTGAATGAGTTGTTTTTTTTTTTTTAAAGACCCAAAACACCAAACAAACCAGCACACACAGAATCACAAGTGAGAGGCCAGCCAGGCTAACAGGACAACAGATGCTCTCACATTTTGGCCCTTAGCCCTTAAAAAAAAACATTCTGGTCAAAAAAAGAGAGTGAGAGAGAGAAAGCAGGATTTGGGGCGGGGGAGGGGGGAGATGCTGTGACTTGAAAGGCCTACCCACCTTTGGGTGTTTAAATAAAAGGCAAGAAGCTGTCTGAAGTGTTGATGGCTGGATTGAGACGGTTCCCATGTTCCAGTTTGAGGTCAATTCTCTCGACAATTTGGATGGAACCATGCAATGTTTCCTCCTCAGGACTGAGGTGGTATTCATTCACAGGCCATCCGCTGGGATTTGTTTTAGTGAAGACAACAATCAAGGTCTCATTAACAATGCAATGCAAACACAGACAGCCCCCTCAGCTATTATTCTTGGACTTTAATCTCAGAGCAGGGCCTTTGGCGGACCCTGAATCCTGTTAGCAAGTATTGTGTGGAAGTCGGTGCTGAGAAACAGCCAGGAGGCAGGCAGAATGTGTGGGAATGATACCAACTGGGAACAGAGCTGGCTCTTTGGTACAGAATGTTTTTATTCGATGGAAAAAAAGAGTGATGGGGCACATGAATAAAGTCTTTAGTTTTTGTTTAGGAGGCTTATTTAACTCTCTTCATCTTCCTCACCCCCTGAACATAGTAAAAAGAAGTTTGGACGTCAGCCCATGTCCCTCATTATCAGTGATGAGGGAATCAGGGCCACTCCAATCAACAGATCCCCCAAAAGTCACCACTGGATGTTTGTGATCATGCCCTGAAATGTTCAACAAAAATCTAAATTGTATAGGGCATGTATTTACTTGAGGATGTTGCTTGGAAATTTCTCTCTTCCTCCCACCCCCCTCCCCGACCCCATTTAAAAAAGATTGTTTTTCTTTCCATTCCTGGGTTTTGTGAAATATGACATTTGGACAGTTTAAGGCAGGACTGGGATGAAGTGGGTTTCAAGCAGTTTCAATTTCCCCATTCTGCCTATACTGCCCCCATCTCCCACCCCTCTTCCCATCTTCCACCCTGTTCAAGGAAGAATCTTTAACTGTGGCCTGGAAAGGGAAGCAACCTATAGCAGAAAGGTGTGAAAAGAGGATCTGGTGATTCAGATCTGTTTTTCAGGCTAAATTTCCTTCTAGGGCCATACATGTTCTCTACCCTGATCCAACAAGACCACTGACTATTCCTGCAGATTTTCTATCCCTGTAACACTGCTCACTACCTCCCTTCCTCCTTCATTGGCCACTGTGGGGGAAATTCTATTCATCTTTCAAGACCCAAACTCAGACTCTCCACCATGAAACTTCTTTAGCAGCATGTGGACATCCTCCTCTGAAACTCCAGGGTGCTTACTTTGTACATCTCTCGTGGCACAAATACCTTGTGTTACAGTTATTTGTGTATGTGGCTTAACCCTCTATGATATTACAGAGTGATAAGTAACTAGGACAGGGTGCAGGATATAGGTAATTGTATAAGGGTGAAGAAATTTACCCCAGAGAGAGTGATCTAAAGAATTGATAATTGTGTCCCTCCGAGAGAGATAGGAGGTATGGACCCTGGTGGAACAGATCCCTACCACAGGAGAGTAAAAGTGTGGGGCACATCTTGATTGTCTCCCAAGATTTCTTGGGTAGACGCCAAGGCTGGTGGGAACCAGGTTCTAGCCCAGCCCAGGGATGGGCAAAGAATGTAGCAAGTCCATCCCCTCATGTTTACAGCTGTGGTCCAAGTGATACCTGGAGAGAAGGCCTAGCTCTAGTGTGGAATCTGCTTGTCAAGGAGCAAATGGGAGTAGGGGTACCATGGTGTTTGTTCCCTTTGTGTAGGCAGCAGAAAGAGAATGGTACCTCTGGCCTTCTTGGAAAACTGTCTGTTCTTTGGGGGCAACTCTGCCTCTTCACCTGAGAGACTTTGTCTTTTCCATGGTTTTCCCTTCCCTTGTTTTTTAAACTTTCCTAATATTGAAGCAGAGATTGGCAAGGTCAGAGATCTTGGGTCCCTACAGGAGTCTATGGGAAGGAGAAAATGCTTCCTCAGACCTAGGAGTTCATCACCATCTCTCTGCACAATCTGCTCCAGGAAAACGGTGCTAGGAGACTGGGGCATTTCATTTGGAGCAAGACAGAGGTGGGTCCCAAGCCTTGAGTCCTTACTGAAGGGCTATGCCTTCCTGGGAATGTCTCTTTCCCCCCATCACTGAGACTTTCCTGTCCCTTAAAACTTTGCCCTCCCCTTAAACATTCCTGAGAAGCAAAAGTGAGAGCTTAGGAGTGGTAAGCTCTGCGACCAAAGTTTACCTGGAAGTACAGGTAATGAGACCTGGGACTGCCACTCTGAAAGGTCTTGGTATCCCTATTCATGCCCCAGAGAAAGAACAAGTTGGCTGAAGAAATGTGATTGGACATTTAGGAGAACTGGGCTTGAATTCCTGCTCTGTTATTTAATTTTAGGTCTTTTTTTCCCTTAAAAGAAAAAGAGGAACCAAGTGTTGCTATCCCACCTAGCTGCTGGATAGAGTGCTCGACCTGGATTTACTTTAAATCCTCCCTCAGAAACTTGCTAGCTGTGTGACCCTAGAAAAGTCACTTAAATTCTATCAGCCCCAGTTTCATCCTCTTCCTCACCAGGTTGTGGTGGAGTTCAAAACAGGATAAAAGATGTAGAGTGGACAGCAATAGTAACAATAAACATTGTTACAGTCTGTACAGTGAATGGACCACAGGCCACCTGCTGCCTGCCAAAGGATTTTGGGTGGCCTGTGAAAGATGTAGGGTTGCCCCTGCACACACACTCTCCTGTTGGTGACCTGTGGCAACCAACCATCATCAGTGTGTCTCTAGCCTAACCAATGTGTGGCCCCAAAGAAGTTTAGCCTATTTTCATTTTGGCCCGTACCTACTGCCAAGCTGTGCAGGTCTGACTTAGAGCTTATTATGTTACAGGCTCTGTACTACTAAGTCCCGGGGAAAACAAAGTTCCCTCACCCCTAGCCCCGCCACCCAAGGAGCTCCCATGCCAGTGAAGGAAACAACATACAAGTAACTGTGTATACACAAGATATATGGATACAGTGTAAGGAGAGGGCAAGCAGCAGCAGTGGGAGGTGCCTGGAAAAGGCCTGGAAAAGGCTTTAAGGAAGCCAGGGAAAACAGAAGACTGAATTAAGGAGGGAGGGTTTCCAGGTATGAGGGTCAGTCAATGAAAAGGCACATATTTAGGAGGTGGAGAAGGAGAATTGTGGGTGAGCAATAATCATGGTAGTTTCACTAGACTACCCTAAGGGTCCATGGAACAAAACTGGTTAAGAATCTCTGGATTTCACTTAACACTTACTAGCCCTGTGACTTTGGGCAAGTCATTTAACTCCAATTGCCCTACCCTCCTCCCTCCAAAAAAAAAAAGCAAAAAGAAAAAAAAAAGAATCTCTGGATTAAATAATACCTAAGATCCCCTCAAGCTCTAAGGTTATACTTTGAGGGTTTGGTTTTTTTTTGCAGGGTGGAGGAAGCTAGGGGGTAAGGGTAGAGAGGAACTGGCTTTAAGTTCTCTTTCATGCCCTTCATTCAAGGCATCTGTTTGCAGCATCACTCCACTCCCAGCCTCTAGTAAACACCGTGCTTAGATGCCAGCTGTGAAGAATGTTTGAGTAGGAAGCTATCAATTGACCTGATTCCTCTGTGTGTCTGTGTTGTGGAGTGTAGGAGGGGTGGGGGAAAGTGGTGGTGGTGGTGACGATAGCATGGGCTTTGTGGTATCACAGGGCCTCTGTCTCCCCCCCACTTTCATGGTATGTTCTCTGCCCTCTTCCCCAAGTAAGGGTGCCTTTTGTGTGGGCTTGCCCTAGGTGCAAAAATTTCTGGTCATGACTCTGCTAGGTTGCAGAATCCTTGAGGGAATGAATTATAGTTTAACAATAATAATCTGGGGGATAAATAGTTTGCCAACAAAATAGTAGATCAATCACTTTATCTACACATCTCTTTATAACTCTCCAATTTCTTGAAAAGGAATTACGTATGAAATGACAATTAAGAATAAATTGACAGAAGATGACAATCTACCTGGAAAGGTGTCTCTTACTTTTGCTGTATGTGTCTGCAGCAGGAATACAAGCAAATTTCCAGGCTTATGCCGAGTTGAACTTAGAGCATGGATACATATTTCTATAGTAACCCTAACCTTTCTACCCCATAACAAGAAGCAGAATTGATCTGGTCTAGTCACGTAAAGCAGAAGAAAGAATGAGATCATTGGATAAGCCAAAATGTATGGCCTTTGGGTTGGGGCCCAGCCCTAATGACCCCTCCACTCAGTGACTCTGCCTGAATACCCCATCCTCCACCAGACAACAAGATTTTGGTTTTTCTCAGTCACAAGAAAGAAATAGAGTGTAGGAAGGAATTGGAAGGGGTGCCGGTATGAATGACTACATGAGGCATAATAATCTATTATTTCATGTCTTCATCAGCATTTTCATGATTTCTCTGATCTCTCTTTCTTTCCCTTTCCTGGTCACCCCTCCCTTATGTGCACTATCTTCCTTATATTAGAACATAAACTCCTTAAAGGCAGGGGCTATCTCTCTTTGATGTTTGCAGGGGGTGCAGTGGCTAGAGAGCTGAGACTAGAGTTAGGAAGACCTGAGTTTGAATTTGGCCTCACACCCTTACTATCTGTGTGACTCTGGGTAACTCACTTAATCCTGTTTGCCTCAGTTTCCTTATCTATAAAATGAGCTGGAGAAGGAAATGGCAAACCACTCCAGTATCTCTGCCAAGAAAGCCCAAATGAGGTCGCAGGAAGTAGGATATGACTGAAATGAAAAAAAAGCAACAACGGTAACAGATCTCTAGTACTTAGCATAGTGCTTGGCACATACTAAACAATAAATGTGTTTTCATTCATTCTCTCATTCATTCATTCATTCATTCATTCATTCATTCATTCAGTTAGCACTAAATAGTACCTTTACGAAAATAGACCAGGTGTGGGAATAGATAAATTATAAATAAAATTTTTAAAAATGACTAAATGTATCCTTTAGAAGCCATTATGTAAGAAAATGGTTATTAATATATAGATCCCATGTGAAAAAAAATACAGACCTAAATGAAGATTTAATGATGATCTCTTTAGTAATGAAGAGGTCTAATAATAAATCACAAATAATTAATAACTTTGTAAAAGATAATGATGAAGAAATAACACAACAAAATTTCTGGTATTCAGCCACAACAATCCTCAGAGAAAAAAACATACCTCTCAGAGCATACATGAACAAAATGAAAAAGGGAACTGATGAACTGAATATACAATTTAATATTAGAAAAAGAAACTTCAAATAAATCTAAAATAAGGACAAAAGTAGAAATTTTGAAAATTGGAGGATAGGCTCTGTCAACAAGAGTATATGTGTGCATTCTGGAAAGTTCTACCTTGACACAAGTACTTTGAGCATGGCTCTTTTAACAGTAAAAGTGTTTTCCAAGGACCAGCCTAGCTACCTGTTAGGTAACAAGCACAATGCCAGAAAGTTAGACACCTGGCAATGGATTTTTTTCTGGGCTACAGCAACTTGTGAAACAAAAATTTTCATTTCTGAAGTAATAGGAGGAAATTACATTTAGAATAGTAGAAGAGGTTGCTAAGATAGTTTTTAGAATGTCCAAATACTTTACCTTGACTATTTGTACTCTAATTGTGAGATCTCTCTGAACTTATTGCTGGAGGAACTGAATTCTATCAGCCTTTCTATTTCACAATTAATGAAATCAGAAGAAGAAAGTTTCAGCTAAATGGAAGGATGGCTTATAGACATGCTTTGGAAAAGGCAAAGAAAGGATTTGGAGGAGTGTATCTTATCACATGTACAAAAGTAACAAGAAATGTTACTTCATGTTCTTGGTCTTGATATATTTCAGGACTAATGATGAGTATTCTCTCTCTGTCTCTGTCTCTTTCTCTCTCTCTCTGTCTGTCTCTGTCTCTCTCTCTCTCTCTGTCTCTCTCTTGGCTGAAAATTTTGAACAGCTAGGTGGCATAGTGGACAGAGTGCCTCACCTGGAGGCAGGAAGATTCATCAAGATTCATTCCTGAGTTCAAATTTGACACTGATGAGCTGCGTGACTCTGGGTAAGTCACTTAATCTTATTTGCTTCCGTTTCCTCATCTGTAAAATGACCCAGAGAAAGAAATAGCAAACCATTCCAGTATCTTTGCCAAAAAACGTCACAAAGAGTCAGGACTGAACAACAAAAACGACCCCTTTCTTTTTTTATTAGAAAAGTTTGGAGTTAGGTCAGTGCTGCTTCAGGAGAAATTGTGAAGTAGAAGAAAGGGTGAAGAAGGAGCTGGGAGTGGAGAAAGAGATTCTTCTACTTCTGATTTGCATACTTAAATGTTCTATACCTACCTTCTGGTCCCATAGGAAGCTCTGTTCAAATAGAAGGTCTGCTCTTAGCTCATACTGGAAGGCAATCTGACACCCTGTTTCACATCGGCGTTAATGAGTGATAATACCTTCATTGGTTAACTCTCCCAGGGGTATGTTTATTTTAACAGGGGATAATACTTTAACACAAAGGAATGACTTTTTGAGTCTAATGAAGGCTTTATAATTGACCTTTGGGAGATTTATTTTTGGAGGGGAAAGAAATGCTCCTAAGCCCCTCAAATCAGGACACTCAGTAAGCACCCCACTCTGCCTAAAGTTCTTAGTAGGGCAGGATCTCATAAGCCTTGTTATTTACTTTAATTCCACACTTTCCTTTAGTCTGAATCTTCTGTTAGTATGAGAAGAAGGAAGGAAAATGTCTTTCTGGTTGAGGATATTCTTTAAAAACTCTAACAAAATAGGAAGGTACTGAAGTTCTCAGGGGAAACCCATTCCCTTGATTTGCACAATTGAAGATCTGATGGGTGAGGATGATAGCTCCACATCTGGGGGAGGAGAGCAGAGGAGAGAAGAAGTCACAGAGATGTTTTATTCAAGCAGTTTAAAAAATTTTCCTCCACTTTGAACCTAAGTTGTTAAAGCAGCTAAGGATAGAGTGCTGGACCGAGAGTCAGGAAGACCCGAGTTTGAATCCTGCCTCTGACACTTACTAGCTGTATGACTTTGAGCTGAATCCTTGTCAGTCACAGTTTCTTTGTCTATATAATAAGGATAATAATAGCATTTATTTCATAGGGGCGTGAGAATCAAATGAGATAATATGCTCAAAGTGCTTTGCAAACCTTAAGGCTCTGGATAAATGCCAGCTATTTTATCATTGCCTATTCTTTGGGCTTTGATTTCCACTTATCTCTTGCTATACTGTAAAATATGCCTCTATCATTCCAGAAGCAGAAAGTTTAAAGAATAGCTCTGTTGATGCCTCTTACCTGGAACTAGGAAGCTAATAAATAAGTATAGGAAAAAAAAATATTTAAAAAAAAAAAGGGAGTGGCTAGGTGGCACAGTGAGTAGAGCACCAGCCCTAGGGTCAGGAGGACCTGAGTTCAAATCCGACCTCAGATGCTTGACACACTAGCCATGTGACTTTGGGCAGGTCACTTAACCCCAATTGCTCTCCAAAAAGGAAAAAAAAAATTAATTAATAAGGATAGGTAATGTGATCCACAAGCCCACAATTCCCGGTATCATCCAGAATCCCACAGTCAAGAGACTATGTCGTTGTTCAGCCACTGTCATTTGTATCTAACTCATTGTTGCTTCATTTGAAGTTTTCTTTGCAAAGATACTAGAGTGGTTGTCATTTCCTTCTCCAGCTCACTTTACAAATGAGGAAACTGAGGCAGAGTTAAGTAACTTGCCCAGGGTGACACAGCTAGTAAGTGTCTGAAGAGATTTGAACTCACAAAGATGAGTCTCCCTGACTCCAGGCCTGGAGCTCTATGTACTACGCCACCCAGTTGTAGTCTTTTCCTAATTTCTCCATTCACTTTCCAATTTTGGCATAAACCTGATCCTCTACTGAAGCCGAGGTTTCTCTCTCATTTCCCTGACTTATACCTGCATTTTCTTTCTTTAGGTTGTGAGGTGTAGAGGATCTGGAGTCAAAAGACCTAGGTTTGAAGGCCAGCTGCACTGCTTATAATTTGTGTGGTCTCGCTGAACTAGACAGCTGCTGAGGTTCCTTTGGCTCCACATCTTATGCACGATCATTCTTCTTCTTTTTCCCGATTTCTCCTTCCTTCCCACATGATCTTCCTGTGTCATTCGCCTCCTGTTAATGTCTTTGGCCAGCCATCTAGGGTTTCTCACAAAGCAGCATTTGCAAAACCCCTTTGGTTATATAGGATATTCAAATGAGAAAGGCTCATTGAGATCTGTTACCAACAGTCCTCCTTTGCCTTCCCTTTTCCTCCTTTGCCTTCCCTTTACTCCCAGTCATTTAGAACTCATCTAAGCTGTTTAGTTGCGCAAGCTCCTTGGAGGACATGGGAGTCTCCAACACTATTCTTGTCACTGTTTCTAAAGATGGAGGAGCACCAGATCTTACTATCTGCCTTGCTCCCAATGTCCTCTAGGTCATATTATAATTTGCTGTCCCTCTGTGTCCTCTCTGGCACTGTCATCTGACCTATATAACCTAAGAACCCCAGTATCTTGCTATCTGCCTTGGTGTTACACCCTTAAGATTTCTGGGTCTTTCTATCCAACCTACAGCTGAACTTTCTTTTACATGACACCTTCCACAACTAGAGTGTAAGGTCCTTGAAAGTAGGGAATCATGTCTCTCTTTTTTAACATTTGAATCCCAAGGACCTAG
The DNA here is from genome assembly GCA_028646515.1 of Pseudochirops corinnae. Classification (NCBI taxonomy): domain Eukaryota; kingdom Metazoa; phylum Chordata; class Mammalia; order Diprotodontia; family Pseudocheiridae; genus Pseudochirops; species Pseudochirops corinnae. The sequence goes on from CM053590.1 coordinate 181,872,705, forward strand.
AGAGAGTACTTGGCACATACAACATGCTTAATATATATTTTTAAAAATTCATTCACATGATATACATATAAGGGGTTGTAGGCTGTGTTCAGGGAAGACCAATACCTCTGGCGTGAGGGCTGCTTTCTACCTTTGGTATGATTCATCTAAGTCTCACCAGTGGCCCCAAGAAGTTGTAGCATGCCCAGCAGCCACATTCCAGTAAACAATTTCAGCAGATGAGTTAAGGTTAAGAGTAACCAATAACCCTCATTCCCATCGTGAGTTAGTTAGGGGACTGTCTCCCCAAGCATGTGAAGACTTCTCTGGTGAAAGACTATTTTATGGAGAACTCATACAAGGCAAGTGATAAAAGCACACTCAACATTTCTCTGAAGAACTTTGCAATTGATTGTGTGACATGGGAGACACTGGCACAATACTGCCTAGTATGGCATGCCCTCATGAAAGAAGATGCCATGCTCTATGAGTAAAGATTTGAAGTAGCTCAAAAGAAATGCAAGATGTGCACATTTAGAGAATCAAATCCAAATGTTCCCATGGCCTATTTGTGCCCAACCTGTGGTAGAGCATTCCAAGCTCATATTGGTCTGATCAGCCATAGTCAGACAGACTGTAATTTGACTTGAACATGGTGATGTCATTTTGGTCCTCTTCAAGAATTAAGGACAACAACCAACCATATACATGAGGGGGAAAAGAGGAAAAAGAACAAGTAGTACATATGCTCAGAGCCCCATGCCAAAGTCCTGGAATAATCCCATTGTCCTTGATACGTCTTGCGGTAGGATTTTAAGCCTGGGACAACTTTGTGTTTCTTTAATCTCATCCTTTTTCTCCTAACCACCACTTAACCTCATTTAAATCATAATGTACTATTCTTCATATTAAAACAATGATGACAAAAGCAATACACAAACAAATTATTGTGGCCGTATTGTTTACATATCTGAAATGTACAAAAGGGAAAAAATATGTTGCAATGTCTGAATAGTTAGTATTCCTGATTTTGATTCCATCTTTGCATTTATGTAGAAGCAGGCTATTATTTGTCAATGGCAAATTTTCTATTTCATCAATATTACTATCGTGGAATCAGAATCCTAGGCATGTCCTATTCTGTTGTGCTTATAGAGTGGTATCCCTACAAGGTATTGCTAACATGAAGAAATATGGGGAGACATGCTCCTAAGGGAAAGAATCCTAGACCTAGGCAGGACAATGGAAATCATATGTTCAACTTGTGGCATTTTTTTGTAGAATGTTCCAATCACAACTGGGTCGCCATGTCCTGTTAACTATACCTTCACCAATCTCTTATAATTCCCAGTCTTGATATTATACTGAGTACTCTCTGTTCCAGAGCTGAGCTGTTCTATCCCTTCCTCAAGGTTATTGGGAGTACCCTAAAGGGTTCGGACGTCTCTTTTCTCTAATTGCATTGACTCAAGCCCCCAGTGGTAGTGATTGTGTTTCCTCCATGTTTAGGTGCTAGTGAGGAACTAGTATGGCAACACCTTGGGGGCATACTCTCCCCCTATGTCACCTAGTCTCTGGGGAGAGTGGGTTCAAACTCAGCTCAGTTCCTGGATAGCATTGGTCTCATCATGTTTACAACCTAATGCTGACATTTAGATGGCACTGCTGCTACGTGAATCTTTGTCTCAGCTAAAATTGATGAACTGATGGAGTGGATTCCAAAGACAACATTCTCAATGAACTCACATTCTAATAGAAGGAAACAACTCATATTTGAGATTTCAGATGTAAATCAGATGGATAAGCTCAGTGGTTCTTAAGGTATAGGGGAAAGGTTCATGCTAATACATCTTCTTTACAGTCATTTCCCTTGGTAACACTGTGTGCCTTTTTGATATTGAACTATTTGACAGTGCCAAGGACACTGGTAACAAGAAATTTCTTTCCCAAGTCTTAAGTATCTGTGACTCCTAAAGAGGCAGGATTTCAGCACCTGTAGAAGCAATGGCCATTGGTCTCAATCATCATCTGGAGGAGGGACTACTATTTCTGGGATTGTGCTTCACATTGGTGGCAGATGTTGGTGCTGGGGGAGTCAAAGGCAAGGGATGTCATGGAATAATAATAGCCTGCTTCACTTAGAGGCTCAACTTATTAACTTGGCATTATTATAATTTGAATATTCATAAAGATAGTTAAGCTCTGATTGTCATCTTTTATCATTGGATAAAAGTCTATCATTGGACAAAAAAGTTTTTTCTGGTTTCCTAGATGCTGCCACTGACTTGTTATGTAGCCTGTAGTTCTTTTTGGCCCTTGATTTTCCTTTAAATTCAAAACAAGGAAATAACGCCATTTTTAATTTTTTCATAGCAGCATTACAGGGATTATTTAGCAAGGAGGGAAAGAATTATATAAATTGAAAGGAATGTTCTTGCTACAAAAGTCTCTCCCAAAGTGTGCCTAATTTCAAGTACATTTTTGTTCTTGTTTTCATGGTGTAAATAAAATGAATAGGCACATTATTTAGAAATAGAAAAATAAGTAAAATTATTTCCCATAATTGGACCATTCTGCTGCTAAAAGACTGTGATGAAATCATGTGAATGCCTGACACTCATTGTGTCCTGACATTGGAATCTTAAATGTTTACTTTACATGAATGAGAGAATCCACATTTAAGATTCCTGAACTAGTCTCCAGAAGTGTCTTTACACGTTTGAAATGATGTCTCTTCATTTTAAGTGGCACTCTTTAAATCATGTTCTCCTTGTTCCTACTCTAACAATAACTGTATTTGACTCTTTGTGACATTTTAAGTTGCTATCTATATTAGGATAGACTTTCAATGGAGGGCCATATGATGGCAAATCAACATTTCCCAGTGTGCTATGCAGCAGACATATGGCCATGTAACCAAGAATTCACTTCCCAGGAGACTAGATATAGGGGATATTAGAAAAGGAAATCCTGTGTGAAGGAGGAAAGAGAGAGAACCCGAATGGAGTCACATGGAAAAGAAGACCAAATATCATGTCTGGAGGGAACAGACATAAATCCTGTGAGGAGGAGAAAAAAGAGAGAAGTCAAGTGAGAACTTCACTGGAGAGTCCTGAGTTTCTGAGTGTGACACATTGAACCAAAGCAGAGGTTCCAATGGATTTGTGGCCACAGAGCTAGAGCTTTAGGTCCACTTTGGCTAGGCAAAGTGATGGCTGATAACCATAAATGGCAAGGATTACAGTTGCCAAAAATGTTGCAGTATTAATGTTTTTTCTCCATTTGTATGTGGGAACCTAGATAAACCGAACTCTTATCTGAATTCTACCGAAGAAGAGGAAAATGGGCATGTACTCATTTGGGGGAACTGTCACTGAGAATGTTTATATTCTTGGCTTCATTTCCTTTTTTTGTTCCAATCACATGATGTCACTGACCCTATGCTGTGATTTGACTAAGGATTTTTTGGCTTTTTTTGTTTGCTTGTTTTAGCGTAATAACAAGTATCTAGATGTGAGTTGACTTTAGAGGTTCCAAGTTTAACACTGGGGTGGAAGCTTGAGCCATATCTAGGGTATTTATTTTCCAAATGTTCTACATTGCACTCAGCAGCCTATGAAGAGTAGGGTAGAAAAATGGCTTATGCACTATTAATCAAGATTTCAACCATGGAAAAAACTATGATTTGCTCAAATGTGGGAGAAGTTTTCCTTGTGTAACTATTGACTCAAAAGGCCATTTGCACAGAACTCTTCTCACTGGTGAAGAATGTTCTGTACCTGCTTGAGGGCAGAGTTAATGAGAGTTGGAAAGAAGAGAGACCCTGGTCTTCTGGCTTCCAGAGTAAAGAGAAAAGACAGGAGCTAACACTTTGATCATATCTCTCTTCCCAGCTTACTACATTTAGAGACTAGGGGAATTTCCCCTTAAGTCAGGTATGAGACTCTCTCTCACTGTCTCTCTTTCTCTCTCTCTCTCTGTCTCTGTCTCTGTCTCTGTCTCTGTCTCTCTCTGTCTCTGTCTCTCTCTCTCTGTCTCTCTCTCTCTCTCTGTCTCTGTCTCTCTCTCTCTCTTTCTCTCACACACACACACACATTGAATTATCTTGCTCTGGCTAGTATATATTCTTTGATGTCTACTTTCTCTGATTTTGATTTTGCTATTAATTTAGATAAGTGGTTTATCTGCTATTAGCTATGTGTGTTCATTGTGGAATTTGCATCTGGTAGAAAGTGAATCAAACTTGGATATATAGCTTGTGACACTCTTTCTCCCTTAATAGATAGCAATGAAAAGCATAACTTGAACCTAAAAATTATTTACTCTGCTTAGATTAACAACGTTTAAGGGAGTAGATAGATATACTATTAGCCTAGTACATCATTTCTCTGAGTATAGCCAACTGGCCAGTTGTTGACTCCAATCTCCTGCTTCCCCTCCTGGCAGAAGTCAACGTCTTTCTTGGAGAAGATACATCTATTCTTGCCTCCCTGTGAACCACATCTAGACAGACCCATGTACACATACATAACCTACATGGGCAAAGCTCAGCACCCCACTCCTACACTTGCTATGGTGATGATGGTAAGGGGAGGATGGAGAGATTCTATGCTTTTCTGAAAAAGTTGCTCTTTTCTCCATTATATCTATTTACCTGAATCACCACTCTTTAGACTCCAACATCACAGACCTGCTGTGCTGTAGGAGGAAGAAATGGCACCAAAAACAAACCCAAAGATGAAAAACACAGTTGGATCAAAACAAACACACACATAGGAGGATTGTGCCAGATGTGACACAATTTTAGAAACACGGGGGGTTGATTCCTAAGACATCTGAAAGAAGAGGAAATGTCCAGAAAGTAAAGGTGGGATGGAAAGAGAATGTGTACTTTCTAATCCATATGAAACCTTGAGGAGAATAATTTACAAGTACATCAAGGGCATTCTTAATGACAACATGAGGACAGAATGATTCCATTTAGTAGCAGATCAAGATTATAGCAAATATAAGCTTTCATTGTTGCTTATTGTATATTGACTATTTTTAAAAATTGATTTTTAAAGCAAAATTTAGCCTTAAAGGCTCATCCCCAACCAGGTAAGATTCCTAGATAGATGCAAAACCTGATACACTGTTTTTTGCTGATCCTCTGATTATTAATGTAATTGAATGAGACAAGTAGGTGCATGTTTGGTAAAGCACTTGTCACTATCGTGTAAGGTCTTCATTGAAGAGTCCAAATATGACAGGGATTCTTTATGGATGTAGGTTTTCCAGCTGTCCTGTGCCATTGTGATGATTTTATCAGGCCCTGAGTTACTACAGAGCTTCCTAAATGAGATCTAAAACTCACCAGTTTGGCCCAACTACCCATGCAGAGCAGGTGGGGTGGGGAAACAAAGTGAATTAGGAATGTCTAGTCCTGATGGTGATGTGCAGCTGGATGGACGGCCAGTAGAGAAGGTACCTTGAACAGACAATAAAGTTGCATATTAAACAAGTTCTGGTGATAATCCCACCTTCTTCAAGAAGCCTTTCCCAACTCTTCTTAATTCTAGGGCCCTCCCCCTATTGATTATTTCCTATTTATCCTTTATCTAACTTGTTTGTACATTTTGCTTCTATGTTGTGTCCTCCAGGAGATTTTGAGCTCCTTGAAGGCAAGAACTGTCTTTTGCCTTTTTTTGAACCACCAGCATTTTGCATAGTGCCTGTGAACATCCTTTTATTTTAAATCTAGTCCCCTCCCATTCTTTCTAACTGAAACCTGACTCCTGATGATACACCTTCCTTGGCCACCCTTTCCATCGCTAGCTTCACCTTCACTCGTTCTCCTCGGCTCACTGGCTGAGGTGAGGGAATTGGAATATTCCTTACTCCCCATTGCCACTTCCATTTCTTTCCCTTCCTCCATTACTCGGTAACCTCTCTTCCCTTGAGGTTCGTGCTATTCATATCTATTAATCAATCAAAATCTTAGTAGCTGTTGTCTACAGATGTCCAGGTCACTCCCTTTCCTTCCTAAATGAGTTTGATATCTGGCTTACAATTTTTCTCTTCTCCCCAACTCCTGTTGAAAACCTTGCCTTATATTTCAGTTAAATTGAGGCCATTCATCATGAACTCCCTCTTCTCTCCTCTTCCTCATCTCCTATCACTCAAATGTCTTCTACCACTTTCTCTTCCTTCACCTCTGTTTCACATGATAAAGTAGCATTACTCCTTAGAAAGGTTAATCCATTTACTTTTGTTCAATTGATCCTATTCTATCCTATTTCCTTCAACAGATAGCCATCCTCCTTTGTCATTCCCACTCTTTCACTTATTTTCAGTCTCTCCCATTCTACTAGCTCATTTTCTACTGCTTACAAATATGCCCATGTCTTCCATATCCTGAATATGTGTGTGTGTGTACATACATATATGTGTATACATATACGTATATGTATGTGTGTGTGTGTGTGTGTGTGTGTGTGTAACTTTCACCTTTTGTAACTAACTCCTTTAAAAGACTATCTACAATAGGTGTGTCTACCTCCTCTCCTCTCATTCTCTTCTTAATCTCTTACAATTTAACTTCTGATCTTATCATTCCACCAACACTGCTCTTGGTCACCAAATCCAAAAGCCTTTTCTCACCCTCATCCTCTTTGATCTTGTACACTGCTGATCGTTCTCTCCTTCTTGATACTATCCTTAGGTTTTTGGGACAACACTCTCTTGATTACAATCCCACCTTTCCTCTGACACTGGCATCATTAGTGCGGTCCCTCATTTTCTTACTATTTTAAAAACTTCTATTTATTTGTTTTTAACATACATTTAAAAATTTATTGATTTTTAAATTCTCTCACTCCCTCCTGCCCCTCCCCCATCTATTGAGAAAGCAAAAACTCTATCAATTTATACATGGGGGATCATACAGAACATATTTCTACATTAGCCATGTTGCAAAAAAAAAAAAATAGCAAGAAAAATCAAGTGAAAAAAAATTATGCTTCAGTCTACACTCAGACTCCCTCAATTCCTTCTCTGGAGGTGGACAGCATTTTTCATCTTAAGTCCTTCAGAACTGTCTTGGATCATTATATTAATCAGAATAGCTAAGTCATTCACGGTTGATCATTGTACAATATTGCTGTTACTATCTACAATGTTTTCCTGGTTCTGCTGACTTCATTCTGCATCAATTCATATGGCTTTTCTGAAACCATCCTGCTTGTCATTTCATGTAATACAGAACAATAGTATTCCATCACAATCAGATGCTACAACTTGTTCAGCCATTCCCCAATTGATGGGTTTTCTCTCAATTTCCAATTCTTTGCCACTATAAAAAGAACTACTATAAATATTTTTGTACTTTGACTTTTTATTTGATCTCTTTGAGATACAGACCTAGTAGTGGTATTACTGGGTCAAAGGGTATCAACAGTTTTATAGCCCATTGGGTGTAGTTCCAAATTGCTCTCCAGAATAGTTGGATCAGTTCACAGCTTCACCAACTGACTATTAGTATCCCAATTTTTCCACATCCCATACAACATTTGTCATTTTCTTTTTCTGTCATATTAGCCAATGTAACAGGAGTGAGACAGTACTTGAGAACTGTTTTAATTTGTGTTTCTATGTATTTCTGTGACTTTAGATAACTTTGATTTCTTCTTCTGAAAACTGCCTATTCATATCCTTTGAGCATTTATCAACTGGGGAATGAGTATATTTGAGAAATGAGGCCTTTGTCAGAAAAATTTGATGTAATTTTTTTTTCTCACTTTCCTCCTTTCCTTCTGAAAGCAGACTGCATTGATTTTGTTTGTGTAAAACCTTTTTCATTTTAGGTAACAAAATTATCCATCTTACTTTTGGTGATCCTCTGTTCCTTGTTTGGCCATAAATTTTTTCCTTTATCCATAGATCTGATAGGTAAAATTTTTCCATGCTTCCCTAATTTGCTTATGATATCAACCTTTATGTCTTAATCACGTACCCAATTTGGTATAGGATGTTAGTCTATACCTAGTTTCTGCCACACTGTTTTCTAGGTTTGCTGGCAATTTTTGTCAAATAGCAAGTTCTTGTCCCAAAAGTTTGTATCTTTGAGTTTATCAAGCACTGGATTACTGTGGCCATTTACTACTGTGTATTGTGTACCTAAGGTATTCCATTGATCTACCACTCTGTTTCTTAGCCAGTACCAGACTGTTTTGATAATCCCTGCTTTGTAATACAATTTGAAATCTGTTGCTGCTAGACAGACTTCTTTCACATTTTTTTTATTGATTCCCTTGATATTTTGACTTTTTCTTCTTTCCGAGGAATTTTGTTATTATGTTTCTAGCTCTATAAAATATTTTTAATAGTGTGATTGGAATGATACTAAATAAGTAAATTAATTTAGTTAGAATTGTCATTTTTATAATATTGGCTTGGCCTATCCATGAGCAATTAATGTTTTTCTAATTCTTTAGATTCGTATTGGTATGAAAAGTGTTTTGTAATTTTGTTCATATTATTTCTGGGTTTATCTTGACAGGTGGACTCTCAAGGATTTTTTTATTATCTGCAGTTATTTTAAATGGAATTTCTCTTTCTCTCTCCTCCTGTTGGACTTTGTTAGAAATATATAGAAATACTGATGATTTATATGGGCTTATTCTATATCCTGCAATTTTGTTGAAGTTGTTAATTGTTTTAACTAGTTTTTATTTTTAGTTTTTTCTCTAGGATTCTCTAAGTATATCATTATATTGTCTGCACAGAGTGACAGTTTTGTTTCCTCGTTGTCTATTCTAATTCCTTTGTTTTCTTTTTCTTCTCTTATGGCTATAGCTAGAATTTCTGTTGCATTGTGGAATAGCGGTGATAATGGGCATCCTTGCTTCACCCTTAATCTTATTAGGAAGGTTTCTAGTTTATCCCCATTGCAGAGAATTCTTGCTGTTGGTTTTAGATGGATCCTACTTAGCATTTTAAAGAAAGTTTCATTTGTTTCTTTGGCAGCTAAGTGGTGCAGTGGATAGAGCTCCCGGCCTGAAGTCAGGGAGACCCATCTTTGTGAGTTCAAATCTGGCCTCAGATATTTACTAGCTATATGATCTTAGGCAAGTTACTTAACTCTGCCTTAGTTCTTGCCTTAGTAAAATGACCTAGAGAAGGAAATGATACTCTAGTATCTTTGCTAAAAGATATTTTGGGATCTTTGTTAAGAAAACCCCAAATGGGGTCACAGAGTCAGATATGATTGAAAAGAAACTAAACAACAGCCATTTATTCCTATGCTTTCTAGTGTTTTTAATCAGAATAAAGCTTTTTGTGCACCTATTGAAATAATCACATGATTTTTCCTGATTTTGTCATTAATATGATCAATTATGCTTATGATTTTCCTAATACTAAACTAGCCCTGCATTCCTAGTATAAATCTTATGTGGTCATAGTGTTTGATCTTTGTGATATAGTTATAATTTCCTCTCCAGTTTTTTATTTAAAAGTTTTGGATCAATATTCATTAGGGAAATGGGTCTCTAATTTTCTTACTCTGTTTTTGTTCTTTATGATTTATGTATCTATACTATATTTGTAACTTAAAAGGAATTTGATAAGACTTCTTTCTCTATGTTTCCAAATAGTTTATATAGCATTAGAATAAATTTGTCTTTAAATGTTCGGTAGAATTAAGTTGTGAATCTATCTGGCCCTGGGGGGAGCTCTTTTATGTCTTGTTCAATTTCTTTGTCTAATATTGGGTTATTTAAGTATTCTATTTCCTTTTTTCTTGACCTGGGAAATATATATTTTTGTAAATATTTATCCATTTCATTTAGTTTGTCAGATTTTTGGCATGTAATTGGGCAAAATAGCTCCTCATAATTGCTTTTAATTTCATCATCATTGGTGGAGAATTCTCCCTTTTCATTTTCCCATGAAAGCTGCTAAATTTTGTATGATCCTGAGTGTCACTCTATGAGATTTGAATTTTTTCTTCCTGGCTGTTTGCAATATTTTCTTTTTGACCTGGAAACTGTGGAATTTGGCCATAATGTTCCTGGGAATTTTCACTTTGGGATCTTTTTCAGGAGGTGATTCGCGGATTCTTTCAATTAATATTTCTCTGTTTCTAGGATATCAGGCAGTTTTCCTAGATAATTTCTTGAAATAGAATGTCTAGGCTCTTTGTTTATAATCATGGCTTTCCACGTTAAATAATTTAAAAATTTTTTCTTTGATTTATCTTCCAACTCAATTGTTTTCCTGATGAGATATTTCAGATTTTCTTCTATTTTTTCCTTATTTTGACTTTTAAAATTTTTCTCAATGTCTCACAGAATCACTAACTTTCACTTGCCTAATTCTAATTTTAAGGAATTATTTTCTTTAGTGAGCTTTTGTCCATCTTTTTCCTTTTAGCCAATTCTATTTTTTAAGGTGTTATTTTCTTCAGTGTTTTTGTACCTCTTTCTTGGCTCTCTTTCTATAATTTTCTTGTATCATTCTCATTTCTTTTCCCAGTTTTTTCTCCCTCTACTTCTCTTATTTGGCTTTCAAAACCCTTTTTGAGTTCTCCCAGAAATTCTTGTTGGTCTTGTATCCAATTCACTTTTTTTTTCCTTTGAGGCTTTGCTTGTAGCTGTTTTGATATTGATGTCTTCTTCTGAGTTTTTGTCTTGATCTTCCTTGTCACCATAGTATATTTTTATGGTCAAGTTAATTTGTTTTTGTTGTTTGCTCATCCCCCCCCACCCCCCTATTTCTTGACTTTTAAATTTATGTTAAAGTTAGGCTCTGCTCCTGGGGTTGAAGGGATACTATCCTAAGCTTCAAGCATTTTGTGCTGCTGTTTTCAGAACTACTTACTGAGGTCTGTAAATTTCCAGTATGTGTAAGATAATATGATCTGAAGGGTGTGGTCACTGCTCTCCCGGCCTGTGTTCCAATTTTTTCCCAAGAAGGGATCTTGCTCCCCTGCATCCACAAATGCTAGCTTTTAGCTCAGGAACTGTGACCAGGTTCCATGTTCTCATGTAAACACAAGCATTAGTATGCCTTTCTTCCCTGGCAGTGTAACCAAGGCCCCTACTCTCCTGCAGCCATAGATGCTGGTGTTCCCCTCTACCCTGGAACTGTAATCTAGGACTACATATGGGCAATCCAAAGGGTCCTGCATGTAGTACCAGCCAAGGTCCCCTGTAATCTTTTTCTGACCGACTAGTCAGTTGTCCAACCTCTTCACCATGCTGAGATGAGAGCTCTCAATGCTGCTGCTGCGGTCACAGCTGCCTCCAAGGCCTGCTGCTGGTGTTGCTCCTGTGTGCCACACTTGGAGATGACTCCTGATGTCACAGAATTTTTCTGCTGACCTCCTAAGTTGTCTTGGGCTGGAAAAATATTTCACTCTGACCTTTTGTTGGCTCTGCTGCTCCAGAATTCAATTTGAGGACTTAAGTTTGTTTAGAGGGGAATGCTGAGAGAGTTCAGCTGAGTTTCTGTCTGTTCTCTGCCATGTTGGCTCCTCAGCTCATGTTTTGATTACTGCAATAGTCTGCTGGTGGGTCTGCCTGCCAAGTCTTTCTCCAAGCCATTCAACCACTAAAATGATTTTCCTAAAGTGAAGATTTGATCATATCACCCCACTACTCCAATGGCTTCCTATTGCCTCCCAGAACAAATCAAAATACTCTGTTTGGCATTCAAAGACTTCATAATCTAACCTCATCCTACTGTTAGGTTTCTTATATCTTATTCTCCTAAGCCTACTCTTCTATCCAGTAATACTGCCCTCCTGGATGTTGCACAAATAAGACACTCTATCTCTCACCTCTAGACATTTTTCTGTTTGTCCCCCTGGAATAATCTCCCTCCTCTGATCTGACCTCCCTGGCTTTCTTTAACTCCCAAGTGAAACTCCACCTTCTGTAGGAAGCCTCATCTAGCCCCTCTTAATTCCAGCGTTTTCCTTCTTTTAATTATTCCCTACTTATCATTGCTGCTTTGTATATATTTGTTCACATATTATCTCCTCCCATTAGGTTGTAAATTCCTTGAGGACAGAGACTGTCTTTTGCCTCTTTTTGGATCCCCAGCAATTAGCACAATTATTGGGCACTTAATGAATGAATGAATGAATGCTTTTTCCACTGCATCACACAATGTGAGTGCTTCTCCTTCCACAGCCAAATTCCTAGGGGGGAAAAAAACCTCTATATACTGGTACTCCATTTCTTCTCCTGTTATTCTTCATTCCCCTGTGATCTGAATCCTTATCTCATTATTCAATTGAAAAAACTCTCTTTAAAGTTTCAAATGATATCTTAATCATTGAATCTGGTGGTTTTTCCTCCGCTTCTTCCCTTTCAGCCTCTCTTTCGCATTTGACACTGTTGGCCACCACCTCCTCCTGGATACTCTTTCACCTTTGGATTTTCATGATGCTGCTTTCTTCTTTCCTGTCTGACCAATCCTTTTAAACCTTCTTTACTGAATCACCATCCATGCTCCTCCTCTAAGTGGTGGTCATGGTCCCCTAGTCTTCACTTACATGACCATCACCATTACACAGGCCCTCATCATCTGCTGAACTGTTGCAATTGATTCCTGATTCGTATAGTTGAATCCAGTCTCCCTTCTCTCCAATCCATCCTTCACATAGCTGTCCAAGTGATGTTCTTAAAACTCAGCTCTGACCATGTTACTTGCCCATTCAAAAATCTCCAATAGTTCCCTCTAGCTTGCAGGATCAAACAAAAAAATTCTTCTGTTTGTCATTTAAAGTCCTTCACTATATGGCTAGAGCCTTATGGGATCATGCCACATTTCTCCCTTTTACATATTCTCTATCCCAGGTAAATTGGTCTGGTATCCAGCATGAAAATCAAATCCTTTTTTATAGGTGAATTCATTTGAGTGGGACATTGGAGACTAGAAGGTCTCTAAGGTCCTTTTAAGCTCTGAATCTATGATCCAAATGTACACCAGAACTATGCTAATGGTCTGGCAAGTGTAGATTTCACTGCAGATAAACCTCTTAAGGCACTAGGTATTAACAGTTTGCCTGGTGAAGTGAGATAAACTTAGTAATATAAGCTCTTGAACAGGCTCAAACCGTAATGGCATTGAAATACTTGTAGATTTCAGGATTTTCCAATAGAACACTTATTCTTCTGCTATAAAAAACCCCCAAAATTGACAACTATAACACTACCATCTAAAGCAGTCTGTTCAAAAATACCTCTGTCTGTAAGGCAAAAAGGAGCATCGTGCTCATCAGGCAGAACGGAGGCTTTAGCAAGAAGATAACAGCGTCTTCCAACAGCTGGGCTGGTTTAACATTCCAAGTGGCAGAAGGCAGTGCTGTTCACTCTTCAAACATATGTGCATAGCCAATTCAGCACCTTCCCTTGTGGAAATAAATCAGCGGGGTGTGGATAGAGCTAGAAATGGACGGCTCCATAATCACCATGTACCAATCGCTTCAGTTTTCTAGGCCATGGGGAATAAGCTAGACGTGTGAGTGTACCATAACAAAGGGTCAAATAGCAACACAGGCCAGTATTTTCTGATTTTCAGCCTACTCACACTAATCCTGTGTTAAGCTTGCTTGCTGCATCCCAATAAGTTATAATGAAATCATAGGCTAGGAATCCTGGGGGACTTGGAATAAAATGAGATTTACACAAGTTCCCTTATTCTTTGAATAGCTTAAACATGGAGTTATGGTTGGTGATAAGATCAGAATGCCCTGCTAGTTGAATTTCTTGGCAACTGCATGTTGAAAATGGGACATAATTCATATTTTAGACTTGGAGCCCTATTAAGGCAGAAAATGTGCTTGTCCTTCTACTAACTTCCATAGCTATGCATGACCTCAATGCCAGTCTGGAGATATTATTGGTTTAATTTGCAAGCTGAGGCTTCTCTTTCTGTACTCCCCTAACCCCTAAAAGGGGGAAGAAATGAATTGAGAACAAGGCCTCCACAGAGTAATTATGTATTTACATTTCTTTCAATGCATTGCTTTGCTGAAGTATGAGTATGCTATAACAGCCTTGTAATAATATTTCCATACTGTACATTTATTACAAGTACTCATTAAGTCAAATTGCTTACACATGAAGTCATGTGAGGGGAAAGAAGGGGGATTTGAGACATAACATTTGTAGGATGCAAAATTGAGCGATGAAGTTGTTTTTGTTTTGGTTTTTTTTTTTTGGCTGAACATTGGTCTCTGGTCAAAGTAAAATCCCAAACCTTGTAAAAGGGTGAGGGAGATAAATGCAGATTTTTAAATTATTTTGCATTCAGTTTCTGAACAACATTTGTACCCCAACTCTTGTTGGTCTGTTGCCAGATATGGTTACTTCAAAGCACTGAATGGTGAGGTGAAAGGGAACCATTAGTAACTGAAATCTTGCTTTTACACAAGTGCCAAAATATAATACCCTCCAATCGCTGAATACCTATAATCAACCTCTCATTTGTTGGACTTGAACATATCTAATTTCTTATTGACTATTACTATCCTTTGTTTAAAAACTTTAAAATTCGTGAAATGATTCAAAGAGGGAATTTTTATTTAGAGACCCATGGAATTTGGCCTATATGTAAGAGAAATATAGCACTGGCCATCATTTCACCAAAATGATTTGGGTATTTACAAGCCCTGAACTCCTTTCCTTACATGTTTAGGTAGCTGGAAGGTATCGGAGGAGTTTGAGGACTCACTGGTATTTTGGGATTTGTAACTCACAGGGTCAAACATTCTCAGACTTGAGAGTGAGTAGTTTTGAACTATCACTATCTTTGAGCCAGAAAACAGACTTGAGTTAAACTCAGGAGTTTTCAAAGAGACATATATATACTTTGAGAGGAAGAAAAAAAAATTCTTTTGAGAGATTGAGAGGAAGGAATGGACAGCATGGAGATTAGCCTTGGGGAGATGATGTCCCCAGCCCTGTGTGAAATGTAAGAAACCAGAGTTGGGCAGAACAATGAATGAAAGGAGAAAATGAAAAAGGAATTGAGTTGTGGCAGAAAAGGGAGAGATTGAAGTGAATCATTAGTTCTTTGCAGGCATCTTGAAACAGATGACTCAGACCAAATCTGGGAGATGTAATTGCCTCTTCAAGAATTCAGAGAAGCTCCAATCTTGCCTCAGTTTCCCCTCCCTGTGTCTGTCCAATAATAATCACTGTAACATACTCTGCTCACTTTTTTTTAACATAAGAGTTTCCCTTATACTAATTTCACCCAGGAGTTAGTTGAAAACACACAAACATTAAATTAGGGCACAGAGTCAAACTGCTTTCTGAATTTTAGGAATTTTCCTAATGAGAGTTCTGAGCTATTGGGATTGTATTAATAATTTTTGTGTGTGTCATTATAAACTCCATAAAATATTAGAGACAGGGACTGCTTGGACCTGGAGGCCATCATATGGCCCTCAGGCAATAAATGTGAACTAATTATTATAACAGTCTGGCCTGTTAAATCTCCAGAGGAGGGAGGCAGGGAGGATGATAGTGGTAACTTAAGTAAAGATCATACCTAAACTCTTTAGTAGGGAAGAGACAGGATAAGACTGGGTGGAATTCAGTGCCATCTCTTCCAGAAGAGAAGAGGGTGCAGAAAGGATTGGTTACCTACTCTTTGCCATATCAGAATGGGCAAAGATAAAACACTGCAGTAAATAAGGGTGAAATGAAGCTGAGGACTCAATTGACAGCTGGGTGCTACAGTAGATGGAACCCTAGATGTAGTCAAGAAGACCTGAGTTCAAATCCAGCCCTTGAGAACTACTAGCTGAATGATTCTATTTAATCTATTTAATTTAAGATATTAATTTAATCTATTTAATTTAAGCTATTTAATCTCTGCCTCACTTTCCTTGCCTGTGAAATGGGGGATGATAATAGCACTATCTCTCAGAGTTGTTGTGAGGATCAAGTGAGATTGCATTTGTGCTTGCCGCGTAGTAGGCACTGATTAAAATTCTTGTTTCCTTTCTCTTTCCTTTCTCTTTCCTTTCTCTTTCCTTCAACTATCATAAAAAAGGAAAACAAGGGAGTGTGTATGTATGTGTGCATGTGTGTGTGTGCGTGTGTGTGTGTGTGTGTGTGTGTGTGTGTGTGAGATACTTGGGGCTGTTTAGGAAAAGCTGATTCACAGGGCAGAGCTAAGTAGCTAATATTACTTTTAGCAATAATTAGGAAACGAATAGGGAAGCACGCTATACAGCTCTCTAAAAAGAAAAAAAATAAGGATTTTTTCAATCAAATACTAATAGTTTATATTCCTTTTCTATACACTGATTAAGGACTTGTATATTAGCTGAGTGTTATTATAAGCATTTTATATTTTTATTCTGACACTATAACCATTTTACAAAGGGTTATAGTATCATAGAACAAACTGGTGGCAAAGCTGTTCATATCCAGGCGGTTTAAATATTCCTAATTTCAATGGCTGGATTTTGAAGGCAGGTTCTGCTAGTGGTCTCCAAGAAAGAAGAAAAGGAAAGAGAAGGAGAACGTGCCTTGTGATAGCTCTAGGCTTGTGTCTGTTTAGTTATTTGAGGAGACACTTGCTATATCTCCATTTTCTTTCCTCCAGGATACCTGATAGAACCTGACTCTTCCCCACTTACACAGCACCACAGATAATGCTTCGCTTTCTCACATTTCCTCACTCAGTGCAGAATTCATTTTACACTCCCATACTGAATTACCATTAGAGAATTCTGTTTCTAGAGGCTCATGTTAATAACTAGATCATGCAGTACAATAAGTAAATGAGAACCAAAATAAAACAGTTTTCTATAGAGTTGAACTTAGTAAAGCAGTTTTCTTTCTTTCTTTTTATTTGGTTTTCTGGAGGGGAGAAGGCAGAGCAATTGGGGTTAAGTGACTTGCCCAAGGTCATATGGCCAGTGTTAAGTATATGAGGTCACATTTGAACTCAAGTCCTCCTGACTCCAGGGCCAGTGCTCTATTCACTGCTCCACCTAGCTGCCCCAGTAAGGTAGTTTTAAAATTGACATCCAAGTTGTACTTTTAAAAAATTATATATAAATGGGAGAGGATGGAGGAATAATGGCTTGCCCTTCATAGAGATTATTGCCCACTGTTCTTCAGGCTAAAAGTCTTGCAGGACTGCTGTAACCAGACAAATTATTTCTCTCTGAGCTTCTGTTTTCTCTTCTGCAAAATGGAGATGATGATACTTGGTACTGCCCACTTCACAGGGTTATTTGTTGTGAGGAGACACTTTGTAAAGTTTCAATTAAATCTATTTTAATCTGTTTAATCTAAATCTAAATTAATAAATCTATTATTTGTTATCATTAGGGAGGCTCCATATGCAGGTATAGAGGCACAGAGCTACTGTGTGGTATAGTGGAAATTCCATTCAGTTGTCACTATTGACAAAGCATGTACTATGGGCTGGGAATGGCACTAGCTGCCCTCCAGGGCTTTACTTTGTTGGGTGGGGGATATTTGAGAAAAGACTTGTACACAAATTAGGAAATTAAAGATGTATATAAACCAACTCCTTGAAGAGGGCTTAGGACTCCAAGAAGTAGAGATGAGAAAAATAATGTATTCCAGTGTAACGCCATGCACAAGCAGATTCCCAAAAGAATGCTACTGTGAACAGCTTTTAAGGTTCGGATTACACAGTATAGTGAACACTCCATTTATTCCATTAAAAATCAAGGCAAATATTCACAACAAATCACAATATAATATTCACAACAAATCAAGGTACAGTATAATACTCACAACATTACATCTTATCACAGAAAATCACAATACAGTGTTCACAACAGCTTAACATTAGAATGGCCACACAGTTTTCACTACGGTGGCTACAATATTTAGAACAAAGAATAAAAGGATAATCATCTGGTTTCCCTAAGAGGGAAACCCTCCTTACTTAATAATTCAATCAATTCACAATATAATAATCAATACTTAATCATTCAATCAATTCACAATATAAAATATTATATTCCACTCATGGGGCAACCACAGATCAACTCAATCAATCACTTATCTAGCAATCAGTCACTAAGTATCATTAATCACAAGATACAATCATTAGAAAATTACACAAACCCTCCACCCCTCAATGTCTAATAAACTCATTCAATATCCAAGGAGAGGCCTTTTCTTCATCTTGACTCGGGGTGGTCTCTCTGATTCCCTGGATCCCCTTCCATGGTCCCAGTCCTCCAGGCAGTCCCTGGCACACACCAAAGTTCATAGAGTCCAGCACATCTCAAAACCTTCACCACTTCTGCTGACTCAAAGATCAGCCAAGCCATGAACCAACAAAGGCTTATCCTGGTCATACTTCTTCACTCCTCCAGCAGTTCAGCTGGCTGTAGGACCCAGTAGAAAACTCAGCCTTCCGGGAAGTAGCAGCAACACTGGCCCTCCCAGTGTTGGCCCTCTTTGGCCCTCACCAGATTCTAGTCTCAAGAAAAACTCCAACTCAGTTCTCAGCTAGCTTCCAGATGCTAGGAGAGAAACTATCTCTCTCTCAAGAAAACTCCAACTCAGTTCACCAGTCCAGCAGCCCAGCTCCCAGATGCTGGGACAATCCTGATTCCTCCAACAATGAGCCACCAGGAGGAACATTCCTGATTTTGTCTCTCTGACTCTAGAACTCTTTTTATATATACAGGAGGCCAGCGCCTCCTGTCTCAGCCAACACCCTCCTGCCACGTCAGGAAAGGAAAAGAGCTCACACCTTTTGTACTTAGCCCTAAGTTACTAAGTGCTAAGTATCTGCTAAATTGATTGCTCTTACATCCAGGCATGAGGACATCCTATACTTAGGGATGGTGGAATGGTTTGGGTGCTCCTCACAGAGGCTTATAGGGCCCCATTGGGGAGGAATTACTAAGTCCTGTGTTCTTCATGGCTATGAGAGCCAGTGACCTTCTGTCCCTCAGCTCCACCTCCTCCTGTAAGACACTGAAGCCTGTCTTGGGATGTATGGATATGTACCTCTACCCAATCAAAACAAGCTCTCAGGCTGCCTCCTATGGAACTGTGGCATTTCATTGAGCACTGGTCACATGACCCTTGAAAGTCTGTACACCTGCTGAAATGCTGTTTGCCCTGTTTTTAGCATTAGCATAGAATCAATAAGTAAATCAACAATACTCCATAACCAGAGAACATAATTCATAATAGAACCTGTAAGGCGTACCAAGCAGCTGCAAACTTGCTGCTCTCCTGCCCCTGGAAATCATGGAGTCATAGAATTATAGTTTTAGAGCTGGGAAGGACTTTGGAGATCTTCTATTGTTGTACCCAAACTCAAATCCCAGGTCATCACACACCACCTGATTTGTGGCCCACCATTAAGCCCCTTTTATATTTCTATTCTACATTTTGTCATAGCTTGAAAACTGCTTAAGGCATGACTGGCCATATTGCTCAAGGCATAGTTCCCTGACCTCTCCTTCTTTAATCAGCATTTTATATATTCTCCTTGAATTATTATAGTGTATAAGGTTTATTATGGTGCAAGGATCTTATCTAGGGACCACCCTGTCCTGTCCCACTGACCAAGCAGGGCCCCCACCCTCTTCACCCAGAATACGACCCTAGCCTGTTCTGGGGAATTCAAGTCTCCTTTACCCCATGACCCTAACACCCTGCTCTGGAAAGTGCTGACTATGGCCCTCCACCCTGTGCCCTCCACCCTGTTCTAGGAGGTACCCCCATGACACAGAAAGGTTGCACTCTTGTACCCTTGTGCCATATTCCCAAATTAGCCCTGAGCTATAGATCTAATCAGTGGCTGGTTTTTGCTTCAGTATGCCATGGCTTCTGCTAGCTCCCCTCCCTGATTGTGGTTTTTGTGGTTTTCGCCTATATAATCAAGTCTGTACCCCCTAGAAAATCACTGCCTGATTTGAGTTTACACTCCAAGTGGTCACGTACTTCATCAATAAATCTACACCTAAATTTATCTTGAACCCAGGTCTCGGCTTGCTCTTATTCTCTGCACAACACTATCCAGTCCAGGGGTTCTTAACCAATTTTGTGTCATGAGCCCCTTTGGCAGCCTGGCAAAACTTATGTCATTATCAAGTAATTTAAGGACATGCTAAAATTCAGGTGGAGGTTAGAGAAAGTAAAGATGTAACTTTTTTCCCATCCAAGTACATGGACTCTCTGAAATGAAAGTAAGGTAAAGAATCTTTGATCTAGTTCCATCACCTTCTCTTTCAGATATGGAAAGGGAGAGTCCAGAGACATCAAGTTACTTTCCTTTGGTCACATAGTAAGTGTTAGAAGTGGGATTTGTGCACAGATCTTTCCAGCTCTAAATCTGGCACTCTCTCCACTGTGGCAGGCTGTCTGACAGATAATTGATCTGGACCCAAGAGATCTAGGACCTATACAGTCTGAGTCCTCCTTTATAACAGCAAAGTATTACAGAGCTCCCTCAGGATGTTCAGTTTGTACTTTACATAGGGCTATAGGTCATCAAGGAGGCAGGTAGGTGGCTGTGTATGTATAGAGAGATAGACTTAGAGTAAGGAAGAACTGAGTTCAATTCCGGCCTTAGACACTAATTCTATGATGCTGGGGCAAGTCACTTAGCCCAGTTTGCTTTAATCCATTGGGGAAGGAAATAGCAACTTACTCCAGCATCTTTGCCAAGAAGGGGTCATGCAGAGCCAGATATGACTGACCAACAACAGTGATAGGTCATCAGGTACAAATACCAGTATTCTGGAATCACTCATGAAATGGGAGCTTAACCAAAGGATTCAGTGGGAGCTCAGACTCAAAGGATTGGTAGTTTGATCGCTGAGGAGCCACCGACCTTGTCTGACCTCATGTGTGATAAATATATGAGAACCAAAATAAAATAATTTTCTATGGAGTACAATTTAGGTAAGATAGTTTTCAAGTTTATGTCTTCATAATATTTTTTATCATATATAAATGGAGGAGGATGAAAAGTGGCTTGCCTGTCATAAGAACTATTGCTCCTTGTCCCCCAGTCTAGAAGACCTGTAGAACTATTACAACTAGGCAAGCCACTTCTCTCTGAGCCTCTATTTCCTATAAAATGGGGAGAATAATGCTTTGTGTTGCCCACTTCACAGGATTATTGTGAAGAAACACTTTGCAAAGTTTAAAACTTTTACACATAGATACACATATGTGTATCTATGTGTATAAATATGTGCATGTACATATATAAGTATATATATATATATATATGTGCACGTGTGCATTATTTACTTACACACTCTCTCTCTGGCTCTATCTTACTGGTCCGAACTGTACACCCCTACCTGTACATGTAATGCACCTCACTCTCTAGCTGTCTCTTTCTTCTCCTGTGAGGGGCAGCAGGGGGCTGGGGAGGGCAGGTGTGATGAGAAAGGAAGTACTCTGACAGAACCGCAGTAGGGTGGTAGTCAAGGTCACAGGGAAAGGAGCCAGGAAATATGGAAAAGTGCTTCTACTTCTTACCTGAGCTGATTGCCAGGCACACTAACCCTGCTCTGTGATATGGGAATGTATCATTTTGCTTTTTTCTTTAATTTCAAAACACTCTTCTTCATAACTCAAATATATGTATACACACATATATAATTTAGATATTTATTAATTTAAACTTTGCAAAGTATTTCCTCACAATAACCCTGTGAAGTGGGTAATACTAAGTAATATTATCCCCTTTTAACAGAATAGAAAACAGAGGCTCAGAGAGAAATTACTTGCCTAGTTCCAACAGCTCTGCAGGTTTTCTGGGCTGGAGGGCAGGGGGTGATAGTTCTTTTGAAGGGCAATTGTTAAATTTTCTGTGTTAAATTTAAATTCAACAAATTTTTGTTTATACTTCAGAAGATAGCAAGTGCTATAAATCAGAACTTTCGTGGGGGTAGATTGTCCAGTCTTAAAAAAGTGATGGAGAAAAATGTTAAAAATGTAGATTAAACTGAAAGTTTTGTTACGTGGACATTTTTTTGGAAAGTCAGTTGTTAAACATTTATTCACCCCATTACAAGAAATAGCAAAGAGGCTAGTTTGGTTAGAAAATAGTGTGTGTAAAGTAAAATAAGATGTAATCGGATTGGAAAGGTTGTAGGATGTAAAAGATTTTAAATGCTAAACAGAGGAAATTGTATTTTTTCCTAGAGGCAATAGAGAGAAAATGACTTTTTTTCTTTTTGAGTAGGGGAGTAACACGGTCAGACTTGGTGCTTTAGAAAGACCAGTTTGGCAGCTGTGTGGAAGGTGTATGGAAGAAAGGAGAGCCTGGATACAGGTTGACCAATAAGGAGGTTGTTATAATCCAAGAGAAAGGTGATGAGGGTCTGAATTAAGTGGTGAATATGTGAGTTGTGAGAAGGGAATGGCCTATGGAAGTAGAATATAGAAGTCTTAGCAAGTCATTGGACATAGGAAGAGAAGGTAGAACAGAATGAAGAGTCAAAACCTCAAAAGATTGGAAACCGGAATGACTGGAAGACGATGCCCTTAAAAAGAAAGGGGGAGAATTGGAGGTTGGTGGATTTGAGGGAAAAAGGCTTTTGTTTTGGATGTTTGGAGCATGAAATACCTCTGAAATATACAAGTGGCTATGGCCTGCAGGCATTGGGCAATGTGGGACTGGAACTCGGGAGAGTGATGAGGGCTGAATGTGTAGACTTGGGTAGACTTGTGTAGACACAGAGTCTGCAAAGAGATGATGATTGAAACTGTGGGAGCCGATGAAATCATTAAGAGAGTGAATGTTGAGAGAGAAGAGAAGAGGGCCTAGGACAGAGCTCTGGGAGACACACTGATGGTGACCCTGCCTGTAGTACTGGGGTACAAATAGACCCAGGGCTCTGGCTTTTGGTCAGTTGAATATTCTTCAAATACTTGCAAATAGCTATGCAATTCTCCATGTCTTCTCACTAAATAGCCTTTATTCCTTCAATATCATGCCATATTCTCCAGTTCTGCTAACTCTACCTTATCTTTTTTGGGGTGTGGTGGCAACTGTGGGATAAGCTTGACTGTGGAGAAGAATTGAGAAAAGAAGCCATCTCCCTCCCTCCTATGCAAAAATGGAAGATGAATGTGAAAAATTGCAAATATCATCAGATGTGATTATGGCATTGGTTGCTTTTGCTGAAATGATTTGTTTCCTCTTCCTTTTCTATTATTTATAAGGAATGGTTTGTGGGGGAAGGGAAAGGGAAATAATTCATCGAAAAACGAAGGTGATAAAAATAATATATTAGTAAAATTATTAGTGATCAGAATTTTCCTTCTCAACATTTTATTTCTATAGTCTGTTTTTGCACATGACTTAATTTCCCAATATTACTTTGTGCTTTTCCTCTTGCCCTCTCAGACATACCACTTATAGCAAAGAATTTTTAAAAACGGAATCATTCAACAAAACTATCCAACACATTGAACAAATCTAACATTGTATTTAGTGTTGCTTACCCATAGTCCACTTCCTTTACGAAAAAGGGAGGAAGGTATATTTTCTCAGCTCTTTCCTTGGACCAACCTGGACCATTTAAATTAAACAGTGCCCAGTGTTTTGGGGTTTTTTTTGGGCGGGGGAAGAGTGGTAGAGAGGTTGATTTACATTGCAGTAATTATTGTATATTTTCTTTTCCAGTACTGTAGATTCATTGATTACTCTTGAACCTGTCCAGGACCCAACCTACAAACCTGGGAATGTAAGTTCAAATAGGGCATAAGACCCTAGCAAGA
This sequence comes from Pseudochirops corinnae, assembly GCA_028646515.1. NCBI lineage: Eukaryota > Metazoa > Chordata > Mammalia > Diprotodontia > Pseudocheiridae > Pseudochirops > Pseudochirops corinnae. The sequence goes on from CM053590.1 coordinate 181,896,443, forward strand.
GTGCTACAATTATTTGAACTAGACCTGTGATTACATTAGTACCTGTATAGACAATGAGGAAATGCATATTAGTACCAGACGTGCAGTTTATAATCTCAGAAGTGACTGAAGCATTGAGAGGTTAAGTTATTTATCCAGAGCCACATAGCCAGTATGTATCAGAGATGATATTCGAATTCAATTCTTCCTGACTCTGAGGTCAGATTTCTATCCACTATGCCACATACTCTCTCAATATGATTATTGCAGTTATTATCTCTATAGGTTATATATGTGTATATAAACATATTATAAAAATTATCAATGATTTTTATCAATAAATAGTGCAATGTCATTATTTTTATATATTTTGATTTATTTGTGCAATAAAAACTGCTAAATTAATTTTATTTTAAAATTCAAGTGCAGATTATTTATATAGCTAATTTTACAAAAATTAGGAGGAGCAAGGACTTTTTCAATGGGCCACTTTGAAAATACCAAGCTATAGGATAAGATACAATACCCAAAGACTTTAGCAATCTAGCTTTTGACTTTATTTCACCCTACTGCCCTTCACACACTAGTCAAATCAGATTACTAATTATTTTCTGTTCTTACCAAACCTTCTCCTACCTCTATTCACCTGTCTTCCTCAGTGTCTGAAATACACATATTTCCACCACCTTCTATTTCATCAAGACCCGGTTCAAATATTATCCCTTCTGTGAAGGGTTCTCTCATCATCTGATTCCCTCCTCCCTCACTTCGAATGTGATTTTTGTCCCTCCCCATATTTTCTTAACCCCATTCCTTCCCACTCAGTGTTCTCTTTTGCTCTTATTTCATTCTAATGTGTATCATGCTTGCTTGTGCACACATTGTATCCTTTCTTGTTAGACTATAAACTCCTTGAGGACAGAGATGGTGATTGTTGCTTTTACTTTTTTAACATGAGCATGATCAGTGATGAAAATAGTGCCTTATACACAATAGGAGCTTAAAAAATGTTGGAAGAGAAGGAAAGGGGAGTCTTTTTCTGCTCCTTGTTTGGGGGAAAAGAAGGGAATAACCATTTAAATGACATCTACTATGTATCAGCTTCTAGGTGCTTTAAAAGTATTATTTCAATTGATTCTCATGATAACTCTGCAACATAAGTATGTTGCACCCATTTTACAATTGAGGAAACTGAAACTAACAAAGGTTAAGTGACTTTTCCATATCACACAGCCAGTAAGTGTCTGAAGCTGGATTTGAACTCAGGTTTTCCTGGTTCTGGGCCCAGTGCTCTATCCATTGTGCCATCAGCTACCTTAATGTCACAGGCTCTATTTGATATACTGCTCTGTGTAAGAAGCAAGAGAAGGGAAAAAAAACAACAGCCAGAGTAGCACCTAAAGCAACATTATCTCATGAGCATGAACCATAACACCTGGAAGATGACTGTTTCCCTTCCTCCCCACCCTAGGGCCTTTTCTTGCCAGATTTAATAAAACATGGCTACATTCAAAGGTGAAATAAAAGTTTCTCCTACAGCGTAATGAAGAAACAATCAAAGCTTAAAAAATATACATGCTTGCCTCAGGCACTGTTAGCATCCCAGAGAAATTGACTCTGGCTATAATAATTTTGAGAATTTTGAAATCAAAGAAAAAAAGCAGAGTGATATAAACAAAAAAAATTCTAATTGTGTGAAAACTACAGTGTAAACTCCCTGTTTTCTGCCATAAGGTCATTTGAGATGAGAGTCACTATACTCTACTGGGAGTTCTCAGGGCATAAAAGCAGAAGCCTCCTGTCTATGTCCCCTGTGAGAGTAAATTGTAAGACTGAAGAAAAATGTGGAAGTAAGAGAATCAGAGATTTCCAGACTCTCCCTACGTAACAACAACAACAAACTTGAAAAGATACGCCAAAAAGAAGAAAAACAATTTTTAAATACACAAGAAAATTAAACAAATCCAAAATTTAAAATGAATAGTGTGAAAAAGAGTGCTGAGAAAAATAGTTAACTGATTCAGAAGCCAGAAGCAATGAAGATGTAGAAAGGAGTTATATGAAAGATTCCATTTGTCCAAGGACAAATGATGGTAAGAAAAAAAAGCAAAGACTGATGATAGTAAGCAAATCTCAGGGTCAAACAAAATAAAAACTTGAAAAAAGTGGGGTGGGGGAATCAAGTAAGAAATCAAGTAAGTATTAAAAGAGAACAAAAGATACAGAATAATGGAGAAAATAGCTACTACTGGAAAATAAAATAGATCACTTCAAAGAAATACAGAGAAACAACCATCAACAGATACTATAATTAAAACCCAATTGTACTTGATTCAGATCAGCTATAAACATAAACTGAAAAAGAACACACGCCCCTGAAACAAAACCCTACTCTGAAAGTTCCGTACTGTTAGCTAAGTGATGGGCTTGAAGAACAGATCAAAATGCAGCCACCTCAGAATTACTAACAGAGAACTTAGAAAAACAAAAGAACTGAACATTATAGTTCAGGAAAATAACAAATAAAATTTCCCACAACTGATGAACACAACTGCTGAATTAACAAAAGAAATAATCCACAAGACCCTGACATGGAAGAACCCTAGATTTAAGAAACCTTAATACATCAAACTTCAATTCTAACAGAACAGCAGGGAAAATACAACCAAGGAACAAGAATTAGAATCACAGTATAATTTTTAGGAAGAATAAGTTTGGATTCGAGAATTAAATACATTGACAAAATTAGAAAGCGCAGACTGTGAATCCAGAAGTATCTTTCCAGGAAATGGAGTTGTTGTGGGAATCTGAAGATCTTCCCTGCCCCTAGGCCCTTTGCTAAAGTGGCTATGTGACTGACAACCTTCCCAGATTTGAAAGTATACTCTGTTCCCTAATAGGCTGAATGTGGTCACGTGGAGCCTGTGGTGTCAGGCTTGTTTTCCAAGAAGGCCCGTGCCTTGTAGCTTTGTGATTGGACAGTGGGTCCAGAGGGCTGTGACATTCTCCAAGCCAGGAGAAGGCTATATATAC
>CM053590.1:181899954-181916305 GCA_028646515.1 Pseudochirops corinnae
TTTGTAACTTCTGTTTGTATTCTCTGAAGTTCAGGGGGCTGACTTTTCCCCCTGAACTAGGTAAATGATATGTTTGATTAAAGTAAGCTTGTTAACCCATGTTGAGTTGCTTTCCTTTAGAAAAGCAGATCTAAGATGCTGTGCTAGTAGCCACCCCAGGTATGCTAGGGTGCTTGCTGTTACAGGAGTCTATACTATGAAGACAGGAAATGAATATCTGAGTCCTGAAGCTTTGCTTCTGAGAGATTTACATACTAAAAATAGTAATGTGAACTAAGCTGAGGAGAAAAAAAAATGACCCGGCTTCTCTAGTTTACCTTTTATTTTGCTTCAAATTAATTTGTATTCTTTAGCAGGGAGGATTTTAGAGATAACCAAGAATATCTATGTAAGTCTAAGTAAAACACCTATCTAGTTACTTATAGCAAGCTTTGATCTTTACCAGACTAGGAGTAGAAAAAGAAAGACCTAATCTGGAATCACTCTGCCTGGCTTTTGTAAGTAGGCTGTGGTGACTATGATTAAAAAGCTGTAAGCCTCTTCTTATCAGGAAGAGATAATCTCCCCAAAACCCAAGACAAGCTCTCCTACAAACATATATACCTTTAGAAGGGAAAGTGAACACACGCAGGTATCATATCAATGCTCCAGGGTCAAAAATGTGTTCTGGTGACATCGTTTGTACAGCTCTCTTCTCCTCTCACCTGACCTTCTTGTCCTCTATGGCAGTATTAAGTGGACCCACTAGCTGCTGGGTGTGTTGTCTCTGGGTGTGGTGTTCTCTAATGGTTCCATGGTAAGTGATATGTTCAATGGATGTGTTGTTTGGCTGGTCCCCTAATCTCTGTTGAGTGTTGCTTTTGTAACTGCTGGGTGTGGGGAGTCAATTCTAGGTGTTGCTCATTTTTTCAAGGTCACAAAAACTATCTCAGTTTTCAGTCTTCTAGGGCAGAGGTGCCCCTCCCCCAAAATAATGGCCTTTGACCAGAGGGCTGAAGACAGCCCATAACAATTCCTAATGTGACTGAACCAGATTAAAATGTAATTGGGAAATATTGCCAAAAATAAATAAAAATATAATATGTAGATAATATTAATATGGGAGTTTATGTCAGTATGCAGCCCACAGGGACCTTACAAATGGTAGTGGCTCCTATTTCTTTTTCAATTTGACACCCTAGGGTAAAATTTCCTCCTAACTATTTAGTTTGTATGAGAGTCATCTATGTCCAAACCAAGGGTATCATTAGTAGGGAACAATCAAGTTTTTGCAAGCAATATTCAGCAATGGATAAATGTTCATCGTTTTCCAACCTGTTGAAATATGCATGGATCTAAGATCCAAATGTACTTGTTATTAGTTGATTAGGAAAAAAGCATTTGATTCAGTAAAGTAAAATGCTACCTTCAAGATTTTCTTCGAATAAGATGTCTTCCATCTGTGCATATCAGAATTATTGGATATTCCTTGAGAGATATTAAAAAAAATAAAATCCTGTCCAATGACTCTGATCAGAACATAAGATAAAGCATAGAACAGGGAGATATTTATTTGACAAAAATGTTCACCACTGTGATGGAAGAGGTCTGTTGTAGAGTCCAAGTTGAAGAGGGATTCCTTGTTGGTAATAAGGTTCTCTAGTGTTTCCGGTTTGCAGATGACATCGTGCTGAATGCATTTAGCTCCAGAACATTGTGGTGTCTCCTGGAAGAGATCTATATTCACTCAAAGGAATTTTGTGTGACTCTCCATATAGAAGAGGTCAAATAGACAAAGAATGTCTGTTGCCTAGATTGATATACTTAGAAATGGACAGCCTTATAGAGCTTATCCATCCACGTAAATCTGGGACAGACAATGAAAATGGACAGTTATTTCAGTTTATAGTTGAACAGGAGAAGAGTGGGATGAATGATGGTGTTCCAGATATTATAAAGCAAATTCTCCCAAATTCTCCCAGCAACAAAACTCTCTTTTATACCAACATCCTACTGATATTTCTATATAGCAGTGAGACATGGAATGCAGTGATATTTAAAGAACCAAAAATAAGTATCACATAGAGAGTCATGGAGAAGTTCATGGTGGGTATGGGGAAACGATCGGATACGAACAATAAGGAACTTTGAAGAAAAGCTCAAGTAAAGGATCCTATCATGTATGACTGGCAGAGAAAGTGAGCTGACCCCATACCAAGTGGTAGGATGCCAGATGTCCAGCCACTGTATTCCATTGGTATCTTTTCAATGTTAGCAGAAAGTAAGAAAAGCATCCACCTTACAGGAGGATTTGGAGAAGAATCACATAGGGTGGGCAGCCATGGATAGAACATGACTAAATGTAGAGAACTTGACTAAATGTAGAGAACTCCTAGAAGAAGAAACCCCCTCTAACAATACTATTCTTAGAGGGGTGATAACAGCATTTAAAGGTTAAATGATTTGATTAGAGTCATACAGCCAATATACATCAGGGGGAAGACTTGAACCCAGGTCTGGTTCAGGTACGGTCAACTCTTTACCTACTGTGCTTTATTTTATTTTTTATTTTTTGAAGCAATTGGGGTTAAGTGACTTGCCCAGGGTCACATAGCTAGTAAGTGTCTGAGGCTGGATTAGAACTCAGGTTCTCTTGACTCCAGAGTCAGTGCTCTCTCGACCCACTGAATCACCTAGCTTCCCCTTATTTTCTATATTTTAAAGTAATAAAATTACACAAAAATAATTCTAGAAATTAATGTAAACATTTTCATTTTATTATTCTTTATTTTCTCAAAGAGCATTTTGTGACTGCTTATTTTAATTTTTAAAAGTTTTATTGATGTGTTTTTTTACATACAAACATTGACACCCCACTCTGTGAAAAGTCTCTTATAAAAGTAAAACAATTAAGCAAAGCCAGCACCTCTCAGTTCCTTAATTCCTAATTTACACTGATTCTTGGGCAATGCCAATTACATTGATTTATCAGTCATGTATCACGCATGTTAAAAACCTTAGGGAGCTGCCTGAAGCTCACAAAAGTTAAGTGATTTGTCCTGATCACGCAGCTAGCAAGTGTCGGAGGTAGGATTTGAACCGGGCACTTGACTCCCACAGGGCAGCTGGGTGATGCAGTAAATAGAGTGAAGAGCTTGGAGTCAGGAAGACCTAAGTTCAAATCTGGCCCAGACACTTAACTAGCTGTGTGACCCTGGGCAAGTCACTTATCCCTGTTTGCCTCAGTTTTCTTATCTGTAAAATGAGCTGGAGAAGGAAATGGCCTTGTACACATACCTCTCCAGTATTTCTGCAAGAAAACCCCAAATGGGTCATGAAGAGCCGGATATGACTGAAAATGACTGAATGGCCACTTGATTCCAAATCAAGTGCTCTATTCAGTATGCCACTCCAGTTCACATTAGTGGGGTTGTATCATACTCTTAAAATATTTCACCTGACCAAAACAAAAGGGAAGGCAAGTTAGTAGTTGGCAATTTGGGATTGTGAAGGAAGCAGAGAAGATGAACATTTTTGAGAAAGTCCTTTACTGCTGTGCAAGGCTAACAATAGTATGATGGTTTTACTTGATTTTAATATGAATTGTATTATACCCCACATGTCTGCAATGTACCCTATATGAAGTTAAAAGCTAAAAATATCATATTTGCCTTTCACTCTACTACCAATTTAGCGGTTGTTTTGCTTTTAACCCCGATACGGTGGAAAATGGCTATTTTTAGCTAGATGAATGAATCATCATATAATGCAGCTGATTTGGTTTTTATGATCAAAAACTCTAAGCTTGTCAGCGCTGCTTCAAAGCTGCTATGTATCTTTCACACTCCTCCACCCTGTAATTTATAAGCACTATGGGTTTCAAATAAAAAAAAAGAAAGAAACTCTACAGTATTTTTACTAGCTGCTGAAATGCATTAGTGTGCATACACTTTGAACTATGTAGAAGATGATAGACATTCCTGTAATTGGGATAACTTATATAGTTTCCCTACTAGTCCTCTCTAATAACCCTTGCATTGTTTTATCCCCGGGAATTATTGATGCCTGCACTAGCTCTCACTCAGTCCCTGGACCACTGGGGGTGTTTGTGGGAAAGGGCAGTGCACGTGGCCCACTCGCTGACCTGAGAAGCTCCATAAATCAGATCCCACATTAGCTTGTGATGGTGAACCAGATGGCAGCTGTTGTTGCCGGGGCTCAACAGGAATCAAGGCCTGTGATCTTTCCTCTTGCTAACAGGCCTAATTTTTTATGGCTGTCATCATACTTGGCATGGCTGAGGGGTGACATGAAGAGACACAGAGAATAGGGGTCATGAAAGAGATAGCAAGCCCGAATGGCTTGGAGACTGTTTCTTCTCTCTCCCAAGGGGGAAAGTAGGACAGGCTTTTCTGTTTTTCTTGCTGGGGAGAGGGCCTCGGCCACACACCCTGACTTCCTGAAAGGATTCGACACATTTAGCTCAATTCCACACTTAATGAACGTTTCCTAAGCACACAAGTCACTCTGCTAAGCTATTGGAGTATCTCAGTAATAAAAACAAACCCCAAATAAATACCGTGCAGGAAGAAAGGAATAGGAAGGAGGTCTGATTGAATTTCTTCACAAACATGGTGGGGGTCTATTAGCTACAGTACCTTATTTCCCCAAATGCCTTGTTTCGTGAAGAAACACGTGGCCCATGAAACAAAAACAATCATTTGGGGAAGGAAAAAAAAGAAACTACTTGTTCAGTGTGATGTACTTGGAGAAGATTTCTGAGAGGAATGATAAGAACTACTGACACTGAAACAGAATTTTAAATTTTGCAAAGTGCTTAACACACATGATTTCACTAAATGCTCACAACAACCCTGTGAAGTAAATGCCATTGATATCATTTTTTACAAATGTGGAAGTCAAGTGCCTCATTTTTTACAAATGAGGAAACTGAGAATCAGAGAGGCTAAGTGACTTGCCCAGAACTACACAGCAATTCAAGTAGATGTCTGTCTGAGATGGGAATTCATCAAGATATCACTGACTTTAAGTCTGGTTCTCTCTCTGAGCAGACAGAAGGGAGATTTCCAGATGGGGAGGGATAGCAGGACTGGGATGAGGGGAAGAGTGAGGTCGTCTCCTCTCCAGAAGCTGCCGGCCAAAGAAAGGGTCCTGCAAGCAGGCCTTCTGTACCTGGTTAGTGTGTATTGGCTGAGGAGATCCGGTCATTAAGTTAGAGTGAGACCACAGTGTGTGTAACGGCCTGGATACCAGAGTGGAGTGGAGTAAACAGTCATTGCTCACTGTCGGTGTGGTCTGGCCAACGGCCTCCAGCAGGCCGCCTCACACACCACCTCCCAGGGAGAACAGAGAGCTGCAGGGCAAGGGGTGTGGGGCTAACCCTGAACAGAGAGTCCAGGAGCCCAGAGGAGATAGGAATAGAAAACCAGATGCTGCAGACTGATTTATAGAGTAGGGGAGTGAATCTATTTATTTAGGGTTTAAATCTCACAGTGCATCATTGATGGGCTGAGGGAATAGATGAAGCAGAAAGATCAGGCAAATCCCATTATGGTGAATTGCAGGGAACCATCCAACTTCTGGGGGAATATTTTGAGTATTTTAGAGCCTTTTTTGTGATGGTTTTTGACGCAGTATCCAGTGATGACCAATGCACAAATGGGTTACATTTTCATTTCTGGATAACCTATGGGCAAGTAATCAAGAATACCCTAATCTCTTATCATCAATCCCCTGAACAAGAGAGGGGTCTGATTGTGGCCCTAAAGTAAACGTGGAAAGAAACGCCTGCTGTTCTGGAGGCAGGGCGCCTTCGTGACAGGCAGGCTGGAGATCAAACGCAGCCCTGGATGTTAAATCCCCAAGCAGCTGAACTCCATTTTCCAAGATAAATTGTTCAGGGAAGGCACAATGTTTCCCTTTTGAAGATGTCAGGCCACAGGTTAGACTTTTCTTAGTGAAGGACAAACTAATTTGTAGGTCAGGTAGGCAGAATTTTTTTTTTAACTGATGTTTCCTTGGGACTAGAGTTCGGAATCTGGTTTTTTCTGAAGCACATCAGAAATTTCCTAGTCTATCAGCTTGAATTTCCTCCTTCATTCCTCCAAGCAAAAAACAGATCTAAGAAAACTGGGTTAAGAGGCATGGAAAACGAAGATTTTTAAATCACAGAAATAGGAGATCCTGAAGTCCAACCGTTCTTAACCATTTCTCTCCCCTCAGGACCCCTTTAAAACTTTTAAAATTCCCCTCTTAAAATTTTTTGAGGCCTCTCCCCCTGAAATTTTGTTTAATGTTATTTACACAGATCAATATTTACCATGTTAGAATTAAAACATCTCAGTATTATTATGAAAATTGTTTTGACCTTGAGAAGCCCTTGAAAGGATCTTGGGGACCCCCGGTCCCCTGGGCCACAGTATTATCCAATCTTCTCATGTTACAGAAGAGAAAACTCTGTTCCAGGAAGGTTAAATATTTTCCTGAAGGCCATGTACTTTGCAAATGTCAGAAAGAAGATTTGCATTTATACCTCTAACCCCCTAAAGGGTGCTCTTTCCACTGTCTTTTACAGGCTTGGTTCTCCCTTGAATTCAGCTGGCTATGCCTGGTCTGTGGTGTCTCTCATAATGACAGAAATTCATATCCCCACGCATTTCTTTCAATAACCCTTCATTATTATTCTTTACATTTAACATAATATGTAAAAAAAAAAGGTTCAGAGAAGCTAAGTCATTTGTCCAAGGCTACACAGCTAGTAATTATTGGATCCAGGACATAAACTCTTGTCATCTGCCTCATTCATTCAAGCCTATTATGCATACAGTATGGGCAGCTGGGAGGTGCAATGGGTAGAGTGCTTGTTCTAGAGTCAGGAAGACTCATCTGCATGAGTTCAAAACTGGCCTCAGACACATATTGGTTGTGTGGTCTTGGTCAAGTCACTTAATCCTGTTTACCTCAGTTTCCTCATCTGTAAAATGATCTGGAGAAGAAAATGGAAACCACTCCAGTATCTTTGCCAAGAAAACCCCAAAATGGGTCATGAAGAGAAAGACACAACTGAAATGACTCAATGACAACAAAATATGTATGGTTTTATACATATCTTACATGTATGTATATATGTATATATAATATATACTACAGATATATTATATAAATACATAATATATTACATATATAATATATATTACACATATAAAATATATTACATATATTATATATTACATATATACATAGTACATACATATAATATATATTACATATATATGCAGCTATACATATATAAGACAAAAATGAGACAGACACTAACCTCAAAGAACTTACTTTCTACTGGGGAATACAACATTTAAAACACACACAAAAGAGTTTTCAGGGGTAAACACTAGCCACTGGAGGAAATCAGGGAAGGCCTTGTATGGGATGGGGCACGAGCTTGAGATGGGTGGGTGGTGACGAGCTGGGCCTGTCTGGCTTGAAAGCTAGTGTTCTTTTTGGGTCATTTAACTTTTTTCCTTCAAGAGGAAGGCTTCACTAATCACTAAGTGGCTGGGTACTTCCTCCTACTATTGCCAGCTGGAGAGAAGTATTTCGGGTCTTCTCCCCTGTATCCGTTGAACGACAACTGAAGCTAATGTCCTTGGCCACTCTCCACCAATGGAGTCCTAACATCAGCAGAGTATTCTTTTCTATGATGCAAAGTTAAAAAGATATAAATGTGAAAATCGAGATGAGAGGTGAAAAATAAGAGCTGGAAATGTTTGTGACTGCAGATATTCAGTAGCTACTCCGGTAATCAGAAATGTGCACAAAACTCAATGGGGAGGATAGATAGCTTGCCAAAACCAACATGAAATCACAGTAACCTTAATATATTATGGCTGAAACCTAGCCCAAGTTCATCAGTCTCATGAGACCAGTCCAGCTCAGTTTGAGCCTTAGTTCTTCCCAAAGATATGATTAGTGCAGGACAACTGGAAATTTGTCTCAGGGCACTAACATCTTTCCTCCCCAGGCAGACTTGCTTTTTGTCTGCTATGACCACTGTCCTACGCTTCTCACTTATAGTCTTCTTCTAGCTTGTACTTTCGTACCATACAGCCATCCCTAGGCCACCGATCCCAGGGTCCTGTATGTGTGACATCCTTTTAAGAGGTCTGCCTTCATCCCTAAATACTATGGAGGGACATTGGGCAAACTCTGATGAATGAAATGTGCCCTTTCCTTCTCTCCCAATAGAACTGACTTCTCAGTTGAAATGTTCTGTGAGTTTCATCCTCTACCCTGAGTGCATTGAAGTAAGTGCCAGACACTATGTCAAGCACTTCATGAATTTTATAGCTTTTGATCCTAACAACCATCTGAGAAATAGGGGCCATTTTACAGTTGAGGAAACTGAAGCAGACAGAGGTTAAGTGACTTGCTGAGGGTCATACATCAAGTGTCTGAGATCAGATTTGAACTGATCTACCTAACTCCAGGTCCACATGTACAAAGTTCTTTCTTCATGCAAAATAGGTTGTGCCCTATTTTTCTATATTTTACAGATGGGGAAACAAGATTCAGCAAAGTGGAAATGATGAATGCTTTAAACCCAGATCTTGGGAATGTCTATCCAAACATGTGAAGACTTCACACAGCTGAATGGCTGGATGAGAACAATTTGTTCCAAGGGCTATGAAGGCAGTTGAAGCAGGCACTTAGAGCTTGGAGATGCCAAGGTTGTCCACTGCATGCTGATTTTTGAAATTTCAACAATTTCAACAATTTTGGATTTCAACAATTCTGGAAGAGATAGTGAGGTGGACAAATTTATGCAACTGCCTCAATTAAATCCAATTCACTCACAAGTCAAGATATCACCCTGAGGTATCATTGATCCTCTTCAAAAACCAAGGACAAACAATTTAATGGCTTACAATGCTCTTTAAGAGTTTTATTTGTTTCAAATTTTGCATTAGTTCCATGTAGAGGAAATCCACATCCCCTTTGGTAAATCTGTTTATGCTATCTGAGGATACACTGAATATCTGCCATGGAGAAAAGCTTTTAAAAAAAACTATTTTTACTCCTATGATTGTAGTTTTAGAGAAGGAAGCACGGCATGCAAGGATAGGGAACCTGTTACCTCAAGGCCACATGTGGCCCTCTATGTCCTTAAGGACTGAATCCAAACTTCATGTGAAGTCTGGGCTGCACTTGAGGACCTAGAGGGCCACATGTGGCCTCAAGGATGCAAATTCCCTTACCCCTGCTAGTGGATAGAGAGAGACCTGGCTTTGGAGAGGATGACCTGGTTTCAAACCCTGCCTTTGATTCCTACTGGTCCATGAACAAGTCACGTAACTTCTCAGTGTCCTAGACAACGACAGTCAGCAAGCTTTTATTAAGTGTCCAGTCTGTTTCTGGCACTATGCTAAGCACTGTGGATACAAAGAAAGGCCTGCTCTCAAGGAGCTTGCAGTCTAATGGAGGGAACAATATGCAAACTACTATGGACAAACAAGATGTGTACAGGATCAGTTGGAGATAATGAACATAGGAAAGGCACTGCATTGATCTGAATTGGTAGAGGGATATTCCTTATATGGCAGCCTCTAACACCAATGAAACCATAGAAACAAATAAATATACATGTGTGCACACACACACATATTATAGGTTCAAGTCTTTTGTGGGCTAGCCTGAGACGTTCGTAATCATTTAGGACATGGTTTCTGAAGAAAAATAGAAGTTCTAAAAGGTCAAATTACAAATCAATTTTTAGACACAATCTTGTGGAGTCTTGGGGGTAAGTGGGAACAGTACGGTCTATATCAATGTATGCCATGAGAATGGAGCTTTAATTAAATAGAACATTTTCCATGAGAGAAATGAAGGTCTTTTATTTCTGTTCCTTAGCTTCTCAACCATGATTCAGAAAGAAAGAGCAGCTAGATGGTAAGGAAAGAGAGCACTGGATCAGGAGTCAGGAAGGCTCAACTTCAAAACCAGCTCAGATATTTTCTAGCATGTGAAACTATGCACGTTGCATAACCCCTTTTTGCCTCAGCTTCCTCATCTGTCAAATGGGGATAATACTAGCACTTACTTTCCAGGGTTTCAGGAATGATCCAGGGAGATAACAATTGTAATGTGCTTAACACAGTGCCTTGCACAAAGCAAATACTATAGAAATGGTAACAATTACTCAATCACTTAGAACATTCCTTTCTTGACTTCCTCCTATGGAGTTTTTGAGTTTTATGTTCAAGAGAGCCCAAATAAACAATATACATTAAAAATTTTTTGGATACTTTTTTCATTCCTGATTTAAAAAATGGTTCCTAAATGTTGGGTTAGAATGCCAGAGCTTTTCTCCTTCTCCTCTAAAGTTTTAAAATCTATTTTATTTGGGGATGTCTTGATAATTCCTTTAGTTTGACTAGATTTTGAATTATTACAGGATCGTAGATTTGGAGACAGAAGGGTCTCAAAGGCCTCCTGGTCTCATTGTCTCCTTTTTTAAATGAGAAAACAAAGAGAAATTCACTGACTTGCCTATGATCACAGAACTAGTAAGTGGAAAAGGCCAGATTTGAATTCAGTTCTCCTTGACTCCACACCTAGTATTTAATCATTACATCATGTTATTTCTTTGAAATGGGTTGAAAATTGATCTTATTCTATGCTACATCATTGAAAGGGGCTTCAAAGAGGCCTCTGGAAATGCCAACCTTCTCTCATAGTGTTCAGCTCGTGCTTTTGACCTCATATTACAAAGCAAACCTAGACCCAAGATCTAAAATTCTATAGCAAGTGATTAGAATACTATATCCTTTCTTTTCCTTCCTCCATTTTCCAAGGAGTTCTTAGGAGTTATCCTGATAAAGTGTCCAATTCTATTCTAGAATGAAATTTCATCTGTAGGCAATCTTGCTCCTTTATAGACAACTATATAGTACTCTCTATCAAAGTGAGTTCCATTAGTCAGTTCATTAGACTGAATTTATGAGACCTCTGCAATTTTCTAATGCTGCATACAGTCTCACTAGCATTGAAATGTATCAGACAAGTGGCCATTTCCATCTGTTACTCAATTCTCAGGTGCTCTTTTATCCCAAGTGAATCCACATTATAGTGGATCTGTCAAACTGAAATTCCCCAAACACAGTCTTACCCCCTTCCTTAAGAAGCTTTAGTGGCTCTTTGGTGCCTTTAGGATTCAAAAAAAGTCTTCTGTTTGGTATTTAAAGCCCTTCCCAATCTCACTCCAATTTACTTTCCCAGAGTGGTTGGTTACACATTACTTCTACACACACACACACACACACACACACACACACACACACACACACACACACGCACACTACATTCTAGGCAGATTGCCCTCCATGCTTGCTCTTCTACCATTATGACATGCCATCTCCCTCTGTTCCTCTACTGAAGGTATCTCCCATGACTGGAAGGCTCTTCTACATCACTTTCACCCTTCACTTTCTTCAAGACTCAAGTGCTAGTTCTCACAAAATTCCTCATTACTACTCCCTCATCATGTGAGTATCCCCTCAATTACTTTGCATGTAAATGTATTTTGTTTTTACTGATCTCTATATATGCTATTTCCCATTAGTAGAATGTAAGCTCCTTGGGGGCAGAGACCATCTCACTTTTATGTTTACATTCTTAGTGCCTAGTAGAGAGTATGGTATATCACAGGAGCTTAATAAATGATATTTAACTGAATGACATTGAATAGAATTCAACTGAATCTGCTTGGCTTAGAACATTCTAGACTTCCTATGGAAAATTTACTTTTTGAAGGGCTGTGATCTCAGCTGTGACCCACTTCTACTGTCCTTTTCCTGGAAATAATTATTTCACATTCCAAAAGCCTAATTTAACCTGAATCACATTCTAGAATCATCATCGCTTGCCAGAGGAAGCATTTTTTAAAAATAACTTTTAGTTGTAGTTTGATTTCCTATCATAATAAAAATATGGTGATCAGAGAAATCAAAATAAAGCACAATGTGTGTGTGGGTTTTTTGCTCATGTTTTTTAAATCAAGATATTATACAATGGAAAAAGTACAAGCAGAACAATAATAGATTCCCTCCCTAACCTTGGGAAGAAACCCTCTTATTGGAAATATTTAAGGGACAAATGGTGCTATAGAAATACTATTCAGATTCAATGGAATTTACATGAATCACAGCTCCACATGTGGCAGAAAGTTGGAGGAAATGTCACAGCTTGGCCAGAGAAGAGGTGTATTGGAGAGACAGTAGAAATAGGACAGATAGCTATCTTTTTTTTTATGTTTTGTGTATTTTGTTTTCATGTTATGAACATTTACAGATTATGCCCACTTCATGAAAGGTCTCTTTTAACAAAGTAAAATAGTTTAGCCAAGAATACAGTGAACTCATCTGCAAGTTCATATACTCCATGTATAGCACGCTTTTCCTCTTTAAAAAAAGCTTTAGCAGAAATCTATTTTCTCTCCCTCTTACCCTCACTCTGCTGAAAAGGAAAGAAAAACACATTTTTACAACAAATATGCATAGCAGAAAAAAAACCAAATTAAATTCCCCCAGTGGGTTGTATGTGTGTGTGTCTATCTACATGTGTGTCTGGATATGTGTACATATATACACATGTGTGCATATATACATATGAGTGTGAGAGTGTTTGTCTTATTCTACATTCTAAACTCATCACCTCTCTGTAATGGATAGTGTGCCTCATTAACAATCCTCTGGTATCATGGATGGTCATTTTATTGATGTTCTAATAGCTTTCAAGTTGTTTGTTTTTCCAATGTTGTTGTTATTATATAAATTGTTCTCCTGGCTCAGCTCACTTTCATCATTCACCAATTTTTAGCAGTTCACAAAATTATCTATCCAAGTATTTAAGGGCCTGTCATGTGGAAGAGGGATCAGATTTCTGTTTCACTCTAAGAGGGCAAAATGAGGAACAATTGGCAGAAGTTGCAAAGAGGCACATTTATGTTTGGTCGTTAACATTTTCTAGCAGTCTGAGTAACCAGAAATGGAAAGAGCCATTTCTTGGGGCTGCCTATGTCCCCCTTTTTAATAGTATTTTTCCCAGTTACATGGAAAGACAATTTTTAGCATGCATTTTAAAAAAATCTTGAGTTTCAAACGTTTCTCCTTTCCTTCCTCCCCTTCCCCTCTCTAAAATGGTAAGCAATTTGAAATAGGTTTATATCTGTGTAATCATGTAAAACATTTCCATATTAGTCTTGTTGTGAAAGAAGAAACAGAGAAAAAGGAAAAAAATCCCACAGAAGATAAAGAAAGTGAAAATGATATACTTCAATCTGCATTCAGACTGAGTTAGTTCTTTCTCTGGATGTGAGTCCATCATGAGTCCTTGGACATTGTCTTTGGATTACTGTATTGCTGAGAATAGCTAAGTCATTCATAGTTGATTATTATGAATATTGCTGTTACTATGTACAATGTTCTCCTGGTTCTGCTCATTTCACTTTGAATCAGTTCATCTAAATCTTTTACCTAGGTCCTTCTTATCAAAGGTCATTAAACAGAGGCTAGATTACAACTTGCCATGAATGTTGCAGTGGCTTTACCATTTTGGAGTATGGATCAGACTAGATAGCTGCTCAAATCACTTCTGATTCTAAAATTTTGTGATTTTTGTTAGCATATGTAGTTAGAATATTTCTCTTCCCTACCTTAAATACCAGAAAGCTCTGCGGGGTTTGGAGTTTTTAACCTAAATTATTTTTTCAAAGTATTTGTTACATTTCTATCCTGCCAAATCAGGCATTTCTGGTACCTCTCTAGGTGGCATGTTGAAACATAATACTGGACCAGCATTAGATAATCTAGGTTCAAATCCTAGCTCTGCTATGTACTAGCTATATGAACTTGGGGAAGTCACTTCACCTTTCTGGACCTAGGCTTCCGTTTCCTCATCTTTGAGAATGATGTGGGTTGGACCACATTTTCTCCAAATCCTCTTTTACCTCTAAGTCTGATGATCCTTCTTATGGAAGACGTGAAAGTTGAGAAACCTAATTCTCCTAATTTGGATCTGGAGTTAACTGGTATGTCTAGAAAGCAAATGTTGAAATTAGGAAGATATTTTTTCTTCCTCTTCTGTTTTTTCATCCTCCGATTGTTTCTTTTCTTTCTCCTCTATTTTTTCAGTTCTCTTCTTTATTGTTTTTAGGATTCCATTACTCAACAACTATCCAATTTATACTAGGAGTGTGACATGGGTTTTGGAAACAAGTATCATAGGATACCCAGAAAGTGTCTTGAGGAAATTGAGCACCATTTGAAAATTCTAATAAAGGCGCTGTGTATTTGGCAGAGAAAACTCTACACGCTGTCATAATCAAGCAAAATATGTTCTCTGAAATACATATTAGATATTCAGCCTAAATTTTTTACTCTATTGTGCCAAGTTGGGATACCAAAGGGTGGGGTACCATTTACAAATAATACAAAGCAAGAACATCAGGAAACTGTGTTTAATAGGTTAATTAATAAGGAAAATATAAGAAGCAGAGGACACACATGAGAGTATTGTTATTGGAAATGGGACTTTACTAAAGAATTTTTATATATGGAAACTGCTTCGAGTTCAAACCATGTTTAAAAGCATAAGCATATGGGTGGCAGGATGGAGGGTAACAGCTATGTTCAAATATTTTTATGAAGAGATGAAAACTCCAACTCATTCAATCTTCTATTAAAATAACAGTTGAGTAAATCAGTCTAGATCTGATTTGCTTGTGAAATAGCCAACCTAAGCCCTTTCTGAAGTCCCAACGACCTACACTATATCCCATGAATAACGCAGATGGCAACTATCTAAAGAATTATCTTTATTCAAACAAGAAGAAAGAGGAAGAGATTTATGTTTGTCCAACACAATATGGTAACTACTCATTTTGGAAATTGAGGGAAAAAAAGAGATGAAATATACAAGAATTTATGAAGAAATAAAAATAGCTCAAATTTTTCCAGGATTACTAGACACCATCTTTTCTCATGAGTGCTGATTTGGGCTAATAAATCAATATTTTATTTTAGAGATTGATCAGATTTTTTTTCCTTTGTTCAACTCATATGTCACTTTTTCAACAGCACTGGAATTCATTTACATACAGGGCATGTTCATTTTGATTACAGTTTTGAGACATATGGGCAAATGTTTGCTTAGTTATGCTTCTCAGAGCTGTCACTAAGGAGAAAGGAATTTAAGAGGTCTACCTTTGGGTTCAGGCAAACATTACTCAGTCTACCTTTCCAAACCCAGGGAAGGTTGTCTTTGACCTTGACATTGTTTTCCAGGAAGGAGCTGATGATTGATGACTAAAGAAAGACAAATTATGCAGCACAGTCAGGGAGGGAGAAGCTGAAGAATGTCCAGGAGAAAGAGGTTTCCAGGTCAAGGACAATTACAACCAGACAACATCGAGAGAGAGCCAGTGGTTTGCAGTCCCTGAAATGGTGAGGTGGAAATTCACTCAAGTTAGTGGTACCTGGCTACCACACATTCATCCTGGGACAGATCATTCTCTGGGGTGCCAGGAAGTCCTCTCACAAATCTTGCTTGCATCTTATCTGTTGAAATGAGGTATATAGGGTGTTCAAGGAGAACTAGCACCTCTGGTGTGAGGGCATGCCAAGCTGCTCATCTGCTGTTGGTGTCCACTTTCACTCAACTCTCAACTGTGGCTCCAAGACACTATAGCATGCATAGTGGCTATACCCTGGTAAAACTGTCTTGGCAGATAGGTTAAACCAGGTTGAGGGTAACCAAGAAGCCTCAAACCCATCAGTGAGTTAGGGGGATGTCTATACCAAACATGTGAAGACTTCTTCCAGTGGCATGGGCAGATGAGAACAATTTGTTTCAGTGGCTATGAAGGCAGCTGAAGCAGATGCTATGGAGCTCTTAGAGCTTAGTCAGATATTGAAGATGCCAAGGTCATTCACTGCATTCCAGGCCATGGGCTTTGATGACTGTGGAAGAAAGAGTGAGACTCACAACTCTGCCTCACTGAAATCTAGTTCATGGGCAAGTCAACATGTCACCCTCATGATGTCATTGGTCCTCTTCAAAAAATGAAAGACAATCAACACCTTGTTTTTAGGATTCCATTTCTCAACAACTATCCAATTTATACTAAGAGTGTGACATGGGTTTTGGAAAGAAGTATCATAGGATACTGTATCAGCAATGCAGTATTCACAATGCCTACAGTAACTATAAATATGCTGATATAGTTATTAATCACAAAATAGAACAGGCTCTCTACATAAGAAATATAGATAGTGCATTCATTTAAATACCAGAAGACTGA
>CM053590.1:181916805-181935663 GCA_028646515.1 Pseudochirops corinnae
ACTGCCTCTGACGCCGCTTCCAGTCCGCACCGCACAGAGACTAGCTTGGCTCCGGCGTTCTCTTGCTCCACCCCTTCCTGCTACATCAGCAAGCTCAAGGGGCGTGGAAGATCTTCAAATCCTAGTATCGTTACAGATACCCAGGAAGTATCTTGAGGGAACTGAGCACCATTTGAAAATTCTAATAAAGGTGCTGTGTATTTGGCAGAGAAAACTCTACATGTTGTCATAATCAAGCAAAATATGTTTTCTGAAATATATATTAGATATTCATCCTAAATTTTTTCCTCTGTTGTGCCAAATTGGGATATTTTTAAGCCAAAGGGTGGGGTGGATTTACAAATAATACAAAACAAGAACACCTGATAAATGCATAGCACTTCAACAATCATTCTCCCAAACTGCACTCAGGTTGAGTTTACAAAGCAAAGGTAGCAAATTTCCACTCAGGATTAACCCCTAGAATGGTCTCATACCATGTCTTGGGAGTCCCCTCCTGCACCTGGAAGGCTGTAGCAGTTCTTTTTCCTTCTCACTCTCAGTTCTGGCTCAGTAGGCAATTAAAAGATATCTCATCCCTTCAAAGTATGCCCAAAAGGAAATAGTTAAAGGATATCTGTGCTTAGTGTGAAGTAGAGAGAGAAAGACCCTTTCATGCATCAAACATTTCTGAAAACAGGTTCACCAAGCCTCCACTTTAGTTAAGCAACAAACAAAAAATATTGCCTATGATTCTCTAAGGACTAAACCCACATCATCCAATCCCTCCTCCCACTTTTAATTTAGATCTTATTTACATATCTTTAAATATACTTGTCAGTGATTCTGATTATTATTCATAGTTGAGTGAGGATAACAAAGATATTTCTTCCAGGAGCCTGGGAAAGGTAGTACTCATGAGGAACTGAGCTAGGAATAAGAGACAGAGCACTTCAGAGTTAGGAAGAACTGTTTGTGCTTCTGAACTGTGATCAAAATTATTTGGGACCCAGAGAAACACCCATAATGAGCTGCAAGTCATAGAGGAGAAAAGCCACATTGACAGCAGGAAAGCAGATGCTTAAGCCTAGATCCTAGGCCTTAGAGTGCTTGGCAGCCCGGCTTCCTTCTGCTGCCATTTCCAAACCTAACCTTCTAAGGACTTTGGGAAGATCATGCATCTATATATAGCATGTGCCACAGCCAAGCTGAAGGCCTTCAACTGAGCATGTGTGATTGGTAAAGCAATATTGCCCGGCTAAGACTGCCCCACTACCTCAATCCTCCAGTTGCTAAGATGTGGGAGCTACATCTAAGAGCTTTATTTTCTTTTGCACAAGCTTGTTTCACATTGTAACGGCTGGGGAAGCACTGACACGGACGCTACTTTGCAAAAAAGCTTTACTCCTTTTAAATTTCTTCTTTGGGGAGGAATTCTTCTATTTGAAGAAAAATTTATATATTTGTTTGCTGAATTTTTTTCAATCCTGAATGGTTTCAAGAAACAATGCATCTTCTGTTTTAATCTGACTTTCTTTCATTTCTATTTTTTTTATATTTTAAATCTTTAAAAAATCTTTTAATCATATTTTATGTCTTATTTTCTCCTATGGAGTTCACTCCCTCATTTAGGTCTTATCTGTCTCTGCGTTAATAAAAAATAATTATAAATACAAAATACCTGTTTCATTGCTCCTATGTGTGGTGTTACATATGCATTTTGATAAGTGTGTATGTATGTGTCATGGCCTTTGATTTATTCAATGTATTTTGTAGTTATCTACCAATTGGTCTGTGAATGAAACTGCTCTTCTTGTTGCATTGCTATTGATTTGTATGCTTCGGTGTCACTTAGAGTACTGTTTTATTGTGTCATTGTAATTGCATGCTTAGCCCTTAATTAGGCATTATTGATTTGTTGACTATTCTCATAATGGGTCATTCTGCTGAACAAATGGGGTCTAACTTGCTTGAAATAGAGCCATGCAGAGAAGCTCTTAAAAGTCTTTGATATCAGGAGTTGCCTCCATACAAAAACAAGGACATTCTAGGAGTATTGGAAGGACATATACAAGAGTTGGGGGGTTACAAAATGAAATATAGCAAGGTGATGACTTAGGGTACTGCTCTGATTATTCAAAAATATCAAATGTGCTGAAAATGAAAGAGAGAACTTTGGAAGTAATTTCCAAGAAGAGTTGACCAGGAGAGTCAAGGCTATCTCAAAGAACTGCTAAAGCAGGGGGAGCCTCTCTGCATCATCTGCATTGGTGGTATAGAAGAATGGGAATCTAGAAATGTGTACGGAATACCAGACTTTGAACAGGAGCACCAAAGGGAAACCCCCACCATGCAAAGGGAGATGACCAATCAACCAATCAACCAATCAACCAATCAATAAACTCGATAAATGTCTACCATGGGAAAGGCTACTTGTACTAGGTGCCAAGGACAAAAAAAAAGAGACAAAAGATAACCCCCGCCCTCAAGGAGCTTAGGATCTAACAGTGGATTACCTGGAACATTTATTAGGCAGCCAGTGGTTCTAAATGTTAGATTTGTGAAGTGAATACTAACAAATTTCTATACCTGAGGAAAACAAGGAAAAGACTTCTTTCATCTATACAGTGGATTTTATCAGTTTAAAAACCACATACATATATGTGTGTATGTAGGTGACAAGGCCCCACAAGTAGAAAGGACCATGCCTCCACATGTAGCAGGGGATGTCATGTGGCTTGAAAAAAGGCATAATAGACATCTCTATCCTATTTCCCCCCCTCAACCTTCCCTAAGGGAGACTTTAATTCCTATCATTAATTGGAAAAGCAGGAAATTGAGGCCAAAGGTCACTCTTCTCTCTTCTATGGAGTACTGGCTAGACAAAGGTCACTCTTCTCTCTTCTATGGAGTACTGGCTAGAATTATATCTGTTTGTTCCTTTAAATACTTAGAGGATTAGATTTTCAGGTTCAAGTTTACCTCTGATCACTGCTCATTATTGGGGGAAGCAGGACCATAATCTCAATATCTGGGCCTGATGCCTTTCCCTCCAAATACCAGTTCTAAAATGCACATACAAAGCACTTAGCCAAAAAAATCCATTTGTTCAAATTGGTGGCAAAACAGAAAACAGAGAAAGTATACATAGAAGAATATATACCATACAATACAGAGTGAAAGAGCTCCCTTTCTCATTGGGAGGGAATTAACTCAGCTCAACCAAGAAAGAGAGAACCTCAAATCTCACCCAAATAAAAGTTACCCCCAAATCTCTAGAGTAGCAAGTTGGGCATAGGGACATGATGGAGACTTCCAGTTCCTCTCATATCCTCCTAGAATCTTTTCCTTTAGTGACCCAAAGTATGGCCAATCTCATCAATCTTCTTACTCAAAGCTGGAAGCTAGAAGTGCCTAAAGACTGAAGAGATTTAGTAACTCAAAGAAAGTCTGAAGATACTCAAAGCTTAGAGAGAACTGAAGGGAGAAGAATCTTATCTACTTTTGCCAACTTATCTGGGCCCTTCATGTAAGCCTGGAAAATCAGTCTCCAACAATGAGAGAATCTCATTCCAATGGACACATGCATACATACATATATATGTATTCACACAGAAATACATATATATTCACACAGAAATACATATGTATATATGTGTTTGTGTACATATATACACATATGCATACATAACTGTCTGTCTGTCTGTCTCTCTCTCTCTCTCTCTCTCTCTCTCTCTCTCCACATATATTTATCTCAAAGCAGCTCATGGGCTGCCATTTTGCAATGGCTCCTGGAGAAAGTGGTTAGAGATATACATTACCTGAAGGTATTAGTGTTTGTAAATGACCTCATTGTTTTTGGAAAAACATTAGAAAAACAGAAGAAGAGAATTTGAAAGTGAAAACAAACTACTGTGAAGCTGTCAATTTGTAGAGTCTTTGTAGAGCTTCAGTTGAGGATGTGAATCTCAACAAGACATGAACTCAGAAAAAATAGAAATATTCTTGAACTGTCCATGTACACCGAATCTTTTATATTTAAGCACTTTCCCAGCTTTGGCAGTTGTTGCAAATTTAAGAACTGTGCTTCTCATCTTTTTGTTTTGATAGAGAACTGGAAACAAAATATTTTCCCATTAGTCAGAAAATGACTAAACAAAATGTGGTCCATGATTATCATGGAACATTACTGTTCTATAAGAAAACAAGATTATGATGAGGACCAAGAAAGTGATGGTCATCAGACACCAATTGTATTTGCCAGAAGAAAACTTATTGACTTTCATATACGCTACCCCATACATAAATCTAAGTCCTTGGTTTTGAAGTGGGTCATCACTGAAAAGGTCAAAGACTATATGGAACAAACTTCCAAATGTGAATTGACAATGATCCCTCAACATATAAGTTGAATACTGTTTGCTAGAGGATAGGCAGGGACACTATTATAAATTCAGCACCCACCACTGGTCAGAGAAGATAAATAATATCTCATGACACTAAAGTTATGGTAACACTTAAGGAAGCAGTGAAAGTGACTGTATGTTTATATGATGCTCAGATATCTGGGTCACGATCAGGAGGGAATACAGCTGAGAACTAGAGATTTCCAAATGAAAGTAAGCCAATAGCATACTTGAACTTTGTTTCACAGAACTAACTCCCTTTGCTTCAGTTGTCTTTGAATGACTGAGGTGAGAGTTCTTGACTGACAATAAACTGTGAGAAGTAATACAAGTTAAGGAGCAAGGAAGTTATGTAAAAGGACTCAAGTTCCATTTACAAGATGGCCCCCTCTTCTTGTCAAATGGGAGAAGTTGGGGCAATGAAATGGAATTCTGTACCAGACTGTGATCCCCACATATGCTAGAGGAAGGAGTTGGTGCTACCCAATATAACATTACCCTATGCTGTTGAGAATACTACACGATGACTTTGGACATATGGTTTCCAGGGAGAACCCTGAAGCTACTGAGGAAGAGATGTTATTGGCCTAGGATGGCAGCAGATATCACTATGTAGTACAAGGCCATGCTCAATGGATTCAGAGAGAAGTGCTACCAAGTATTAACAAGCTTTTGGAACTTGTCTACACTAACATTATTTCTGGAAAGTGATATAAAAAAGTCACATTTTAATGATGACTGACAATTTCAACAGAAAAAAATAAATGTATCCAAAAAGAACCCAAAAGATTCCCTGGTTGCCAAATTGGTGAGGGAGAAGTATTTCTCATTGTATTGAATTGCTTCCAGCATCCATCCTGATGAAGGAAGAGAATTTAAGCTCAAGCTTCTCAAAGAAATAATAGTGTTAGCAGGTTTTAAACGTCAGGGAATTTTCTGTCTTCTCTTGAAGCTCAGGAGTAGCCCTAGAATATGACTTCTTCATGGAAGGCAGAGATCAAGATTTGTTGAAGTTTCTGCTACTTTTGTGGCAATATTATCAAGCTTTACTAATTTAACTATTGGGTTTTTCTATTCAGATCCAAGCAAGTCTTAGACTGTGAAACTTATTACCTCATGACTTGAAGTTTATATCGTCTTCAGAAATGCCCCTTAGAAGTTGAACAGTGAAAAATGTAAGTATATTTTCTGAAAAAAATGAAGCAGTAGGGCCATATTTCACAAAAGAGACATCTTGAGTATAGCTCATTTGTGCTAGGAAAAGCTGCCTAACTATTCCCAAGTACTATTGTATATATCAAAACAAATTGTGAATCAAGGAATTGTGGAGTCTACAATAAATCTATACAAGAATTCTATTTTTGTGATGGTAATCATACACAGTTATTCCTTCTACATTGGAACATTCTCCATTGTAGTTCAATATATCACACGTCAGCATAAGAAATTAAATGAGAATTTTGGGAGAGTTTTGAGGAAGCCACAAATGACACGTGAAGGCCAACGGACAACATGGAGCCTGTGATCAAATACTTAACCCAAACTTTACAGTAAGTTACTGTAAATATCCCATGAGAGAAAAAGAAAAAAATTAAGACTTCTTCTCTAGTATGAAAAGATGACTAAAAGTTTTTCCAAGGATTTTCCAGATCACAGGGGCATCATGCCCCTAAATCTCATCATGTAGAAGGGATAACTGTACTATTTATTTGCTTCTTTAAATTGCCATAGTGGATAGAATGTTGTTTCTGTCAGGAAGATCTGGGTTCAAATCCTTTGATACTGAGTGATCCTGGTGAAGTCACTTATCTTCTTTGGAACACAGTTGCCTCACTTATAAAATGAAAATGAGAAGGTTTGACTTAATGAATGTTTAGGCTCCTTCCAGCTCTAAAGCTATGTTCTTATGAAATTACTCTTTAGGTTCCTCATGTCCCATCAACTCCTTGTACACTCAAACACTGAAAGTTAAACAATTACTTATCCCAGAAATATTCAGCTGTAGGAGGGTTTAAGAGGCAGTCCCTCCCAAAGAGACCTGCTTTCCTTGTTTCCTGCATGCTATACATTTTCATTCACCTCTACCTTCCCTATCTCAGTTTCCAGGACATTATTATCCTTTTAAATCTAGCCAGACTAGAGATTTTTTTTCTTTTTCCACCAAAGTAATAGTTTTGTTTTTAACAAAACTTGTATGATCATCCCACACTGCCTCACACTGTTTATATGTGTACGTGTAAGTTATGTATATACATTTATATGTACACATACATATCTATTATGTTCATTTATACACATATTTAACTATATATGTATATATATATATATATATATATATATACATACATATTTAGTTACTGTTTTTCAGTTGTTTCATTTGTGTCTGACTGTGACCCCTTTCAGGGTTTTTACGGCAAAAATACTGAAGTGGTTTGCATTTCCTTCTCTAGTTCATTTTACAGATGAGGAAACTGAGGCAAACAAGGTTAAGTGACCTGTCCAGGGTCACACAGCTAAGGAAGTGTCTGAAGCTAGATTTGAACTCACGTCTTCCTGCCTCCAGACCTAGTGCTCTATCCATTGTTCTATCTAGCTGACTGAACACACATATAATTAAGAGATCACTTAGATTTTGGTACTAAAAGAATACAGATTTGATCACTAAGCCACTATAGGTGATATTTGAAAGATCATGGAAAAGAAGAGATACATAAGATTGGCAAAGGACAAATGTTCAAAATGTTAAAAAAAAAAGGGAGGGGAACAGAGTCTGCAAACTATTGAACACTGAGCTTAACTTTTATTCTGGAGTAAACTCTAGCCAGGATTGTTAAAGAGATGAAGGGGAGTGGAGACTACAAAGAACTGACATGGTGGTGGCTATGGCAAGCTCTTAAAATAAGACAACAAATAAGCATGCCGTTTGACGTTTTCTTTCACTTTGAATACTTAGAGGCCACCATAGGGTTATTAAGAGGCCTAATTTCAATATTGTTGTGTCTCAGGGAATAGGGCGGCCCAAGGAAAGGAAGAGAGATTGGGGAATGACCTGTCAGTGGAGTGTTCAGAACACACACAGTATTTATGAAGTTCACCATCTTACATAGGTGTAATTATGGCTCCCCAAAACAATTACAATAGTAACATCAAAATCACTGATCATAGATCACCACAATAGATATAATAATAATGAAAACATCTGAAATATTGTGAAAATTACCAAATTGTGACACAGAGACATGATATGAGCATATGCTGTTGCAGAAAAAAATGGCGCCAGGAGACTTGCTTGGAACAGGGATGCCACAAACCTTCATCAGGTAAAATCAACAACAACCCATATCTGCAAAGTTCAATAAAGCCAAGTGAAATAAAACAGGGTACAAATAATCCCACAAATACAGGGTGGTGAAGACATGGCTAGAAAGCAGATTGGTTGGGTTTTGTTTTTGTTTTGTTTTGTTTTCTGAAAAAGATTTGGGGATTTTCTCTGACTGAAGAAAACTCAATATGAGTCAGCAGTATGATATGGCTGCCAAAAAACTGCTTTTGTAGGTTCTGGTAGCAAGTTCTGAGGGTCAGAGAAACAATAGAGCTCTCTTACTTATTCTCCAACATTTAGCAGTAAAGGCTCTCTAAATGAATAATTATACTACCAAGGCTAACTCCTTGTATTTCTAAAGGGCAAAAGCAAAACCCAGTGCATTGCTCACATATATGCCAATCTATTATTAAAGAATATGAGTTATTGCTAAGATGAATTAACACCTAACCAGACCTTGGATAGTTATCCTGCGTAAAGAGTTGAAAAGCTACATGAACTCCCTTCAGTATTTCCATACACAGGTCATGATCCTCCAGGCTGCAGAGTTTCTACTCCTTTTCCAGCCTTTTCTTCTTAGATACTATTACCAGTATTCATATAAGAATCACAGAAGGAGTCTTCAGTAACAATTCATTTTGAAGATAAATTATTTATATAGGGGAAAAACTCCACTTTTGAGATTATTCCCTATCAGTAACGATATGCTCTTATTCCTCAAATGTTCTTGAAAATTTCAAGACCATGGCTTGTTCAAGACATTCATGCTTGAGCATGTGGAGAGTCTAGTTGTGTTAATTGATCAGGACATAATTTCCTAGCTTCAAAAAATCATTTTTTTCCCCTGCGTACATTATTGGTCTTTGAAAAAATTTGCTTGACACAGTTGTGATACACAGTGGTCTCAGATTTAGGTACCTGTTGATTGGAGGGAGACCTCTGATGACTGGCTCTCAAAAATAACTCAAGAAAGATGAATGGTTAATGACACTGAGAGGTGGGGATCATCTAAGAGTGGGTAGTCTAGTCAGCTTAGGTGATTTTTAATTATCCTAAAAACAAATCTGAGAAAGGTTACTATTACTTTATTTTCTTTAGTGTTTCTTTAGTTCTCAATCTTCCTAATGCCGTGACCCTTTAATACAGTTCCTCCTGTTGTGGTGACCCACAACCATAAAATTATTTTTGCTGCTACTTCATAACTGTAATTTTGCTACTGTTATGAATTGTAATGTAAATATCTGATATGAAGGATGTATTTCAATTGAACATAACCCACAGGTTGAGAACCGCTGCTTTAGAACATCCATCATGTACTTTTGCAAAGTTACATAGTGGGGAAAAAAAAGTTTGTCAAACTTTTGGCGTGCAAACTCATGGGTTTACAAATAACTGTTTCAGAGGAAACTTTGCTCTTAATATATAAGCAAAAATAATTACAATAAACCACCCTTAATAAAAATAAATTTCTTCTGTTTAGAAAAGGAGTTTCCCAAAATGAAGGCTGCACTTACAGTTTTAGTATACAAATAATAATTACAATAAAGATAATAAACCATCTTGATCCCTCATCTAGCCTCCCTTCTATGGAGGAAATTCATATGTCAGAAGTACTATAAACCAGGAGGTGATTCCCAGGAGTCAAAATCAGATACAAGAAAGGCCAGTACATTTGTGCCTTTTTTTTTTCTAGAGGGTACAAGGATCAAGAGAGGATGTTTCTCCTTTCCCCATCCCCTCACCTAAGAAGCAACAGTAACAGCATACCACAGAAGCACATGGCAGGGTTAGACAGGCGCTTGTACATGGTCTGAGAGGGAGTTCAAGGACAGTTTTATTAAACATTTAGCATTTCAACTAAAGTTAAAGGCTGAAGTGGGAAGAAGTGAACCCAACTTCCTGTGTAGAAGAGGAAGAATTTTTAATTCCCCAGGCAGCATTATCCTGAAATCTAGCTTTAGATTCAGAGAATGAGGATTTCCTGGGCACTACACACTTTGGGAGTTGCTGCATGAGCAACCCCAAGTTAGAAGGTCCCTGAGTTTGGGAGTTCAGGCGCTAGACCTTCTAAAGAGAGATTTCCTGATACAGCATGAAATGATAGTTCATATAGTTCTTGTACAGCATAATACTTATTAATGTCAAGGCTAGACATAAGCAGATCTGATAGAAAGGGGTTATTTTGCAGTCCCCAAGTATATTTACCTTCTGGGGGAAATATAGCATAGAGTAGAACTGCAAATATTGGGGAGACATTGTTGGATTCTACTGGAAGGATTTGTCAAAATAACAAAAGTTCCTCTGATAGCAACGTTAAATTTGTCCCCTTCTGGGGAAGCTGATAGACTATCTAAGGGCCTGAGTTCTGTCTCTATTCAGGGGTTCCTGTAAGTTCTCTGTATCATGTGTTTTCAATGGAATATAATAAAGGCCATCCCATGCCCAAGACCCATATTGCACATGAGGTGCCTGTGCAGAAGTTTGGGATCGTGTAACCTAAACATAAATTATACTTATGCTTTGTTTGATGGTGGTGGCAGTTCTAACCCTCTAGGGTCAGGCTCCAGAACCAGATCTAGTCTGTGAGTCCAGAATCTTTGAGTGGCCCTGGGTCACTGGGAATTTAATTTTTAAAAATAAAGATCGATGTCTACCTGTTACCTATACATTCCAAATACTTTCCCATAATGTGTCTCATTTGGGTGATTGAATGAACTATCGTCATCATCATTTTAGTTTTTTACTAGAAACTTGACAGAGAATGGTGTCATAAAGACTGAAGAAAAATCTTTTTACTATTTTTTCTTGGCCAATAGCTACGTTGATATGTAAAGTACAAGTTTTCCCTATATTTGGGCAGATGATTTACTATGGCAACTTTCAGAATATAAAATAAAAATGGAAGTGAACAAAGAGATGCTGACTTTCCAGCGACAGATGAAATTTTAAGCACAGATTCTGCATTGATAAAATATTATTATATGTGACTCAAAGCTTGGGTTCTATCTACAGCAGGAGGTGTTTTATTCTGTGAACCCTTCGTTTATTCACAGACTGATCACACTAGGTGTAGGCAGGTTCCAGGGTTCTATTCCTTCATGTTTACTGTATGTCTCTCCCCAGCTCACCTTATACATCAGGTGAAAATGTAATAGGCAGCTAGGCTTAGTGGATGGAGGGCTGGATGATTCAAATTCAGATGTGACTTCAGATACTTTACTAGCTGTTTGACCCTGAGCAAGTCACTTGATCTCTGCCTCAGTTTTCTTCATCTATAAAATGGGAATAATAATAGCACCTATCTCCCAGGGTTGTTGTGAGTATAAAATCAGATAACATTTGTATAGTGCTTTGCAAACTTTAAAATGATATACAAATGCCAGCTCTTATTATTCATTTGATAAGTAGCTAAAATGTGAGTTACTTTCATCCTAAACATCTAAACTTCTTAAGCCTTACAAAGTAGGCTAGAAATCTCATTTTCTTTTTCAATTCCTGGGGGGACCTTACTAAATTTTTTTGGCAGTTTCATTTAAAAGAAAATAAGCTGGAGAAGAGTCTGCCTAGCATCTTGTTGTTTTCAATTTGTTTTGCCTTGGATTTAGGAAAAATAAGTTTAATGAAAACAAGTTTATTTTGCAAGCACAAGGGACAGAGACACTGGGTTTCTACAACCTGGGTCAATGTCAGAACCAGGAACAGAATCCAAGATTCTTCACTCTCTGTCCGAGTTCTCTAAAAACTGGATCATTCTCCTTCAACTGGAAAACATTTAATCAGTCATAAGGGCAAAGATGCAGATCTGAAAGAGGACTTCGAGACCATTTAATACAACAACTTCATTTTATAGATAAGAAAACTAAAGCCCCGAGAGGTTACATTATTTAAAGTGACACAAGTGTAAGCAGCAGAAATGGGTTTGAAACCAGGTCCTCCTGATTAGGAAGTGTGCTTCCACTGGAGTGTACTGATATTAACTAAAGAATCACTAGTTCATGGGGAAAAAGCGTTAAATGGCTGGACAACCACCATCAGGTGGAATAGGAGGAAAGGGGTCCCAAGAAGAGAAAGTTAGTGGACACACACTGATATATACACAGTGTGAGTCAGTCATTCATTGCCCCATGTGTGAGGGGGCCCTGGCTTTTTTTTTTTTTTTTTTTGCTTCTTTGTTTGTCTTTGGCTCCTGATCCCATGGATTGGCAGGAAAAATGTAAGGCAGTCAAACTAAAATCATTCTATTTTATTACTTTCAGTATTTGTTATAAAACATTTTGGTAAAGGAGAAAAAATGAAATTATTTTTCCTTGTGTTTAAAAATGATTAATGGATGTAGATTATTCTGATTATTCCTGTCCCTCTTCCTGCCTTTTGTCCCCCACTCTGCCCCCTTCTTCATTATCTCAAATAATGATGAGCTGGGTGTCATCGCCTAATCCCAGACCAACCCCTGATTATTGTAATCAGAGAACCTTAGGAATTTGGTCATTGCTGGATAGGTACCAAACAGCCAACATGTAACTTAAGCAGGTGACAGTGAACTGCTAGGGGGTTGTTTGTTCCCTGTTCCCAGACATTCTAAGATTGGGTTCCAGTTTCTAAGATGGAGCGCTACCTTTAAAAAAAATTTTTAAAAAGGCTATTCCTTTAAAGTTGTGACAGTGGGTATGCCACATAATATTTAGCTTTGGGTGTGATATAATGTAAATGTTGAATGAGTATTTATAAAATGTAATGGCTCATCTTTTTCTGACATGAACCTTTTCTGGAATGTTGGTCTTTCTTCTCATTCTCTACCGCTACATCCGTGTCCAACAAGAATAAAGACTCAGTATATTTAGCCAAAATAAAGAATCTTTAAAATTGATTGTGGGAGCAGAATAAAGTTCCTAAAATTATGTAAGTGATGAGTGATGGCAAGGGATTAAGAATATTGACAAAGCTAACTCTATATATCCAAGCTGCAAATAACAGTTAAGATACACTAAAAATAAGCTGCCACTGGGGTCCCTAAAAGAGCTGTACACGTTATTTATTTTAGCTAATAAAGAGCAGCTATTTTAACTTCAACTAAGGCAATCTTTTCAAACTTTTGCTGCCAGAGGCGGTTAAAAAAAAGATATAATAAGCATAAGGAAACTTGTAAAAAACTACCAGAGAGATTGTGATACAATCGTTGGTAAACATTGATTGGATCCAGAGGTTCTATAAAACTGAATACACAGTAAGTGTCCTTACCTTAATGCATCACAAATATGCTGCAGAAGGAGAGGGGAGTGAGATTTAAGGAAAGGAGAAGAGAGGAGGGCAAAAGAAATGAAGGGAATTAACCAACGTTGCAGACTTGAACCATCAGATGAAAACATCTGGAAGCAGCAAATCCCCAGTAGGGATGCCATCTCTGCTTTCACCCAGGTATGACCAAAGGGAAAATGAAAGTTTTAAGAACTATTGTTGGTATGTTGCCTACACACAAAACTCTGAGCTTCTCCATTTGACTGTGAGCTCCTTGAAAGCAGGTATGCCTTTTGTCTTTCTTTGTATTCCCAAAACATAGTAAAGCCCTTGGCACATAGTAGGCACTTAATAAATGTTTTTAACTGACCAACAGAAAACAATTGAGGAGAGAAAGAATGGTGTGTAAAGCAGTCTTGCATTCAGGTCCTATGGATATCTATCTTATCTATTTCTATATAGAGACAGATCCCATCTATTGTGACACCTATACTTTCAATCCTGGTTACATGAAACTATAAAGAAGAGTTCTGCGATGGATTACAGGCTGAGCTGTTCTGGTAAATATTTAACAACCAATTCTCTGAAAACACCTGCACATGAAAACATTTAAGATTAATCTGCATAATTAACATTTGCTTGATCACTTTCTTCAGTCTAGACTCAAGGGATGAAGAATCTGCAGCCTTGAGACACGTGGCCTTCTAGGTCCTCGGGTTTGGCCTTTTGACTGACTCCAAGTTTTACAGAACAAGTCCTTCTATTAAGGAGTTGTTCTGTGAAGTTTGGATTCAGTCCAAGGGCAGCACTTGAGGACCTAGAAGGTCTCAAGTCCACAGGTTCCCCAACCCTGGAACCTCTAGAAAATCAACAAAATGAAACATCAAGCCCTTATTCACAGCATCTGTTGATTTCCAAAGTGTAAAAGCTCACCCAGAAAAATGAACAATTGGCAACCACTGGTATAAAGTGACTCCTGTACCAATATCAGGGAATTAAAACCCATGATAATTTAGGAGATAATGAGATCGCTGTTCTCAGTGGTTTCAAGTTACCAGGACTGGATGAACTATATCCTAGGGCACAGAAGGAATTTGTGACAGTGATGACTGAGATGTCACTGATATAAAAAGAATTGGACATCATGGGAGAAGTGATTGTGGACCAGAGATGGACCCATGTTCTCCTAATTTTCCAAAAGTAGATAAGGGTAGATTCTTTAAACTATAAACAGTCGAACTTGACTTGGCTTCCTATCCAAATTTAATTCTGGAATTATTAAAAGGGTGGTTTGTGAGTACTAAGAAGGGGAAGTGGTAACTACCAGAAGCCAGCATGAGATCATCAAGAACAAGTCATAGCAGACTAAACTGATTTTGTTTTTGACAGGATCACTACACTAAACAGTCAGGAGAATGCCATGGGTCTGGTATGTCTGGATTTTAGCACAGCATGTGACAAAGTCTTTTATGACATCCTTATAGATAAAATAGAGAGCTATGGACAGTGCATGATAGCATAATTATATGGCTTTGATTGAGAGACCAAACTCAAAGAGTGGGGATAAATGAATCTATGACGATTTGGGAAAAGGTTCCTAGTGGAGTGCCACAGAGTTCTATCCTTGGCCCCATTTTATTTAATCTTTTCCTCAATGACTTAAGAAAAGGCATAGCTGGAGGACTTATCAAATCCACAGGTTACATAAAGCTGTGGAAAATAGCTGATGTGATGGATGACAGAATCAGGCTCCAAAATCATTTCAAGACTAGAACGATGGGCTAAATCCATTAGCCAAAAACAGGATGAGTAGTCATGGCCACCCAGTGTGAAAAAGATCATGAGTTTTAGTGAAATGCAAACTCAACCTGAGTCAATGTAATGACATGGTAGCCAAAAAAAAAAAAGCAATGAATTCTAAGGTACATTAAGAAAGGCATAATGTGCAGATCAAAGGAAGTTATAATTCACCTGAATCCTGCCCTAGTTCAACAACTGGAGCATTCTGCTCAATTTTGATGACCACATTTTAGGAAGAACATTGACAAACTAGAGCTCGTCTGGGGAAGGATAATCGGGGAAATGCACAAAAGACATGAAAAAGTTAGAAGACTAATTTCATGAGATACTTACTTGGCCATTGGGCCAGGATGAATATAATTGCAGCTTCTTACCAATGTTGCTTTTTTGAATTTATTTTGGTAAGAACTTAAAAAAGTAGAAAATTTTATTAACAATTTGAAAAGTGCCTCCAAACTAAGTGAACATATACCTTGAAATGCACTGGTTTCAAAATGAAAGTGGGCACTGGGGAAAATAGCAGAATTTATTGAAAAATAGGACTTAGGATCAATAAATTAAAGAGGCCAAAGACTTATAAATTGTCTTAAAATGTTCATACTGTTTGGGATGAAAAATACCCTTCATCCTTAATTTAGTAAAAAAAAAATAAAGACAGATCTCTTAGGATAAGAACAGGAGTTTATTCTCTTCCCCGGGAGAAGAGGATGGTCGTCCCCATGACTTATCATGGAGAAGAGGCAAGTTACAAAAGATAGTGCTGGAATTTATAACTTAACTTAGTCAAGATCCCTTCCTGACTGTTTCTTCTCTCATTGGTGGAGAGGCATACTTCACCAAATTCTTCCCCAACTGGGACAGCAAGGAAAGAGGCAGGGTCCCACCAAGGCAGGAAAACAGACAAAGGAACATAAAAGTGATTGACAGTAGCGATGGAGAAGGAGGAAGGGAAAGTTAACCACCCCAAATTGAGAAGTTTTCACTTATCCCATACAATACCTATACATCATGAATACTTTCTTTTAAGAAGAGCACCAAAAGAAAATAGATCTGGAAGTTAATGAATGACATCTCCAAAATGTGAAACGGATTTTATCTTAGGAAATGGCAATTGATTACTGATACCACAGTTATTTCAGAACCAGCTCTCTGTGTTTATTCAGATAAATTGTTTCATCCAAAGGCCCAAAGAAATACTAAAATAAAAGAAAGAATAAAGATGAAGAGATGCCACATATAATGAGCACCACTCCAACCCAACCTGTTTAAACTTTGGAAAATGGGAAATTGACTTTAAAAAAAAAGACATACCCACATATACACAGGAGGAGACCCAAAGAACTCAGAAACCAAATCAGCCAATAAACAATGGATCCCGTTGCCAGATTTGGAAGTGTAGGACACATGAGTTTAGAGGACAAGTTCATTTACAGAGCATTATGGAAGATGATAGTAATATTGCCTTATAAAACAGCAAAAAGCAGTTGAGAGAACAATAAATAGATTGAGAAATTATTGTGAGACCCAGGTAAAGCGAACAATCCTGAGAATACTTGCAAATGAAACTTTGAGGACAACAAATAGACATGAAATGGAGTAGACCTACAGTAGTCTATTCTCTCTGTAGTGGTCTGTTTTCATCATCGATGACAGTGAAATTGTTGCATTTGGACTTTATCGCTTTGTTACCTCCTAAAGATGAAGTTTAAAACAGTACCTGGACCTGACCAACAGAAACATTCATGAAACAACCCAATTTTTTTGAGGGGGGAATGTAAGTGACTTGCCCAAGGTCACACACCCAGTATGTCAAATTTCTAAGGCCGGATTTGAACTCAGGTCCTCCCTACTCCCTATTCCAGGGCCGGTGCTCTATTCACCTAGCTGCCCCAAAACAACTCAGTTTTAAAAGCATTAACTTTTTGGGCTGACTTTCAAGATAACATGAAGAAGGAAATATTCCAAAGGAAGAGAAAAGATAAGTTTTATTTCTAATATACAACAACAATAAAAACTTGGAAGATATCTGCTCCCAACCTATATGTCTTCTTTCTCATCTCCAGAAAAATCTTCATGAGAAAAGCCTTTGCACACATCAAGGGTATTCTTTTTGTACAAAGCTGAGAAAGAACATTTTGTCCTTCACAGATGATTTTTTTTTAATAGCAGACCAATTCAATTCAAATACATTCATTAATCATCTATTGTGTTCAGGGCACATTTTTCACAGTCACACAATTGACTGAGCAATCAAGGGAATGTAGGATCCTGCTCCATTTACATTGTTTCTCATTTTCTTGAAAAATCATTTGACTTGAGAGAACAAAATACAGCCTTAGAAGCTTGAAAGAAGTCTCACATGCATATAATTCTAGGACAGATTATACAATTGAGAAAATTTTGGCTGTGTCAGCATCAAGCAAAACATAAGACAGATGACATCAGCTCGCCAAAAGTGTTTGTCAGTGTCATGGAGGTTTTCCTTCAGAGCAAGAAGAGTCATTTCCTATAGATGCAAGATATGTGGCACGAGGGCCGGCTAGGTGGCACAGCGAATGGAGCACTGGGCTTGGAGTCAGGAGGACCTGAGTTCAAAGCCGGCCTAAGACACTTGACACAAACACTAGCCATGTGACTTTGGGCAAGTCACTTAACCCCAATTGCCCTCCAAAAAGCAAAAAAAAAAAGATGTCTAGCACTCCTATTTGAAGTTAACATTGCATGTACATTGAACCTTTGAACACTATAAAGCCCATTTAATAATATTCACAATCATTTGAAAGACCTGGACTAGCCTGTTGACTTAATCCCCATCAACATGAAATATCCTGAACCAAGTAAGGGAGTGAGGTGGGCTAGAAATATAAGAAGGTACTGGCCTAAATTGTATTGGATAATTGCTTATTGCTTTCAAAAGATTTCAAGATGCCACCAGCCACAAGAGCTCATCTTTGTTGTTACTGTCATACTTGTTTTACTAATCTAGTGGAGAGGAAACATGGTGTAGTAGAGGGAAGATCATCCATGGAGTTTTTCATTACATGTGTTATCTCTCCCCACCAAAAAAACTCACCATCTCCCAAACTTCCCGGTTTCTTTCAAGAGCACCATCATAGTTCCAGTCATTCAGGTTCACAACTTCAGTAACATTCTCACCTTTCTGTTCGCTCGATTACCAAGAAGCTACCAATTCGTATCATTTCTATGTCTTGCTTAGGTCTCTTTCTTTCCACTTTTCTCTCTCCTCATATAGCCAACTCACCTTAGTTCAGGACTTCATTAGATCTTGCCTGGATTCCTAGTTGGTATCCCTTCCTTAGTGCTTCTCTCCATTCCAATCCATTCTCCAAATAGCTGTTAAAGTGATTTTTTCTTAAAATACAGATCTAACTATTTCACTCTTCTCCTCAATAAACTCCAGTGGCTCCCTATTCCCTCCAGGATTAAGGATGAATTCCTTTATTTAACATTCCTACCTTTCTATTTGGCATTCCTACCTTTCTAGCCTTATTGTACTCATCTTCTTGGACTCAAAAGTCAGTCACACTGGTTTTCTTGATATTTCTTATATGACATAATAGAAATAAGCTCATACCAAACCAAAACTAAAATATTCAAAAATAAATTTAAAAATATGCTAGGATTACTTTGTACACCATCATTAAACAGAGGTAAGTAAAGAGAAAAGAATGTACATCAAAACTTGCTGTTGAGTTGGAATCAGCGACAATTCACCTTTATTTGCTCTTTGCATTGTTTATAGTAAATAAACGCACAGAGAACTACTACTTGCTGAAAAACTGATATGTTCATTGATTATTATGTCCAATTAGTTCAGTGTTGTATTGTTTCAGTTTTTAAAAAGTAGCTAAAAGAATAAAGTCACTTCCTTTGCTAGGTACACTGATCAAGTGATTGAATAATTACTAATAAATATTATTTGTAAGTGCACTCTATCCCCCAAACATCCACAATGAGTGTTCAGAAATATGAAACATGTTTAATCACATTGCATTGCTCTCAAGAAGAAAAATAAGTTGTTTTGAGCTATTAAATAATTTTTTTAATTTAAAATGTCTATTTTATTCTCACATTATCCTCCTAAATTTTCCTTTT
>CM053590.1:181935763-181981974 GCA_028646515.1 Pseudochirops corinnae
TGACTGGTAGTGAGACTCTGCATATGAAGAACAAATTCTCAAAAACTTGCATTGAAAGTATAGTTGCTTCTAATATAAATGGCTCGATTGTCAGTGGTGATGTGGCGCAGCTGATGAGTACTGGACCTAGAGTCAGGAAGACTCAACTTCCTGGGCTCAAATCTGGCCTCAGACACTTTCTAGCTGTATGACCCTGAGCAAGTCACTTTACCCTGTTTCCCTCGGTTTCCTCATCTGTATGATGAGCTAGAGAAGGAAATGGCAAACCATTCTGGTATCACAAAGGGTCAGATATGACTGAAATGACTGAACAGCAACAACAATGAAGATTGTCAGTGGGCTGTAGCAGAAAAGGTGCTGAAACAGGAGTCAAGAGGCCTGCTTTAGTCCTGACTTGGTCACCAACTTGTGTAAGCTTGGGCAAGTGCCACTTTGCTTCTATCCACCTCAGTTTCCCCATCTGCAAAATGGAGGCATTGGACTAGGTGATCTTCAGCTATGAAAATCCAATTGCTCTCACCCTGAGAAACCTAGAAAAACAAGAAAGAATTTCAGTGTGCAGAAAATAGGGTAGGGGTGGGGTAAAGGTGAAAGAGAGGATCAGGCACCTAGAATGGACGGAGAGAGAGAGGGAGTGGGGTCGGATAGAGACAGAGTGAAAGAATTAGAGAGGAGAGTCCTACTTATTTATAACATGTCCCTCTAGAGGCCAGCAGAGTATCAGAAAACATGATATGAAGATGCTGGAGAGCACAATTTTCTAGCAGTGCATAAATCTGAAAATTTCGTTAAGTTTGCGAAAGGCCATTTCATTATTTCTCCACATTTCTGAAATCCTTCTTGCTTCCTGGGGTCAAATTACCACGAAAAAGGCAAGATTGACACTAGCCAGTCATTATTTCTCTCACCTCCATTATTTTCTTTCTTTTTTGTTTTTCTCTCTGCCTATCCTCCTTGTTTTTCCCCCAGAGGCAAACAAAGCTCATTTGGCTTCCTTTCATTTACTTTTCCTGCTCCCACCTCTGTACTTTCTCATATTCTTGTACCTATAGAACAACCATTTTATTTTATTTGGGGGAGGTGGGGAGAAAGGTAAGGCAATTGGGGTTAAATAACTTGCCCAAGATCACACAACCATTAAGTGTGATCAAGTGTCAGGCTGGATTTGAATTCAGGTCCTCCTGACTCCAGGGCTGGTGCTCTACTCACTGCACCAACCTAACTGCCCCAGAACAATCATTTTAAATATTCACATCCACTAATTCAACGTAATTCAACTTAAAATTCACATCACAAATTCATTTTAACTCCCACCTCTTCAGGAAACCTATCTTTATAAAGTAGGACAAGATAAATAGTCCTTGTCCATTGCTATCAGAAGTTCACAGAAAAGTGGAAAGGTAAGGAAGTCATCTCAGCAGAGAAATGAGCATCATATACTTAGAATTGGAAGGACCTTGGGGATTATCTAGTATAGAAGTTCTCAATTTTTTTGGTCTCAGGACCTCTTTTCACTAAATAATTTTTATTTAAGATCCCAAAGGGTTTTTGCTCATGTGGATTATATTTTTCAATATTTACCCTATGAGAAATTAAATGAATAAAAATTTAAATTTGTTAATTCATGAAAACAATAATAAATTTATTATGTTAACATAAATGACAACTTTTTTGAAAAAAACTGTATTTTCACAAAACTTAGTTGAAAAGAGTGAAGTCATTTTGAATATTTGTGCAGACCTCTTTAATATCTGACTTAATAGAAGACAGCTGGATTCTCATATCTGCTTCTGCATTCAATCTATTACAATATGTGGTTTTGGTTGAAGTATATAAAGAAAATCTGGCCTCACACAGATATATAGTCGGAAAAGGGAGGAGCATTTTAATAGGCAAATAATGTCTTAGTATTAATATAAAAATAGTTTTGACCCCATGAACCTCCTGAAAGGGACTGCAGGGGGTCACAGACCACACTTTGAGAACTGCTGCTCTCCTATGCGACATTTAGCATCTTACTCATAGTTTCCCTCTCCATTCCTAAGCCTGTCTTCATCCCTAAAAACTTCCATGTACGTGCTGGTATCCTCTTGAACACATTGGTCTCCCAGTTAATCAGCCTCAACACTCATGACCCATATCGCCCTTCAGTTATCCATGGGGGTGACGATAGCTTAGACATCATGACCATCCCAAACCAAGCCACCTCCACCATCTCCTTTCTAATCATAATCCCTTATCCTTCAATCGCTCTCTTTGCATCACTCCCCTTAAACCTATTCTTTGTCCTCCATCAAAACCTCCAGTCCCACCGTCC
Source organism: Pseudochirops corinnae (assembly GCA_028646515.1). NCBI lineage: Eukaryota > Metazoa > Chordata > Mammalia > Diprotodontia > Pseudocheiridae > Pseudochirops > Pseudochirops corinnae. The sequence continues at coordinate 181,938,081 of CM053590.1, forward strand.
ATTTCTATTCACTTCTATTGGGCTGGCCTCCTTGGTGTTGACCTTATGGTGGACCAGTTCAAGTACACAAAATTCTCTGCCCTTGAATCCCTTTCCTTCCTTTTCTACCATCCTTCAGGCTTTGTCAGTCCCCAACTATGGTTCATTCCAAGAATCTCCATTTTCTGATCCTCTTCCCATGAGCTGGATCCATTACAAATGTGTGCTAGCTGGGGCCTCACCCCTGAAGGCTGTTGTTCAGCTATTTCAGTTACATATGACTCTTCATGACTCCATTTGGGGTTTTCTGGGCAAAGATACTGCAGTGGTTTACCACTTCCTTCTCCAGCTCGTTTGACAGATGAGGAAATGAGGCAAATGGGGTTAAGTGACTTATGCAGGGTCACACAGCTAGTAGGTGTCTTAAACCAAATTTGAACCAGGAAGATGAGCCTTCCTGCCTCCAGGCTTGGCACTCTCTCCTAGCTATGTCACCTAGCTGTACCACTGAATGGCAATCCTCTTATTCTTAACTAATTGAATCTCTATCAAATATCCTGAAGTCGCATTTCTCACTCCTTAAGCTTCTGATGTCTCCTCCACCACTCATGTCGTCAGATAAACCTGCTTCCTACTTCACTGAGAAAATCAAAGCCATGTGTTGTGAGCTCCTTCCCTCAATTCCCCTCCTCTGCACCTCAAAACTCAAGTGGGTCCTCTCCTTTCAAGAAGTACCTGAGTTCAGATGTGGTGCCACTTAACCTCTGTCTGCCTCAGTTTTCTCAACTGTAAAAATGAGCATAATGATGGCACCTCCTTTCCAGGGTGGTTGTGAGAATCAGATGGCATATTTGTAAAACACAGTACAGTGCTGGGCACATGGGAGGGGCTTAATAAAGAATTATTTCCTCCCTTCCTCCCTCCCTCCCTCCCTTCCTTCCTTCCTTCCTTCTTTCTTTCCTTCCCTTCCTTCCTTCCTTCCTTTCTTCCTTCTTTCCCTCCTTCCTGTCAAAGTTAATCCCTCTACTTTTGCCCTTGTTCACACCCCTACCTACATCTACTAGAACCTTGCCCCAGCAATCCTTTCCTCCTTCTCTTTCATATATCACTTTCTCCTTTCCCCTCTGCTTATGACATGTACAGTAAAGAATCCTAGAGCCCTTAAAAAGAAAAAGAAAATCCTTTCCCTTGACCCACATTCCCTCAAGTTCTTAACCTGTATCTCTCCTTGTTTGTGCTGCCAAGATCCTAGAAAGAATTGTATCCTCTTGATTTCTCCTCTTCCTCACCACTCACTCAATTCTCAGCCCCTTTATAATCGGACTTCTGATCTCTCAACTGAAATTGCTCTCCCCAGGTTATTAGAAATCACCCAATGGCTAATCTATGAGCACTTTTTCAGTCCTCTTCCTCCTTGACCTCTTTGATGCTTTTGACACTACTGATGTCTACTTTGTTCTGGTTTAGCTTCTGTGACACAGATCTCTCTTGATTCTTCTCTAGTCTAACTGCTTTTTAGACTTCCTTCCTGGTTTCAGCATTGATCTCCTATCTTTGAATGTGTTCCACAAGGACTTTCTTGAGTCATGTTCTCTTCTTACGTGACATAGTCTCACTTGGATGGTTCTCTTTTTAGAGCCCTTGATTTCAGTTGTCATCCTATGCAGATGATTCCCACATCTCTATATCCAACTCTTATCTTTGTCCTGAGATCATCTGATGTCTTCAAATGCCTATTGGGCACCTCAACCTGGATGCCCTTCAGCATCTCAAACTCAACATGTGAAAATGAAAACTTAGCTTTCTCCCTAAACTCAATTCCTCCTCCAAACTCTCTTATTTCTTTTGAGAACATCATCCCCTTCCCAGTCACCTAGATTTTAAACCTTAATGTCTCCCTTTCCTTCCCTCATACTCCTTAGGTCCTCATACCTGCCAAGATAATCTACCAAAAGTCAAATCTGGGAGTTAGCACATCATAGAAAGATAACCAGCCTTTGATTCTGGAAAACTCCTGGCACCATTTTGCTATGTGACCCTCAGCAAGTCACTTAGAAACCTTTCAGGAGCCTAGGCAACCCTCTACAGTGGTTCTCAACCTGTGGATTGCAACCCCTTTGGGGTTGAACGACCCTTTCACAGGTGTCTCCTAAGATGATCGGAAAACATATATTTCCCATGGTCTTAGGAACCAAGACACAGCTCCTCTATCCGTCTCCAGGTGGGTCCACCCACATACAGATATGCCCACATACAAGTATTAAAGGGTTACAGCATTAAGAAGGTTGAGAACCACTGCTCTAAGACTATAAGGTACAAATGAGTTGCTGAGGTGCATTTCTGGAGGCAGTATCTATACCTGGAATTCCCTGCTCTGGTGAAATCACAAGTCCAGTTCAAACAACAGCAACAAAAAGCAGATGTCTAAGCACAGTATCTCCTTGCTCAAAAGCTTTCATTGACCCTCCCTCACTTCTGTGACAGAAGATAGATTCTTCTTAGTTTTTAAGACCTTCCATAATCTGGATCCAACTTCCCTTTCCAGCTTTATCTGACATTATTCACCTGCACATTCTCCACCTTCCAATCAATCTGGCCCATGTGCTGTTCCCTGAACTTGGCATGCCATTTCCCTCCCCCACACCTTCACCCAGGTGTTCTCACCTCATTGACACCTCTTAGCACCCTCATCTTTTTTTCAGGAATTACCTCCTCTGGAAAACTTCATTCTCTGATCTCACCAGTTGTTAATGCTCCTTCCAATCCTCAAATTGTCTTGCAGTTACTTTTCTATGTACCTGGTAGGTCCAAAGGGAAGACACACTTTTGTCTTTGTATTACTGATGCCTACCTAGCCCTAGGCTTTGCGCATCATAGGCATTTCATAAATATTTCTCAAATGAATGAATTTAAGAATGAATGGTACTGGAAGGAAGAGGAAGGGAACATTTCTTGGAGCATCTGTTAGTAGTAGCAGGAAACACCTATACAAGTAGTAAGACTTTTCCTTTGCTCTCTTGGAGAGGAAAAGTGCTTAGAAGACATTGAGTAGATGGGTGTTCGGGTGGGTAGGCAACTGGATGGATAGACAGATGGAAAAGGGAGTTTCCTTTCTGGGATTCCAATAATTGGTATGTGGTTTACATTCCATTCTTCTGAAGGACTGTGATATTAATCGGAAACATTCTTGGGCTGCAAAACTACCTCTAATGTTCAGAAATATGCCAAGCCTAAAATCCAGGAACTCTCTCCTTCCACTGCTTGTCTGCCTTTTATTTTTTTTCCTCTTCTTGCCCTAAATATTATGCTCTAACACATGAGCTCAGGCTCAGGTAACCATCATAGGAATTTCTCCAGTGAGGCATTTCCCCAGGAGGCTTTGTTTTATATGGCAGCTCCAGGGGTGGAAGTATTTTTTTTTCTTCTTTAACTGGAATTTTAAAACTGGCAATCATTGTGTGAGCAGAGTGAGCTTGGACCCGTCCAGCTTTGGGAAAGGCTCATCTGGACTGAGTCACTGAGCTCGGCCTGATTTGTCTGCCAGTTGATGGCTAGACACCAGAAAAGACCTAACTAACTTGTGGAGTTGCCCTGGCTCCAAGTTTAAGGATTAGTACACATAGACTGGAGTGATAAAGAGGGACAGGGGCAAAAGCAGCCTACCAGGCACCCTATTACCAAAGGAGAATGACAAGGTTGGGACTGAGATCATAATTTATAGACTTGAAGGGTTGCTTGGGGCCCTTAGAGGTTAAGTAGCCTGCCCACAGTCAGCCAGCTGGTGTATATATGAGACAGGACTTGAACCCTGGTCTTCCTAATGCCAAAACTAGTCCCTTAGTGACTATGTCATGCTGCCCCTCATGGTTATGACAAGGTATACTTATAGCATTGTGGCTGCATGAGTTAGTTCCTATGATGTCAGTTGTCATTATTATAAGGAAGTGCTGGTTCTTTTTTCTTATTTTCCTTGCCCTTCTCGCCAGTCCATCTTTCTTCCTTCCTTTTTCTTTCTTTCTCTTTCTTTCTTTTCCTTACTTCCTTCTTCTTTCTCTCTTTGTTTTTTCTTTCCCTCCATCCCTTCCTTCTTTCCCTCCTTCCTTCCTTCCTTCTTTTCTTCCTTCTTTCCTTCCTTCCTTCCTTCCTTCCTTCTTCTCTCCCTTTTAAAATCAAATCAACTGATATTGAACACCAACTATGTATAATTTACTCTCATCTCCTTGGCTGATGGTTCCCACATAGTATATCATGGCCCACATGACATTAGCAGTGACTCAGAAGGGCCACCATCCCAGTTCTAGCTTCACCAAGCGCCAAAGTCTAGGAACTTCTGGCAACCTATGTTGGTCTATGGGGACTGAAAATATGAATTGAACCAAAAGGCCAAAGTCCCCCTTCTTCCTACAACCATTGGCTGAGGAGGCAAGTTTGTAAAGCTTTACCTTGCTTCTTCCAATCAGGTTACATGTTGTAGACAGACAAGGCCCTCAAGATCCTTCTCTCCAGACTTGGACTATTGGATGTATTTGAAGGTCCATGACACAGAGGACTTCCTCATTTGATCAGATGATCACTATTGCAGAGGACAGCAGAACGAAAAAGAATAAAAATTTGAGGCTGATGGAGAGAATGGAATACAAAGAGGTTCGTGTTCATAAAAAATCCCTTCTGGAGGATGAGTGGGCAGTTAGGTGATCAAGAGTGGGCCTGGTTTTTCATATACTGTACTATTTATCTGAGAATATTTCATCTTAGGGCTGGGAACGCGCCTTGGCAAACCCATGAGAAGAAGTTTTTATGAAAACAAAACAAAACTAAACTAAACTAAAAAGAGCACCAGGTCTGGAGTCAGCAAAACCTGAGTTCAAATCTGGCCTGAGACATTTACTAGCTGTGTAACCCTGGGCAAATCACTTAACCCTTTTGCCTCAGTTTCCTCATCTTTAAAATGAGCTGGAGAAGGAAATGACAAACCACTGCAGTATCTTTGCCAAGAAAACCCCAAAAAAGGAGATGGTTGAAGAGTCAGACATGACTTAAATGACTAAACTGCAAAGAAAGAATTATAAGTCCCCTCCGTTTCTACCCAGGCTGCTTAAAGGAAGCACTTATTGCCCATGTGATCCTGTTTTTCTTTCAAGGCGAGTTTGGATCCACACTTTGGAAAGTTAGATAAGCCTCAGTTCCCTCAAAGTGAATAAGATTATCTTCTTCAAGGAAAAAAAAAAGGGACGAAAGTCTTAATCTGTCTGGTTTTAGTAGGGCCTGCGTGATATGGATTGTCTGTAGAGTTCAGTCTTAGATGGGGCTGATCTGGTTTTTTCTGTTGAGTTAAAAACTGCAAACTTTACAGTTCCTTCTTGCTCTATAAAACAGAAAACCACTTCCAGTTAGTGGTAGAAAAGCCCTGGGTGTGGCTGTCTGGTGCCATCCTGTCCAGGCAGGTTTTGACCCACCCAGTGGTCCTGCTTTGGTCTGTTAATATCCCCAATAAAATCTGGTTATTTGGTTGGCAGTAAGTAAACCATGGTTTGCAGTCAGGGCTGAGATCCAGCACACAGGGACAATATTTGTTGTACCTGTTCCCTGGACTTGAGAGGCCCCGCAATTTTTCAACTTAGCACTTTGAACGTTTCAATCCCTTAGAATGTTTACTTTTTACACAAGTAGGGATTGGATGCCCCCTGCTCCCCACCTTTTTTGAGGGAGAAGAAAATTATTATTTAGTTTGTACTAAATGATTCTGATTATAGAAGTTGCAGGGGCTGAATTCCTTTGCAAATTGCAGTCAAAGACCTCCCAGGAGATTCCTAGTCATTCAGGTAGGGTGTCTCATCATTTCCAGTTTTTTGTGGGTTTGCGGTTTTGTTTTGTTTTTTCCTGTCTCCTGCCACTATCAGACAGTACCTTTAACATACCAGGGACTGAATGTCTGCCTTTGAAAGGAAAAGTAGTCACACCTTAAATAACACAAGGAAGGGTTCTGGGGGAATTTTTTTTTGTTCCCTTTTTTTTTCTGTGCTGGCCACAACTGTTCAAGTGTTGCTTAAGGGTATTATGTTGAAGTATTAAAAAATGCTTAGCCAAATAAGTTGGCTTATTTGCTTTTGCTGATAGTAACAGTCCGCCCACAGAGCACTTTCAAATCTCCTCAGTGTTTTGGAAAGTGGATAAGGGACTCATTCAGTGACGTGCAAGGTTAGCCTGAGCCAGGAATGAAGCATGTATTTCGTGAAATGAGAAATAGCCTCAGACCACACACAGAGCATGATTTCTGAACTCCAGCTTTGCCTGCCTGCTTGCCAGCAGGCTACTCGGTTTCTCTGTCTCCCTCCCTCCTCTCCTCCCCCATTAAGTCCCTCTCCCTCTGCCTCTCTTCTCTCCTCTTCTTTCCCTTCCCTCTCTCCTCTCTCCTATCTCTTTTCCCTCTCTCCTTCCCTCTTCCTCTCGCGATCTCTTTCTTCTTCCTCTCTTTCTCTCTCTCTCCTCTACCTCATTCTCTTTCTCTTGTCTCTTTCCTTTCTCCTCTTCTCTTTCCTTTCTTTCTGTCTGTCTCTGTCTGTCTGTCTCTCTGTCTCTCTGATCTCTCCGTCTCTTCTCTCTTTCCTCTTTCTCTCTCCTTTCTCTCCCTCTTTCCCATTTCTCTCCCCCCTCCACTCTGTGCAGAAAAAACCAACCTAGATGATGACTGACATCCTCAAATCCTTTAAGCGTTCTCCTACAACCACAGGCAAAAAAGAGATTTCCCGAGCTTAGGTGGCTCATTGTTAGCAGCTCGCTGATGGGAAAAAATGCATCACTACAGTATGTGCCCCCCACACTAAAGAAGAATGACAAAAAGCCTGTGCAACCCAAATACAGGGGGAAAAATGGGAGAGCCAAATGAAGTCACCTCTGTGTGGAGAGACAAGAAAAAACATGCATTTGCTCAGAGAATAAGACTGGTTTTGTGGCAACTTGCCTACTGTTAAACGAGCCCAATGAATGCCCCCTTGCCCCAAATATTTTCCAGAGCACGGGCAAAAAAAAAATCTGGCCAAGTTTGATTGAATGCAGCATGTAATTATAGTAAAATAAATCACTGCTGGACAAAGAGGAAAATGCAGTTCAAGAGAAATGGGATTCTTAGTGTGGTCCTGTCTCTCTGACACCCTGTCCCCGACTGCAAATTTTAAACAAATCGGGCTTTAACTGTTTTGACACTTGTTGAAGGTTAAAAGGCATCAGGCAATTTTTTCAAATTAAAAAAATTCATTTACATCTGGGTTCCATCTCAATGAGGACATACGATAATTGAATAACCCCTCCACATTAAAGAATTACTCTCCTGGTATCTCCAGTAGGCATGATGAACACCAGCATCATGTGGGGTTTAGCAAAACAATACTTTTACAAGATAACCTAGGGAAAGGCAGCATGGGACAACAGAAAGACCATCGACTTTGGAGTCAGAGGCCCTGGGTGCAAATTACACCTCTGATGTATATTACTTTGGATAAGTCATTCATTCTACTTGGGCTTTAGTTTACTCATTTATAAAATGGGGTGGTTGGGCTAAGGTCTTCTCTGGATCTACTGTACCTTTTTCTAAGATCTTTCACCTTAGTTTTAAGCACATGTATTTTTAAGGGGCAATGTAATGATTTCTTCAGATTTATATCATTCAAGTATTATTTGAAATCAAAGAATCATATTGTACCTTTAAAAATAAAATGAAGCAAAATTCTTGCTCTTTGAAATAGGAAGAAGGATCTGGCAAGTGGGAAACAAAACTGAAAACCTGGAGAATCAAATAGTTCATAAAATTCTAGGACTTTTCAGTGTTATCCATAATCTCTTGCCTGCCTAGAACCAAGACAACTTGGAATCAAGGTATAATGGGGTATGGCTAATGAGAGTCTGCTCCTTAGTGCATGCTTGGATGTACCCTCCCTCGTGGGCAATAGAGAACATACATGATATTCGGTGTCTGCTGCCAGTTCAACACACGGAATGTTGGGAAGCCAGCTTCTTATGAAGGAGCTGGTGTTGTGTGATGACTAGGAGTTTGCTAATTGGAGCCAGAATGACTGATGAGGAGGCCAGAACTGAGTTCACATGCAAAAAAGATAGATACATATGGGAGCATGCTGGAACTTACTTGTACTGGCTCATACCAGCTCTTGAGAGCTGATTATTAAATTTTCCATGTGAGCATTTGCACTTAGGCAAATGGGCAAATGCTACAAATTGGGGCTTGATTTATTGTTTTGTTGATTGTCTACACTTGAGAAAGTGATAGGGAAAATATTAATAATGCAGATCAAACTTAAATGTGTCATGGCCATATCCCATTTCCTCCCCCGCAAGAGCCAGTTGTTAAACATTAGCCAGCACACCGCCCCCCCCCCCCCCCCCCGCCTGTGTGTGTGTGTGTGTGTGTGTGTGTGTGTGTGTATACATCCTACTCTTCTCCTTTTCCATTCAAGTAATATGCAAAGCAAGTGATATGCAAAGTAAGAACTACTTAAATCCCCCGGAGTGGTGTGGGGAGATATATGTGGGGAAGGAGAAGCACAACAGACAATGGTTGCCTTATCTCCCATGCCGGTCATCATTGATCTATGAATGTGTGTGTATCCTTTTCCGATTTTAGATGAATGGGTATCTTGGAATGGAGCAGACCGGGTAACAGCCCTGTGAGTTTTGGACGGTCAGAAGGTCCCTGGAATCAGTAGTAGAGTATGCCAGTAGCTACAGCAGCCAAGTCCAAGCAGAAGTCATCCCTGAAGAGCAACTTGTTTGACCCTTGGCCTAGCAATGAATCCACCTGGCTGTTGAGACACTATCATGTAAGCAAGGGAGTGTCATTCACTGGCTATGCCACACCCATTAGTGAATTTGAGGGAGACTTTCCAGGGGAAGAAAAGGGCTACCAGGACCAGAAAGCTCTCCTCAGCTATACCTGTTCCCTATATTTATATTATAGTATGTTTGTGCTTCAGTCTGAATGGGGAAGGCGAAAAACTTCTCAGGCCCCAAGGTTTCTTGTGGGAGCAGGCCAGAGTTTTGGCTTCCCCCTTCCCCCTTCTTTTCCCGTTCTTCACTACCGCCACATCGGCATTAGGCCCTTTAGGGGTTTTTGACCTCCACCTTTGCTTGCGACTTTTCCCCTCCCTCTTTAGAGTTTAGGACGTGAACATTTGAATTGTTCAGATTGTTCAGGACCCTTCCCCTTTCACTTCCTGCCAATCAGCATTAAGCTCTTAGCCCCGCCCCCCCCTTCATGTTGGCATCTGCCAAATAAGGACATGAACAGTAAATACCCTGGTTTCCTGTCCTCCCTCCCAGCCAATAGGGGAGAGTGGCAGGCTTCTTTGTTACTTCCCACTGGGGAAGGTTTTTGTGCCAGGACTGAGAGCCTGCCTCCCAGATAATGGAATAAGGAACAGTGGAGGGGGAGAGGGCTTGACTGCATTAGGGTAAAAATTCTTGTTTGGTCTTCTGTAACACACCTTATTCTGCTGGTTCATACTGGTGGAAGGGATGCCTTCTTCTAGCAAGAACTGAATACACTTCGTGGTCCTTCCTCAAGATGCCTTTGACTTTTAATTTTTCTTGGGTAGGGGATTTTTGGGGTCCCCAGACCCCATACAAATCTTAAGCCTACTCACCCCAGAGACAAATTGTGTGCAGAGGGGGTGAGGAAGACAACAAGCCAAGAAGGGAGGTCAAGAACTAAGTTCTAGAAGCTATGTCAACTATTTCCACTAATGTGACCTATCATAAGGACCCACTGCTTGCCCAGGGTCATACAGCTAGTAAATATCTGAGGGCAGATTTGAACTCAGGTCCCCCTGACTCCAGGGTCAGCACTCTAGTCACTGCACCTCATAGCTGCCTTATTTTCCTCTATGACAGCCTCTTACTTTTTCCCTCTCTTTGCCCCACCCACTTTACAAAGAAGAAGGTAATGATTGAGAAGGAAATTGATTAACAGCAGTAATCTACAATTCAAATGATCCACTCCCATTCTTCTGCCCCTCTTCTCTACACTCATCCCAGCTTCTAATCATTGACTCTTATACCTTCTTCCTTTCCCTTTAAAATCTATTCTCTCTCCTCTTTAAATCCCTTGCTCCCCTTTTATTGTCTCTAATCTCTTCCCCCATTGGGATTGATGTATTTCCACACCACACTATTTTGTGTCTACATACATGCTTGTTAAACTCAGATAAGAATGAAATTCCTTAAATACCTCACCCCATTTTACAGACTGGTATAATTTAATTTTTACAAGTTGAAAATTCTTAAGAAGCAATGTGTTACAGTGAAGACCCAGGGTGGCAGAGTAGAAAGAACACGGGCTTTAGTACCAGAGGAACTAGGTTTTAATCTTGGCTCAGACCTATACTAGCTCTGACCTGGGCCTAGTCACTTTACTTCCTTTGGCCTCAGTGCCCTCATCTCTAAAATGGGGGAGGGCGCAAGGAGGGACTTGATGATCTCTGAGGTTCCTTCCAGCTCTTAATCTATAATCTGATGATCATACGCAGGTCGATTAATTGTGGGCAAGGTTGTTGGTGATGGTGGTCTGGTACACAGTCAGGTCCTATCAGCTTGTTTAAGATGGTGGCACCATAAAGAGGACATTTGTAACGTTTCTGGGATGAGTGTAATGACATGGAAGGGAAGTGCCTTGGAAAGACAGAAGAATGTATGGACCTTCTTTAACTGCTTCCACCTGGCTTACCTTGTGGTAGGGAGGATTTCTTTTTGTCCATTGACTGTATAACCAGAATTGTTGGTGTCTTCAGAAAGGACTGAGTCAGCTTTGGCCACATCTTTGCCATCTTTTGCCTCATTGTCTTCATCTGCACTTTGATGGTGATGGAATCTAGTGAGAAAACTAGGCTTTAAGGAAAAAGGCCATGGGGCTTTCCCATTATGAAACTATATGAACCATAATAAATGGGTTTCCTTGACATGTTTGTTCTTTTCTTTTATAGGTACAGGGAAAGGAGTTTCTGATTTGGATTAAGAACACAAATTACAGGAATATGAAGATGGAATCCAGGCTAGGTGTTACAATGAGTCCAGCATCAATTCTCCAAGGAACAAGGAAAAATCTTTGGGTATAACCTGCAGGACCTCAGTTCCGCAGAAGCATTGATCTGGCAGCAATGTCACCTTTCCATGTAAACTTGATGAGATCAATGCTATGTAGGAACTCATTAAAGTGTTGAGCCTATTCCATGCCCCTCAGCCAAGACCAAAGTGGTGTAGAGGGCATTATGGCCCTAATGTATTGGGAAGAAATTATTTGCATATTTCTTCTTGTTATGTCTTTAAAACACCTGTTCCTTTGTAAAATTACATTATAGAAGTCGTTAAGTGGAACTCAGAGTGCTAGTCATTAGCCCCCTCCCTCAAATGGGAGAAACAGCCAGTGTAGGTTTCAGTTGGTAGAGAGACCCCCAATCCCTCAAGGTACCCTAGAATATTGAGGGGGAGATATGGAAGTCTGGCCCTGAGAAAGTGGGACTAAAGTATGCCATTCTATGAGAAAATTAGGCTATCTACATAGTCTTCAGGGAAGATATCTCTGTCTCAAAATATTCCTCCCCTTTCTATGACTCAGCTGGTACCAAACTTTAACAGAGGAGAAGGCTTTTGATTTATAATTAGAGAAAACATTATATTGTATCATATTGCATTAGTTGTATTGTATTGTATTATAATTAGAGAAAACATAGGATAGGTAACATGATGAGTAAAGTTCACACCAGGGTGTAAATGATTGTCCTAATAGCCTTTACTGATGGTAAGGTTTATTATTTAGAAGAGCATTAGACATCTGGAGTAAAAGAAACAGGAGTAGAAAGTGGGGACACTAGCTGCCAGGAAGAAAACATTTGCCTGTTTCACAATTTTGCCAGCTCAGGCTTCACTTCCTGAAACGTTCCTTCGGCCTGCAGGTAATGTCTCCTTTAAATTTCTCATAGCACTTTGCCTAGATGCTTCCTCTGTACTTCTCTCTCTCTCTTTTATCACAGTTACTAGTATATAGAGGTCTTCCCTCTATTAGGCTATAAAATAATAAAAATAAGAATAGCACCTCTGTAGTACCACGTGTCAGACACCGTGCTAAGCACGTCACGATTATCATCTCATCTGATCCCCACAACAACTCTGGGAGATAGGTGCTATTATTATCTCCATTTTACAGAGGAGGAAACTGAGACAGAGGTTAAGTGACTTGCCCAGGGTCACACAGCTAGTAAGTGTTTGAAATCACATTTGAACTCAGGTCTTTTGACTATGCCTGCCACTTGGCTGCCCCAGTGAGCAGGGTCTCTGACTAGCACAGTACTTTCCAATAATAGGCCTTCAGTCAAAGTTTGCTGCTATCCAGGGCTAGCTGTGATTATAGGAATTAAGCTTAGTCACAGATTCTACTTTACCCAAGTTAGCATATATTTTTTTCTTGATTCAAATATATTTCACATCCAGCCTTCCCAAGCTTTGGCTTTTAGCCTATACTTTTGGGGTTATCAGTTCCTCCCACGTAGGAGTTAAACCCCTAGTAGCAGCTTAAAAATGCATTCCTTGAAATCATGTAAACCTTGAGCTAGTTGCTTGTTTTCCTGAGTTTAATGAGAATATTCTAAATCTTTTCATCCTCTGACAACTCTTAACTTAGGTAGAATTCTGCAGGAAGTTACTTTTTTTTTTTATATCTAGTCTTAATTTTCTAGCTTGGGGGTCCTTAAACTGCCATCAATGAACTTCAGGGTTTTTTTAAAAAGTAATCTGATGATTATTTTGCAATGTAATTGGTTTCCTTTGTAATCCTTTGGGGTTTTTTCTAATGTATTTAAAAATTATTCTGAGAAAGAGGTCTATAGGCTTCACTAGAATGCCAAAGGGGTCCATGGCACAAAAATGTTAAGAGCTCCTAGCATCTTCTGGTTTCTACCTACCACAGTACACCTCGTGGCAAAGAAAATCATTCAGGATCCCTGGGCTCTGTTATGTTTCAGGTTTTGATGTCCTGGAGTTGATCAGATGTCAGAGGGAAAAGTTTATTACCAGAAATAGACTACCTTGAGGTGGGGTCCAGGGCACTCTTGAAAGAGGCCTGCCGTGTTCTGCCCAGGCCAGTAATCACAGGTAGTCAGTACTGTATCTCAGCCTTTCCAGAATTATATATGCTCATATTACATCATTCCAACTTCAGCTATATTTCAGATAACCAAGCCCTTTCCCCCTCCCCTTGACCCCTGTCTTCCTTGATCTCTGTTTAAAGGAAACAACCCAAGATAATTGAGTGTTTTATCTTGGAAGTGGGTCCCTGGGGATTTGAGTCTATCCTAATGAAGTTCATTTATGTTCTTATCTGTAGGACCAGAGCTGCATTCCCTTTTCAAACACTGAGGTGGGGATATGGGTTAACAACTAATGTTATTTTAATCAGAACCAACCCTAAAGAGCCAGCAGCTTCTGGGATACTAATGGCTTCTGAATCCTATTATATGACCATGTAACTTCTATCTCATAAATAAAAAGACAAAACAAAAACAAAAAAGCAGCATCCTAAAACTCAGGTACACATGGGAAACATTTCCCCTGTTACCCGTTAAAAGGGAAACATTTAAATATGAAAACAAACAGGTATATGAGGGAGTCACATCTTATATAGTATCTATGAAATAACTTTTGTCCGCCATCATAACAGGGAAGGAACAGGAACCCATTCATCTCAGAATCCACTGAATTTAGGTGCAGAATTCAATTAGTTCTATAATACAAAAAAAGTTGGGGTACTTAACCAATTACCCAAGATCTACTGAGCACCTGCTTTTTTAAAAAATCAGGTTAGGTGTAACATAAATACAAGAAAGTATTAGTTAAAATCCCTGCCGTCCAAACTATTTGGAAAGATTCAACATGTACACATGAAAAGATAATTCATTTCTTTTTTTTGTATTTCTTTTTTTAGTTTTTTAGTTTTGAACATTCATGGCCACAAGACTCTGAATTCCAAATAATTAATTTCTTTTCAACAAGAATTTATTAAGCAGCTATGGGCCAGGCTAGGTACTTGGGATGCAAAGAGAGATATAGAACCAGTCCCTGGCCTCAAGGAGTTTACATTCTAGTGAGTGGGTAGGGATAGTAAGTACATGGATAAGTAAATATAAAAGATGTACCAACTATTTTTGAAATTTTTTGGGGGGGAGGGAGGGTGAAGAATCAACAATTGGAAGCATCAGGAAAGGCCTCATATAGATGATGCAGCCTGAGTCAAGCACTGAAGAAAGGAAGGGATGTCAAGAGGGACAGTGAGAACATTTGAAGTATGGGACACAGTCAAGGCAAAGACTTGGAGGAAGAGATGGCATTTCATGGAGACAGTTCAGTAAATAGCTCAGTTTGGCTGGAATGTAGAATATGCAAAGGGAAGTAATGGGAATAAGTCTGGAAGGATAAATCAGGGTGAGAGTTCAAAGGGCTTGAAATGCCAAACAGAAAAATTCATATTTTATCCCAGGGGCAATAGGGAACAACTAAAAGTTTTGGAGCTGGGGAATGAAGTGGTCACTTGAGGAATGTCAGAGCAGCTCAAAATCTTTTCAAGGTTTGCTGGCCATATCTACATAGAAAAGACCAGACTATGTCTAGGCCAATAGACAATGATCTTGCATCCTGGGCTTAGCTTTGTCTCTGGGGCTATTTTTGCATCACTCATCTATATGGTAGGATGTAAGAGGTTGGAATTGGATAGCTTGAGGAATTTCCCAAACCGGTTTGGTCCTTATCAGGCCAATGAAGTTGTCTGATAGTTATTGAACAAATGTCTTTATATGGCTTTCAGTCTAGCCTTCAGAGATTAAAATCAAGAGTGATATAGAATGCCCACCAAGAGCTAGAATGAGGTTGCCCATGGAGACTCTAAGCTCAGGGCCCAGGCTTTTGCAGGCTAAGAATAGATTTGAGCCTGAAAGAATTAGCTACTTAACTAGGAGTGCCTATTCTTTGTTCTAAAAAGCTGGCACCTGGGCTGACAATCTCCTGCTACAGAAATGAGTTGTCTGAGAGTTCTTTATAGCTGGACACTGAGAAGACAAGTGATGTCACTCTGAAAGGGAGAAAGAGGGGGGAAAAGCAACAAAAAACCTCAGGGTTTGTTTGTTGGTTTTTTTTTTCCTTTCCATAGGAAGTCATTTTGCTGGCTTGAGGCAATAGCAACTGCTTTTTTTTTTTTTTAAAGCTAATTTTTTAAAAGCCTTCTAGCTTTTTAATTAAAAGAGCATTGCAAAGATAGCCCCTATAGTCAAAGACTTTAGCCAAAGGCAGAAGTTGAAGTCAGAGAGAAACTCAACAACCATATCTGCCCAGTGGGGCCATGCCTGGCGGCACTCAACAGAAATGCCATGCCCAGGGGAATAGCATCTGGCAGAGGCTATGAATTGCACAAAGCTGCAGCCAGTAGAGCCATGTCTGGCAGAGTCTACAAGTCCTTTGTTCACTACATGTTCAGCAAAGCAGGGTTTGGCAGTAATGTGTCCAGCAGAGATCAGAAGGGAGTAGCACCTATAGGAAAGTGAAAGGGAACAGCTCTTTCCACAGTTTCATGGTGCCTACATCATGATCTAGAGTAAATGACCAATGAGGGGGAAAAGCGTTGGCTTTGAAGTCAGCAGGCCTGGTTTCAAATCCTGTTGCTGGCGTGGTATCTCTGTGACTTTATACCCATTTCTCTTGTAATCTCTCTGCCTTCGGTTTCTCTTCTGTAAAAGGTGGAGGTTGGATAAAATGGCCCCTGGGGTGCATTTCAGCTCAAGACTGTATGAATGGCACAGGCTATAATAATTATACAAATTTGGAGGTGCCTAGATCCCATTATTAGCACATGGAGGGCATTGTGGAAGTGTGAGCCAGTGCAGCGCTTACGCATAACAGCAGCCCACAGACCACAAAACATTGGCGTGCTGCACCTTGAGGAGCCAATGAAGTAGAGTGGAAAGAATTCTGGGCTTGGCTGGAGTCAGGAGGTCTGAATTTTAGTGTAGTGGAAAACACACTAAGAATCAAGAAAACTGGGTTCTAGTCCTGGCTTTTGCCTCAGGTTCGGTCTGACATTGCATACTTCAAGTCACTTTTCTTGCTAGGCCTCAGCTTCCCCACTTACAAGGTCCCTTCCAGCTATACCAGAGTTCATGTCATCAACGCCACTGTAAGTGACTTCCCTGCATCAATTTCTCAGTCTGGTTCCTGTATTTGACTTTTGGTATCTCCTTATGGATATCATAGGATCTTTGCAACATCCCTCTCTCTGATGCCACAAGTTCAGTCATGCTTGAAACCTTGTCTTATTGTTCTCTAAATGCTCTATATTTTCCACAATGACTCTCCTTTCCAGATTTCTTTACTTACCTCCAGACCATTCTAAACAGCACTATGTGATTAGTCTTCACAAAATCCAGGTCTGCCCACATTACTTCTCTACTTAAAGTACCCACTGAACAAAGTCCACTTTCCTTCATCTGGCATTTAAGACCCTTCACAATTTAGCCTCACCCTTTCTAGCCTCATGTCACACTGCTTCTTTATGTTCTAAGCAGACTTGATGATTTTTTTTTTGCTTTTTTTTTTTTGGATGGGGGAGGGCAGGGCAATTGGGGTTAAGTGACTTGCCCAAGGTCACACAGCTAGTAAGTGTTAGGTGTCTGAGGCCAGATTCGAACTCAGGTCCTCCTGACTCCAGGGTTGGTGCTCTATTCACTGTACCACCTAGCCACCCTAGCCTTGACTTTTTACTATCTCAAAAGCACATCTCATACTTTCTATAGAAAAGCTACTGAATGAACTATCTCCATGAAATGCCAGCTCTTACTCCAAGTCTTTGCCTTGGCTGTCTCCCATACTTCACATGTTCTCTCTGTCCCTCTGGACATCCCTTGCTGTCTTTGATGCTCAGCTCAGGCCTTTGCTACTCCTTTCATCCCTTTTGTCTTCAACCTCATTAATATCCTGCTCATCCTTCAAGGTTCAGCCTAAGTGTCACCTCTTCTATCAAGCCTTCCTACTTGCCATGCAGGAAATTTTCATTTTCCCTCATCTTATCTTCCCGTTCCTAATATTCCTCTTATGTGCTTATCATGTTCATATTTTTATTTTGCCTATGTAAAAGGGAATGCATTTGGTCCCATTTCACATAGTTTTATTCACACACAAAAAAAGGAAGATTAGAGATCAGAGTTAATGAGGGGATTGCTTTTACAAAAGGTGAGCACCTTTCTCTGAGTGATTTAGAAGTAGCAATGTGATTGGCTGGGCTAGAAATAGGCTATGCTCCAGAGGTTTTCAACATCTAAGGCCTGGAGAAAATCTAGCAATTGGGGTGAGTTCAAGCCAGGAGCAATTGCTCTGGGAGGAGGGGTTTTCTCTCTCCTCTCCCCTTTGTCCCCAATCAGATATGCTGTTTTGAAATAGAGCAAATGGCCAGTAGGACACACATGTAGGAGGAAGAAGAGGCACACAGTTCAGACAGATATGATACAGAGAGGGAATCACAAGAGGCCAGAAGCAGCTTCAAAGTTCAGGTCATCTGGCAGCAGAAAATAGAGCCAGCTGTGGACAATCAAGGGTCAAGTTATAGAAAGGAATAGAGCTTAGGAGCAGAGCTGAGCAACCAGATCAAGAGAGAGGCAATAACCAGGGGATGTTTTGTAAGGACTCCAATAGGAAGGAAAAAATGAGAACTCTGCAACATCACAATTGTGAGTTGCTTTGGCTACATTTCTTCCCTACATGTGTTCTTCACTACCATTATACTCTAAGTTTGAGTTCAGTGCTCCTATGGAGGCTGTTTGTATTGGTGGGATAGTGAAGTTCAGGTTAATGGAGGGGGTAGTAGGAAATTTTGCAACTACTATGTCATCTTAGAAAATGTTTCTGCTAAAGGCTAATTGTGTTTATTGGGTTACTGTTAATAGGAAGCATACCAGTGGGGGCTTATGAGCTGCAGTGCATCTCCTTTGAACGTGGGAATAGCAGGCACCCTCTGAGATACCCAAACTGCCACTGCCAGTGTCATCTTGGGAAAGTAGCCCAGAAAGTATGGTATGTATGCAAAATATATGTACATATAATGACATATATATAGATGCACATAATGTATACCTATGCATACACACATGTATATAACACATAGCTACATATAGACTTGT
Source organism: Pseudochirops corinnae (assembly GCA_028646515.1). Classification (NCBI taxonomy): domain Eukaryota; kingdom Metazoa; phylum Chordata; class Mammalia; order Diprotodontia; family Pseudocheiridae; genus Pseudochirops; species Pseudochirops corinnae. Next base: position 181,956,275 of record CM053590.1, read on the forward strand.
GTGTGCACACACATGTGTATGTGTGTATAGGTTTGTGTATTTATGTAGGATTTAGTTTTCTCATTCATAAAATGAAGAAGTTGGACTAGAACCTCTCTGAGATTGCTTTCAGCTTTAAATTCATGATCCTATTATTCTTTGCACATCTAGTCAGTGCTACTAAATTGTAAAGTCTTTGTCTTATTTATCTATGTTTTCCCCTAAGTCATTAGCACAGTGCACAGTAGGTGCATGATGAATTTTGGGGAGAACAGGAAGGAAGGCAGGAAGGAAGGAAAGAATGAAGGAAGGGAAGGAGGGAGGGAAGGACAAAGGAAGGAAGGAAGGAGTTTCTAATAATTGTAGAGATGTGGTTTTCATAACGGGCAGCTAGGTGACCCAGTGGATAGAGTCCTGGGTCTGGAGTCAGGAGGACCTGTATTAAAATCTGACCTGAGATACTTACTAGCTATATGACCCGGGGCAAGTCACTTAACTCTATTTACTTCAGTTTCCTCATCTGTAAAATGAGCTGGATAAGGATATGGTACACCACTCAGGTATCTTTGCCAAGAATACCCCAAATAAGGTCATGAAAAGTCAGATATGACCGAAATGACTGAACACCAAACAAGAGTGGTGTAATGAAAGAGGCCCTGGCATAAGGATGCTCGAGTTCACTACGGACCCTTGGAATTCCCTCTCAGACACAAATGCCTTTGAAAGCCGAAAAGAAAGGAAATAGAAAGGGGAAACAAGTTTTATTAGGTTTATTTTAAGCCTAAGCTAATTTATGTGGATGGTATAACTACAATCATGTGAATCACAGCCCCACCTCCATTCCTGCTTGTGGATCAGGCCTATCAGAGAATGAATAGAGAACAGGAAAGAATGAGCCACTCTGTTGTCCCCATGTAAGGGAGCATTCCTTCCTGACACCAGAAGGTTGACTTAGGGAAGAGGGCAACGGAATTTCATTTTATCATAGCACATGATCTTAACTCATTTCTATATAAGATTGAAGGAACGGGGCTCTCTATTTGATTGAAACTTGCTAACAGGCAGGCCTAACATATACAGCACACAGTTCTGTAGAATATGAAATGGATGACAGAGTCCTTTAAGTCTGTTTTTTATGAGCTGTTAAAGAAGGAAAGCAGGCAAATAAGGTTTTTTTCCCTTTTAAATTGTCCAGAATTTCCCTCTTTCTTATCTAAAGAAATGAGTTCCGAATACTTTTGCCACTTCATATTTGAGGGAAAGTTGACAATTTAAAGGGTAAATCACTAATGTGCCTTAAGATGCTTTCTGGTGCATAAGCAAATGATAGACTAGCCAATAATTTACTGGTTGAAAATTGTTTTCACAAAAGTATGCAATAATTATGTCTTTTATAATTCTGAGTGAGTATAATTCAGTGTTTTTCAATCCAAGAGGGCAACGTGGAATAGTACGTAGAGTTAGAATCAGGAAGACCTGGGATCAAAATCTATCTGATATTTACTAGCTATAGTATATGACCATGGCCAAGCCACTTAAGCACCCAAAGACTCAGTTTCCTTATTTGTGAAATGGTGACAATGGTATCTATAGTCTATAACTCATAAAGTTGTAAGGCTCAAACTATGTATCCATGTAAAATGATTTGTAAATTTGGAAATATTATGTAATTAGGAATAGGGACTGGGACTGGACCTGTTACTTAATTAGTATAGGAAAGTCCTGGAGAAGGACACTCCTACCAATACAAGTTGGGACCTGTTGTGAAAATTTTATTCAATCTTAGAGACTATTCTGTAGATGTGAACCAGAGATTTCAATGCTTTAGGGAACTCCCAGGGAAGAAACTCTTTTATTAATGCAGTTCTGCATCTCCTCTGCAATCTTTAGTTGTAGACAATTGCCTGAGGCAGGGAGAGGTTGCCTGCGCACTTTAGGCATTGTTTATCTCGTCTAGGCTTTGGGTCCTAAGAGGCAGATTAGGTTGCATGGCATTAAAGACTGAAAATTCATAACTGACCCTTAATCATGGAGACCAGGAATAAATGACTGAATGGGGGACAAAAAGTACTATATGCCAAAGTACAATACTAAATGCTGGTGATACAAATAGAAAAGTATAACGGTACATATGAAGGCTCCAGGTGTGAGTCAGATGGAAAGGTCCCATTGTCTCTGGAGTGTAGTGGCAAAGCAGATGGTAATATCTCTACTTTAATGTCATTTCCACTGGTAAAATCATATCGGTTTCTGATGTTGAACCAGTTAGTCAGTCAACAAGCATTCATTAAGTACCTGTGGGTCAGTCTTTATGCTAAGCACTGGGGATACAAAGAAAGGCAAAAGATGGACCCTGATCTCAAGGTGCTCACATTTAGGGGGTGAGACAACATGAAAGCAACCATGTACAATTAAGATATATTGAAGACATTTTGAAGATAATTGAAGATAATCATTGGAAGGAAGGCACTAGCTTTAAGGTAGATGGAGACAAGTTTCTCATAGAAGAAAGGGTTTTAGCTGGGACTTGAGGGAATCAAGGGAAACCAGGAGGAGGAGATGAGGGAGGAGAGAATTCCAGGCAAGGAGATGAATGGAAAGGGGAAGGGCTGAATGTATTAGGCCCTGCATTGTAGGGAATTTTGAATAAATTTGAACTTAGGAGAATAGCTCATTGCATTTAGCCAACTTTTTATTCCCATGAAGGTTGTTTTTTTTTTTGACCTGGATATATCCTGGGGCAGGGGGGGAGAGAGAGGATCATGCCTGGACATGGAACCAGGTCTCTCTGATTCTAAGACCTGTTGTCTCACCACTATACAGCCATTGTTGTTGTTGTCTTGTTCTCTTTTTTGATGAAGTTTATATAGAAGTAGTCTTGGGATGTGTTGCTACCCTGCTATTATTCTTTTATACTCAATGTAACCAAAGTTCATTGTTGTCAGACTTTTCCTTTACTGGTGGAAATGAATGTCCTACACTGTATGAGGGCAGAGTTGGTCAGAGGCAAGAGAGCTCCAGCCTTTGCCAGTCCCCTTTCCTGAACTCTCCAATGGGGAGTTCTTCTTTAGGACTCTAGGACCAGTCCTCCTTTGGGATTGGTCAAGTGTCAGGTCTTCTTTGACTCTCAAGTAACTTGGAGTGCTCCTGGCTTCTAGTTTTGATAGAGAAGAAGAACCCCACTTCCGGTTCTACTGAAGGAAAAGATTCTGGCAAGCACGAGAGGAGCTGGCAGTCTCTATCATGCCCCTATTCCCAGATTGCTGCACTAAAGACTATGGGAAGTTTCCCCTTAAGTGAGATCTAGGACACTCTCTCTTGGTTGAGCTGAGTTAAACCATTCCCATTAAGAGAACTACTTCACTCTGTGATATATTTTCCTATTTATACCTTCTCTGATTTCTGTTTTACCATGATTTGGATAAATGGTGATAAATGGTTCTTTGCTATTCTCTATGTGTGTTCATTGTGGAAATGGTATGAGGTGGGGAAGGGATCAAACTTTAGATAAAACAACCAAAAGTTAGCTCGAATCAAATCATATTGCTTAGTAGTCTAGGGCCTAGACTAACAAAATTTAAGACAATGGATAGATATACCAATAGTCTGGCACCCCCTTTCTCTGAGCAGAGTGGGTCTGGCCCCAACCTCCTGCTTCCTCTCCTGACACAAAGGAATGTTTCACATGCTCCTTTGGAGCAGCAGGGGAAGGGGAAGGGGGAGGGGAAGAGGAAAGGGAAGGGGAAGGGAAAAGGAAAAGGAAAAGGAAAGGGGAAGAGTAAGGGGGAGGAGAAGGGGAAGGAGAAAAAACTAGAGATACCTATTCTGTCTCCCTTTAAGCCACATAATGACAGGTCTTGCCATACTTGGGGCACCTCTCTATATACACCTCCCCATTTTCCTATGTAAATGTTCTACAGACTCCTCAACAGATAGATAAATTATTTATTGTAGTTGAATAAAAATATTAGGACATAAGTTCACCCTCTGTCAACTCACTGAAAGCAACCTTCCTACGTTTCTAGTAGCAGATGAACAAGAAGAATGATATATATCTATTTCCATATTATTTTGATCTCCCTGCATGATCTCCATATTTTCAAAGCTTTTTAAAATTTCACGTAGCTTGAACATCATAAATATTTGAGATGGTGACATCTATTTAAAAATTGTTCTTAAGTTCTTATGGATCAATATTAAATCTGAGCAAAAGTGAGCAATAGTTTGGTCTATGACAATGGTTCAGGTCCAGTGAAATCTATCAATTGAGTTCATCAGCATGTTTTGAGTTCTATATTTTTAGTACAAGGGTGTATTGTCTATCAGTCTGTGAAAGATAATGAACTTCTGTTAGGTAATTCTAGCTGGGTCTCATTTTATAAGATATTTCACTGGTGCCAAGTTTTACACTATGCAGTCACATATTGCATAGTTTGTACTATTTTCATGTATGATGGACATTGATCACTAAATACAAGCTCCTTCTGTAATTTTTGCTCGTTTTGACTTTGTCCTGAATTGCCGTCAAAAAACCCTTCCATTTCCACGAATAAATCTACAATTCAGAATTTCTTCAATTCTTTCTTGTCAACATATTATTGACTGAGTTTATGTGAATGTGTCTATGGAAGGCCTTTTATTTTCATGCTCAGATCTTAGCCTAAATGTTCCCTTCAGAGGTAAACTGCTTTCAATTATATTCAACAGTTATATTGACATGTAACTGTTACCACCTTTCCTATCACTCAGTGATGTTTGCTTGTTCCAAAAGTGTTTATGTAGGATTTTTAAAAACCTGTTTATCATGTGCTCTAAGAACATCTATCAATATTCTTCCTCCTTTTTGAGAAGGAAGTGTTAAATATCTCCAAAGCTCTCTAAGGTAATGGGCCCTATGTTTGGTTAATGCCCTTTCAGGAGAGGAAGCTTTGAAAATAAATTACGATCCATTTCTGTAACTCCAAAAGCATACATTGAGGCTGGCATTGTGTTGGTATTAATTGTTTTCAATATGTTCTTCCCATTCAACTTTGATTTCAGGCTGCAAATAAGCCTCTTAATATATCCAGTTATACCTTTCTCTTTGATATCTTTAGGCTCTATTCACCTTGTCTGACAGAGACCAAAGTATTAGTTTATATCACCTTCATCCATTAGTTCAATGTGATCTCTCGATTCAAGCTTAGTATCTCAAGGCTCTATCTTTCCTATTATGCTTCATGAGTTCAAATGATATTCTCAGGTCACTATAGAGAGATTCTATTAGGAACTGTTTAATGAATTTTTCTGTGGTTGTCATATAGTCTGATGTCATACTTTTACATAAAGTGATAGCATGTTTTGATTCAGCTCCTTCTTTGATTTAGAAGCCATACTAAGTTCTATCTCAGAAAGATGATACTGTATTTAAAACTAAGCAGAGTCAAAATTAGGTTAAACTGTCTCCTTGCAAAATGTCACATTTTAGGACAATGGTTTTTGACATTACTTTTCTGGTGGCATGTTTTAAGGAGAGTGTAATTTTCCCTGTGGACATCAAATATTCTAGCTTCTTATTATACCTGGGTCCATTTTATATACTTGTAGTACATGAAAAATTCATGAGTGTGGAACTGAGTCAAAGGATTTGCGAGTGTCAACAAAGGCAGGATAAGTGTTATGGAACTTTCAGGAAGCAAGCTCAATAATTGGGGAACTAATAATAAGCTGATACTGATACTCCTGAGACTATGAACCCCTCAAGCAATATATTATTTTCTTGTATTTATATATTACTTTTAATTATGTCAACTGTGAAAACTTTATACAAAGTACCTAAGCTTATAATTGGCCTATATTTGGAGGAATCATTGGTGTTCACATATTTTGTTAATAGTTGCATGATTCCTTTTATTAAGAAATGTTAACTCAGATTTGCATCTAAGAGAATATTGATAAAGTGCTTTGTTAGTAATTTATACACCCCTACAAAGCATTTGAGACATTAACTATGAATCTTCACTAGCCTAGCTACTTTTTAGTTTTGAGAAGCTACGGTGTTAGTTATCTGCTGTGACCAATCAATAAGCATTTATTGAGTACCTATATAAGTCATTGTTTTAGGCACTAGGAGAAAAATACAAAGAATGAAAGATGCTTTATTCCAAAGGAGTTTGTATCATATTAGCTGAGGCAGATAGGTAAATACAAAGAGAATGAACACAAAGAAATACAAGGTAGTTAGAGGGATCAGGAATGACTTCATGTAGGACACTTTTTATTCCATGCAGGTTGGAGATTACAAGTCTTTGGTATGGTGACATTTATTTGAAATGGTTTTCTTAAGGGGCATGTGTGTTTGTAGAAGGTAGTGCTTAAGCAGGGCAGCTAGGTAGAACAGTGAAGAGAGCACTAGACCTGAAGTCAGGAAGCCTCATCTTCTTGAGTTCAAATCTGGCTTCAGATGCTTATTAGCTGTGTGACCCTGGACAAGTCACTTAAGCCCTGTTTGCCTCAGTTTCCTCATTTGTAAAATGAGCTGAGAAAGAAATGACAAACCACTCCAGGATCTTTGCCAATAAAACCCCCAAATAGGATTTTGAAGAATAGGACATGACTGAACAACAACAAATGCTTTAACTGTATCTTGGAGGAGGAAATATAGAAGTGAGGAAGGAGTGCATTCTAGGAATGAGTTAGTGCATAGTCATAGATATGGAATGCTGCATTTGAGAAACAGAGAGAAAGCCAATTTGACTTTCTTATATAAAGCAAATGGAAGGGGAATACTGTACAATGAAGCTAGAAATACAGGTTGGGGCCAGACTGCGAAGGGCTTTCAAATCTCAGCAGGAGTTCATATATTATCCTAGAGGCAATTGTGATTCATTGGAACTTATTCATGAGGTGAATAACATGGTCAGAGCAACACTTAAGAAAAATCACTTTGGCAGTCGTATGGAGACCAGAGAGCAGAGCCAGGGAGAGCAATTAGGAGGCTACTGTAGTAGTCTAGGCGAGAGAGGCTGAGAGCCTACACTAAAGTAGGGAGATGGGAATGACATGGAAAGATGTGGAAGTAGATCTGTCAGCTGATTGAATATGTAGTGTGAGAGAAAATGAGGAATCAAGGATAAAGCTGACGTTATGACCCCAGGAGACTGAAAGGGTATTGGTGACTTCAACAGAAGTAGGGACATTGGGTAGATGGGTAGGTTTGGGGGAAAATAATGGGTTCTGTTTTTAATATTTTGAGTTTGAGATGTCTCTAGGACATCCAGTCTGAAATGTCGAATAGGTAGTTGTTGATGGAGTTTAAGGGAGTCATTGGAGCTAGAAATACAGATCTGTGAGTCACCTGCACAGGGATAAGAATTTAACCCATCAGAGTTGAAGTGGTCAGAGAGTGTAGTAAGAGCAGAGTTAAGAGGAAATATGGGAAACATACGGGAAACACCCATAGTAAGGGATAGGGCATGAAATAATGATGAGTTAGCAAAGGAAACAGGTATTTGGAAGGAGAATGAGATCAATAGTGTCAAATGAAGCAGAGATCAAAAAGGAAGAAAAATGAGGAAAGACCATAAGATCTGGTGATTAAGAGATCACCGATAACTTAGGAGAGAGCAATTTCAGTTGAGTAATGGCATTGGAAGGCAACCTTTTCAGGGTTGAGGAGTAAGCAAGAGAAGAGGAAGTAGAAACAGAATATTGGCACCTTCTCCAGAGGGCTCAGCTGTGGAATGGAAGAGAGAGATGAGATGATAGCTTAAGGGAATGCCAGGCTCTAGCGAAGAGGGTTTTTGTTGTTTGTTTATTTCACTTTTAAGGATTTGAGAGACTTGGGCATGTTTGAAGGCAGCAGGGAAAGAGTCAGTAGAAAAGAAGAGGATTAAGACTGGTTGAGGGAGAGGTGATTGAGAGGGTTATCCACTGTAGGGTATGGAACTATAGTTTATTATGTTTATAGTGTACAGGTTTTTATCCAGCTTGCATTTTTGCTGTCCTAGAGTTCTTGTGGCCATATAGATAACCAGAACTTGTCTATTGTCTCTTTCTTCAAGATTCTCTTGCTTCTGGTTGCTTTATTTCTCAAATCTCTGTCATCAAATTTTTGATGTCAAATAGTTTGTTTCATTCAATTTCTTATTAAGGGAATATCGAGTTTTTCATTGCCTTTTATATTCTAGATTCATTCCCACATTTCTTTTTTGTTGATATTAATCCAACAAGGTGACTTAAAGTTTCTACTCTGTATTACAATTATATATTGATGTAATCTCCAGCAGTACCTTTCCACAGATTGTAGATTATTTCTCAAGTGGATTCCAACATAGCAGTGTTTGACACCTGTCCATGAAAATTCCTTGATAGCTCCACCTTCCTATGGTCTTACCACAGAAAAGTGAAAGCTGCCATGAATACTGACGTATACACGTGTGCAGGTCCTGACATGTTTTTAGACTTTTGTCAAAGACTGGGAGAGAATACATTTTTAGCACAAACTAGTTTTCTCAGTGCTTTATTTTGGAATTTGTTAGCTATTTGGATTGATGCAATTGAACTCAAAAGGGCCTTTTTAGAGTTCCAGTCTATGTATGTCTATGTCCTTTTCAAAATTATTTGGGATATGGGTATTGGTTTTATGATTCATTTTGTTATTTGGTATACTTTCTGCAATTTTCATTAAGTGACGATTTTTCAATGAACTCAGAATCTTCAACACATTCCTCTTTGGATTTTTAGCAGTTCCCTGATTATTTCTAACCTAAATTTAGGGGAAAAGTCATTTTTTATGATTTCCCTTCACTGATTATATACATTATTGCATGAATTGGGCTGATAAAATTAGTAAGATATCCATCTCCATAAACGATGAGATGTTTCTAATCTTGTTATGACATAAAACTGATACATACTGAAGATGTTCATGTAGTCAGCTTATTTTATGCATGCCAATTGTTTCTCCACTTTGATGTTTAGTGCCAATTTTACCAAAACATTTCCAGCAAAGTGGGGTGGGAGTAATTGTCATTTCTGAGTTGTTCCAGTTTATCTTGCCTTGTTGTAGTACAAATACAAAGGAGCAACACCTGCTATCCTGTCTACTGTATCAAACTGATTATCAAAACAGTTTTGGGTAGGGTTGGTCAGCAGCCCTATGCTACCGGGTTTATTCCTTAGATTTACATTTATATAATAGTCAGGGTGTTAACATGATCAGCAGCCTCATCAGAGCCCAGTTGGCCAAGGTGTCAGGGTTTCTGCCATACCTTCATGATATTGTAGGGATCTCAGGACACAGATTTCCCATTATACATTACAATAGCCAACGTCCCTTCACTTTGCCGTTGGCCCACATATAAGACATAGAAAATGGGTTGGACTTTGAGGAGATTATTGTTGTTCTCATTCTCATCTTATACTTGATGGAGCTTCACTCCTTACACTCTGTTTGCCTTAGTTTCCTCAATGTAAAATGGGGATAATAACACCATCTACTTCACAAGTTATGAGGATCAAATGAGATAGTATTTGTAAAACACAGCAGGTGCTTATTCCCTTCCCTTTTTTCTCATATTCTTGCAAATATCATTGGCTATTAGGTACTTCAATTCAACTGAGCAAACATTTATTTAGTACCTACTATATTCAAGGAACTTTATTAGACACTGAAAGTAAAAAGACAAAGCTCTTATAAGCTAATGGCTAATTGGGTTTTTGATTTGTACATAAGACAGAGGAGATACTGGAGGAATTGGAAACTACATAAATAAAGATAGCTATCTGAAAGAGGAGGGTGGAGGGTGGGAAAAGCAAACATTACCTAAGGCATAACTTTGCTGAGAGGACATGAATCTGACTGACCTTGGTATTGCCACAAGAGTGAAGTTTGAGTAGTTTTGCCACTAGCCTAAGTGTGGTATTTATGTGCCAAGATTACCATATAGGAAAGAAGTTTTATATTTTGAAAGATTAACTAAGGGCTTAACAAGAAAAGACATATCTTCATAACAATCTCTCCTCTTGGCTGTTTTTTTTTCTTTCTTCAGGGAGCAAACTAAACCAGGAGCAACTTTGAAATCATATCCAACTTTGCACTTTGGTTTCAGAATGGTAACGTACTAATTTATTGCTGCAAAAGGAGTGGGATTGGAGAGATTAGATGGAGTCTAGCCAATATCCAAGTACCTGAATTTAGTTTTTTAATTACGTGTTTGTGTATGTTTATTATATTTTAAAAGTGCTTGAGGGTCTATTAGTTCCACAGGTAAGTACCCCAGTGCTTTATCTATTAGAGCTTATTGAAATATTTGTGAAATACCAGAATGAGTACAGAAAATTTTGTAGACTGGTTTTTAATTAGAAAGAGCAAAACTATTTTCAGACTTAGCTCACACCTAAGGAATTCCTGCCCAGAAAAGAGTCACTGTCCATGTCCAACTCAGCCTCTTTTGCAAATTCCTTATTACTTCAAACACACAAAATGTCAACCTGAAGCAAGGGTGGATTAATGCTGCAAGGGACCACTGGAGGGCAGAGGAGAACCAGAGACAGGTGCAGGGAAGCTCACTGTTGGACAAAGAACCAACAAGCTGTCACAGTGGAGGATGTCTAGGTTGGTTTGCCTGAGTGAGGAAAATAGTTTGTGTCAATATTGAGTTTCTAGTGGACAAAGGACATCTCAGAGACATAATCCACAGGGCGAAGACAAGTCAGGAAATTTGGAAAGCACCAAAATCATAAGATAATGACAGGAAAACACAGATAAGACACTGATCAAAGTCAGAAAAAAGCAAGCAATCAGGGGAGTAAAAACCTATTGGATTCAACAAGTATTTATGAAACTCTTGCTTTGAGTCAGGTACAGTTCAATTCAACAAATATTTATTAAAGAACTGTAATGCACTGTGCTAGGTTCTTGGGATACAAAGACACAAACTAAAAAGTGGCTGCCCTCCAAGAGCTACTAGAATCAAAGAACAATAGATTAGATTTAAATTAGCCAATATGGAAGAGTAAGATGACATTAAAAGAATCCAGGTGAATTACTGTTTTCCTGGTTCTCCTTACTTCTCTTTGTATCAGTTCATATAAGTCTTCTAATGCTTCTCTGTATTCTTCATATTCATCATTTCTTATGGCACAATAATATTCTATTACATTTATTTACCACAACTTTTTAGCCTTTCCTCAAGTGATGGGCGTATCTATTTTGTTCCCAGTTCTTTGTTGCTAGAAAGAATGCAACTATCCTCCTACAATACACAACATCAGTGTGAAGAATGGAAGCCCACTGATAATATATGTGGCCAAGTCAGCTTATATTTCTGGACCTACATAGGACTCTTCTGGTTTGTTTGTTTTTTTTTCTGGAATCCTCTAGGTCATAGTATTCCTCTTGGCTGAATGGCTCTGTTGATCTCCCTGGGGCTGTTTCTGGTTTGTGTTTCACTGTGGTCTTCACCATCTCCAGTATGAGGCTGAGCTAAAATTTTGACCTGGGTTGTGTTGTGTGTTTTTGTAAAGAACCAGGTTCTAACCTTTCACATATCAAGAACGTTCCCAAATCCAGACACGGGACTCTAAACTCCTATTGCTAACTGAGTCCACAGTTGATCTCAAGTCCATAGCTCTATCTGCTCTTCTGGACACTACCATGTATATCTGCTGAAAGATACCATTGCTGATGGAGTGGTGGAAGAATACAGAAAATATCTCCCTACCCATCTGATACAGTCTTCCAAGAGGTATAAGAGAAAAATGCAAAGAATAAATTCAATAGCAATTTTTCCTCCAAACCGTCTTCTTATTCTTTTTTTTAAAAAAAGCTAACTCCACACTTCAATTGCTAGCAAGATCGGTTCTTTCACTTTCAAGAACTCAGTCCATTCCATTCACCCCTATCAGTAAGCAAGGGGAGAAAAAGGTACTGGGATTGGGACATTGTTTTTGCTAATCCCCAAAAGCCTGAAAGAGGTATATTTTTACAATCCATAAATGTGACCCTGAAAAGTCTAAATGGTATATACTTTTCCTCATCTCTGTTACCTGTCTCTCATACCCTATAATTACATCAAGGAGATTGAGGAAGCTAAATTTATGTTTATTTCTGTCCTTTGACCATTTTGACCAATCATTGACTAATAATGGATCCTTATAAAAAATAATTAATGCAGCTATTTTCCCTAATCAACAGCTTCTATTCTTCTCCTGCCACAACTAGGTGGTATACTGGATACAGTGTTGGGCTTGGAGTTGGGAAAACTCATTTTCCTGAACTCAAATCTGACTTAAGACACGTATTAGTTGTGGGCTGTGGGCAAATCACTTAACCCTCTTTGTCTTGTTTCTTTATCTGTAAAATGAGCTAGAGGAGGAAATGGCAAACCATTCTAGTATCTTTGCCAAGGAAACCCCAAAAGGGGTCACGAAGAGTTGTATATAACTGAATTGAGTTCTTCTTTTAGTTGCATTGATTTTGCTCATGCAAATACTTTTCAATTGAATGTAATTGAAATTGGTGATTTGATATTTCATAATCATCTCTATCCCTTGTTTGATTAATGTTTTCTCTAGATATTACTGAACTTGCTTCTTTTTGGATTGATGGCAGCTTGGAATCTCTGATGGACTAGCCCAGGGCTTTTTCTTTGGCCCCATCCATGAAGACATGAATGGAAGGCTTATTAAATTTTTGAATGAGTTAAAGCTGGGAGATAGCGATAATAAGTTGAATAATAAAATTCAATTCCAAAGATATCTAGACAGGCTAGAGCAATAGCTTATATCTAATAAGATAAAATTTAATGTTGATAAATATGACGTACTATATTTGGGTTTCAAAAATCAACTGCATAAATTACAAGATGGGACAGAGAGGGGAGCAGGTAAAAGGGAGAGTAGATAAGATTTCATGCAAGAATAATCTGACGATTTCAGTGGAGTCCAAGTCAACAATGTCACATGGCAGCCAAAAAGGCTGGTGTGATTTTGCGTATGTTTTCGGTGTTTGTTTTTTGGTCTAGATCTGTGATTTCATTTATAAAGAACTCCCAGTGAAGTCCTCCTCTTTACCAATGCAGATCAGTAACTGTTTGGCACTGGGATGTGTATCTTGCCCAGGGTCACATAGCCCACAACCATTGTGTGTCAGAAGTTAGTCTTCCAAGAAGACTTTGAAGATCAGCTCTGTAGCTACTATATCACATTGCTTTTCAGGTAACCTTAAGTGGCATTAATACGATTTTTATCAAAATATTTAACCAATATAAATTAATTTCCACAAAAGACAAAAAAAAGTCAGAAAACATGGTAGTCAGTAAAAATCTGGGTTACTTGACAAATGGAGAGAAAATACTGTCAGACTAAGAAGCCATGATATGTGTAAAATGATACAAAATAAGGATGATGGATAATTAAAAGCATGCCATCTCATAAAAAAGAGAGAAGTTGAAGGTAAAAACCAATTTAAAGAAAACTTGGCTAGGAGTTCAATTGAGAAAAGTCATCCAACTACTTTTAAGCATAAAATGGAAGGACTACAAATAGAAGAAAAGAGGAAATAAATAGAAAAAGTATTGTAACTTTTTCTATATCAAGGAATTACAGTGGAACTACAGCTGTCCTTGGGCCTTAACATCTCTCTCTTTCAAAGAAGTTTTAAATCCTGATCAACTATGCCTAACAGGGTTCTCATCTTTGTTCATAGAACGTGGGAGTTGGAAAGAATCTCGGAGATTATTTAGTCCAACTTGTGCCTGAACAGAACCCCCCTCTACTGTGTAATGGTCACCTAATCACCATGTGGCGATTGCTGTGATTGCTGGGGCTTTTATTTCTGAAGACAGATCATTCTACTTTTAAACAGCCATAACTGGGGGCAGCTAGGTGGTGCAGTCAGTAGAGCACTGGCCCTGGAGTCAGGAGGACCTGAGTTCAAATCTGACCTCAGACACTTAACACAAAACTAGCTGTGTGACTTTGGGCAAGTCACTTAACCCCCAACTGCCCCTCTAAAAAGCAAAAAAAAGTAAAAAATAAAATAAAATAAAATCTTAAAAAAAAAATAAACAGGCGTAACTGTTAGAAAGTTTTTCTTTATTGATACTGATGTCCATTTCTAATGATGTCCATTTCCCGTTGTTTAAATAGTTCAGTGATCATTTGTATGTCATATCTTTTTCTTATTATTGTCCTTCATTTAAAAAAAAAAAACAAACTAATTCTGACCTTAGTTGAGTTGATGATCTGTGTACACAGGCAGTTGATTCAGGAATAATTACTATACCATTAACTTGCATTTTTCTGTCAAAATATCATCCATTTCATTCTTCATAATATTATTTGGTGCTCTCCACATCCAGCCAATTTTTTTCTCAAAGAAAACTTTCATTATAGAGATTGCTTCTATGTAATATCCAAACATTTGTCCTCTCTCATGCCTTCATCTTAAATTCATGTTTTCCAATATAGTTCTCATCATCAACTTTTTCCAATTTTACATCAAATCAAAAGTCAAATTTGCCAAATCAAAGTCAGCAAGTATCTGACTATATGTTGATTTAATTTGGAGGGTCTTACCAAGTTCTTTCTAGAATTTCTCTACCACTTTATCTTCAGCAATGGAGGTCAGTATATAAGTTGAAAATATTTTCATGGTATTCTTTTTGCAAATGCTAATAATTAACATTGCACTTAAGTGATGACCAAATATCACATTAAATAATATTTTTTGTTGCCTTGGGCATATGATAAAACCTACTTATTCAATTCCTTTGTTTGCCTCTCCAAGAAACACCTATGAATTTTCCTTCCATTTAGCAGCAACATCCTTCTTTCCTCTGGTTTCATTTGTTGCATGAATATAAAAATTGATATATGATATAATACATAGGTGATGTTTATAAATTAGATCTGTGACATGCAAATGTAGATAGAGCTTTACCCTGCCCTTGGATAATTTCCCCCAAACACATTTTGGAGGGGAAGGAAGCAAGATTGGTATTTGGAAAGAAGGAAGTCAATGTTAATATGATGACTTTTTAAATGTCTAAATCACATTAAATAATTTAAGTCCTAGTATATTTAATACGAATTTCTCTTTGTTCCAGTCCTTTCCAGACAGAGTCAACCCCAAGAGCTTACACATACTTAGTTGGGTGTGTGGGTGGGTAGGAGGTAGAAAAGGGGCAAACAGATGGCACCACTAGAAACAGTTGTGAGCATTACTTCAGACAATGTAAACGCAAAGTTGTGCTTGTGTTTATTTAAAGTTATTGGCATAGGGCTCATTCCATGTAGACACAGATTATCTTGTTTACAGTCATGTCTAGATGATGGACACAACTCTGTATAATATAAATCAAACTATGTAAGAGGCAAACACAAACACACACACAGCCCTTAGCATAAACAACTTCCCTCAAGCAAACCAAATCCTTCTAGGATTCAAGCTGGTATTCATTTATTATGCAGCGTACATTAACATTACACACCTGCAAAAACAAAGGAATAAGAATTAACATCCAAATGCATTAAATGATACCCTTTTTACTTCTTCAGTTTGATAAATAGAGTTTCTAGCATTGCACTTTTAAAGTCTCTTCTCTGCAAATTTTGCCAGTGTGTGATTCTGGAAGGCCAATGTGATTGACTATACATTGTCGTTACAATGGACAGGAGACAAAGTAGGTGGATAGATAGAGAAGTTCAAGAAACAACATAAAGGCACGATATTCATTATCTCATCCAAATGGCTGAATCCCATTAAAGGGCCTGGACTCTAGAAGCTAAAAAACAAATAAATGTTTTATTAATGCATAATTACTCAGAAGGCTCTTTGATGATACCACTTCCAATAGTACAGATTGCACACCAGGGGTATGCTGGTAAATGTTTAATAATCAACTCTCCCCCCCCACCAAAATATAGGAACAATAAAGTTTAATCTGCATTATTAACATTTTCTCCATCACTTTATTAAGTCTAGACCATCAACAGAATAGTAAAGTCCTGATTTATAGTATTTGCCAGTTTCTAAAGTGTGAATGCTCATACCAAAAATTATATTATCGGCTCTCACGAGCCGGTTTGAGCTGGTTCCAGCATACTCTCGATTGCAACCTCATCACACCTTCTCATCCCGTGAGTCTTAGGGATATCCTCTTGTAAATGCTCCACAAGGATGAGAGCCAGTGTGCTGAGGGCCTGCCACAAACTCTCTTCACATTAGGTTGGGGATCAACAGAGAACCAATGATCAGTCATGTGTTAGCCACATGGTCTGCCTCATTTGCTAGTCATTCACCTCTTTGAAGATACATTTTACACTGCTCTTTGTTGGTTTTATGAGCTCAGAGAGGCAGTGCAGACTAATGGATAGGGAGCAGGATCTGGAGTCAGGAAAAGCTGGGCTGAATTTCTGCTTCTGGCACATGCTGGTCACATAATTCTGGGCAACCAGTGTCCCCTTGGCAATTCTATGATTGTAAATTGTAGAGTACATACTGATCTGCATTGGTAGAGAGAGCTTTCTCATGAGGAATTCCCTGTTTCAATCAATCAGAAAACATTTATTAGTACCCACTATGGGCCAAGTGCTGTACTAGGTCCTGGGGATAGAAATACAAAATATGAAACAATTCTCATTCTTAAGGAGCCTACATTCCAACAGAGAAGACAATAAGTACATACACAAATATACACAGCCTAAACATGATGAGAAATAAGTACAAGGTGGTGATGGTGAGGGAGATACTAGTGACTGGAGGATTAAGAAAGACTTCATGTAGAAGGTATTGCTTAAACTGCATCTTAGAACAAGAGAAGGGAGAGATAGAGCCAGTTGGGTCCAGAGAATGAGGCCAGAGCACAAATTCCAATACAATATATAAGGTAATAATACTATGAGAAAGTGGATTGAAATTCAATTATGAAGGGCATTGAATACCAGGTTGAGTTCAGAGTGGAAATGGGGAAAAATTCAAAGTCGTTCCACGTGATCAGAACTGGACATTGGGATTGTTTATTTGGAAGTTGTGTGTAAAATGCATTAAAGGTGAGGAGGGAGCAATTAATACGTTATTGTAAGAACTTCAGGGAGGCCGAATGAAGACCTATACTAGTGTAGGTGCATAATAGTCGTTTTGTATGTTTACTAGAGTGGTGGCTTTAGGAATAATAAAGAAAAGATGAAGAGGACAGATGTTCTGGAGACAAAAGTAACAGACTTTGGCGACTGGTAATATATGCTGAGACAGGAAGAAGGAAGAATAAAAAAAAATGGTGAGCAGAATGGCGGAACCTTTCCCACAAATAGGTTCCCCTGTAGTTTTTTATAGTAATGATTGGGATAGGGTCTGGGTTAGCAATTTCACTGACATAAGGAACTCACTGGTGAGGAAATGCCTTCTATCAAGGAAGGTCAGCACCTTCTCTGCCAATGTATAGTCTTAGAAAGTGGTTTAGAGCATTGGCAGGCTAGGTGTCCTATGCCCACAGTCACAGAGCTACTGTGAATCTGAGGTAGGACTTAAATCCAGGGGTCTTCAGGGCTCTGAGGCTGGCTCTATCACGCCTCTCTGCTTCTCTTCCTCCTAAGAATTTCCTTTAAAAACACCTAAGAAGTTGGCATACTATCATCAGAGTGCAGAGACAGGTTTGAAGAGCCAATATAATCTTGACTTTGCCACGGCCTGAGACTAGGAAATCTGAAAAAGGCAGGGGAAATGGCAGAAGTGAAAAGAGTGGGGGAAGAAATAAGATGAGAGAGAGCTGTCAACAAGTTTCATCTTCTTGTTTCCAAAGGCCCAATAGAATCGATAAATAATGCATTAAAAAATGAGAGACAAAGTTGCATAGTGAATGAAATCTGGCCTCAGGGCCAGCGAGACCCAGATTCAAGTGCTGCTGACTGGCCAGGTGAATCTGGGAAAGCCACCATTAACCCCTCAGAGCCCTAGGCAACACTTCAAGATTGTAAATTGCCAAGAAGATTCTTGTGCTTGATAGAGTAAATTCTTTCCTGGGAGGTCCCTAAGCAGAGGCAGCTAGGTGACTCAGCTGATAGAGTGCCAGACCTGGAGTGAGGAAGACTCATCTTCCCGAGTTCAAATCTGGCCTCAGACACTTACTAGCTGGGTGACCCTGGGTAAGTCACTTCACTCTGTTTGCCACAGTTTCCTCATTTATAAAATGAGCTGGAGAAGGAAATGGCCAACCCCTCCAGCATCTTTGCCAAGAAAACCCCAAATGGGGTCACCAAGTGTCAGACAGGACTGAAAGGACCGAACAACAACAAAAACTCCCCTCCATAGATGAAATCGCAGGGCTGGTCAGAAAAAACCACTCATGTACGAGAACACAGGGATTCTGCTTCCATCTACAGACAGTAGTTTTTAATCTGGTGTTGGCGAAGACTTTTTAAAAAAATATGCATATCTATATATTTGTGTATTATTTAGAGAAGAGCTCACAAGACTGTCAAAGGAGTCCAAGCCATTAAAAAGATTAAGAACTAATGTCTATCCAAAGGCAGTAATGAGGTCATAATCCGTACATCAGTCAGGCAGTAATGATTAATTACTGCACACTCAGTATTGAATATAGGTTATGGTCCCAATTTCAAAAAACTTACCAATTTAGCTGGGCAGATAAGATTAATGTCTATTAATAATAATGAATAAAATACCACATGACTTCAATGGGTCTGGATCTCAGCAATGTTGTTCAGCAGAGCAAATCCTAACCCACTGATACCTATTTCGTCATGTACCACCTTTTTCCATGTCCTTTTGCATGTGCTTCACAAGGGGCCCATCTAATGGGTGGAAGACCTCTTGACATTGTATCCGCACCTCTGAAACACTCAGACTATCCATTGCCATTCCTTGCTCAAAACACATGACTAGCCCATCTTCTTTTCCAGTCAAATATCTCTTTCATGCATTGTATGTCAGGTTTTTTGCATACAATTCATAAATGGTAGTATGCTGCAGCCTATTTATACTCACTATGAATCTCTCCATTGTTCCTTCCATTTTGGGGACATCTTGGTTGCTCGTGTTTTATAATCCTCAAGGAAAGAATACTGGTGTTTAAAAAAAAAAAGATGCTGCAATCTTCAAAAAAGCAACTTTCCAGTTGAATTTCAGGCATTCTATTCTCCTTGTATACAACTTCTACCTCCTGCTTCCATGTCTTTTCAAAGGCTATACCCCATTACTGTAAGATGAGGGCTGGCTACACACACACATTCCATAGGCTTGGTTAACTGAAACAATCTCTTCACTTAGAGCAGCAGTTCTCAACCTGTGGGTTGTGACCCCTTTGGGGGTCGAACGAGCCTTTCATAGGGGTCACAGGGGTCGCCTAAGACCATCGGAAAACACATATTTCCGATGTTCTTAGGAACCGAGACACCGCTCCTCTATCTGTCTCCAGGTGGGTCCATCCACATGCAGATACACCCACATACGAGTATTAAAGGGTCACTGCGTTAGGAAGGTTGAGAACTACTGACTTAGCATATATTAAGGAGTTTGCTTTTGGGATCAGCATCATAATGTGGAAGGGAAGTGCCTGGGATGCACTATGGTACATAGGTAGCCATTCTGTAATTGGGTCCAGTTGTGCAGGCACGTGGTGGAGGAGAGACTTTTTCATTCCTTTGGAGGCATTGCAAAAAGGATTCAGACATGGGTTCTTTGTTTCATCTGTCTCTGAGGGTGCTCAGGGATTCTTTCACTCTGGGCAGAGATTAGGCTTGTAGTTTAGCTCAGTTTCTACGTGACATAGGCCCCATCACGTTTATGTCCAGATGCTGTTACTAAGTGCCTACTATGTGCCAGGCATTTGCTAAGTGCTGGGGATACAAAGAAAGGTTAAAAAAAATAAAGAGTCACTATTTTGAAGGAGCTCAGAGTCTAACAGAGGAGAAAAAATTAAAACAAATGTGTATGAAAAAACTATATATAGGATATATTGGAAATAATCAACAGGGGGAAGGCACTAGAATTAAGGAGTGTTGGGCAGAGCTTCCCAGGGAAAGTGGGATTTTAGCTGGGACCTGACGGAAGCTAGGGTATGAAAATGTGATGGAGAGCACTGAAGTATGGGGGCATGTTAGGGGAAACACACAGAGAAGTAATCAAAGCTTGTTGATTGACGGACTGATTGATAATGGTTTAATTTCTTATTTCTCCCAAAGGTATCTGCCTTTCTGTACACTTCAAAATTGTGACACTAACAAACCTGTTGGGGAACTACCTTAAAACCATAGGCAACTAATGTATGTGGTCAGGACCTGATCAGCTACTCCACCAGGCTTGTCTTGAATCTATACAAACTCAGAGTTTGTGTCTAATTTACTGATTCCTGTTTCAAGTAAATTTATTAACAAGGGAATCTTCCTGCAGTTTCTTAGACTCTTCCCATCATTTTTAGGGATAGTATTAATAAGATAGGAAGTTATGAAATCTATCCATTTTGCAATGATCTCATTGCAGATGACTGGAAAATTTAGAGCTGCCTGTGCAGAAGCACTGCAAAAGGCAAGGATGACCTTTTTCAGTTAGGTCCCTCCAGAATAAGATGAACATGTGATGGTGGAATGGATGAAACCAGCTGGGAAGACAAGTGGTCAGCTAGTGGTGACTTAAAGGCCTCCCAATTAAGGCTTTTGAAGACTGATTCTTTTTCTTTCAACCTGAGAGAACTGAGGCTTTGTGGGGCCAGGTTTCTGTTTTGTTTCCCAGTGACCAAAGGGAGAGTAGTGTTGGCAACTCTGAAAGTGGAGAGTTTGGAACTGCATACACATAAATCTCTCCAGAGACAAGGGAGCCCTTCATTGGTGGGTTGATTTCCGTGAAAGAGTTTGTGTGATGACCACCATGAAGGCTTCTGCTTCTGCCTCCAAGGCCGTTGGGAGTCTGACAGGCCTCTCTGCTCCCTGCAGCCCTGTGGAGACATGCCTTGGGAAGCCACTCCATTCTCCCTCCCTTTACCCCTGCCAAGAAATCAGGCTGAATTCTTCCATCTCTCTCTTTGTTTCCTTCCCACTAATCCTGCTGGTAAAACCTGCTCATTTCCTGTGTGGCACTGGCCTGAGATCATGCACTGTGCACCTGGATTTGAACCACTTGCCTAAAGCCAAAAATGATTTCCTAATCTACCTAAATGATCACTGTAGCTTTCAAAGGAATGGAGGGGGAGAGGGGAGGGAAGGGGGAAGAGCATCTATTTTTATTTTGCAGTGGATGCAGAGAAAGGAGGGGCTGTAGCTTCCTTGCAGCCTGGGTTCCTTTTTTCTAGCAGGCTTGCTTTCCAGCCTCATAAGAGATGAAAAATGTTTATTATACATAGCATCCTATCCCCAGCTGAAATTTGGAATTATTTATGGTTTGATGCTACCCTCTCAGGTATAATATGTCAGATGCTAACTGGAAACTATGTCCGAGAATAAATCCTACCTTATACACATTTTCTTTCAGTTTCTGTGAAAGGCTGATGACTAGTGGGTTTACACAAATAAATTAATATGATAATTGGGTGACTAAACAAATAAATTACTTTTATGGTACACAGGTACTTTCACCCACTGAAGGTTTGATTTATCTGGCTGTGGTCATGCCTGGACGCATATGCTTCCAGCATTCTAGTCGCTGAACTGTAGAATCCTTTGGTGCTCATGACTGAACAGGAGATTTGGTCCACGTCTTCAAGACTGCTTTCTAAAACGGACAAATGGACATTTCTTGATGAGTGGAAAGCTTCACTGTGGCCATTTTTAAACCAGCTGGGAGCCCCCAGAATTCCAGATTTGACTTACATGCAGAGGGGAGGGGTTAGGGGAGGAATGGCCATTTTCACAGGTCATTAAGTACTGGGGAGCATGTGCGGTAGGACAATAGTATTTTAGAGGTGAATAGCAACATCTTTTATCACTTAACTGTTCCCCAGGCTACTGCTTCACACTGGGATCTTTCGGTCCAAGAGATACTGCTTTCAAAATCTGTGTCAGGCCTGCTCTCTCCTCCCCTGCCCCCAATTCCCAGTTTATAGAGAAAGCTTGGCTGGTTTTAAATTGCTTAAAGGTAAAACTAAGTAATTTTCCTTTTCTTAAGCTCTGATGTCTGTCTCTACGTTACCTTAGTGATAGAGAAAATGACTCCCCGTCCTCATTGTCAGAATCAAAACAGCAGAACTTCTTACTATAAATTGCCACAGATACACCCAGGAGTTGTGGGAGACAAAATTACGGAATCAAACAAGAAGATACGCAAACAAGCATCAGTGAACTGACCACGTTCTCAGCTGCCAGAGCTAACAGGAAATGTGCTCGGAAGAGAATGTCACTGACTGGCATATTTCATTCACCTATGCTGTTCAGGGAATCATTGCTGTGGAGAAGCCAGACTCATATGTGGGCTGCTAAAGTGGGGGTGGGATAAAGCATCTCCCATTTGGCAAGAGGAGACCTTGCTACCTCCAGGAGCCTTGGTCCAAAGGTTGCCTTTGGTATAAGAGGCTCTTGGCGACTCTGTGGAAACTTGAACTCAGGTCTTCCTGACTCCAAGTTTGGCTCTCCATTTGCCAAGCCAGTGATGACTGATGATAGTGATTTCAAAACAAGAGGGCTAGCTAGAGATATGTAGAGTAGTTAGACTTGGGGTCCCCAACTTTTCCTGATGAGAAACTCTTTTAACACAGCCTCCCTTTCTAGTACTGGTTTGGCCTTTGAGGTGGGGGAGTTAGAATTTTCCTTGCCACTTCCAGTTTATTCTCCTACCTTTGTCACATGAGAACGTCTCCTCCTTTGGGATTCATGCTATTCATAACACCACCTAAACAAAATCTTAGTAGCTGTTGTCTACAGAGCCCCAAGTCCCCTTCCTTCTTCAATAACTTTGGTACATGGTCACAATGTTTCTGTCTTCCTCAACCCCTAGTCTGGTACTAGGGACCTTTAAGATACATGCTGACTTTCCTTCAAATAACCTAACTACTCATTTCCTTAACCTACTTGCTTTTCATGAGCTACTCCTTCATCTTTATCTCAGCCAAAGATCGTTTATACCCTTGATCTTGTCGTCACCTGCAAATGTACCTACCACCCCCATGTTCAAGAATTCTGAAATGCCTTTATCTGGACATAATGTATTGATTTTTTAATCTCTCTCTATACCTTACCTTACCCTACTTGTACCATGACCTCTAGTTCTTTGGCCCCTCATTTCTCTCCCAGGCAATGTTCCTTGCACTAGTCACTGTCTCTTTTCCCCATCTTTACTCCTTGGTGGACCAGTTCAACTCCACATTTTGAATTCCACAATTGAAACTCCACAGTTTGAATTCAACTCCTCTCTTGAATCCCTAGTCACCTTATCATTTCACCCTGCCAAGCCTCAGCCTTGGATCATTCCCACCATTCACCCCTTGCTCCTACATGAACAAAGGTAGAGAAAATCACGCCACCATTCTGACTGGGTCCACTACAAATTTATGTTACACAACTTCAACTGGGCCCTTCCTGCGGCTAGGCAACTCTTGTACACCTGCTTTATCACCTCACTATTCCACTCTTCCAGACCTTTTCACCCCTCCTCAAATCTCTCATGACTTCTACCCTGACCCTCTGGGCTGAGAACTTTGTTCCACATTTGACAGAAAAAAATGAGGGGCTATTGTGTTTAGAATGTTGAGTCACCAAGGCTGAGAAAAGTGCCTGGCATATAGTAGGCACTTAAATTCTTGTTTACTGATTATCTATAGTCAAGTAGTCTTTGTTTCATTTTCAGAAATGCTAATCCTTGTGTTCTTCTCCATGCAAATTAGAAAAAGGAAGGGCCTGGAGTTAATTGCCTCACTGTGCCTCAGTTTCCTCACATGTAAAATAGTGTTAATAATGAACTAAAATGACTCCCAGGATGGTGGTGAAGAAAACACTGCAAGTCTTAAGGAGACAGAGAACCTCATGGTTCTGATTATGGAGGGGAAGGGAAAGAGTTGATGGATGGAAGGATGAGTTTTTGCATGAATAGATGGCTAAGGAAGGGATGAAAGACTAAATGAAAGTGGTAAGAGGATGTTTCCACTGTCACCCAAAGCCTCCAGCTTCTTTAATGACCCCTTGCTATGCTAGTATTTCTATGCTAGAAAGACAGAGGCTGCTCAATGTGGTAACTGCCCTTGCTACCCCTGGACATTCTCTATTTCCTGCATTTGCACTGATGACCTCTTGCAGGTGATGTTTCTTGAACGTAGGGTATGTATAATTCCCAGAGAAGTCAGAAAGCAGCATTAGATGCCCCTTACTAGTTCCCTATACTCTTTGAGGAAGAAAGGAATTCAGAGATTATCTTAACCATCCCATATCTGAATCATTTCTACAACCAAGAATTCAATATCCTCAACAAAGTGATCGTCTAATATCCAACGTCTAGTAATGGAGAACTCACTACCTTTTAGGTAGCCCATTCCACTTTCGGATAGATCAGAAGTTCTTCCTTCTGTTGAGGAAAAAATCTACTTTTTTGTTGTTGCAATTTTTAATTATTCTCACCTGAAGTAAAAAAAAAAAATCTAGCCTTTCACATGACTGACTTTAAGATGCTGGCTTCTGATGAAAGAGAGACAAGATAGCATGTACCCAAGGTGGAGTCTCTTTGGTTCTGACTTTAGGGTCAAAGGAATTAAAAGAAGAGGAACCCAGTTCCTTGACATCCCAGCCCAGAATATAAGCCTCTGTGTGATGGACATTAACCTCCCAATGACAAGCCCCCTTTCACAAAATCCTTGGCTCCTCCCTCTCACTCATCTTCTATACATAATTATTTACCAAATCTTGTTGATTTCTTCTCTGTAATATCTCTCATGCCTACCCTTTCTTTTTACATATGAAACAAAGCTGGAAAGATAGATTGGGGCCAGATTGTTCAGGACTTTAAATTCCATGCTGAGGATTTTATTTATTTTTTTTCTAAAAGTAATAGGGAGTCCCTGAAGGTTTTTGAGTGGTGTAACCATTTATGTCCTTTACAAAAATTATTTTAGCAGCTCTATGGATGATCCATTGGAAAGGGAAGAGATTGAAAAATGGAGACATATTTAGAAGCTACTATTATAGTCCAGGCAAAAGGTAATAGGGCCTGAACTGAGTGGGGAAGAAGGAGGGTATTTGTGTGATTCTCCTTTCTATAAGTGGTACTTCTAATTATTCTCCAAATTCCTGTCTCCTTATGTTCACTCAAGCTGTCCCCTGCACCTGAAATGCCTACCTTCCTCATCTCTACATCTCAGAATCCTTCCTTACATCTTCCTTCAAGGCTCAACCCAAAAGCAGTCTCTTCCAGGTAGACTTCTCTTCTTAAAGTACTTTGCTCTTATCTCTTTGTAGGTGTCTTATCTTTCAGTAGAATGTAATCTCCTTAACAGTAGGCTTTATCTTGCTTTTATCTTTGTAATCCCAGAACCTGTGCTGCAGTAGGTATCTAATAAATGCTTTTTGGAGTACTTGTCCATAGAATCTACAAGAAGATCCTTGATCTATGTAATCTGGAGATCAGTCTAGTAAGGTTTGGAGTGAACCAATAGGCCAGGGTTGACCAACTGATGACCCTTAATTTAGACTTCTCTGATCCTATTTTATTTTATTTTCTATTTTATTTTATTTTTTTTTAAATTTTATTATAGTTTGCATCATTCATTTCCACAAGATTTTGAGTTACATATTTTCTCCCCCTC
>CM053590.1:181982474-182000347 GCA_028646515.1 Pseudochirops corinnae
TTGTGTGTGTTTTGGAGTTCTAGGATTGATTTAGAGTCCTATTTTATGGGTATTTTGGGGTGGCTATGTGAGAGCTGCGATATGTTGCTGCTGTTACGCCGCCTACTTGGCTCCGCCCCCCTCTGATCCTATTTTAAATCCAGCATTATCCCAAATAAATTTGGTCCAATAGAAGACAAAATGGTAGCCCCGTCTCTTTCTTATCACATTAAGGAAGGCAGAATAGTTGAGGAGACAGAACGTTAATAACCACTAGCCATTTCCTTGAAGAGTGCAGTAGTCTTGCCTGCACTGTGAAGGTAAGCCGTTAACACACAAAGTCTGAAAGAAATAGAATGTCTATGCTAGTGTTTATAGGCTGGCTTTTTAAATTACCATTGTGTAGCTGGTTGTCCTGTAAGGAGGCAGGGAGAGAAACATCAGAGACCTCTTCCTGACAGAGTAGGACAGACAAATGTAAGGGTCTTCACCATGCCTTTACCTATTTTCTTGTATTATGTAGGTAGTCCTGGGGACATCATGTACTTTGGATGGTACTGTTATTCTGCCTGAGGTCTTAGGCACAGAGAAAAGCAAAGAACTTGAATGGGATGAATCTGTGCACGGAGAATACGGGGATGAATCTTCATCATAACGTCAACAATAGTCGCATCCTTCACAATATCTTCTTAGCCTTCCTTCTTTTCTCTAGGGGCCTGTGCCAGAAATCCTGGCACTCTATCTCTGTCTGGATGATCAGCTTGCACTCAGAAGCACCCAGCATGCCACAGTAAGGACAGCCCCGACTGTGGAACTCAGAGATGTGAACCAAAGCTTCTTCTGTCTTCTCCCCAGAGTATCCAGGTCAGGACCCAGCTAACTAGCTGCACGTTTACATTGCCACTGAGCTCAAATAAGCAACAGTTCCTATTCTTCTCCCCAGGGAGACAGAAAAACAAAGAAACCTTATGGCTGTGTGTATTTATTTTTTATTTGAAAAACAGTTATGTAAACACATGTGCAAGTGAATTGCAGCTCTCAGGCTTCTGTCTCATTGCCAACCTTTTCCCCTGGGGTCTTAGTGTTTGGGAGTCCCAGCGTCAGGACTGTTGGAGAGCTATGTGATTGGCATATGAGGTTTACTTTACTGATGCTGGCAAATGATTTGCTCTTGGATTAGAGCCCTTCATTCACTGAGCAATGGAGGGAGTTTGTTTTCAGATGAACAGCTGAAAGTGATCTCCCTCCTCAAATGTTCCTAGACCACTTTGTCTGGACATCCCTTTGGCCCCTCTCACATTCTATTTTGCATCATCCTTGTCTGTGCACATGCCATATCCCTACACTGTATCATAAGCTCCCTGAGGGCAGAAACCAGACAGGTTTGGTTTTTGGTTTTTTTTTTTTTAATCAGGCACTTTATAAACGTTTGTTGCATAAATGAATGAATGAACAATTATGAACAGTAAAGGCAGTATCTTATTTTGTATTGCTCAGGAGTGATCATCAGACTTCCAGGTACTCTTTGAGTGCTGAATGCACACTCTACATGTTGCTTTTCCAGTGACTGATCTTTCCCTGCCCTCAACAGAATGAACAGAGAGACCATTCCTTAGACCTGATGGACCTGGAATCAAGGAAGACCTGAGTTCAAATTCCACCTCAGATACTTACTAGCTGTCTGACCCTTACTAAGTCACTGAACCTCTCTCTGTCTCAGTTTCCTCAACTGTAAAATGGGAATAATAATAGCATTAACTCCCATGGTTGTTGTGAATATCAATAAGTGATTATTCCCCTCCCCTTTTTGTCAGAGATCTCAGTCCTCTACTTCAAAAGTCCAGTGAGAGCACTCTTGACTTCAGCTTTCCACTCCCTTATTTACCCTGAACAGGAGTGCTACAGAGTCAGAGGACCCCAAAGTGGAGAGGGCAGAGAAATAGCACCCCTTATCTTCTTGTGCTCAATTTTTTGTTCTATCCATGGGCCCACTGATGTGGTTACTCTTCCTCCATCAGTGTTGATTGCACTCCATCTGATTTAAGATGTCTTATCCTGTACGATTTTTGTCCTTTCATAATACCCCCAGAAAAGTTCCACTCAATGTGCTAAGGAATTTTTTTCTGGGGTTGTTTTTTGTTTGTTTTTATTTTTAACATTCCATGGTCACCAGTGTAGCAACTGGCCTAACCATCCACCATTTCTCATTCTTGTTATGTTTTTGGCCGACTTCTTTTTCTGTTCCGATATCTTTGATGATAACTTCTATGCTACTTCCCCTTTGCAAGTGGCTTCAGTTCTCTACTAATTTCTTCACAAAAAAATTAAAATTATATATAAAACTTGAAATCGAGAGAAATCTAAAAAGACAAATACAAGTGAGCAGCTGGAAGGAGCCAAATAACGATAAATTGTTTACTGGGGGAGAAAGATAAGTGTCCATTGTCAGATCCCTAACGGTAATTTTATTCTGTTCTGATGATCTTAGAGGCAGCAAGGTGATAAAGCAGGTAGAGCACTGGGCCTAGGGTCACTGAAGATGGGCAGGTCAATGAGGGTAACAGTCCCTTCCAGTATTGTTGTAAGCATCAAATGAAACATTTGTGAAGTGTTTAGCACAATACCTGGTACACAGGAGGTGCTTAATCAATCCTTATTTCCTTTCTTCTTAAAAGGAGAAAACAAAAGGGAAGAAAATATGAAGGGATAAAGGAGTCAAGCTCACTATTTCTCACAGTTGAGTTGAGTGAAAAGGTCATAGGATCATAGATTTTGACCCAGAAGGGACCTCAGAAGCCCCTGATTCCCACCTTCTTATTTTACAAATAAGGAAACTGGGTCAACAGAGAGGTTAAATAAGTGGAACATATTTAGTAAATGCCTGAGGCAGAACTTGAATGCAGGTCTTCCTGAATCCAAGACCAGGACTCTATCTACTTTGCCATGCTGCCTTTCATCAATATATAGTCATGAAGTTGGGAATAGGGCAATAGGCAATGACATGAACCTCCCTTCTACCTGAACTGGACAAAGAAAGGTTGAATACATACACACACACACACACACACACACACACACACACACACACACACAGTTCGGTATAGAAATACATTAAGCACAACAGGGAAATAGCCAGGTATAGGGATCATGGAGAGAAGGGTTTAAGAGAGATTAGTAGTAGTATTAGTAGGGAGAGAATAATCATAAGCAAAATAAATTTCCAATTCATAGGGTAGAATGTAAGAGGGATCAAAAGAAATTAAAAGGAAATAAAGAATGAGCAAGAACCATTTATTAGGACCTGGATGAAGGGAAGAGGAGAGGCTGTAGCAAGGAAAGACTCCCTTCAATTACTCATCATTAATATTTATTACATCTCTTTGATGGCCTTCTTTGAAAAGAGGAATATAGGTCAGGGGCAAAGAGAGGGGAAGTGGAAGAGGACACGGTGAAGGGAAAAACATAATTAACAATTATAACTATGAACTTAAACAGGATGAAATCACCTATAAAACAGAAGTGCTTAGCAGAATGGATAAGAAAGAAGACTCTAATAATATGTTATTCACCAGTAACACGCTTGAAATATAAAGAGGAACACAGAGTTAAAATGAGGGGCTAGAGTTGAATTTATTATGCTTTAGTCAAACTCGGAAATGCAAAAGTAGCAATTATGATTTCAGATAATGCAGCAATAGAAATAGACATATTTAAAAGATAAATAGGGAAAATACATTATACTTAAAGGTACCACAAACAATGAATTAATAGTAATACTTAATACATATGCACTAAATGTCATAGCATCTATGTACTTAAAGGAAAAATTATTCAAATAGCAGAAAAATTAGACAGCAAAACTATAACAATTGTGAGCCCTTTTATACCTAGGCAAATCTAACAAAAAGATAAATGAGAAAGAAGTTAATAGCTTGAATAGAATTTTAGAAATGTTAGATATGATACATACCTAGAAATTAATGAAGGGGAATAAAAAGGAGTATACATATTTCATAGCTGTGTATAGGACTTATATGACAATTGATCATGTACTAGGTAATAAAAACCTCATAAATAAATGTAGAGAAATGGAAATAGTAAATACATTTTTTAACTGACCACAATGTTATAAAGTAAATAAAAGTTCTTTGTAGAAAGCTTTCAAACATAGATGGATATTAAATAATTTAGTCCTGAAGAATCAGTAGTTCAAAGTACAAATCACGGAAACAATAGGTAATTTCATCAAAGAAAATGACAACAGTGATGTAACATACAAACACTTTTGGGATGCAGCCAAAGCAATCCTTAAAGGAAAATTTATATCTCTAAACAAATTATTAACTGCTTTGCTTTTGGCAGAGAGAGCACACCAGCAGATGTTTAGATAACTGATGTTCCCTCATCACTACTATATCACGCCTCTGATGTCTGAGTTGTGATTTGTGATTACTCTTCATCTAATTCCTCTTTCTGTCTAAGCTACTATAGTATACTCTTATGACAATATGACTTCTTTTTCTGCCTTCATGGATTAGAGTGACATAGTGGAAAATATGCTAGTTTTGAAGTCAGAACACCTGAGTTAAAATCTTGGCTTTAGTGTGCCTGTGTGATCTTGAGTAAATTTTCTCACCTCTTGGAGCTTTGGTTTCCTCATCTGTAAAATAAGGAGGTTGGACTATGTGGCTTCTAAAGCCCCTACCAACTCTACATGTAT
This sequence comes from Pseudochirops corinnae, assembly GCA_028646515.1. Taxonomy (NCBI): domain Eukaryota; kingdom Metazoa; phylum Chordata; class Mammalia; order Diprotodontia; family Pseudocheiridae; genus Pseudochirops; species Pseudochirops corinnae. The sequence continues at coordinate 181,987,174 of CM053590.1, forward strand.
AATCCTTTGATCCTATTATCTCCACCCAAATGCTCTTCACCATGTTTCCCACATCTCATTCCTAGATTTCCTCATGGGAATATTATATTATATGCAACACTAATCCTCAAACCCACTTCAGTTTACCTATACTGTTTATTTTTAATAAAATATCCTTTCAATGCTATAGTCAGTAATAGGTCTTACCTCCCATCAAATTGCAATAATGCCAATAAGGTTTGAAAAGTTGACTCCTTGTATTAGTCTTTGTATTTTATCTTGTTTGTTGGCCATATTTGGGGGGAAAGTGAGGTAGTAACACCCTAAGAAGATGAAGGACCACTACATATGGTGATGATCCTCAAAAGAAGAGAGACCACTAATGATGTAAGCAGAGGCAGGGTCTGGAAGTGAAGTGAGGATCAAAGGATGTATCTATTCCTTACCTTCTCCCAGTGTGTCAAGGGGACATGAAAGGATGAGTGCTCCATACTGGAGAGAGTGACCATTTTCCTGAAGGAGGAGCTTTCTAGGAGTACCAGATGAAAAGAATGTAAGAGAAAGAGGTCTAGGGTGAAGGGAAGTTTGTTAGCAATGGAATGGGATTCTAAAGAGCAGAATGAAGAAGGAAGGTAGAAAAGTAAAGGGACTTGGGAGAGGGAGGACTGAAGTAGATCAGGATAAGAGTTTGGGATAGCAGCAGGATGAAGAGATTATTTGGATCAGAACTCTAAATCAGGATGATTAGTTGAGGAGGACATAGGAAAAAGCACCATTTGATTAGCCCCTACCATCATGGGTCCTGCTGTGGCAGAGGGCATGATCAATCTGTTTCCTCCCTAGAACTAGATCAGAATGTACTAGCATTACTGGAAGGAGAAAATTACCTTCCCTTGGTTCCACATGATGGCTGGGTTACAGGATCATAAGACAGAGCTGAAATGGACCCTGAGAGACCACTGGGTACAACTCCCTCATCTTATATATGAGAAAACTGGGGTTGAGAGAGAGTATGTGACAGTCCAAGATCAGTGCCCAAGGCAAGCTTTGAACTTGGGTGTTCCTGACTGAACCCAGTGCTCTCTCTACTGTGCCACCTGTTATGCAGAGCTTAGTACTATTGAGGAAGATCATAAATTTTATAAGATATTTAATCATATTGTATTGTATCATTGTGTTATATATTATATCAAATAATATTATGTTATATTACATTATATACCTCACAATATTTTCCAGCTTGGATCCTTAAAAGCTTTGTTTTTAGGTCATTGGTCTATCCTTCAGTTGTTTCATCTCTTACCATGGTGGCTTGGGAATTCTTGGGTAGTCTCTCTTTCACTCAGAACTGAGTTCATAAAGTTTGCATAAGACCTTGAATCTATCATAGCTGAACCTATCACTGGCAGAGGCTTGGAAATTTGGTCTTAAATTTGCTGCAGAAGCAGATCCTGATTGAAATCAATAGATACTAGAGATTAGAGGGTAGGGGGAGTAAAGGATATTCCTAGCCTGAGAAAATTGGGGCCAGGTCTGAATTGGGAGGTGAGCAATTTGGAAACCAAAAGCTCATTCTTAGTTGATATCAAGATTTCTTTGGAATATGGATCTGACCATCAGATGACATTAAGAACTACTCACCTGATGCAGTCTGCCAGTTAGCAGCTCCTGCCAGACATTTTACTTTGGGATTTTGAGTGCATCCAGCATGCACATCTATCTTACAGAACCACAGGTTTAGAACTCCAAGGGACCACAGAGCCCATCTATTTCAACCTCCCTCATTTTACAAATAAGGAAATGCTGAGATGGGTAGCTAAGAGTTGAGCGAGGCCTCTGAGCAAAGCCATCTCACTTCAAATGTGAAGCTCTTTCCACTATAGTACAGTTAAAACAAAAGACAGCACTGCCTTTTTGGCTGGATTCTGCTGCTGTTGTTCTTGGCTCAGGCTGCTGTGACCTCTGGTCCTACAATTCTCTGTTCCTCTGAGAGTAGTGGTTTTGCCCATTTTTCAATTTCTTAGGAGAATTTCCTTGAGCTACTGACTTTAAATCTTTGAGACCAGATGGTGGACTCTCACTTTGTTTCTGCGGCTGATACTGTACACTTGAAAGTGTATTGGATAATGTTTTAATAGGTATTTGGGGGTCTCATTTTGGCTAGATTCTCCCTTTAAGAAAACAGATTCTTGCTCAAATAACTGTTGATCAGCTCATTGTTTCTAATTAGCATTTTCTCTACTCTAAATTCACTAAGTTACCACTCCAGCAATGACTACTTGCTACCTATCAGTGCATTGCTTACTATATCATTGAATTCAACACTTTCTTACGTTCTAGGCCCTGAAGTACAAACCCTCCACATACTGCTTATGAACTCAAAGCAATTCTCCTCTTTGTGCTGGAGTGTGTTGATGAATTTATGCCAAGTTTGCTGCAAATTCTGCACAATGCCAAACTGTTTCTCTAGCTTTTCCAAGCATTCCAATATTGTGACATCAAGGTTTTCAGACTTCAGACCACCCACCAGATCAAAAGCTTTTCCCTTGGAATGTTCAGCAGACTCCTCCTTTTCTCCACTTGAATCACCTGCCAATGCTGCAATGTCTCTGGGGCATGTCCTTTCTAGGACTCAAGTGGTATCTTTCCAGGTGGAGACAACAGCTCTCCTAAGGTGTGAAGGGTCACAATCCCCACATTTAGTGCAGCACATAGCCACATGGCAGAAAGCATAGATCTTTCAAAGTATTGAAATATCTAAGATGCTAACTAAATCCATGGTCTGATATTTGGTAACTTTCTGTGTAACCTTGCAAAGGTCACTTAGTGTCTCTGTCTCTAAAGACAATTTCTTCATCTGTCAAAAAGGGAGTTGGACTATATGACCACAAAGATCTCTTTCAGCTCTTAATTTTTGATTACATAAACTTTAACAGTTATAAAGTCGAGTAAATCAACTCAACTTTTCTGATTAGTTTCCTCACTTAGAAAGTAGGTGTCATGATACCCTAGTACATTCTCCAAAAACAGGGGCAAAGAACATCTCTTATTTCTTCTGTTGAATCCAAGAACAGAATGGTTACTCCATAAATTAAGATGAGTGATAGTATACCTAATTTCTCCACCAAGATCCTGCTTCACTGTCTCATCATGGCATGGGAGCTAGCCCCAGTTTTCTAACACTATATTGGGAGTTTTCAAACTCTTAGAGATGAAGGAGATTTGGAAAGACTTTAATGACAGCTCATTCAAGGACTTAAGTGCCAAGGGTATCATCAGCAGAGGGTGGGCCCTTAGTCAGGAATTCTTATAAACACAGCTACCTGTGGATGATCAGCCAGCACTACAACTTCTTCCTATTACTCCTGCACTCTGTCTCTAGGGTGTCTCATCAGTCTTTGGTTCATGTTACTTGTACCTACTCTGGTAGATTCAAACTGTACCATTCACTCTGATCTCAATATAACTTTTTTTAAAAGCACCTTGTTGGTCGTCTGGTTCAAGTTAAATTAGAATATAATTCCTCTTCATAGCTTCCATAACTAGTTATCTAGTGTAGACTTATAGAGGTATTCCATTTTACTTTTGGATAGTTGTTAAGTTTTACCGTATATCAAGACTAAATCTATATCTGCACAATTTCTACCTACTGCTTCTAGCTCTACTTTTTGTGGCCAAGCAAAACAGTTTACTAATTAAGTAATAGAATGAGTGAAGGCTAGTTGCTTGAATGAAGAGGGTTAGAAGTAGAGGGCCTGATCATCCACAAATGGGACAATTCTGCTACACCTTTCCCTTAATCTCTCTTCTTTTGCTCCTTGTGCCAGAAATAATAAACAAGATTATGGGATCTGCTGACAATCTTCTTAGGATAGGGTTGTTTTGTCACATGTGTTCCCCATAGGGTAGGGTCCTATTGCAGGGCACTTGAATTCTCAAAGACCTGAAAGAGTTAATGGGATTTCCCAAAGTGCACTGCATGCTTTCAGTGAGCTGTTTGAGCACTAGAAGAATCTGGCTCATTTTAGTTTTACTGCTTCATAAAAGCTCATTTTTGAAATGTTTTAAAAATTATTGGGAAGGCATAAAAAGCCTAGAGCTACATTTTGGAAGTAAAAGGCCTCATGCCTTTTAAGGAACCAGATGGATATTTGAGGACAAGACCCTGCCTGAACACACATGTGCGCGCACATACACACACACACATGTGAGTTTGAGTGTGTATATGTGTGTGTGTTTTAAATCAGAGGAGGTGAGCATAAGTCTCAATGAAGCAAGCGACACCTCCCTTACTCATATAGTCTAATGCCCGTTAGATTATAGGAGGAGGGAGAGGAGGAGAATTTTGGCTTAACTGTCACAATTTGCATAAGTTGATAGTTTTCAAAGGCAAATTTCAACATTCATCATGTATTAGAAAGGACTCAATGATCCCTTATCATCATGTAGAGGTGATTCAGAGTTCTCGAAGGTAATGCTAATGGAGTGAACTTTTGAGTAGGTATTCCCAACTAAGAAAAGATTCAAGTATGTGCCCAGTAAGGAATTATACATCTAAGCCTATGTTCAGAGAGGCTTCATTATGACTCACCTTTTTAGCCACAGAAACTGCCTTTTTAGAAAAAAAAAAATTAATATATATTCTTGTCCTTTATTTTACAAAATCTTTATTTCTTCTTGTGTCATTCTCTATTCCTCCTTCCAGAGAGCTATCCCTTATAAGAAATAATAAAAAGTCCAATAAACCTAACTAACCTGTCCTTTGACTCTTTATCAAATGGGAAATGGAGTTTGTTCTTATAAATCTGAAATAGTTCCTTATATCTCTTAAAAATGACATCTTTATCCCAGAAACTTGATTTAAAGTTCTCCCAATTAGCTTTCTATTTTCATTTTAATTGCATTAGTTTTGTGCAAAAATCTAAAATTTTATGTAGTCAAAATATTCTGTTGTATCTTCTGTGATCTTTTCTAGTCCTTCTCTTTTCCTATTTATACAGACAAATGGAAATTTCATCTTTGCTCCTCTAATTTCTTTATGATGTGACTATTTATATGAAAGTCATACATCCATTTGGAGCTTATTTTAGTACATGGTGTGAGGCACTGGTTTAACTCTAATTTCTTCCAGACTGATAATCATTTTTTTCTAGCACTAAAAAAAATCAAATAATGAGTCTTTACTAGCTGGGGTCTTTAGGTTTATCAAACACTATGTTATGTCATTTACTTTTGTATATTATTTCCCTAAACTATTTCACCGATTGATCTCTCTCTTTTTAAACCAGTTATCCAATGTTTCTGATGATTGTTGCTTTGTGCTATATTTTGAGAAGTGCTACTTTTAAACCTCCTTCTTTTCTACTTTTTTCACTATTGCCTTTGTGATTCTTGGCCTTTTGTTCCTCTAGATGAATTTCATGAATTTTTATTTTAGCTCTATAAAATAATCCTTTAGTCTGGTGTGGCACTGAATGAGAAAAGTAATTTAGGTAGCATTGTAATGTTTGTTATGTTCTTATATACCTATCCATGATTAATGAATATTTCTCCAATTGTTTAGACCAGTTTTATTTGTAATGAGGGCATTTTATAGTTGTATTTATATAGTTCATATTTATGATATTGGTAGAGATAGATTTCCATATATTTATACATTATGCAGTTATTTTTAATGAACTTTCTCTTTCTACCTCTTCCTACTGGTTTTTATTGGAGACATGCAAGAATGACAATGGTTTATGTGGATTATCTTATGTCCTATAACTTTGCTAAATTTATAATATATTTCAATTAATTTTAGCTGATTATTTTTTTTTTTGCAAGGCAATTGGGGTTAAGTGACTTACTCAAGGTCACACAGCCAGTAAGTGTGTCAAGTGTCTGAGGCTGCATTTGAACTCAGGTTCTTTTGACTGGCACTGAATGAGAAAAGTAATTTAGGTAGCATTGTAATGCTTGTTATATTCTTACATACCTATCCATGATTAATGAATATTTCTCCAATTATTTAGACCAGTTTTATTTATAAGGCCAGTGCTCTATTCACTGTGCCACCTAGCTGCCCCGATTTTAGCTGATTCTTTTGGGTTTTTTAGATAAGTAATCATATAACCTGCAAAAATGATAATTTTGTTTCCTCTTTTCCTATGTTTATTCTCACAATGCCTTTTTTCTTATTGTATTCCTATAGCTAGTATTGGTAGAACTATAGCAAACAAATACTTGTGATAATGAACAATCTTGCTTTACCTTTATTATTTCTCCATTACATATAATGTTAGCTCTTGGCACAAGACAGATTATATTTATCATATAAAGGAAAGGTCCATTTATTATTGTGCCTTCTAAAGTTGTTCTTTTTAAAACATAAATGGGTGTTGGTTTTTGTCAATAGCCTTTTCAGAATCTATTGCTATAATCATATGTTTTACAATTATTTTTGTTATTAATATGGTCCATTATGTTCATAATTTCCTTATATTGAACCAACCCTGAATTCATACTTAAATCCAACATGGTCATAATGTACATTCTTTTAAATATCTTGTAGCCTCTTTCTAATATTTTATTTAATGTTTTTGTATCAAAGTTCATTAGAGATACTGGCTTCTGATTTTTTTTCTTCCTCCTTAGGACCATATCTGTATGATAGGAAGTATTTGGAACGATCCCTTCTTTTCTTATTTTAATAAACAGTTTATGTAACATTGGAATTAACTGTGGGGAGGGGAGTAAGATATAAGAAGACCAGAAATGGAGGAAGGGACCAGATTATGAAAAGATTTAAATGCCCCAAAGAGGAACTTATATTTCATTCTTATGATAATAGGGATCACTGGACTTTATTACAAAGGGAATGACATGGTCACACCTATTAGAAAAAAATATCTTGGTAGAAGAGTGAAGAAAAGATTGGAGTGGAAGGAGACTTGCGGTAGGGAGAACAATTAGAAGACAGGTAATAGTACAGGTAAAAATTGATGAGCCCCTGAACCAGAGTTGTGACTGTATGAGTGGAGACAAGAGACTATAAAACCGATGCTACGAAGGTAGAAATAAGATCTGACAACAGATATGTGAGGTAAATAAGACTAAAGGGTCAAAGATGATACCAACATAAGTGAACTTGGTGCCCTTGACAATAATAGGGTAATTAAGAAGAAGGGATTTTAGGAGGGGAAGGGGGTAAGTCTTGTTTTGGACATAGTGAATTTGAGATGTCCAATGCAGAGAACTCCCAGGAGTCTCCCCAGGCTCTGCTAATGAAATGTTCCCCTCTCCTATAAATAAATAAAATGGGGGAGATGTAGAAGACTTTCAGGGGTCCCCTGGCCCCACTAATGGAATGTTCACCTTTCCTTTACAAACTTCTGTTAGGTAACAAGGCAGATAATCAGGAGGATATATAGTCTTGTTTGTTGATTCCTCCAGACATAGTCCTATGAATAACTATGGAAGATTCAGGGTAGTTAATCAGCAAGTATTCTTTGCAGACTGATCCTAGGATAAAGTCTTAATGAATAACTAGCCTTAAGCTAGGGTTAGGAGTAACCAAGATCAAAGGAAGGTCCTTGTATTTTGTCTACATTTTTTTTTCTGGTTAGGTAAGATCTTCTGCTAGGCATTTAAACCTTGTAAGTTCCTTGTATCTTTGGCTCTGTATGAAATGGCTCTGGAATAAACAGACTATGGAATACACCCCCATCTCTTTACTCACTGGTTGCTAGCCCATCCAACTGTGCTGGTCACAGTAGTCCAAGAGACAGTTAGAAATACAGGACTCTAGATCAATAGAAAGTAGGGCTGGATCTGTAAATCCGTGAATCACTTGGATAGAGATAATAACTGATTCCATTGGAGCAGATGATATTGCTAAGTGAGACAGTACAGAGTGGAAAGAGAAGGGATATAAGAACAGAAGTTTGGAAGACACCTACATTAGAGGACATGATATGGATGAAAAACAAGAAAAGAAGATAGAGGAGTGGTTAGATAGGTAGAAGAACCAGGGCAGGGGCAGTCATGAACAACTAGAGAGGAGAGGTGATTTTATGCAGAAGGAGGTGATTGACAATGTTAAATTCTACATACAAGTAAAGGAGGATAATGATTGAGGAAAAACCATTAGTCTTGGAAATTAAGTCATTGGTAACTTTGGACAAGCTGTTTCAATTGAAGGCTATTTTGGTTGAATGATTAGGATGGAAGCCAGATTAAAGTGGGTTTAGAAAAGAAAGGAGGAAATGGAAGCATTTAATGTAGACATCTTTTTCAAGAAGTTTAGCCACAAAGAGGAGGAGAGATAATGGACTATTGCTAGAGAAGACTGTTAGATCAAGTGAGGGAGATATCAACATGTTTAATGACAGCAAAGATGTAGACAGTAGATAAAGACTTGAGAGAAAGAGAGAGACAGATAGAGATAAAGAGACAGAGACAGAGAGACACAGAGAGAGAAGAGAGAGAAAAGAAGATGATAGTGGGGAAAATCTGCTGGAGAAGACAGGAAGGAAGGGGATCAAGAGTCTGCCTTGGTAAGGAGAAAGGCCACCTCTTCATCTGAGACTGGAGTAAAAGAGGAGATAATGTAGAAAGGTGTGAGATGAAGAGGAGGAGAGAAGAGAAAGCTCTTGGTGAATGGACTCATTTTTTTTCAGTGAGATATAAGATGAGGTCCCCATCTGAGAGAATGGGGAGAGGAGTTTAAGTGGGAGTCTTGAAGAGAGTTGAGGTTTGGAAGAGCCACTTGTGGAGACTGGGTCAGCAAACCAATTAGAGAAGAATAGAATATTTGCCTTATGAGGGCCCAGTTAGGTTTATATAACAATAAATTAATAATAAACCCATTTAGCATTATTTCATCATTTTAACAGTTCTTTTTAGGAGCACAGGAAAAGGAGCAAAAGAGACATGACGAGAATAATCCAGGCAGGACTTGGCAAGACAAAATTGACAATAGGATAAGGGGGTAAGGAAATCAAAGGGGAGGATAATGTAGAGTTGAGTTGGTTCAACAAGGGGTCAAGATAGGGAAAAGAAGATAGGACATTTTTGTTTTACTCTTGTATTTACTGGGAAAACTTTCTTTGTGGCACATAACTCTAGCTTTTGGCTTTAGACAGATTCTATGCTTTTTGCTGTTTTTACCATAGATGAGAATAATACTTTGTCGAAGGCTTTCCCTCCATTTACTGATATAATCATGTAGTTTTGGAGGTTTAGAATAGGATTAATTATGTTAGAGAGGCAGCTCAAACTTTGTGGATAGAGAGCTGGCCTTGGAGTCAGGAAGACTTGGGTTCAGGTCCTGCCCCTGATGCACACCGGCTGTGTTTCCAGGGTAGAAAGCCATTTAACCCCTAAGTATTTTGGGCAACTCCCTTAAGCCTCTGAGTTACAATGCTGATCTGCAATGGGGTGTTTTCTCATTATCAATGAATTCATAGACGCAGTTCCTATCCCAAAAATATTAATTGTTTTCCTAATTACATAAGCCATATTTGTATCCATAGTATAAATCCAACTTGATCACAGGGAATGATTTCTTTGGATAAATTGTTGTATGTTTTTAGTTATGATTTTATTAAAAATTTTTGAATCAACAGTCATTAAAATTATATATACTCCTTTTCTTTATTCTTCCCTAGTTTAGGCATTAGGATTATATTTGATTACTAAAAGGTGTTTGGTAGAATGTTTTATTTTTTAATTTTTAAAAATGTGTGCAGTATAGCACAAAAATCATATCTGTGCTGTGCTGTACAAATTTTTCTTTAAAAGGTTTGATAGAATTTCCCTTTAATACATCAAAATCAGGTTTCATTTTTCCCTCTGATAGTTCTTTTAAAGCTGGTACAATCTCATCTTCTGAGATTGTACTATTTAAGATCTTTATTTAGTGTTCTGTTTTCTGAGGCATTTTATAAAAGGTAATCCTTCATTTCTTATGAATTTTCAATTTTTCTGGCATGTAATGGTTTACCTTTGGTTCTGGTAATTCTTTTTATTTCTTCTCTTGTGATTTCATCTCACTTATATTTCATTTGAATATTTGGGTTTTTTTTTCTCTTCTTTTTAAAAATCAGGTAGACTACAGGTTTGTCAGTTTTGTTCATCTTTTTCAAATAACCAGTTTTTATTTTTGTTTATTTTTATTAGTTTATTATTTCCTGCTTCTATAGTCCTTTGTCTCCCAATTTATTTCAATTTTTCTTTTATGCATAGTTTTAGGTTTTCCATTTGTTGGTTTTTTTTTTACTTTTATATCAAAAAAAAATCAATACATTGATACTCTTTTTCAATTTTGCTAACATATTTTCTTAGGAATATAATTTTTCTTCTAAGGACTTTTTGTTGTATTCCAGAGATTTTTGTTTATTATCTTATTACTGCTGTTTTTACATAGTTGTTGTTTCCATGATTTGTTCTTTTATGCCTTGTTTAATATATCATTATTACATTTCTATTTGGAGCTGTATCTTTTACTTGTGCTCCATATTATTATTATGCTATAGTTTTTAAAGAATGAATTTAATAGTTTGCTTTTTAAACATTTATTTGCAACTTATCTGTTTCTTAGTATATGGACTATTCTGTAAAGGTATCATGTGACTCCAACTTAAAATATGACATAAAACTTTCAGCTCTAATTTTTTTTGAAAATTTGTTCAGTTCTATGCTTTCACTTTTAACTATTTGTTAGATTTGTCCAGCTCTGAAAGAATATTAAAGTATACTCTTATTATTGTTACTATACATACATATATGTATAAATATGTATATACACATACATTTTTTACAATCCTATTAAATTTTTCTTAATGAATTAGGATAATTTGATATATATGTTTAGCACTGATACCCGAGCGTTGTCTATTGTTTCTTTAAATATAATTTTGTTGATGATCTCTATTGATGTTGTAACAAGGACCATCCCATGAAACAGGTTTAAAGTTGATATTTCTGGCTCCGGCTGATCAAAAGGAAACTTTGGATTTAGTTTCTGGTCATATCTGACTCAGTGCTGAAGGGCTTACATTTTGAGATGGTGAAGTCTCCCTATTGATTACCAAGCTGTAATTGCCTATGACTCTGGATATTTAAAATATCCTTCCTTAGGGACCTCTTCCCTACTGGCTGTAAATTATGTCTGGATTGTTTTGAGCTGCTTCCTGACAGAGGCTGAGCTATAGCTGCTTCCCTAAATCCTACTCTGGCTACCATGAAGCCATAAACACATGGTATCTAAAATACATATCCTGCCTAGGCAAGTCTGAGCCTGGGTTTGGGTTGCTTATTTTGTATTTTTTTTTGTTGTTGTTGTTTTTTGTTTTTCCTGATCATAGGCAAACTGGAGTTTATCCTGAGGCAGGAGTATCCAGACTTGGAGGTGATTTTGTGAATTTGACAAGTCTACATGTCCTGGTTCCCCTCAAGTCAGAGGTGACTAGTAGCAAGGGGAGATATCTTCAGCAATGACTCCAGCATTCTTAGAGAAGATGACCACCAATAAACAAGTTAATTCAAGCCTTGCCCCTTTCACCAGTCAATACGAACAAAGAGTTGTGTGGAACGTGAAGAGCAGACGTCAAATGTGAAATGCCTGATTGTCAGTCCTGCCAATTTCATTATATTTTTTGATGAAGTTTAAATATAAGACTCTCAAGGGAGCAAAAGGAATTTGTAAGCTATTGTTCAGTCATGTCTGACTCTTTGTGACCCCATTTGGAGTTTTCTTTGCAAAGATACTGGAGTAGTTTGCCATTTCCTTCTCCAGCTCATTTTACAAATGAGGAAACTGAGGCAAACAGGGTTAAGCGACTTGCCTAGTGTCACACAGCTAATAAGTGTCAGAGGCCAGATTTGAAGTCAGGAAGATGAGTCTTGTTGATTCCTTGCCCAGCTCACTATCCACTATACCACCTAGCTGCCCTAGTTGTAAGCTGTTACTGAATATTGTTTTTAGTTGTCTTGTCAAGTTGTGCTACAAATCTTTTGTGTTTGGTAGCATTTCTTTGGTGTGGAGAATATAAGTATCTGTTCCATATCTGATTTATATTAAACATTGAACATCTTTCTACTCCATCTTTAGGGATATGTAAACAAGACCCCAAGCTGAAGCTCTAAGTAATTTATTCCCCAACATATCAGGATAAAAGTTTTTTACAAGCCAAATCAAATGAGAAAAGGGAACCTGACCCTCCTCTCATAAGAAGCACTAGAGTTTCCTAGGACTGAACCCAGTCTGAACTACATACGTGGGTCCAGAGAATAAGGGACACTTATTGACAAATAGGTACAGTGCCCCAGCCCCTTGGGTTCAGGAATTTTTTATCATTAACAGATTACATATTTTAATTTGTTTTGTTGTAGAATGATTGCAACTCTTTAAAAAAAAAAATTCATTTGATACGTAGAAAATTTTGTTCCAGTCTCTTCTTTTAAATGTGTCTTTGCTTTTTAGGTGTATTTCTTATATATTGGAGATTTTGTGTTCTTACACATTCTTCCGCTTTCACTTTATTCTATTGTTTATTCCATTCCCATGTATAAAATTTTGAGAGTTAGGATTGTGTTTTTCCTCTACTGCTTCTTTAGGTTTTTGGTTTTTTGTTTAAGATTTTAAAAATCTCCTTCCTCTTATAAGTTAGTCCTTTGCCTTTGCTGTTAGTTTTACTTAAACTATTTGGGTGCCACTCTTTCCTCCCAAATTCTTTTTCCTTGCCCCGATTCTGTTTGTTTATCCTTTCCCTAGTTTGGGGGTTTTGCTAAAGTGATTAATTTCTTTCTCAATTAAACAAGACAATGATAGAAGTCTGGATTGTCTTAGGAAAACTTCACTGTGATTTTTAACGATCTGAAGCTTCTCACTAAAATAGAAGCCTTTTGTTGTAATATCTTGGTTACTTGAATAGTTATGGCACTAAATCTATAAATAAATTTAGATAGCATCATAATTGTTTAATATTCATATGGCACAATCATGAAAAATGATTGGCTATCCAATTAAATCTCCCTTTATTTCTGTAAAGAGTTTTATAATTATATTCATATAAATTCTAGTTGTATCTTGGTAGTTTAGCAGCAAGAAATTTTATGCATCTTGTAGTTATTTCGAATGGACATTCTAATCTCTTCCCACTGAGTCTTACTAATAATATAAAAAAAGACTGGTTTTGTTTTTGCAGAATTT
>CM053590.1:182000447-182017589 GCA_028646515.1 Pseudochirops corinnae
CCCTCTTCAATTACCTTTTATTTATTTGTGTGAGCATACATTTTATTATCCCTCCAAACCAATACAGTCACCATAGAATATAAGCTCATTTAAGGAAAGGACAGTGTCCCTTTTTAAAAATCATAACATCTCCTGTGCCTAAAGAGAAACCTCTCTCAAACAAGGCATTTCTCCAGGACAGCTTCCAGATTTAATGTTTTCATGGGTCTATATCCACTGAGAACAATATAGCTCACAAGTTCCCATTAAAATGTATACTTTTTCTCTAGTCAATCAGAGGATACAATTAGTTCAAAGCAAGGCATTTAATGAAGTAGTATAGTAAGAAGATTTGTAATAGCACATTCTCCCATTAACATACACCATACTCTCATGTGTGTGTATATGCATATATGTATGTGTGTGTATATATATATATATATATGTGTGTGTGTGTGTGTGTGTGTGAAATCTATGTATGTATGTACATATACATTCATAAGTAATTTATGTATCTTGGCTACCAAACTGTTATCAGAAAAACTTAATACAAAGATTTTTTCCCATTTGATTGCTTTCTTTTTTATATCGGGTGTATTCTTTTGTGTGTGTGTACAGAAGCTTTTTTGTTTTATGTAATCAAAACTATCCATTTTATCTTTTGTAACTGCCTCTATCCCTTGTTGGGTTATGAATGCCTCTCCTACCCATAGGTGTGAGAAGTATATGATCTGCTTCTCTTCTAATGCTTTTCTAGTATGATCTTTTATATTAAGGACATATATCCATTTAGAATGTTTTGTGGAATATGGTATAATGTATTGGTCTAAGCCTAATTTCTGCCAGATTGCTTTCCAGTTTTCCCAGCAGTTTTGATCAAATGAAGAGTTCTTTCCCAAGTAACTTATATTTTTCCAGCTTATCAAACATTGAGTTGTTATTGTCTTCTATTAATTCTGATTCTCCCTTGTCTTGTCTGTTTCCTTGATCTGCTTTTTTTAAAAACTAATACCAGACTGTTTTGATGACTGCTGCTTTCTAATATAATCTGAGGCCTGGAAGTGCTATTTCCCTTTCAGATCTACCTCTTTTTCTATCTACCTTTGATATTCCAGAATTTTTATTTTTAAATGAATTTTTGTATTATTTTGTTGAGTTCTGGAAGTATTTCTTTGATCATTTGATTGGTATAGCATCAAAAGCATGAATTAAATTTGGTAGGACTGTCATTTTTATTATATTGGAACAGCCCAGTCATGAACCCTGAATAGTTCTCCAGCTTTTTGTTTATTTCTTTAAGAAGCACTTTGAAATTGAATCTGTACAAGTATCTTGTATGTTTTGGTAGATAGATCCTCAGATACAGTATACATTTTGTAGTTATTTGGAATGAGATTTCTCTTTCTATTACTGCTTCATGGATTTTGTTATTATTATTTAGAAATGTTGTTGATTTTGAGGATTTATCTTGTAGCTGAACTTGTGTTGAAGTTATTGTCTTGATTAGGATCTTTGCTGATTTCCTAGGATTTTCTAAGTAAATGATCATATTATCAACAAAAAAGGATAATTATGTCTCCTCTTTTACCCATCTTAATGCCTTTAATTTTTTTCACTTTATTTATTGTGATTTCTAACATTTTCAAAACTTTATCAACTACTAGGAGAGAGAGTGAGAAGTCTTGCTTTACTCTTATAGTTATGGGAAAGGTTTTAGTTCATCCTCACTGTATAAATGTTTGCTTTTGGTTTTAAATACTTTTTATTATATTGGAAAAAAGGTCTTAATGTGTTGTATGATTTTTTTTCCATAAATAAACTTTGTCAAGGGCTTTTGCTGAATCTCTTGAGATAATCATGTAGTTATTGATGTTTTTTTGTTTTTAACATGATTATATTGATTATTTCTCTAATATTGAACTATCCTTGCATCCCTAATATAAATCCCACTTGGTCATCATGCATAACTTCTAGGATGAATTGCTGTAAACGGACAGGATTTTATTTAAAATTTTTAATCAATATTCATTCATATTGGTCTATAGTTCTCATTTTGTGTTTTATCCTTCCCTGGTTTAGATATCAGGACTATATTTGTTTCATGAAAAGATTCTGTATGGTTCTTTCTTTCTCAACTTCTGTAAATAATTTGTGTAGTATTGGTACTTATTGTTCTTTAAAAGTTGGATAGAATTCTCCTGTATGCACACATATATATGTATACAAATTTATACATATACACAAATATCATGTCTACAATAATGTAAATGGAAAGAATATTGACCAAACAACTGAAAATGAATGCTATGATTAACTCTGAGGGCTATCTCATCCAATTGGCTAATATGACAAAAAAGGAAAATGATAAATGTTGGAGAAGATGTGGGAAAATTGAAAGACTAAGGAGTTATGAACTTATCCAACCATTCTGGAGAGCAATTTGGAACTATACCCAAAGGGCAACCAAACTGTGTATACCCTTTGATCCAGCAATACAGTCTGTGTCCCAAAGACATCATAAAAAACTGAAAAAGACCCATATGTACAAAAAATATTTATAGCAGCTCTTTTTGTGGTGGCTAAGAATTGGAAATTGAGGGATATCCATCAATTGGGGAATGGTTGAACAAGTTGTGGCATATGAATGTAATAAAATACTATTGTGCTATAAGAAATGATGAGCAGGCAGATTTCAGAAAAACCTGGAAAGTCTTACATGAACTGATGAGTGAAATTAGCAGAACCAGAAGAACACTGTACAGAATAACAGCAACATTATGCAATGATAAACTTTTATAGACTTAGCTCTCCCCAGCAAAACAATGATCTAAGACAATTCCAAAAGACTCTTAATGGAAAATGCAATCTACATCCAGAATAAGAACTATTAAGTCTGAATGCAAACTGAAGCATACTATTTCCTTTTTTTTCCCCTTTCTTGTGGTTTTTCCTTTCTGTTTTGACTCTTCTTTCACAACATCAATAATGTGGAAATATGTTTAATATGATTATACATGTATAGCCTATATCAGACTGCTTGCTATCTTGGAGGGGGTAGGGGAAGGAATGAGGGAAAAAATTTTGGAACTCAAAATCTTATAAAATTGAATATTCAAAACTATCTTTACATATAATTGGAAGAAATAAAATAACATTAAATCAAAAAATTAAGAAAATGAATCTACAAAGTTAGAAGGGTAATGAAAGGCTGGTAAGCAGGCATCAGCATGACTGGCTGATGCAATATTGTACTGGAAGAGGCTGGGGAGCCTGCATCCAGGGAGCTATGATGGCAGGTAATGCAAGTGCCTTGGAAAGATCCAGAACAAGCATAGACTTTCTGTAACTGGTTCCAGTCTGCTAGCTATGTGATAGACTGTGTAAGCAGAACTGGGGTACATTCAAAAGGCATTTATCAGCCAGAGCTGGCACCTCTGGTCTGACTCCTTCCTGCCTGGCTCTGTTCCAATAGTGGAAGAGAAGCAATGCTTTAAAGGGGAGAAACCTCAGGTATTCCCAGCCAAGGCTGATATGTGGCCCATGAATATAGTCCTCACTGTTTTTTTTCTATTTTAGGTGGTTTTGCAGCTAATCAGTCCAGCATCCAGCACCCAAGAATAGAGGAGATATTTTCTGGACCCAGTCCAGCAATAGCCAAGATGTGAACTCATCCAGAAGTAATACTGCATTTATACGTAAATCTGGTAGGGCCATTGCCATGTAGAAACTGTTTAGTCCATTATCCCTAGGGCCTAACTTGGTATAGGAGACAGCATGCCCCTGAGGTGTTGAGGGCAAAATTTCTGTACTTTTCTAACACTATATGCTAAGTAAATATGCCTTTGTAAAAGTCAATTGATACGAACTGGTTAAAGGTAACTGGAAAGTTAAGTGTTGGCAGCTAATAGTGGAATGTACACCTCAAAGATGTGACATGAGCTGATACCATTACAGAAAGACAACTCAACAACTCAAGGAGACCCCTAGAACCCTGAGGGGGAAATGTAGCCAGTCTGGCCCTGAAAGAGTAAAGCCAGAGTCGATCACTACATAAAGAACAAGCTTAGCCACCAAGAAGATACATGAAAAGTCACCTCACCCCATTCCTTTGAAGGGAGCTTGGGGGTTTGGGGTGTGGTCCCCCCCAAAGTTATGGAACATTGAACATATTTTTTTCAATGTCTTGATTATCTTGTTTGTTCCTTTTATCTTCTTCCTCTTTTTCTATCTTAAATTCTTTGTTAAAAAGGGATGGCTCTCTAAAGGAGGCAGAAGAGGGGAGGAAGAAATTTAGGTGATGTAAAAAGAAAGGATATCAATGCAATTTACCGTAAAATAGAAACCAGTTCAATACTGAAACTACATGGTTTCAATATTGGGTGCTTCATAGCCTTGTCTGATTCATCCTTCCCAGATTTGGTTACTATTCATTGCACTATCCTCCTTATATTGAAACACCTCACACAGGTGTGAATACGGTTGCAGACTCCCTGTCTTGTTCAGGTATGTTTGTCTTGACAACATAAGTGGGGCAGGGACCTTTTCCTTTTATCTCTGTATTCCTAGTACTTAGCATAGTGCCTAGAACATGTCATTGTTGTTCATTCATTCAGTTGTATCTGACCCTTCATGATCCCATGGACCACAGTACACCCATACTGTCCAGGTGGTTCTTTTGGCAAATGTACCAGAGTGGTTTGCCATTTCCTCCTCCTGTGAATTAAGACAAATAGCAGTTGAGTGACTTGTCCAGGGTCACCTGGCTAGTATCTGAGGCCACATTTGAATTCAGGCCTTTCTGACTCCAGGCTCAAGTATTCTATCCACTGAGTCACCAGCTGCCTCATAGGAGATGCTTAACAAAATGCTTTTGGGTTAAATTGGATTACATTGTAAACATCTTGGTTGTTCCCGGGAACCCTAGCCTTTTATGTCTTTTGAAACCACACTTAGGATTGTCTTGCACCTGAGGTCCTTGCCTTTCTTTCCAATCCCCATTGTTGTGGGTTATATTTGAAAAAGAAAATAATTGTGTCTTCCTGCCCTTCCTCCCTGAGGAATAGGACCCAAAGTCAAATTTCTCATTTCTTAAAAACTCCCAAATGCTTTCCAGTTACATTAAGTACATAATGGCTAACACTGGGGCACAGTGAAGCCTGCAATAGCTTCCCGTGACCTAAATTGGAATCTGCTCCAGATCAAGTTGAAGCTCATTTTTTAATGGGCAGTCATCCAGACCACAAAAACCGCCACAGTTCACAGACGGTTGCTGTGTAGCTTCAGTGTTCAAGGATATGAGACCTCTGAGCATGATTTGTTCTACAGAATTTACAGCAAGGGAAAAAACCTCCCAATAAACTCTGTGTAAGGTTAGAATAGATTACCCCCAAGCCCAGTGGGTCCTCTATAGCCAGCATTCTGTCAAGATAAAATTCTGCTTAGTGGTTTGTTATCTGAGATTCTAGGACATATGACATAGGAGTCACTAGTAGGAATTCCCTTTCTTCTTGGTAGGTTAGGCCATCCCAGCTCTGAACTGTATCCATTGCTTTTCTTGTCTGCTTTAGAAATATCAAGTAATGCCTCTGGATGGAGGTGGAATAAAATAGCACATAGGCCTGATCCATTTTAACAAACTTTCTTTTACACAGTCTGAAAATGTAGCACTTGAGGGTGGGGAGTGACAGAGGTGGGGGGAGTAAATGCAGCCTAGATGAGAGGAATGATTCATCAAGAACATATGAAAATCTTGACTATCCATTTCTTTCTGCCCAGAATGAAATTTAGAGGCGCGCATGTGTGTGTGTGTGTGTGTGTGTGTGTGTGTGTGTGTGTGTAGTTTTAAGGCTAAGTTAATGTACCCAACAAAGCAAAGGCCTCCAAATCATTCCATCAATATGGTTAGAAGTTTTTATTTTTCTTTTTTTTCTCCAAAACAGTACGTAAATCTGATTTTGATAACAGATTTTCCATAAATGTTAAGCAGTGATACCCAATGATTCTGTGGCATGTCAGGGGATTTCCAATGTTCTCAAGAAGAACAGGAAGTTCTAAAAAACAAGCCAAACAAACCAATAGAAATCAAATGTAAGTTCACTTTATTAATTTTTAAATGTGCTATACAATACTTTGACAAGTATTGTATTTGACAAGTATTTGACAAGTATTGACAAGTATTTGACAAGTGCTATACAAAATTTTGACAAGGAAGAATGTGTGTGGGTGTACATGCAGGGGGGGGGAGCAGAGAATTTGTTTAAAAAACAAATTTTTAGACAGTGAAGAATCAATAGACTAGAGAGTCAGAAATGCTACCTGAATGACATTACAATTTTAAATTACAGGAATGACATGGTAGCCAACATCAAAATGCCTTAAATTAGTGTTAAAATTTGGGCTATTCACAAAAACCAAGTACTTTCTTTTAAAAAAATTTATTTAGTATTTTATTTTTTCCCAATTACATATAAAAACAATTTTCACATTCTTTTTTTCAAATTATGAGTTCCAAATTGCATCCTTTCCTTCCCCCCGCATTGAGAAGGAAAGCAATTTGACATAGGTTATACATGTGTAGTCATGCAAAACACATTTCCATGTAAGTCATTCTGTGAAAGAAAACAAACAAAAAAACCACAAGAAAAATTTTTACAAATTAAAGAAAATTATCTTTGATCTGCATTCATACTCTACTAGTTCTTTCTCTGGAGATAGATAGCACCTTTCATCATAAATTCTACAGAACTATCCCAAGAATAGTTGAGTTATTCATCATAGATCATCATATGATATTGCTGTTACTGTGTACAATGTTCTCCTGACTCTGCTCATTTCACTTTGCATCAGTTTGTGTGTCTTTCCAGGTTTTTATGAGAGCATCTTGTTCTTCATTTCTTAAGGCATAATAGCATTTCATCACAATCATATACAACAACATGTTCAGCCATTGACAAATTGATAGACATCCCATCAATTTCCAATTCTTTGCTACCACTAAAAGAGCTGCTATAAATATTTTTGTACACATAGGTCATTTCCTTTTTATTTTTTATCTCTTTGGGATAAAGACCTAGAAGTGGTATTGCTTCATTAAATGGTATGCATGGTTTTATAGCTCTTTGGGCATAGTTTCAAATTGCTCTCTAGAATGGCTGAATCAGTTCACAACTTCACCAATAGTACATTAGTGTTTTAATTTTCTCACATCCTCTCCAACATTTACATTTTCCTTTTCTGTCATATTAGCCAATCTAACAGGTGTGAGGTAGTAGCTGAGAATTGTTTTAATTTGCATTTCTCTCATTAATAGTGATTTAGAGCATTTTTTATATGACTATACATAGCTTTGACTACTTTGTCTGAAAACTTGTTTATACACTCTGACCATTTATCAATTGAGTAATGGCTCTTATTTCTATAAATTTAATTCAGTTTTCTGCGTGTTTGAGAAATGAAGTCTTTATCAGAGAAACTCATTGCAAAAAAATTCTTTTTCACAATAGTGATTACTATGTATTTCCCTCCATCCTATTTTCCCCCTATTCTTTTTTTCCTTTTACCCAGCTATTCTCAAAAAGTGTTTTTCTTCTGATTTTTACCTTCCCTAAACTGCCATCCCTTCTATCACCTTCCCCTCACTCCTTTCTCTTAGTCCTTTCCCTTCCTAATTTCCTGTATGGCAAGATAGATTTCTCCACCCAACTGAGTGTGTATATTATTCCCTCTTTGAGTCAATTCCAATGGGAGTAAGGTTCATGTGCTCCCCTCCCCATTTCTTCTTCCACTGTAAAATCTCTTTCAGGCCTCTTTTATGTCACATAATTTATCCAGGGGTGAGGAGTCTGCAGTCTCAAGGCCACATGTGGCCTTCTAGGTCCACAAGTGTGGTCCTTTGCTGGAATCTAAACTTCACAGAATAAATCCTCTTAATAAAAAGATTTGTTCTGTAAAACTTGAACTCTGTCAAAAGGTCACACCCAAGGACCTAGAAGGCCACATGTGGCCTTGAGGTCTCAAGTTCCCCACCCCTGTTTTACCTCATTCTAACTCTCCCCTTTCCCTTCTCCCCGTGCATTTTTCTTTCTCATCTCTTGATTTTATTATTTTAGGTAATCATACCATCACATTCAACTCATACCTTTGCTTTCTGTTTATCCATATTCCTTCTAAGTGCCCTAATAATGACAAAGATTTTAGGAATCATAAATATCATTTTCCCATGTAGGAATATAAAAAGTTTAACCTTATCAAATCCCTTATGATTTCTCTTTCCTGTTTACCTTTTCATGCTTCTTTTGCATCTTGCATTTGAAATCAAAGTTTTTTATTCAGCCCTTGTCTTTTCATAAGGAATGCTTGAAAGCCCTCTATTTCATTGAATATCCATTTTTCCCTATGAAGTTTTATACTCACTTTTGCTGGGTAGGTAATTCTTGGCTGTAATCCTAGCTCTTTTGTCCTCCAGAATATCATATTCTAAGCCCTCTTATCCTTTAATGGAGAAGACACTAAATCTTGTGTCATCCTGACTGTGACTCCACAATTAGCATTATCTCTTTTTAACTTCTTGCAGTATGTTTTCCTTGATCTGGGAGGCTGTAACGCCAAGCACAAGCAACTTCCAGTTTTGGATTACGAACATAGCAAATTCCACTTATTTGGTGACAGATTAAGGCAAAACATTCACAGAAAATCAAAATACAGCATGCACCATGTGTAACTCAATAATTTAGTAAGCCCTCAATTCAATCACAAAGTACTAAGGTCCAAGTACTCCACCCCTGGGCAGTACATTCATTTAGTCAATCACCAAGTCTTCTCTCTATTCAAGTGGAGATTAGTTTCTAATCATAAAAAAAGTACATTCATTTGGTCAGTCACAAAGTACAAAAGTCAAAAGTTTTCCACCCCTGAGTCACAACTGAATTACGATACCACCCATTACCACCAAGTACCCTCTGAAGAGGCAGGGGTAGGCCATTCACCCCTAGGTCACAACTAGGTTACAATATCATCACAGCATTCAATACCCAAGGGGAGATCTTTTCTTCATCTTGATCCCAGGCAAGTTCTCACCTGTTTCTGTTCCTGGGAAGACACAGCTTAACAAAGACACAATAACAAACATATACATTGCCAGTGTCCTCATCAATTCATTCTCTGCCTGTGAAATCAACCTAGACCCAACAACAAGGTCTGAGGAGTCAACACAAATCATCAGTACAGTTCTAGCACCCCTGAAAACATCAGCAAGACCCTCCTCCAGGATTTCTGTAAACGTACGAGAAGAAAATCCTCTTTCAGGGCTTCTGAAGCAACAGCAAGGTCCCAGGACTTCTGCAACAACAGCAACATCCTCCATCAGCAGATGAATCTGATAAAGCAACATCAAAACAGACAGAACAAATACTGGCACCATAGTCATGCTTCTTCCCAGTTCACTCCTCAGTTCTCGTTTCTCTCTCTCCAGCAGTAGCAGCAGCCTGCAGATGCTGGCTCCCAGAAGTTCTTCCAGACTCTCTCTGCTTGGGCCTCTCTCTAAATCCACGGCACCAGCTCCTCCCAGTTCAGCCCCCTCTCTTCACATCAACAAGTCCATCCTAGAAGTGGGATTCATAAGCTCTGGTTTTAACACAACCCGAAAACCAAGCCAATATAAGGGAATCTTTAAACTCTATTACCATTACAGAGGTCTGAAATTTGGCTATAACATTCCTGGGAGTTTTCATTTTGATCTGGATACCTTTCAGGAGGTGATTAGTGGATTTTTTCAATTTCCATTTTACCCTCTCATTCTAGAATATCAGGACAGTTTTCCTTGATAACTTCTTAAAAGATGAAGTCTAGGATCTTTTTTTTGATCGTGACAATCAGGTAGTCCAATAATTCTCAAATTACCTCTCCTGGATCTATTTTCCAGGTATGCTGTTTTTCCAATGAGTAATTTTGTTTTATCTTTTCATTGTTATGATTTTGTTCAATTGTTTCTTGATGTCTCATAAGGTCATTAGCTTCTACTTGCTCAATTCTAACTTTTAAGGAATTATTTTCTTTAGCAAGCTTTTGCACCTCCTTTCCCATTAGTCCAATTCTACTTTTTAAAGGAGTTCTTCTCTTCAGTGAATTTTTGCATATCATTTTTCACTTTGCCAGTTCTGCTTTTCAAGGCATTCTTTTCTTCATTGGATTTTTGTGCCTGTTTTACCATTTGGCCTATTCTATTTTTCAAGGTGTTATTTTCTTCGGTATTTTTTTGTGGCTCCTTTATTAAAGCTGTTGATTCTTTCTTTCATGATTTTCTTGCATCATTCTCATTTCTCTTCTCAAGTTTTCCTTTACCTCTCTTACTTGATTTTAAAAATGCCTTTTGATTTAGAGCATTTTTTCATATGCTTATAGATATCTATAATTTCTTCCTCTGAAAGCTGACTGTTCATATCCTTTGACCATTTATCAATTCCCTCCTAATCTTGGTTACATTGGCTTTATTTGCACAAAACTTTTCAATTTAATGTAATCAAAATTATCCATTCTGCTATTTTGTAATGCTCTCTTAATCTTATTTGGTCATAAAATCTTCCCTTCTCCATAAATCTGACAGGTAAACTATTACTTGCTCTCTCAGACTGCTTACAGTATCAGCCTTTATACCTAGATTGTGCACCCATTTAGACTTTATTTTGGTATGTGGTGTAAGATATTGGTCTATGCCCAGTTTCTGCCATACTATTTTCCAGTTTTCCAGCAGTTTTTGTTAAATAGGGAGTTCTTTGGATTTATCAAACAGGAGATTACTATAGTAATTGACTGCTGAGTCTCATATGCCTAATCTATTCCACTGATCCACTACTCTATTCCTCAGTCAGTACCAAGTAGTTTTGATGACTGCTGCTTTATAATACAGATTAAAATCTGATATGGCTAGGCCACTTTCCCTAGCATTTCTTTTAATTAATTCCCTGGATATTCTGGACCTTTTGATCTTCCAGATGAATTTTGTTACTATATTTTCTAGCTCTATAAAATAATTTTTTGGTAAATTGATTGGTATGGCACTAAAAATCACTACTGATTAGAGAAATGCAAATCAAAACAGTTCTGAAGTGCCACATCTCACTAGTCAGATTGGCTAAGATGACAAAACCGGAAAATGATAAATGCTGGAGAGGATGTGGAAAAATTGGAACACTAATGCATCGTTGGTAGAGTTGTGAACTGATCTACCCACTCTGAAAAGCAATTTGGAACTATGCCCAAAGGGCTATAAAAATATGCATACCCTTTGACCCAGCAATACCACATCTAGGGCTGCATCCCAAAGAGATCATACAAGTGGGAAAAGGATCCATATGTACAAATATATTTATAGCAGCTCTTTTTGTGGACATCAAGGGGATGCACATCAATTGGGGAATGGCTAAACAAGTTGTGGTATATGAATGTGATGGAATACTATTGTGCTATGAGAAATGAGGAGCAGACTTCATAATAACCTGGAGAGACTTATATAAACTGATGCTGAGTGAGGAGAGCAGAACCAGAACTCTGTACACAATTACAGACACATATGTCTGATGACTAACTTTGATAGACTGGGCTCCTCTCAGCAATACAAGGTTAGGAGACAACTACAAAAGAGTCATGATGGAAAAGGATATCCTCATCCAGAGAAAGATCTACAGAGTCTGAATGCAGACTGAAGCAAACTACTTGCTCTCTTTCCTTTGTGTTTTGTTTTGTTCCTTCTTTCTCACTGTTCACTCCATGGGTTATAACCCTTCTTCACAACTTGACTAATGTTTAATGTGAAGGTATTTCTAGAACCTATATTTGATTGCATGCTGCTATTGGGGGAGGGTACAAGAAGAGAGAGAAAAATCTAGAACTCAAGGGACTGTGGAGCTGAATGTTGTAAACTAAAAGTAAATGAATAAATTTAAAAAAAAACACCAAAAAAATGCTTTTTGAGCTCTTCCATGGCTTGAGATCAATTCATATTTTTCTTTGAGGCTTTGTATACAGGAATTTTGACTTTGTTGTCTTCTTCTGAGTGTGTTTTGATGTTGTCACCATAGCAACTTTCTATGCTCAGAAAATTTTCTGTTGTTTGCTCATTTCCCCACCTTCTTTCTTTGCTTCACAAGTGGAAGGGACACTGTCCCAAGCTTCAGGCTTTTTTGTGCAGATGTTTTCAGAGGTAATTCTGGGGCCTTGTAAGTTTTTGGCTCTCCCAAGATTGTATGATCTAGGAACAGGGATGTTTACTCCTCTCCTGTACTGCTGTGAGTAACCACAAGCACTCTTTTCAACCTTGAAAGTGTGACCAGAGTCACTGCTCTCCTACCACCTTAAGCTCTAATGTGCTAGTGCTCCCCCTGGCACTGGGACTAGGATCTAGAACTGTGACCCAGATCGAGGCATAGGCAATGCAACAGAACCGTGCCCCTGGTGCCAGCAAAGGGACCTTTGTAAATCTCCTGATCTGCTGTCCAATTCCCTTCCTGTCTGTGGGCTGAGAGGTTTGTAAACCATCACTGCCACCACTGATTCAGTTGCCCTGAGGCCTGCTCCTGGTTTGCTGGGGCTGGGTCTGTGCCGGGCTAGCTTGCACTGGACTGTGCTCCATTCTCACCCTGGTTCAACAGACCTTTCTTGCCAAACTTCTAAGTTGTCTTGGGCTGGAAAATTGTTTGACAAATGTGAATGCCTGGCTGATATAGGATCATTGATTCAGAGCTGGAAGGGACCTTAGAGGTCATGAGATAAAATTCTCTTATTTTACAGATAAGGAAATTGAGTATCAAGTCCCAATCTACTGAAATGATAAAATAATAATGTTTACATTTATTTAGTACTTTAAGTACTATATCTCTGGTGTGAGGGCTTGCTGAGCCCTTTTCATTCACCTTTGTGTACACTGGATCACCGATTCTCACCTGCAGCTCCAAGAAGCTGCAGCATCCACAGTGGCCAGATTCCAGTAAAATGTCATGGCAGACAGGCTAAACCAGGTTGAGAGTAACCAATAGCCCTCAAACAGGTTAGTGAGTTAGTTAGGGGGATGCCTACCCCAAGTATGTGAAGACTTCCCCCACTGGAAAGGGCAAATGAGAACAATTTGTTCCAATGGCCATGAAGGTGGCTGATGCAGGAAATGTAAGGTGCTTAGAGCTTGGTCAGGCTTTGAAGAATCCCAGGTCATCCACTGCAACCCAGAACATCGCCAGTCATCCTGACTTCTATCTCGCCATTGAACTTCAATGACTCTGGAAAAGACAGTAAGGCTGACAACTTCATGCAACTCTGCCTCACTTAAATTCAGTTCAGGTACAAGTCAAGCCATCACCTAGTAATGTCATTGGTCCTCTTTGAAAATGAAGGACAGACAACAAACATAATCTTCACAACAATTCTATGAGGTAGGAACTATTATTATCCCCACATACAGACAAAAACTGAGTCATAGGGATTTGAGCTAAATCTTGAAAAAAGGCAGGGGAGTTATGAGGTGACAAGGGAGAACATTCCAGGCTGGGAAATAGCCCATGAAAACGTACAAATCTGGGATAAACAGGACAGTGGATAAGGCAAGAAGGCCAGTGATACTGTATCATAGAGTATAAGAACAGTAAAGTGTAAGAACACTAGAAAGTTAGGAAGGGGCCAGGTTGGGAAGGGTTTTAAAAAGCCAAATAGAGGATTTCATATTTGATCCTAGAAGTGGGAGACACTGGAGTTTACTGATTTGGAACAGGGTTGGGATTGATGAACTTAGACCTGTGCTTTTACAGATGAAGAAACTGAGGCAAACAGCTTTGGCTCCTGAATGGAGGATGACTGGGAGTGAATAGAGAGTGGAGACAGATTTACCACCAGAAGGCTACTGCAGTAGTCCAAGCCTCGGTGAGGTGATGACGGTCTACTAGGGTGGTGGTTTTATGAGTGGAGAGAAGGGGATATAGATGATAAGTTGTGGTGGTGGAAATAATAAGACCTTGCCACAGAATGGATATGTGGGGCATGTGACAGTGAGGTATCCAGGATGATATCTAGGTCATGAGCCTGTGTTACTGGAAGAAGAAAGTAAGAAAGAGAGGAGAGAGGAGGAGGCAGGGAAGATCATGAGTGCTGTTTTGAACACGTTGAGTCTGAAAGGCCTACAGGACATCTAGTTTGCAATATCCAAAAGGCAGTTGGCAATGTGAGTTGGGAGTTTAAGAAAGATACCAGGGATGGATATATAAATCTGGAAATTATCTCTATAGAATGATCTTTGATCCCAAAGAAAATTATGAGATCAACAAGCAAGACAGTATAGTGTGAGCAGAAGAGCACAAGACAGACCCTGAGGTGACGGTCAGTGGGCATGACCCGAAGAAATATCCCTTACAGGAGTCTGAGAAGGAACAGGTAGGGAGAAGAAATAGGAAAAAGAAGGTCATAAAAACCAGTGAATGGAAAACAGACAGGAAAAGCTGATGAACAGTATCAAAGAATGCCCAAGTCCAGAAGGATGAGGACTGACCAAATGCCATTAGATTTGGCAATTAAGGGGCAAATTTGACAATTAATTGGTAACTTTGGAGAGCAGTTTCAGTTGAATGATGAAACAACAAGCAACACTGAAGAGGTTTTAGAAAAAGTGAGAGGAGAGGAAGTGGAGACACAGGTTGTAGGAGACTTTCTCAAATTTAGCCTTGAAAATGAGGAGATACAGGAGAAAGCTAATGGGAATGGATGGATCAAGTGAGGATTTGATTTTTATTTATTTATTCATTCATTCATCTGTTCATTTATTTATGTATTTACTTATTTAGGACAGAGGAGACAGAGATGTTTTGTAGACAGCAGAGAAGAAGCCAAAAGAGAGACTGAAGATTAGTGAGTATGGATAATAGAGGCAATAAGCTGGAGAAGATGGCATGGAATGGGAAATAAGGGGCATGTAGAGAAGTTTGCCTCAGCAAGAAAAGACACTTTTTCATAAGATAGGGGTGGAGGAGAGAGTTGGGGACGGTATCTGTGGGATGGGAGATGAGTAGGAAGAGAGAACACAGAGCTCTTGAGAAGGATCTCGAGTTTTGTTTTTCAGTGAACCATGAGGCCAAGTTTTCAGATAAGAGGGGAAGGAGGAAGAGCACAGGAAGTTTGAGGCATTTTGATTTTCCCTGTTCCACAGAAGCATCTAGAATCAGGTTAGTCACACAGGGAGCACTCAATTATTTTATGTTACAGGAATGTCTAATACTAGTGAAAACAGATCTTTTCGGATGGAATTCCTTGCTTCATATTCCTATTAAATGTTAAAATATTTGGATGACTACATAAGAGGGGACAACTAGGCAAAATTAGTCAGATAGTCTGTTTTAAAACACACTTTCAGAGGTTATGAGAAGTAGCTGAGAGTTGTGGGCTTGAGAAAAATCCCTGGGCCCTGCTGGCCCTTCATGAAATGCTCTCTGTCAGCCTTGTGGAGGTTGAATGCCTACTCTTGATTAATAATAATTTTAAAAATCAAATTATATCAAAATCATATGAAAATTAGCATACAACATTTAAAGCAAGAATAGGAAAAATTATAAAGAAAAAAAGGAAAAACCCACTAGAATATACTTTGAAAAGCGAATGCTTTCATTGGTGTGAGTATTTTTTCAATTGATATAAATTGCTGTCTTAAAGCTCTTTACACTTTAGGAAATGGCCTTGACAGGTTTTTGTGTGCAAAAAGATTCATGAATCAGTAATCCATCTTTTTTTTAAAGTGACTTCAAAACTTTATTTGAATATGTTTGTTGAACATTTTATTTTATTTAAAAAAATACTTATTTTTAACATTCTTTTCTTTTCGTTTTTGAGTTCCAAATTCTGTGCCTTCCCACCTCATCTATCCACTGAGAAGGCAAGCAATATGCTATCAATTATACATGTGAAATCATGCAAAACATTTCCATATTAGCCTTATTTCCAAAAAATGCAAGAAAATAAAGTGAGAAAATGATACTTCAAATTTCACTCAAAGTTCATCAGTTCTCTCTCTGGGGGTGGATATCATTTTTTTCATCTTGAGTTCTTTGGAATCTTTTTGGAAAATTGTATTGGCAGCTAGGTGGAGTAGTGAATAGAGTGCTGGGCCTGGAGTCAAGAAGATCTGAGGTCAAATCTAGCCTGAGACATTTACTAGCTGTGTCTCTGGGCAAGTTACCCCTGTTTGCCTCAGTTTCTTCATCTGTAACATGAACTAGAGAAGGAAATGGCAAACCATTCCAGTATCTTTGTCAAGAAAACCCCAATGGAATCATGAAGATTCAGACACAGATGAAAAATGACTGAATATTGATCAGAGCAGCCAAGTCTTTCACAATTGATCATCATTCCAATGTTGTTGTTACTGTGCACAATGATCTCCTGTTTCTTCTCACTTCACTTTGCATTAGCTCATAAAGGTCTTGCCATGTTTTTTTTTTTCCAGAACCATCCTACTCATCATTTCTTGTAGCACAATAGTAATCCATCACAATCATATACCACAACTTGTTCGGTCATTTCCCAACTGATAGGCATCCCATAGATTTCCAATTCTTTGTGACCACAAAAACAGCAGCTATAAATATTTTTGTATATATAGGTCCTTTTCCTTTTCCATTGATCTCTGAGATATAGACCTAGTCATGGTATTGCTGGGTCAAAGGGTATACCTAATTTTACAGCCCTTTGGGCATAGTTCTAAACTGTTTTCCAGAATGGATGGACCAGCACACAATCCCACCAACAGTTCAGTGGTCAGTCTTCTAGTGAAGAACCTCTATGAACTTAGTCTAGTCCTCAGAGAACAGATACTCAGTCCTATACTCAGTGGCCCAGATTGGTGGGATATATCAAAACTGTGCTCTGCTGGTATGGCTTTTGAGAATTCAAGCTCATGTCCAGGCTAAAATAAGACATTAGTGTAAGATTTCGGTGGAGACTACTTTAAAGCACCCATGCAAACACTGCAGCATGAAACTATACATATACAAAGCAAGCCAATATCATGATTCATTTATACACATACTCAGATATGTGCTTTTTTGCATATGTAAACCCTCATATAAATTTAAGTGTATGTCTATGTATATATACATTTGTATTCCCTTGCCCTATCCTCATACTGAAAAAAAGTTTCAA
>CM053590.1:182018089-182034317 GCA_028646515.1 Pseudochirops corinnae
CCCCCTCATGATTTAAGAATGCAAAAAAGTCCAAAAAATTTTTTTTCTATAGAGATATATAATCAAGAATTACTACAAGTTAATGCCACGAATACCAAAGTTATTCAATTGTACATGTGTACTTGTCGATTAGACCACCTTATTTAAATGTTGGGTTTTTTTCCTTTCTCTAAAAGGGAAGAAAGCTATTATCCAAGTCTAACAATCTGTCTACAACTGATGGATATACTCTTCTAAGAGTCTGTTTTTCTCTGTTCTTTCTTTCTTGGTTATCACAGAAACTAACCAACTGAATCAACAATTGAGTGGGCAATTGATGATTGACATATGTGGCCTTTACAGGCCCACCAACAACTCTCTGGGACAATTTTGTGGAGGGGTAAGCTGTTATGTATGGAAATATACCAGAACTCTGGTAAATTATTTCTTTGTGTGGCTTCATTAGTGGTCAGCTTGGGGATATTTTCTTTGGCAATGCAGGATCTATTAGGAGTTTTTTTTCTTTCTAGGCTCCCTCCTAGAACCCTTAGATGTTTAGATGGCTTTATCTGACATGTTTCTTTAGTTCTGAGATGGTAAAGAGAGGTCAAGAGGCCATCATTTATTCAACTATTTTTGCCAAAGTTACTCCTAACTAAAAGTACTTCTGACTCCTGTATTCTTACCTCAACCTTTTAGAATCCTGATTTTTCTTCACAGCTCAGCTGAGTTGCTACCTCCTCAGTGAAGCTTGCTCTGATTTATCTATTTATTAGGGCCCTTTCCTTTCTCAAACTACTAATATTAGATGGAGAAAGGTTTAATCAGGAGAAACCCTGGCCAGTTTAATAAGTTTCACAATCAACTTGATGATATTGCAGAATATGTGCTTTTATCATAAGGTTGTTTCTTGGTTTTTTAATATCTCCCATGAAACTAGACCTCTGTCCTTGCCTCTTGCTGAGGGGACACAGGGAACCCCTATGATTGGTCTCCAGTGACGGGGTTGCCTCAGCCCCAGGATGGGCTCTTGCTGAGGAACTGACCTCTGTGTAGTCTCTGAGAGTAAGCTGAAGACAATGTACTCCTTTGGGACCGTCTCTGCACACTTTCCCTTGAACTTTTAGGTTGAAATGTGAGGGAAGAAGTCTTAAAGGGATGTTTCTCATCTTCCTGTCCCACTCTCAGCACCATTAGAGATTTATAGATTTACAGTGAAGCACATGATAGGAGATGTACTTTCTCTTGACCTGAGAAGGGAATTCAAGGACACTGTTCCTGCAATCAAAACCTCTTCTGTAGGGGAGGATTTTTATTTCCCTAGGCAGCATGATTCTGGAACATAGCCTGCTGGCAGAGAAGGGAGATTTCCTAGGCAGCACCAGCTATGAAAATTGACTCATGGGTAATTCCCAGTACATGAGTTTGACAGTTCAGATATTGGCCTTCTGGAAGGGAGATTTCTTTATTAGCATACTTATCAGAGAAGGAAATGACCAACAGGAGGACCCTGTAGTCCAAAACAAAGGGCATATCTGTGATGGATCAGACAACCTGCACCTTGCTATCTACGATATTGCTGTGTATGACTTATATCATGCACATCTGAGGTTGTTCAGTAGTGTCTTCGCCCTTTGGGGGACTCTAATGAGAGTAATAGACTATTTGAAAGCTTTGGGTCCTGTATTTGTGAATCTTCTGCTCCTGTGGTGGGTGAAATAAAAACTATCTGGTACCTGATACTGTATACTGCGTATCTTTGTGAGAAGGCATTTTCTAGCCCATGTATGGAGAGACTCTAGATATGCCTAAGCTTTGTTTCAGAAATTTCTCCTACTTCCAAGGTTGGGGCAGCGCTAAACAAAGAAACTGACTCCTCTGTGGTCAAGTTCCAGAGATCAGATCCAGTCTATGTGACTCCAGAGTCCATTTGGCTGTGGTGGCCTGGGTCACAGTTACTCCACTGCACATATTGCTTATGGTGCTTCCCCCAGTCTTTCCCCTACAGAATGCACACTCTTCACATTTTATCTTAGACTTCCCAACACCCAGTAGAGCAGTTTGGTGGTTTAAAGAGAAGTTTGCTAAACTGAATTGTCGGTGCCAGTTATTATGAAAGATGCATACTTTACATATAATGGTCATTTTTGACTTATTTTTCAGACTACAGTGCCTTATGTTAGGGGGAAAATAAAACCTACCTTAGAAAACATAAATCAGGAATGTTGCCAAAGGATATCTTAGCTTTACAAAAGGATTAACTACTCAAGGTTCCTTGAAACTGAGTATCTTTGGAGAAAATTTTATCTAGTGATGTAACATATTTCTTTTCCCACTGGACTACCTAGAACAATATAAAATATTTGTTAAGCTATTCTTTTCAAAGAGGCAGGGGACTCTATTAGTTAACCAAGAAGACATCCAGAGACAGCAAACTTTTCCTTTTAATCACAGTGGAGTGGTGAAACTTCAAGAATGTCAGACAGTCAATTTCTTTGACAGCCCAGACACTTATTACTAAAAGGTTTTCTGCCTTTGAGTGGGAAAATGATACACAGACAAGCAGATAACTTGCAGAGAAATTATATGCCTATTGAATAAAATCAAGTAAGGGCTATTATGAAAAATTTTTATGATGCTTTATGACATTAAAAATACTTCAGGACAACCTTGACACTGAACTTGCATGCTTAAGGCCTAATAAACGTTAGGATGACTCAAATGAAAATCAAGCAATGTGCCTAATAAAGAAACCTGTAATCTTGGCTTTTTGAAGGAGTATGTGCCTCATCAGTTGTGGAGAAAGAAATTTCATTTTCAATTTTGTCAATAACTAGGACTGTGGGGCAGTGAGGTGGCACAGTGGATAGAGCACTGGGCTTAGAATCAGCAACACTCATCTTCCTGCCTTCAAATCCTGCCTCAGATTCTTACCAGTTGTGTGACCTTGGTCAAGTCACTTAATCCTGTTTGCCTCAATTTCCTCATCTGTCATATGAGCTGGAGAAGGAAATGGCAAACCATTATCTTTGCCAAGAAAACTCCAAATGTCATGAAGAGTTGGATATGACTGAAATGACTCAACAACAAGCTCTGTGTTCCTGGACAAGTTATAATATCTCTACATATTAGTTTCTTCTTCGAAAAAATGAAGGGGTTTGACCAAGATAACTTCTAAAATTCCTTCTATATTTTTGTGATTCTCCCCCCTACATGTATCTTACCACTCAAAGAGAAACTGTTACTCAGTTGCCCTAGTAAGAGAACAGTTAAATGATAAATTAGAAGAAAAATGCCCCAAATTTCAGGGTGCCTGTGACAATGAGAAATTAGGTCTCAGTTTTCAAGCCATGACTGAAAAATAGCTCTAAAAATGGTTTCTCTAGTACACCTGCCATCCTACTGTTAAAACACCAGTGGGCAAGATCTGGAGGTATGGTGGATAGCTAAAGTGGCTGCTCCAACCAACAAGTAGGTCACTCCAACTGCGGTCAGTCCATGGTGGCTCTGGAAGCCACCACTGACTCTTCAGTCCCATTCACCCAACACAGTCAGTGCTCAGCTTGCCACTGAGGGATCCTCCATGTTTGCAATGGTATATTATTATCTCACTTAAAATTCAGTTTCATTCCAAACTCAGCCCTTTTTACATTTCTTCATCACCTTAACTGCTAGTATCTCCGCCACCAAAATATCTTTCTTCATTTTGCATTTTTTATGTATTTGCACAGACATGTTGTCTAGCATTATAGAATGTAACTCCTTGAGGGCAGGAAAATATCACATTTTTGCTTATGTATCCTCAGTTCCTACAACAATACCTAGCACAGAATAGGTATTTAATGCCCACTGATTGACTGAGTCTACCTCCACTCTCATATTCACCCCTTTATCTTCCCCTACATTACAAACCATCCTAGTTCAGATCCTCATTATCTTGTTTGTACTATTGCAAAAATCTCTTAATTGGTTTCCCTGCCTCTAGCCTCCTCCTTCTCCAATTTAACTTCTAAACTTGAGCTAAATTGATGTTAGTAAGCCCAGTGTCTAACCATGCTCAAGAAACTTGAATGAATCTAACGACTTAGGATGAAGTAAGAATTTCTCTGCTAGATATTTAAAGCCCTGCATGATCTGTTTCCAACCCACCCTTCCAGGCTGTTTGTACATAACTTCCTCTGTGCACGCTATGTTCCAGTCCAACTGCATAAGTTACTATTGTCTGTACACAGTACTTTACCTTCTATTGTCACACTTTTGTCAGGCTACACCGAAAGCCTAGAAGTCTTTCACTCCAAATCTAAATTTCCTGGAACACCTGGGTTCCTTCAAAGCCCAGCAACTAAAGTGCCATTTACAGCACTATCTAAATAAGTGCTAGTTATTGTTACTTTTATAATTGAGTAGGCCTTTTCTGATACCTCTAGTTGGTAGTTGGCTCTTCCTCTTTCTCCCATCACTTTGTATTTTTCTGTAAATATGTATCCATTTTCCATATTCCCAGATATAAATACAAGGGCAGGGATGGTATTGCTTTTGTCTCTGTAACCTTAATGGGTAACACAATACCTGACACACAAAAGGAGCTTAATAAATGCTTCCTGACTGCCATGGCTCCTACAGTTTTTGAGGGTGGTTTGAGGTTGCCTTCTTTGGCCACAAAACTGGTAAAAATCAGAAAGCAGATTTGAAGCTACATCTTTTGTTTCCAAGTCCATTAGTCTACTCACTGTGTTATATCACCTCTTGACAGAAAGTGACATGTTCAAAATTGCCCAGTGAGTACCAATAGTAATGGATTTCTTGCAAAAAACCAATCCCTATGTGTCACTAGAGTTGGCAAATTCAGTGTCATCAAGTTTAGATTTGGAAGGGATCAGAATAGTTAATATCAAAAGTAAGGACTGTGAAGTCCAAAGAAGTTGGTTTTCCTGCAATCAAAATGGCAGATTTGGTGCTAAGATTCACATTCCTTGACGAATATCAAGTCCCTTGGTCTTTTCACTACACTGTGGATGCTTAAACTAAACTTTGGTCCTTTCCCCCCCCCCCCATTAAAGTCGTTAGGGGCATGGATTATATTTTTATTATGTATAAGCTTCACACAATGATTGGCATACCGTTTGTTTTTGTTTATATTTCTTAGCATATAGACACATTTAATTCAATTTCCTTATTGAACAAACACAATTTGGTTGGGTTTAGCATAATGGGCATAATTTTTTGTTAACGATAAATTCTATTTTGAGAAAGCAGACATATAGGCGGCTAGGTGGCACAGTGAATAGAGCACCAGCCCTGGAGTCAGGAGGACGTGAGTTCAAATCCAACCTCAAATACTTGACACACTTACTAGCCGTGTGATTTTGGGCAAGTCACTTAACCCCATTTGCCCTCCAAAAAAAAAAAGAGAAAGCAGACATATACAAATGCACAAAAACTCCAAGTATACTCCTTAGAACAGTTCAGCAAAATAGTACAAAAGAGTGATTGCAACTGAAAGCTCCTATACCTATATGCTTCTGTAATTTAGTTTTGTTGCTGTGTAATGTTTTATTTACATAGTTGTAGCTAATGTGTATATAGTTCTTCCTGAATGGCTTTCTTTACTTCATTACTTTATACAAGATTTTTTAGATGTCTTTGAATTTAAGTTTTAATATTTATTGTTTCTATTATTTTTACACAGCATTTTTTTCAGTCATCCCCCAGGACATGTAGTTTGTTTCCAATTTTTTGCTATTACAAATAAGGTCGCCAAGAAACACGTATTTATACAGACTGGCATCTTCTGCCAACAACCTCTTTGGAGGTATAAACCTAAGGATAGGATCGCTCAAAAGTAATGAAAAATTCTACAGCTTTTATTGGCATTCTGTCAATGTGGTGATGAAACCGATAAACACAACTATGACAGCTATCCCAAAAACATGTTGTAGAAACTTATTTCACAGAATTCATGTTGTTAATAAAAATCTCTTTAATAAGATTTCTTTATATTTGAAGAGTCTAATGCTACATATGTAAAGGAAAACTGTATTAGTTAAGTCACAAATTCTAATAGATATGCATAAAAACCAAAAGGAAACATCAGTCACTCAACCAACAAACAGTTACCAAACTCTTTCAGGTAGATGACTGTCTCCCAGCTGAAGGTTTACCTCACTAGAGGACTCCGGCAAGAATCCTGCCAACAAGGACGGAGAGAGAGAAACCCTTCCCTTGCAGCTCCCTCACCTCCCAAACCCTGACTGTTCCTTTACCTTTACACAGATGGACAATGGAAGGATCTTGAACTCCTGGGGGATATCCCTCTCTTGACATATAACCTAGATAATTTTAGTCAGTTTTTGTATGAACAATGGACACCCCCACCTTGTAAATCTCAGCTGGGAAAAAATCAGCACCAGGTGCTTTACCACAGGAGGGGAGCACAAAGCATTCAAAACCTCTTCTTCAGTCGGACATTTGACTAGAGAGGGATTGACTTTAACCTGTGGTAAAAGATCAATAAGTGATACAAGGATACTCTCAGGGTCTCTCTGAAGAACTCTGGAATTGGTCATATGACATGAGAGATGCTGACAAAGGACAACCCAGCATGATGTGCCCACATCAAAGAAGGAGTTGTACTCTGTGAGCAAAGCGGAACTAATCAAAAGAAACGTGAGATGCACAAATTAAGTGACATCTCCAGCCCAGGTCTTCACATGGACTATTTGTGCCCAACTTGTGGTAGAGCACTCCGAGCCTGTACTGGTCTGATCAGTCAGTCAGACACACTGTACCTTGACTCCAACATAGGGATGTCATTTTGGTCCTCTTCGAGAATGAAGGACAACAACCAATCAACCAATCAATCGTTTACTAAGTGCCACGCACTGTGCTAATTCCCACTGTGTGAGGACACAAAGAAAGGCACACCCAGTCCTTGCCCTCAAGGAAATCACATTCTAATGAGGTAGATGGCATGTAAGCAACTATGTATATACAAAATATATATAAGGTAAATGAAAGATTTTCTTAGGGGGAAGGCACTAGTGTTAAGGCATGTCTTTTTTTTTTTTTTTTTTGCTTTTATCTGTATTTACAGCGCTCTGAACAGTGCCTGGCATATAGTAAGCCTTTAATAAATGCTTTATGATTTGCCTTAACAATCATTCTGTGAGGTAGGCACTAAAAGTATTATTATTCCCATTCTACAGGGAGAAAACTGGGGCTTGGAGAGTGAAGTGATTTACTTATAGTCATTTCAATCATAAGTATCAGAGGCAGACTTGATCCCTAGTGTTCTGACCTTGAAGTCCAAAACATTTTATTCACTATGTCATCATTTATCACTAAGAGAAATCAGAGATGAGAATGGAATCTGCAAGTGAATCTGAATGACTCCTGGAAAATTTCTAGAATGTATTGTTAAATGAATGGTTAGTTAATATCTTGGAAAGAAGAGGTGATCATGAAAAGCCATCATGGCTTTATCATATATAGTTCATGCTAGAATAACCCTATTTCTTCTTCTTCTTTTTTAACAGAATGATTAGACCAAAAGATCTCAGCTTAACATTTCACAAAGATTCTCATGATATTCTTATGGAAAAGATGAAGACACATGAACTAGCCAATAGCAGAATGGAGTAGTTTGGAAATTATCTGAATATGAAACAAAGTCCATTCTCTAATGGTTTAATGTCCACTTGGGAAGAATTCTGGTGGAATGCTTCAGAGAATTCTGCTTGGTCCTTTACTCTTTAGTCTTTTTATCAATGATTAAGGGATAGGAATCATTTTTACCACGTTATCTACCTTTGACATAAGCTAGGGACAGCTACAATGGTATGGTGGAGGCAGGATTCAAGGGACAGGATTCCACAGCTGAAAACCGAAACAATTAGATTTGGAATGAACCTTACCAATCATCTAGTTTGCCTCACTTATTTTTACCATGTCGGAAACTGAGGACCAGAAAGGGGAAGGGAGACCAGAAGGTCTTGACAGACTGGATCGACAGGCCAAATCTAATAAAATGAAACTTAATAGGGATAAGTGTAAAGGCCTATATTTAGAATTAAAAAACTAACTTCAGTAGTGCAAAATATAGAAGTAGCTACATAAACCACATTATCTGTTCTCTACTCACCATCCTCACCTCTTCATGACAGGTGAGCTGCTGCTTCAATTCCTGGCCAAATCCAAACCAAGTCACCTCCCTGCTTTCCAGCTCCCCTTCTATGCTGTCTTCCACCATGAGGGAAAGGGCTGTCTTGCTTGTTTGATTAGCACAATTCCTGCCACAAAGTGAGTGGTCAGTCAGTTAATGAGCATTTTTCAAGCAGCTACTATAGGCCAGGCACTATGCTAAGTGCTGGTAAACACACACACAAAAGGAAAAGACAGCCCCTTCTCTCAGGAAGTTCACAATCTAATTGATTAAGTGTTTTAAAATGCTCTGTTTATCCATCTAGATATCATTTGGTTTGAAAAAGTTCGGGGATTTTTAGAGAACTGCATGCTACATGAATCAACAGTGGGAGACAACAGCTCAAAAGCTAATGAATCTTGGACTGCATTAAGAGAAACATAGGGTCTAGGAATAAATAGGTGATCGTCCTGGTGAATTCTGCCCTTATCAGACCCCATCTGTTTTCAGTTATAGATGCCATGTTTTAAGAAGGACAGTGTTAAGCTAGACAGCATCCAGAGGGCAAGAAGGAAGGTGTAGGGCCTCAAGTTGATGCATATGAAAGACTGTCTAAAGGAACTGGGGATACTTAGTCTAAAGGAGAGAAAACGTTAGGGGATGATATAACAGCTGCTTTCAAATACTTAAAGGATATTATTTAGAAGAGGAAAAAACTTGTGGTGGTTGGCCCTAGAATGTTACATATCTCAAAGAGGCATATTTAGGCTAGAGGTAGGGAAAAAATTTTCTGTAAAATTATAGCTATTCAAAAGTAAAATAGGCTGTTCTGGGAGGTAGAGTACTCCCATTCACTGGAACAAAGGCTGGGAACATTGTGTAGTCTTCCAAATGAGACTGTTCAAAAACGTTCGGCCTAACCATCCACATAGCAAAAACCACATGGATACAGAACGCTGATGTCAAAGCCATAGTTAAGCAGACAATCCACAAGTATGGCTTTGTCCATAGACACACACTATATACACACACAAATATACATATACCATATATATATGCAATATCTTGGACAGCCTGTGCTGTCCAATGAACTGGGGGCAGACAACAACTGAACTGGAAGAGAAGACTGAGGTATTTGGAACATTTTATAGCACTCTTAATGACACCATGTTGCTTCTTTTCCTTGAAAGACCTATCTTTTTTCTACCTATATTTTTTCACTGATGTTATATTGATATGAAGAGAGGACTACAACACTCTCCCAAAAATTACAGCTATAGGTTTCTCAAAAGGTAACGAGCAGGTATATGGTAGGCACGAGTAGGCTACAACCTACTACCAGTGAAGAACTACAAAGGATAACTGGTATAAAATATATTAATAAAGAAATGCTTAACTGGAAAAGAAAAATGAACTGTTCATAATAGCGAGAGCAGAGAGTGAGAGACAGTAGGCCCATTGTGTTTTACTGTAATGGTAAAAGATGCAGAAGAAGGTCTCCTATATGGTGGGCAGATACTTCCTGAAAGATTTAGGGGAGGACATGGACAAGAGTAACACATGATGAAAAAGCTTGGATGAAACCAGAAAGTCATCAAAATATCACCATTTAAAAAATATGTTAGAATTTCACAATAACAGTTGTTAAGAGGAAAAAAATTCTTGAATTAAGGTTTTCCAAGGTATAGTGAGATAGATAAGTTACTATATCCTTGGAAGAAAAGAGAGGAAAAGAAGGAGGAAATGGGATGATACTAATTTGATCAATGGTAAGAAATAAAAATTCTGAGTGTGGATGAACAAGAATTCAATCCCATTCATTTTATAGATGAATTAATGGATGGATGAAAAAAAACCACAGTTATTGAGTGCTTACTTTGAGTTAGGCACTAAGCCAGGAAAGTATTTGGAATATAAAAAAAAATGAGGCAGTCCTTACCCTCAGGGAGCTTATATTTTAATGGGAAGAAACAATACATATTAGGGAATGGCTACTAGGGAAGTGTGTTAGTTTGGGTTAGGGGTGGGGAACCTGCAGCCTTGAGGTCACATGAGGCCTTCGAGGTCCTTGGAAGCAGCTGAGTGAATTTTACAGAACAAATGCTTTTATTAAGGGGATTTGTTCTCTGAAGTTCCCCACCTCTGGCGTGGGAAGTCAAAAGGGTAGTAATTTAATCCACAGGGCATCTGCCTGATGAACCCTTTCCTCAAACAACAGGAGTATTGATGTGATTAAAGGGCTCAGAGCAACAGGCAGAAAGCAGCATCAGGGAGAACAGTATGGATGGCAAAAGGGGCAGATGGCAAGATGGCCAAGGACTAGTTCAATTATTACATGGAATGTGAATCATGGTTTGGTCAGAGGCCAATACAGCAGGCTGGGAGGGTTTGTATTTACTTACTCACAAATCAAGACAGCTTAGCTCCAGTAGGCTTTAGGAAGATGGAGGGACTTGATCATGGTAAATATCTAGAAGCAGAACCTAGGTTTTCCAGGTTAGCCAGATACTAGTTTCCATTGTATTTTGCTCTCCTTTTTGCTTTTAGGAGAGGAGCTTTATAACAGAAGCCTATTTTAACAGTGCATTCACAAAGAATATAATGTTTTATCCCCTGAGAAGAAAAACAAAACCCGAGGACAGAGTTAAATTAAATATATTTTTCAGAAATGAATTAAATTAATCACATTGTGCATTTCCTCCCAACACAAACATTTAAAGCTGACCTCTACTGGCTCTGTGCTTCACTTGTATTTCTAGGCACCACACTATTTGCTTGATGTGCTTTCATGGGAATCATCTGTCTCACTTTTTTTCCACAAAAATTTCTCATTTGATTTCCAAAGAGGCATTTCAAGCTCTTCATTTCTTTTAGTGGATGTAATATGGGGTGCTTTTTCACACAACATCTCTATTACTGCCAAGTCGGTGAATTTACTAAGACTGTCATCATTCTGCTCATTCAATATGTCCCAGAAATCCCTTGGCCGCGACTTTGCTTTTTCCACGGGCTTTGAAAGAGCTTTCCTTGGCAACTGTGTAGAACTGTTCCCGTGACTTTTAAAGAGGTCATCAAGAATAGAAGTGTCACCAAGTAAGTCTACCACAGCGCTGTCCTCTAACGTTTGGTTTTCTATCTTTTTGTTTTCAGATTTCAAAAGAAGTTCGCGTCTTGAACAGTCTGTTCTTGTAAAGTCCTGTTGGTCCTTAATAGTATTTACTAACATTCTCTTCCATGTTTCAGATTTCCTGTTTAAGGAGCTGGATACTGAAGCATCTTTGAATGCTTGGCTCTTTTTCCCACTGACAATCTCTTGGGTAAAACCACTGGGTAGTTCCTTGGTTTCTGCATAATTACACAAAACTACTCCACAGGAATCATCAATTTGAAACTTATTTACTTTTCCTTTACGCCTTTTTGGACTGTAAATTTGTACATTCCCACTTGTAGAAACTTTAATTGCCGAGGGATCAGAATCTGATGGTCTTTTATCCACCAAAGATTTTTTCTTTCTAGATTTCGTCTGAACATTTTCTCCTTTCTCATTGTCAGATTTAATCAGTTCTGAATCATAATCTGCAAAAAATTCTTTTACCTCTGGATACCTGGAAGTATAGAAATCTCTCAGCATTTCCTGTCGTTCTTCTGATGTAGCACTTGTTATATGTCTAGCAAATTCTTCCACAGAAGATGAACTGAAGAAAGAAGCCATTTCTTCAAGCTGTTTCCTGTAGTATTAATGAACAAATCATTGATTATTTTTCTTTTTCTTTTACTTTCCAAGGGAGGCAGAGCCATTAATAGCATATAATTTAGGAAAAGGAATGTGATCTTTTCAATTTAATCCACAAAGGTCTAAATTCTGCAATAAACAGTTATTTTTTTTAATTGACAGAAGGATATCAAATGGTATCATAACTAGAGTCAAAAGGTAATCTCTCCTTAAAGTCAATGGGAAAAAAATTTTGCTAGCAAATATTCCCAAAGAATTATGGGCTTCCACCATGTCATTCATATCAGTCTGGCAATTTCTGACATGAGATAATATGCATTTAAAAAATATATTTTAAAGCTACATTATACTAAAGTCTGGGGCAGCTAAGTAGCACAGTACATAGAGTGCCAGGCCTGGAGTCAGGGAGACTTATGTCCCTGAGTTCAAATCTGGCCTCAGGCACTTACTACCCTGGGCAAGTTGCTTAACTGTTTGCCTCCGTTTCCTCATCTGTAAAAATGAGCTGGAGAAGGAGATGGCAGACCACTTCAGTATCTCTGCCAAGAAAATCCCAAATGAGGTCACAAAGAATTGAACACAGCTGAAAGTCATTGAATAACAAAAATAGTTCACTCCTAAGAAATGCAATGGCTAAAATTCCAAAGGCACTAAGCTAAGTTAGTCTTAATGTTATTAACATTATGGGGAAAAGATTTTAACTTTATCTCTTTCAAGTGCCACAAACGCACCCTGTTATTTCAACATATTTATTGATAACTCTAAATATGAGGTCTTTCAGCATCTATCATCTATGTAATTCTTTTGCCTAATTTATTAAAGAGAGTTATAAACTCTCCTGATCAACAGTGCTACTAGTAGGAGTAAGAATTCCAAGAAAAGCATGTGAAAAATATATTCTTAAAAATCGCCATC
Organism: Pseudochirops corinnae; assembly: GCA_028646515.1. Taxonomy (NCBI): domain Eukaryota; kingdom Metazoa; phylum Chordata; class Mammalia; order Diprotodontia; family Pseudocheiridae; genus Pseudochirops; species Pseudochirops corinnae. The sequence goes on from CM053590.1 coordinate 182,030,857, forward strand.
GATGATGATAATGATGATGATGATATAGTCATATTTATGTATGGGTACATAACTTTCCACGTCAACACTCCTTTTCCCATTAAAAGTAGCTTTTATAGTTTCCTTTTCTCTTAACTGTAATTCCAATGCCATTTTCACAAGGACATCCACTTTCGCTTATTTATCTTCAGTCTCTGTATCACAAAAGTTTCTGGTACAAGTGGAAGTATATCAGTACATTCTTCTACATTTCCTAAAACCTGCCTGCTGCTTTCCCCTGCTGTCTCAGCAATTTTGCATCTTGATCAGAATATTTAACAAGGCAGATGCAAGTTCCCAAACTTCCATTCTGGACACTAGCAGTGCTCTTATTGGAGATTCAAAGCAAGGAAGCAAACGAGGCCTTAAAAGGCTCTATTTTTCATTTCACGTGAAGCAAATGGAGAGTGAGATTATTTTGTTTATTAACCACATCCAAATCCATTTTCATGGACCTTCTAATAAATATTTGTGCATGTGAAGATTAAGTGATTACTTGGCACGATGAAGCGGCAAGGTTAGATGCCGATGCCTTTATTTATCCACAAACTTGGTATTGTCTCCAGAGCTGCTAAATAAGCTTCACGTTTACTGTGCCAAAAAGATGACCTCAGCTGTAACTTGACAGTTCTTCTATCTCTAGAAGAAGAAATGGCTCTGATCCTATGTATTCTGGAGATAAGTATATATGCTCACTGGGTATGATACTACATTCTACAAAATGAGTTATGATGAAGAACTTAGTTTCATTTCTGCCTTTATCTAACTGGACTCAAGGCTGCTGGTCTTAAAACTACATTCAGTAGGAACCGAATGAGCCACAAGCCACAATCAGGTTGTTAGCCTCTTAACTCTGGGAGGAGTTACCAGGTTACCGCTCTGGTGGTATCTCAAGAGCCTCTTACACAAACAGACTGAAGCTAACTGACTCTAGGGTCATAGGACTTAAAGCTAGAAGGAACCTCAGAATTAGTTTAGTTGAACAACCCAATTTAAGGCCCAAGTGGTGAAATGTCCTGAATTAGCCCAAATAGGTGCTAAGTAGCAGGGATTTAATGCTTTGACCTTAAATCCAAGGCTCCTTCCCCTATACCACCTTTCTCCCTTTCAAATGTCCTTTCATATAGTTAACCCACCCCCCACCCCTAAAAAAACCAAAACACCACCACCAACGTATCAGAAGCGGTTTGATCATCAATACCAAGACTCCAATTTTGCTTGTTCTTGTTTTGGGGCAAAAATAGAATGGAGCTAAACGTGCTCTGCCTGTATGCCTCTTTCTGAAGCGAAGTGGAAGTGAGAAGGTGACTTAAAGAGCAGTACAAACTCCCCATAATGGTATATCCTGGACTGCAAGGTACCTTAGAGGTCATCTAGTTCAGTCCCCTCATTTTATATATTAGGCAACCCAGTACCAAAGGAGTGAAGTAGCTTATCACAGGTACCATACTGCGGACAAGAAGAGGTGGCAGGAAATGTACTGACATCTCTCCTCTTTGTTTCTTGGTTACAAATCTCCTCAAGGAAGTGAGGAAGGAAACAAGCATTTATTAAGTGCCTACTATGTGCCGGGCCCTGTACTAAGCACTAGACATGTATTATCTCATTTTATCCTCACAATAACCCTGGGAGGCAGGTCTTAGTGTTATCTTCACTTTACGGTTAAAGAAACTGAGGCAGACAAAGGTTACATGACTTGCCCAGGGTTACACAGCTAACTGTCTGTGTCTAGGTCTTCCTGACTTTTGGCCCGGCACTTTATCCGCTGCCTCAGGTGTCTATTCCTCGAGTAGAGCAAACAAAAGCTGAAGAGAAAACTCTTAGTGTGGCTGATGTTTTTCAGTGGTGCTGAGCTAAAGGCCCAGGGCTAAGGGATTGAACAGAGGTGTCAAACATCTGGCAGGCATTCCACAGTGCTGCCTGGACCACATTAAAATGCATCTGGGAAATATTTAACAAAATAATTAAAAAATACAATAAAATGTAGATAACATTAGTAAACTACAGAGATACAGGGCAGCTCAGTGGTGCAGTGGATAGAGCCCTGGGCTTCGAGTCAGGAAGACTCTCCTTCCCAAGTTCAAATCTGGCCTCAGACACTTATTAGCCGTGTGACCCTGGGCAAGTTACTTAACCCTGTTTGTCTCAGTTCCTCATCTATAAAATGGGCTAGAGAAGGAAATGGTAAACTACTGCAGTACCCTTGCCAAGAAAACCCCAAACTGGGGTCACAATGAGTCAGACATGACTAAAACAACTCAACAACAACAAGATATTCTTGTGTACAGATTAGTGGCCTTTGTTTCTATTTGAATTTGACACCAATGCCTTAGAGGTTGGTTAAATATACAGTCACTGTCCATTGTCAATTACTGCCCACTAATTACTTAGAAAATATCCAATAAGTCAGCTCCAAATCCATGTATGAATAACTGTGCTGGAGAGGTGTGGCCTTGCAAATCTGTCTTTAAACTATAAAACCATCTTGCAGTACTATTAGGCAATTTGTTCATATTTGGATATATTCTATTCATAACATTAAAAATAAACTAAAAACATTAAAAGAACATTAGATCTATTTTAATTTAGAAAAAAATCAACACTATTCTCAAATATTCAGATTCCAGATATGGACAGAATTCAAAGAATCTGGACTTTTGACAAAAAGTTCTAGATTACTTGACAGGATTTATTCAACACCTTATTTTTTCAATATTCAATTCCATTTTTGTCATCTGACCTTCGGATTCCTTTTGGAGTTTCTCCCATTATGAAGGTGGTCTGGTTCACGTGGTAAACTTCTTTCTTTTTATAAATCACAGGATTTGTAACGTAAAGGGGAAGCGAGTAGTTTTCTTCACTTGGCTGCTGTCCTTTTGTAAGAATCTTTGTATAGGAATCTTTCTTTCTCCTCTCACATGTCTAAAATAAGAAAAGACACAAATGTCTAAAAAAAGGACATTATATCTTTTTTTGCTTCCATTTTTCATGGAAGAATTTTATTTTCCTCCCTGCAACAATCAAATGCTTAGGAATACATATATAACTGAAACTGTGTATGATTTTAACCTAGCTTTGACCCTGTCCCTTTTCAAAGAGTGGGTGCTTCTAACTACCCTTCCCCCCAACTTGCCCTCCCCTCCATCATCCCCCTCTCTCCTACTCTCCTGTAGGGCGAGATGCCCTATTAGTGTGTATGTCATTCTCTCCCTAAGCCAAATTCGATGAGAGTAAGGTTGACCCATTCCCTTTTGCCGTCCTGTTCTTCCCCTCCATTGCAACAGTTTTCCCTTGCCTCTTCTATATGAGATAATTTACCCCATTCTGTCTCTCCCCATCTCTTCTCATTATATTCCTCTTTCATCTCTCAATTTCATCTTTTAAGTATCATCTCTTCCTATTCAATTGATCCTGTGCCCTCTGTCTATGTGTACCTATACACA
>CM053590.1:182034817-182077045 GCA_028646515.1 Pseudochirops corinnae
TTTGAGATTTTTTTTCCATCTGGCAAATTCGACTTTTTAAGGCATTCTTCTCCTCATTGGCTTTTTGTGCCTCTTTTGCCATTTGAATTAGTCTATTTGTAAAGGTGTTATTTTCATCATTCAGGTTGTTGACTCTCTTTTCATGATTTTCTTGCATCATTCTCATTTCTCTTCCCAATTTTTCCTCCACTTATATGGTTTTCAAAATCCTTCTTAAGCTCCTCTATGACCTGTAACCAGTTCATATTTTTCTTGGAAGCTTTTGGTGCAGGTGTTCTGGCTCCATTGTTCTCCTGCTGGTCCACGCTTTGATTCTTTTTGTCCCCAAAAAAGGAATCTAAAGTTGTATTGCTATGCTTGCTTTGCTTCCTTTGCTTGCTCATGTTGCCACTCAATTACTTGACTTTTAAACTCTTTGCCATAGGAGAACTCTGGTTCCAGAGAGGAGTGCTTTGTCCCAAATTGCTTGGGTTTTTGCAGCTACTGGAGCTATTAGTTGGGTACTCTTTGAAGCCTCCACAGGCTCTGGCACCTGGTTCCACACCCCAAGACCTCTACCCAAGACAGTGATCCAGATCCAAGCAGGGTAAAGCAAGAGTGATTACCCCCTCAGAATGGTCACTTGGTCCCTCTACAATCTCAGGAGGTCTGAAGCAGCCACGTGATGGTGGCTGCACAGATGCTGTGCTTGAGCTGCTTCTCCCTTCCGGGAGCAGAGGCCAGACTGCACTCTTGGTCCCCGTGTTCCCAAAGTCTACACCGACCTCTCACTTTTTCTTTGGCATTTATGGGTTGATAATTCTGGAAACGGCCACAGGTGTTGGTGATCCACTCTCCTGAAGTCTCTTCAGCTGCAGCTGATTGGGGGCCGCCCTGGGGCTCAAACTGTGGGCTTATGCGGGGGGCTGGGCTTGGCACCCAGTGTGCTGCAATGGATCCTTCCTGTTGTCCTGCTGGGCTGCTTTCAGCAGATTTGTTTCTCTCTGTCACTTTGTGGGTTCTGTAGCTCTAAATTTTGTTTAGAGTCATATTTTATAGGTATTTGAGGTGGTTATGGGGGGAGCCCATGGAGTTTTCCTGCTTCTGCACCACTGATTGTACTACTACACCTGCTCCACCCCCATGACTGCCACTTATGAAGCAGATAAAATAAGTTTTTGAAATGGTAAAGTTGAGGACCAATTTGATAAACTCTCTCTAAAAGTCAGCCAACTTCCCTCCGAGCATCTGACCTACAATACCTATGCCATCATCTTGCTCCGGCACTGGTGCTCTCCTGGGCACCTCTCCTAATCTGATGTACTAGCAACTAAAATAGCCAAAAAGACAGCTGTTACAGAGACTGATTCTTTTTCCCAAACTGTTCTTCTGTAGGCCTCCCCCATGCCCCCCCCCCCCACTCCCATTCAACAAGTCTTTATTAAGTGCTTACTATGTGCCAGCCCCTCTATTGGGCACTAGAATACAAAAGGAAAACCAGAAAAAGTGTCTGCCTTCAAGGAACCTGCCCTGTACTCAGGGGGAAACATATACACAGACAAGGAAATACAAGTACATATGAAGTAAATTTAAAAAGCAATTTTGTTGAGGAATGCATTAATAAATTGGGAGATCAGGAATGGCCTCATATATGCTGTTTTCTTTTTGCCTGACAGTTATTGAGACTTTCGAAGCAAACTTTTCAGAATGTGTAGGGACTAGAACTGAGCATAACAACTGTTACATTAGAATATTAAAGCCTGGTTTAAGCTCTTCCTCACTGTTTCTAATCCTCACTCAATTCAATGTTTTTGTTTTTATTTTCCACAGAATTTTGGAATTTAGAGTTAGGAAACACTTTATTAGTTATTTAATGAAACCTCCCCTACAAAGCAGGAAAAAACCTCATCATAAGCATTCCTAAGAGAAGGTTATTCAAATGGTTTTGAGTAATATTACCTTATGAGGGAGTTCAATCCATTGTAAAAAGGTTCTAGTTGACAGAACATTTCTCCTGATATTCAGTTGAAATCTGTCTCTCTATAACTTCTAACCCCTGTTCATAATTCTGCTTTCTAGGAAAAAAGAAACCCACAGTGTGAAGCTTCTACCTCTTCTACATGATTCTTTCTTCAATATCTGAAGATGGTAGTAATGTCTACCCTTAAGTTTTTCATTCCTTTTGTAAAAAGTTTTCAAAGTGTTTGTGTGTGCGTCTGTGTGTGTGTGTGTGTGTGTGTGTTTTCCCCCCACACCCTACTCTTTCCCGATTTCAAGGAAGTTTTCTCTTTCTTAAGCAGAGGGGCACATTGTTCCTTTTTAAGAGAAAAAAAATGCATAAATAGAAATATATTCTTAGTCTAGATTGAAGACTTCTTCTCCAGAACCATGAGGATTTTCTCACATAGGGATTTTCAAAGAAATACATCTCTGATTTAAACTGTTCAGTAAACAGTATAGCTGGATTCAATGTAGGAAATTCAGGCGTTAGCACTGCTTGCTTCAGTCTCTAAAGTTTCTTCCAGATCTTATATCAACATTCCTCAGGAATATATCAATTTCATACACCTTAGAATATTTGTCATTTGAATACGGGACTGCCAACTTCCTTGTATTCTGCTCATCACCTTTTTTTCTTCGTTACAGAGCCTGGACTAAAAAGTCATAACATTCCATCATCTAAAAGACACATGTTTTCGAGCTTTATGTCCCCCACACATCTTGTACATTCTGGAGTCAAGGTGGGTGATAATCTAATTTAAGAACAAATCTAAAGGCAGGATTTTTCCTCAATGCTATGCATGATTAGGAGTAAAAACAAATAAAAAGGGTTAAGTTCAGCGTTCCTGATTAAATGTGGCCCTATATCAAACAAGTCCTGAATTAAGCACAAGCCTGCTCTGTCTTCCCTCCTTTCTTCCTGCTCTTCACTCTCATATATATCTAGGCATAGTCTTTTGTCCTGAGTCTTATCCCTTGTCACCAACTACCTATGTCACATTTTGAACTACATGCCTCTTAGATATCTCAAAGCCAACCTGTCCAAAACAGAACTCGTCTTTCCCCCAAAGGTAATGCTGTTCTGAACTTTCCTGTTTTTGTCTGAAGCCCTCCTTCCGGTCCTGTTTATAACTTGGATGTTATCCTTGATTCCTTTCCACACGTATCTTCTATTCTGTCCACTGCTATTATCTTTTTTACTGAGCAACGTAGTGCTGTGGAAGAGTTCTGGATTCGGAGTTAGAAGATTTTATGGAAATTATTCAAATTCTTTGACCTCTCAGGACATAAGTTTCTTTATCTGTAAAATGATGGAACTGGACTAGAACACTTCTAATTGTCCTTCAACCTTGAAATCACAGAATAATAGGATCATAGCTCATAGACTTTGGAGGTAGAAGGGACCTTAGAAGCCACTGAGTTTAAACCCATCATTTTGAAGATAAGGAAACAAAGGCCCAGGGAGGGATTTGTCATTTCCTTCCCTGGTTCATTTTGCATATAAGGAACTGAAGTAAAGAGAGTTAAATTACTTGCTCAGGGTCACACAGCTAGGAAGTGTCTGAGGCTGGATTTGAACTCAGGAAGATGAGTCTTCCACTCTTTCAGGTTCAGCACCCTAACCACTGTGCCACCAAGCTGTTGGCTTTTTTATCATATACTTTGACAAAAATATGCTCCACATATTCATCTTTGAATTTAGGAGGGCTAATTTATCAATGATTTTAGGCGTATATGCTTCAACTGGTTTGGTTAAATAAAGGTTGTTAGTGGCCTATTATTTGGTTTTCTAATATCTGCAAAATCTATCTGCCAAAAGTCAAAATGTACAAGTCACTGCTTTAAATATGTAGTGTGTATATCTTCCAAAAATGAAACCCATTAACTATTTTAAAGATAAGAAGAATGTGCATTAAGAGTTTCTTTTCCTTTTTTTTTTTTTTTTAAATGAAACTATGTTATAATCAGTATAGGGAACTACACTAAAAGCATTCTCTGGCAATGCAGATCAGTCTCTTCTCTGAAACTTACGGTCTTAGAGAGGGGCCTGGAGAACTAGAAGGTTAAGTGACTTGCTCAGAGTCATGCATGCTATATTTCTAAACTTCCTACGAGCTAATTCAGGGAGACACACTGAAACTCTATGCAGATAACTAATCCCTGCCCCTCTCACTCATCCCATACCTCCCACATAGCATGAAAAGTTTGAGATGCTAAAGAGAGCACAATAAACCTAGGCAAAAGATCAAAAGGATGAGTATTTTGTCCATTTCGAGCTACCAGGTGGTAGTGAATCTTCTAATAAGCAAATGTGTATTCATTTGTTTGCAGAGTTGCTTTCTCAAGCAAAATATCTAAGAGAAGATACTTTGGAAAAATGAAAAGCATGAGATGTTCCCTGTTTTAATTTGGGACATTAAAAAAACACATGACATATATTAAAATGTCATCTCCACAAAGCTACTTTATATAGTAATCTTTTACAGAAAAACTCTAAATTCAGAAAATTAGATCAGTGGAAATATGAATTTGTGAGTCAATGTAAAAGCTGGAAATAAGAGAGGAACGGTCAATTTCAACTGAATTAAAAAACAAAAAATAAGCTATGAAACAAGTCTTGGCATTTTAAATTATAAAATAACTAAAATAGCTATACTTACACATCTTATTTCCTAAGAGTTAGATCTCTGACACGTGTTATCACACACTGACTGACAAACCCCTTATACTAGCCTAGTCATGTCAACTTCTACACAGATTTTTAAAATTACTAAATGCTGCTTCATTTTCCTTTCATTAACCACTGAAGCATGAGACATAGCAATACTTTTGTTTACACATCTGTTCAAACAAAAGATAAAAAAAAAATTCCTTCTTTGGGAAAAGGCCAAATCTTGTAAATACACAGAGAGTCATAAACTTGCTTGTCTTTGCAGAGCAAGGAACCTGAATTACTGTAAAAACGTATGGCTCACGGTAAATAAATTAATACAAATAACATCAGTGCTTCTAAAATGACAAAACCTTTTAACTATCCCTGCAAAAGTACATGTGTGTATATGTATGTTTTAAAGGTTCTTATCAACTTTTCAAATTAATCAGTCAAGGTTTCTGCCTAGAGGTAGAAAAAGTCACCATAAACACAATTTCCCAGGGTCCAATATTCACAAAAACCTAAGAAAAACATGAATTACTCCTTAAATTGTCTTAACTCACCCTTCTGGGCAAAAGCCAACTGGTTAAAGGACCTACCACAAATGCACACACTAATGTCAAATATCTTGCATAATAGGGAATTTTTAAAGACATTCAAAACTGAAAGAAAAAAAAATACAGACTCACATCCAACAACTTCTTTTAGATAAAAGTTTGTATTTTATGGTCCAGTTGATTCCTTGGAAATGATACTTAAAATGAAAATACAAATGTTATTAAGTGCTTTTCTTTCCTGAGTAGGCTTATCTTTGTAGAGTTTAATACCACACAGTGAAGAAATGGGACAAGTTCCATGAAATTCTTTTTTTTCCCTCTATTTTACCTAGTGTCACAAAAATGTAATGAAATGTGTGCGATCAGTCTCAGGCATGCTCTTTAGGAGTTCTGCTGAACTGTTTTTGGATGGCTGTACTGGGAATGTATTTTGTAAGGGTATTTTCTGTGTGGAGGGCCACTGGAGGAAATGTCTGTTGTATCAAAACAAAATATATCAATTCTTTCAAAAGGCCTAAAAGCTGAAGAAGAGGTGATGAAATGGGCAGGACCTGGAATCTTTTTGTCCAGAGTTGAAAGTATTTTCTGAGATCATTAATAAATTTCTGTTTTAACCTCAAAGAAAAAGGTTCATGGAAGTAGAGGAAATTCAGGAACGTTTAGCCATTTTGTCCATGAAAGTCAACTTCTAGTTATGGCAACACAAAAGGTGGCTGAGGAGTCCAATTTTTCCAAACACACACTAACACAAAACAAATAGAACAATACTCAAGACCAAAAATAAATGGCAGTGAGCTCCTCCATCCAGTCTAGGACTACACAAGAAGGCAAGAGGTCTCCAGGCACTGGAAGCAGGGATACACCAGAGAAGGCAAAAGCTAGTGTTCTGGCAAATGGGCCTGCAGCCTGTAATAGCTTTCAGCCAGGATGCTCCAGGAAGATTGGAAGCTAGCCTGAACTTTCTGAAATGGGCCTGGACATAGGAAGGCACTCTGAAGGGAGATAATCCAGGAGGTCAGAAGCCAGGGGGGACTCTTGTAAGTGAGGCTTGAAGCCAATGGGATTTCAGCCCTGGCTTGTCAGAACAGTAAGAAGAGAAAGCCATCAACCAGAGGTCACTGCACGGGGAGAGAGAGCTAGGCTGTTCACTCCTTGGAGCACTGGGAGACCCAGCAGGAGACAGGCCCAGATCCACAACTGAGAACATATATCAAGAGATCTTACAGAAGGCCTGGGAACAACACAACACAGCCTCCAACATGCTACTGGGGCTGATCAGGACCATAACATGAGAGAGAACCAATTCCTAATTAAGATTGTGCAAGGAGAAGGAAAAAATATCCATTAACTGGGGCCATGGATGAGAGGACTTTGGTAGAGAAATATAATGGAAAATAACTGTACTGTATGGAATAACCAAAGGAATGCCTTTCCTGATTTTCCTTAGGTCTTAATAGTATCTTCCCTCTGTCATTTATTTCCAACTTGTCCTGTTTTATAGCCTGTTTGCACCTAGTTGTTTGCACGCTGTCTCCTTCATTAGACTTTGAGCTCCATGAGAGCAGCCATTAACCTTTCCTTGTATCCCCAGTGCTCTACACAGGGCTTCACATACTTCATGTACGTTCAATTACTGCCTACTGCCTGATTTGACTGATTCAGAGAAACCTGGGGAAACTTACACAAATCGATGCAAAGTGGCATGAGCAGAACCTAGAGAATGATTTATACAAGAACAATACTATATAGAAAAACAAAACAAAACTTTGAAGGACTTAAGAACTCTGGTACAAAGGAGTCAAGGGCATTTATTCAGGCTTCTGACTGGTGAGCTACTCTGGCAGATGCGGAGTTAGGGAAGCTATGATTTACTCAATGAATGCTCTGCCCCTGCTAAGGTTAAATAAAATTCTTTTTTGGTAAACTGTTAGATGTCCTATGAGTGTTTTATTTTGTCCTGTTCCAAAGGGGACACAGACAATCAGAGTACTGTTAGTGCTAAGCATATTAAATTTAACACATACTTTAAAATACCTGTATTAAGAGATTTTTGTCTTACATACATACATAAACACATACTCCTTTTTTGTGCTACATATTTTGAAATGTTTATATGTTGTTTTTCAAGATCATAACTTTGATAATATTTTAAAAGGGAGAAAATTAAATAAAATAAGAAAGCATATTATAAGATGTGACATCCGACATGCCAGATGAAAACGTATTTGTGTAACCGTCTGTGGCACTCACAGTATACTGCTGCATCCATAAACACTGTATTGGTTCTAGCTTAGGAGGGAACTAGCCATTGTTACTGAGGATGTAAGTCATGAGGAGAGAAAATTATTAGTGTATCTTTCCGCAATATATTGGTGGCTAAAGAATCCTTTGCTAATTTGCTCGGAATTGATAAGATAAACAATAGAAAGAATCCTGGGATAGAGCTGATACTGCTCTTACCTCTAAGTAGTAAGTAGTATGATAATAAAGCAAAGATATGGATAATCAGTAGAAAGACAATATAGGGAAAAAGACATCCACAATGAAGACATCTGGTCACTACCTCTAATTCTGCTGCTGTCTGTCTAATCCTATGCTCTTGTGAGTTCACCTAATAGGGGTTTGGGTAGAGCAGCGGTTCTCAACCTGTGGGTTATGTTCAATTTGCAACAATGAAAATACATCCTGCATATCAGATATTTACATTACAATACACAACAGTAGCAAAATTACAGTTATGAAGTAGCAACGAAAATAATTTTATGGTTGGGGGTCACCACAACATGAGGAACTGTATTAAAGGGTTGTGGCATTAGGAAGGTTGAGAACCACTGGGGTAGAGGGACAGTTAAACTGGATCATTTCTAAGGCTCCTTCTAAGCCACCATTATTTTTTAGACTGGACCTGTAATTTCATTAGTGTAGGGAGATCCCAGTGAGTTTATGTATTAGGATCATTTGTCTTAAAAATATTTGCTAAAATTCACTTGTAAATCACTCTAATCCTGGGGTTATGTGAGGTGGAGTGAGAGAGAGAGAAGGGAATATTTTTATTAGAGTTTTTTGCCAAGCAATCATTTATGATCTGGCTCAATTTCACTTAGTCCAAGTTCTTTCTTTCCCAAGTTTATAGTTTATGTTTTTACAAACATTTATACATTTTACTTAAGTTTTCAATTTTGTTGCTATCAATAATTTAGCAGTTTCTGACGATTTTTCATTTTTCCTCCTGAATCCCCTTATTTTTATTTCATTTTGGTAATCTGCTTTTCTTCTTCTTCCTCTGCCTTTTCCCCCCACCCCAGAATCAAATTAGTTGATTATATACTAGCTTAAGTCTTTTAAAATATCATGCCTTTTATTAATTTTTTATTTTCAAATTTATTTTAAATGCTTAAAATCCAATTCCAATAATCCTACTTTTAATTTTTAAAATTATCTTATTGTTCTTTGATCATTCTTCCCAACTATGAGACAAACAGGGTTCTGATTCACAAATCAAGGTTCTGATTCACAAGTCAAGGATAGCTACTAAGTATAAAAAAAGAAATATAGACCAACATCATTATTAAATCTTGACGTAAAAACGGTAAATAAATACTTTTTGTGCATTGAGGGGGAATTATCAATTTGATAGTTTATAGTTTAAAAAACTGAATGCCTAACTTACATTTTCTCTTTTGTTAATATAAAAGTTCAAGGGAAAAATTCATCTCTACTTTTGACTTTAATTTTAAAAATCCTATGCTTCTGTGATTATTCTGCTCAACTACGTGAAACAGTTTCAATTCCTAAAACCTGTAAACAATAATAAAAGCTATAGATCAATGTCTCTAATGAATTTTGATGTAAAAATGACAAATAAAATGCTTTTTGTGCTTGTTTTGGAATTAATTTAATAGTTTTCTAGTTTTTTAAACTATGCTTCATTAGTCCTCTTGTTTTCTCTTTTATGAATATGAAAGTATTATAACAGGGAAGTTTTAGTAACACCTAATAAATTACGCCTCATCATTACCATTCTCTTTCATATCACTTTTTATTCCTATAATTTAGTCTTAAACTCGATTGTGTGGATTTTATTAAAAAATATAATTAGGTCTGAATATTTTATTCATATTTCTTTTATTGATTATAATAAATATTTTTTTTATTGATCACAGATCCTACTATGTTAGGATCTGTAAAGGTCTATAAGCTTTCATCTTCTATGCATTTGTTTAAACTTCTTTATATCTTAGCATATGATCAATTTTTTTCTGCATGAAGATTAAGAGACATATTCTTTAAATTTCTCATTCAAAAGTGTAAATCAATAAAATACTTGTCTCACCCTGCCCCTCCCATTCTGTTCAAGTCAGTAATTTCTTCTTCATTATATTTCTGTTGAATCTGAGAAGTCCTGACAGAGCAGAGTTAGTCACCTACAATTCTTTCTGTGCCTCTTCCCATTTTGGTTAATCTTTTTTTTTTTTTTGGCTTTTTGGAGGGTGGAAGGCTGGGCAATTGGGGTTAAATGACTTGCCCAGGGTCATATGGCTAGGAAGTGTTAAGTGTCTGGGGCCGCTTTTGAACTCAGTTCCTCCTGACTCCAGAGCTGGTGCTCTATTCACTGTGCCGCCTAGTGGCCCCCATTTTGGTAAGTCTTAAGAGCGTGGCTGCCATGCTATCTTATAAAATGCACTTACTATTGATATTCTTTATTTTATATTGGTCTTTAATCAGAACGAGCTTTCCTAGCTTAGCTTATAGCTTAACGGTATCTATGTTCACTATTCTCTTATCAGAAATTATGATTGCAATTCTTATGAACTCAGCTGATCAAAAGAGCCTTTCCTTTAAGCAGGGTTGGGGAAGCTATAGCCTCAAAGTATTTGTTCTGTGAAGTCTGGATTCAGTCAAAGGGCTGCACTTGAGGACCTAGAGAGCCACATGTAGCCTTGCTTCCCTGCCCCTGTATATTCCCTATGTATCAGATATGCTTCAGCAGCAAGCAGCAAAATGTTGGGATCCTCACTCCCTATCCTTAATTCATTCCAATGGTGAAGTTGAACTATTAACAGCCTGAAGTAGATTCTCCTTTTATTAATTTTTTTTTCGCTTTCTCTATCTAGCCCAGGAAAAGGCCTAATTTACAAATCACCCCCTTCCCACCATAAACAACTTTGATCAACTTTCATTCATATCTGATCTTAAGAAACAATGAATCTGATCTCAAACTGTAGAACAAAGCTGCAATCATTAAAATCATTTGGTATTTTTATATCAGTGGAACCTATTAGGTACAGAAGCCAATAAATACAACAGCACAGTGCTTAGTAAAGTCTAAGACCCTAATGGGGAAAGCACTCAATATTCAAGAAAAACTGGGGAAAAAACTGGACAGCAGTCTGGAAGAAATCAGGTTTAGTCCCAACATCTCATACCATATACGAAGGTAAACTCCAAATGGACACATGACCTAGACATAAAAGGTCACATCATAAATGAGCAAAGTATGGAAGGAATTTCCTTTTCTATCTGTGGATAAGGAAATAGTTCACGATTTAAAAAGTGATAGTGTCCCAAAAGATAAAATGAACGGTTTTGATTATGTAAAATTTAAAAAGTTTCTGTACAAACTAACCTAATATAGTAAGAATTAGAATATGAGTAGGCAGTTAATATTCCAAGGCACTTTTCAAAGAAAGAAATACAAGTTATTAACAACCTCAAGAAAAAATGTCCTACATCACTAATCATCGGAGAAATACAAATTAAGTTTCCACCTTGCATTCACTTATCAAACTGGTGAAGACGACAAAAGAAGAGAATGTCAAATGTTGGACAGACTATGTATGGCAAAAGAAGCATACTAGTACACTGATAATAAAGTCACGGACTTGTCCAGCCCGTCTGGAAACTGTGCACGCCCTCTGACCCACCGAAGCCACCACTAGGTTTATGTCATTACTTATAAACGAAAAAGAACACAAAAGAGACTTCCATTAAGTAACTGTGATGGTCAGGGAGATACATTGTAGATGAGATACTTATTCGATCAGCTAACACTAATGAGACCTATACATCATGTGTGAAATAACAGGATACAGTATTGTAAGAGAATCTTAAAAATGCGAGTGTTGACTACTTCTCTGGGACTCAGTGTCTCCACGATCTGTGATTGCCCAGGTGTGGATATCTGCTCAACAGACCAAAACTCCTCTGTAGGTCTTTGAAAGTGGAAATGTCTTGTCAACAGAGCTTTAAGTGCCTATTTGATATGTTTACAGATTTCTAGAAATCGGACATTGTGAGAATAAGCCTGCCAAAAAGCTCTGATAACCTTCTACTTCCTTCCCCTCAGGAAAAGGGTTAGATTTAAACGAGATGGTTTTACAATCTGAAAACTTTCCTCTTTCTCATCCTGCTATCAAAGCAGGAGAAGATGGCTGGCTAAAACACAGCCAAGTAAAAGAACAAAAACACTAGCACAGGATACTGCCCTAGCGTGCTGCGATGCTACCTGTCAGCCAGAGCAATTCAACTAAGTTCAACAAGCGTCTATAAGATGCCTACGATTTGCAAGGCTTTATGCTATTTGCCAAGGATATAAAGACACAGAGTGACATTATCTTTGCACTGGCACAGAGAACAGCAAAAAACAAGGCCGAATGTGCTGAGGAAAAAAGAGAGATCTAGACAAGGGAGTTTAAGAAAATCCAAGGAGGGAGAGGACGTTTTCAGTTGGCTTGGTCAGGGAAGAACCAGCATAAACACGTTTTAGTTCTAAAGCACGGCATCAACCATGTGGTTGATGTTCAATAAAAGATTTCTGAATGAAAAAGTTGAACGAAGCCTGTCCACACAAACCTTAATTTAGTAACCGATACGCTGGGGAGTGATTTTTCTCAGTACAGAGGGATTCTTTGCTTTTCATTGAGAAATATTTGTTTACTAAGCACTGGAAACTCAGTGAACTACTTCACAGAGCTTCTAAAGGGCAGAGAAATTAAGCTACAAAGTTAATTTTTATTTTTATTGATGTTAGACAATGAGAGTTATAAAAATGCTTGGGCGGAGCAGGGTGATTTCTTTGTAACATTCTGTTCCATGCTCTCTCTCCATATGGGTGCTGTATTGGAAGTCAATGCCAAAAGAAAATTCATCCCAAGAAAAGATAAAGTACAATGAGCATTTATGTGGTTTATAGGCTGGAAATCCCTCATACTGATTCACAGTGGCACAACCATGTAGGGGATAAACTTTAGAAATAAATTAAGAAGTTCATTCATTACTGGTTTCAGATAATAAAAAGTAATGACTTCATAATTTAAAAAAATTTTAACAAACATGAATCTTTTAATATACAAAGCACAAAAAATGAGATAATTATGAAACTATGAACTTCTATTACATGGTTTTTAAAGGCATATTAAATGTAAAAAATAGTAACAAAACTGCCCTACTAGGTGGTGTAATAAGTGAATAGAATATTGTAATTCGTGAATAAGAGCCGACTTCAAATTCTACCTCAGATACTAACTAGTTGTGTGAATTTGGGAGAATTACCTAGTCTTGGATCACCTCAATTTCCTGAACTGTAAAATGGAGATCAGAATAGCACCTACCTCAATGGTTGTTGTGAAGTTCAGATCAGGTAATATCTGTAAAGCGTATTAGCACAGTTCCTGGCACAGAGTAGGCACTGTTCCCTTCCCCATTACATGTGCTTCCTTCTAAACGTCCTTAAATATTTGATTGATCCTTTCCATTTTCTTTTTGTTTGCTTTGCAATATTTGTCAAATAAGCATCATAAAAACAAACATTAAAGGTTTACAATCTGTTAGGTGAATACTGACTGCTGGATATAAGCAATGAGATATGATTTTTGCCTCCATGGGACTTAGATTCTTTTTTTTTTTTTTTGTCTTTTTGGAGGGGGGAAGACAGGGTAATTGGGGTTAAGTGACTTGCCCAAGGTCACATGGCTAGTAAATGTTAAGTGTCTGAGGCCTGATTTGAACTCAGGTCCTCCTGACTCCAGGGCTGGTGTACCACCTAGCTACCCTGGGACTTACATTCTTATGATATCTATATATGAATGACTTCTAAATCTGTATTTCTAGCCCCAGACTCTCTCTTGAGCTTCAGTGTCTGCTGGATACCGTGGCCTGTAGGCACTGATAATTAATATGTTCAAAACAGAACTCATTATCTTTTCCCTCAAAGCCATTCTCTTCTCAACTTTTTTTAATTTCCATCAATGGTACCACTATACTCCTACTAATCACCCAGGTGCCTTCTTCAATACATGCTTTATGTTACTGGCCTTTTATTCCTCCAATGAAACTGCTATGGCAATTTGACTTGTATTATACTAAATTCGTAGTTATTTAGGTAGTCCTATTAATTTTTACTACTACTACCACCACCACCACCACCACCACCACCACCACAATTACTACTAGCTGGCATTTAAATGGCATTTTAAGGTTAGCAAAATGCATTACAAATATTCTCCTTTTATTTTTCTCCTACCAACCCTGGGAGATAGATGCTACTATTATCTCCATTTCGCAAATGAGGAAACTAAGGTAGCTAGGGGTTGAGGTGTCCAGGGTCACACAGCCAGTAATGGTCTGAGGCCAGATTTAATCTCAGGCTTCCTGACTCCAGGTCCAATGCTCTATCTACTCCACTACCTGGCTGCCTTGTAATATATCATTTTAGTGTAGCCCAGCCATGAACATTAAATATCCCTCCAAATACTGAAGTTTTCTTTTATTTCTATAAAATATTATTTTATAGTTATAATTACAAAATTTTATTTTTCAACTTTTATTTTTGCATGTCTCTGTTGGTTAGTTCCCAGATATAATAAATGGAATTTCTCTTATCTCTTTCTCCTGGCTTCTGACAGTAACATATAGAAAAACTGCTTATTTTTGTGGAGTTGTTTGATATCCTACTACTTTACTGAAGTAATTAATTGCCTTTAATTGACTGTCTGGAGCTATTTTAGTAAACCGTCATATATCTGCAAATAAAGATGCTGCCTCCTTTTTACCTGTGTTTATTACTCTAATTTGTTTTTCTTCTCTTATTGCTATAGTTTGGAAGCAACAAGTAGTTTACAGAGAATCCTGTTTGATGGATACTAGCTATGTGACCCAGGGAAGTGACAACTTCTTAGTGCCCCAGGCAACTCTCTACATCTCTAAATTGCAGAGGAGGTGGCAATCTGCATTTGTAAAGGCAATTTCTCACCGGGGGCTACAAACATTAATGAAATCACAAGTTGATATTTTCCTCCTAGGTTCAAATCCAGCATTCCTTTTTAACCAAACCTGTGACTATGTCAGTTTCAGGAAGTCCCAGTGAAGAGTTTCCTCTAAGAATGGAGATCACTACTTTCTCTACATCTTATAATTATATAGAGTTAACTAAGGAAACTGAGTGATCAAGTTATTTGCCAGGGTCACAAAGAGGCAGGACTTGATCCCACACCATCCAGAGTCAGAGATCAGCACTCTATTCAATATGCCACACCTTCTATCAGTCTGATAATTGGAATTATTTCATCAAAAAATTTAACTTCGCTAAATTTCATTATCTTGTCTATAAAATAAAGTTCATTAAAAAGCTAAACTAAAAACCACTTACCTATGCACACGATATGAAGAGATTATTTTCAAAGTATCCTCTCAGTAGGAACTCTTTGTTTTGAACTCTTGGTATGACAAGTTTAGTTTTACCACAACTACTTAAAAGTTCTTTGGAATTCTTGTGATTACTATGGTTTTTCTGAATGAAGTTTGTGTTACCATTCTGTTCAAATTACTATTATGATTTCTAAAAGAAAATAATGTTGGAGATTTCTGCAGTACAATGATAGTTCTCTTTAAAAAAAAAAAGTTACAAGCAAGAAGCAATATTCATCCAACATACTCACATTTTTAGGTTCATCACGGCCTCTGGCCTATTTTGCCCCCAACTGACACTTTCATGTTGGATCCCTATGGTACAGGGATGACTATTCAAGGTTTTTTATGGGTTCGTGGCTTAAGATTACAGCTCATGAGTCTCCATTAATGGTCAGTCAGTCAGTGAATGACTGAAAAATTCTACTGTTATGTCATTGTGGCACAGAGATGACCCTGGTTTCTTAAAGGTTATTTAGAAGACTGTAAGTTCTGGCAGGTTCAGTCATGTGGAAAATGCTTCAAGTCTGGCTGTGGTAACAAAATGAGTGTAAAGATCAACATAGTTAATTATAGAGAAGTACATCACCATAGGCCAGACACCTGTAAATTAATTCCTTTTTTGGCCCTGGCATTCCACGCAAATGGCTCTCAGCCCTGTGTGGCCCCTCCAATTTCTGCAGTAATAGTGACAAAGAAGCAGGAAAGGGGACAGAGGTTGCTAAGAATCAGAGATAGTTTAGACAGTCAATAAACAGTTTGACTGTTGGTATTCAAAAAGTGATATCCTTGACTAAGACATACTGACAGAAGAGCTCAATCTCACCCATCTTGACATTCTTGATCTAAATAAAACCAAAAGAAAGAAATTGAAACTAAAGGGAAATATGACTCACAGATATGCCTTAGGAAGGAAAAGAAATTGGTAGAGGGGGCTGCATTTTATCATAATCATCAAGAAATATTATTTCATGGAATATTTAGTCATTATGCATTGAAGTGCTAATGGTATCTATAAAAAGACCTCCATAAAGATAACTGCAAGTTGTTGAGGATGAAGTGGTCGAAAAATTCTATTAAGAACTTGGTAATACCCTCCAACGTCAAATCAACATACAACCTGATATTTGTTGACTTTATGTCAAGTGAGGAAAAGCTGAGGTTAAAGAGAACCATATATAGGAAAGCATAGTTCAGGAAGAAGGAATAAGAAAATCTAAAACTTACACAATATTCAAATGCTTGACTCCTCCAGGCCATGAAAACTTTACTGGAAAAAAATAATTGCCAGAGGCTGGAAATGATAAGCACCAAATAACTCCATAAAGAATCAAAAGAATTATATATTAAAAGCCAGGAAAATACTTATGAGGGATGTGGGAGTCATCCCTTTGTTAGCTCTTGTGTATGTCTAGACCATCAACACTAGTTGATGCTAAAGGAAGGAGGAGGATGAAGAAGAAGACAATGACAAAATAATAACAAGAAAAAAGAGGGCACAGAATGAAAATGATGTAACCCTGAATTATTTATATCAGCAACTGAAATTTTTTAAAAAGTGAAATGAGATGTTGACTATAATTATCTCATCCAAAAGTTTAATTAATAAAATTAACTTGCCATCACAACATTAACTGCCTTACTTGCCAAACAGAGAGAGGCAATAATATTAATTATTAGAATTAATAGGCTAGAATATTAATTCAACCTACTTAACCTCTGTTTGCCTCAATTTCCTCAAATGTCAAAAGAGATAATAATAGCACTTACCCCAGAGGGTTGCTGTGAAGGTCAAGTGAGAAAATATTTGTAAAATGCTTAGCACAAGAGCCCGGCACAGAGTGAGGCACAGCATAAGTGTGAGCTGTCGTGATCATGTTCATCAGGTGGAGCATAAAACATAGGTATGCATGTATACCACCTAACAGAATACATCACCGTGATGGAGCAGACACAGGGAAGGGTGTAGGCAAAAGAGGGATTCCTACGATAGCAACATGCGACATGCTGGTGTGCACTGGTCAGATCACACTCCAGGATGCAGGAGAGCCTCCTGAAAAAATCTGTAATCGTTCAAAGAGGTGTGGTTTGTCCATTTATATAGGAAAAACCAAGTGGATAAAGAATGTCTATTGGATGGGCATCCCATAGAGCTTGTCTAATATATGTATCTGGAGAAGTGAGTTGGGACCAGAGTTAAAGAGGAAGAGAAGAATAGGCTGTATTACTTTCAGGAAACTGCTAAGTTTTTTTTTTTTTTAACTGATTCCAAGGTTTCTATGAAAGTAAAAGCCTACGTCTTCAATACTAACATTACACAAGTATTGTAGTGTATCAGTATAACATGGAACACAATTGTCTCCAAAGAACCAAAGATAAGTATACATAGAGAGCAATTCAGTGGTGAATGGTGGGTGTGACAGGGTGTATAACCAACTCCAAAAGATATTAAAATAACAATAAACAGCAATTAAATAGCTCTTAGAGGCTTCCAAAGCACTAGTTATCTCAACTGATCCTTTTGATACTTGTGAGATAAGTTCTATTATGATCTTCATTTTATAGACAGGGAAACCACTGAGGCCAGAAGCAGTTAAGTGGCAGGATTTGAACTCAGGTCTTCTGACTCCAAGTCCAATACTCTATCCACTAGTTACCTTCAGGAGGAGGAGGAGGGAGAATGAGGTGGGGAAGATGAGTGGGAGGAGGAGGGCAACCTTCAGAACAAGAACAAGGGCAAAAGATTTCATTAAGGAATTGGGATAAGAAGAAAAGATGGGCTAGTTGTGTGGCAAGAATGAGTGATGAAAGGTAGACAATAAGAGTTCTTTACTGATATTTTCTTGGTTATAGAAAAAAGCACATTGGGTAGAGCCCTGGCAGTGTCTCTTTGGGACACCAAGAGTCACACAAGTTTGGCAGGTTTTAATGGGTTGTAATCTATAGCATAGAAGGGAATTCTCAGTTTAAAGCCATCGAAGTTCCATTTGAGTATCTGAGGGAATCAGCTAGTTAATGTAGTCATTTCAAAGTAAAGGCATTTGCTAAAATGTTATAGCAAGAACGGCATCAACAAAACAACTCCCCCATAAACCTGGGGTGTACACAGACGTGAGGAAGAGTGGACACCGTTT
The DNA here is from genome assembly GCA_028646515.1 of Pseudochirops corinnae. Lineage (NCBI taxonomy): Eukaryota > Metazoa > Chordata > Mammalia > Diprotodontia > Pseudocheiridae > Pseudochirops > Pseudochirops corinnae. The sequence continues at coordinate 182,052,826 of CM053590.1, forward strand.
TTAAGTGGAAAGTCACACATACAAGATGAATACACATGGCAAAAGTGATTTATATCCTGGTACCAGAGGCACCCCTGAGTTCTTCTCATGATAAATTCATAGGAACAGTTTTTATACTAGATGAATCAATCACTCTTCTGGGCCCTTTAAGCCTGCTCCTCACTGTGCCCCTACTACCTCCCTTTGGGATCAGCTGAAATCTTGGCCTTTGGTAATACTAAGCTTTTTTGGAGGAATGGGAGCATATATCTAAAGACCAGGAGTGACTGGTTCTGGGTCCTGCTATTCCTAGAACAAAATCCGTACTACAGGGGCTCAGGTCTCAGTGCCTGCCTCTACTCAACTAGACTCCTAAGGCCATTGGCTTCTGCTACAAGAGGCTACTGCTTAGGAGGAGGGGGAAAGAAATCCTCTCCCTCCACCCCACTGCACACTCCCAGGGGCATAAAGGAAAGGCAAACAGACAAATTATCAGTGGGATTTCCTATAATGCAGTATTGAGGGGCTTTGTTTTATCATATTCTTCTGAGATGCCAATTGTTCTTAGAGTTTTACTTCTCACTGAGCAGAATGCTGAGAAGGTATATGTGCTTTAAACTAAGTCCTTCATCAAATGCATTCAAACATCTTATGTTTTTCTTCTTTTTTATTCGCTGTATCAATCACAGCATCAGTTCAAGAATCAATTTTGTATTTGCAGGGCACTAGTAACAGCATTATATAAAGGAAGAAGTTTTATTTGCCAACCCTTTGAGATCAATGAAACTTATGATAACAATACCTATTAGGATTATGTTCTGAGTTAGTACAGTTCCTTTTTCTTTTTTATTTTTTGTAAGAAGTTCCACATGTTTTATATGTACAACATCATTAATCACATTATCTCATTGTTCCTTACAAAATCTCTATGAGGCCTAATGCTTGGGCTTCTTATTGCCTCTAAGAGAGTAAGCACATACTTTGAGTCCACTATGGTTTCCATTTGCTGAGGGTAACAGGTATTACTCAATCAAGTGTCTATGGAGACTAAAAACTAATCACAATTGATCATTCTTACAAAGACAGGAACACGAAAGACATTTTATGACATGAATTCAGTAACACAGTTTCACTTATATAACTACCAAAAGTTTGAGAAGCACTAAAACTATATTTTATGTATACATATATATATATTATATACACACACACACTCACACACACACACTTACATATACACACACACACATAAAACTGCGTGTCATCTTTCTCTCTACACACACATACACACATGATATATTTTAAAGCAAATAGTCTACTACAGAAATAAAGTTCATACAAGATGGTAAAAAAAATCAAGAGGATTAATTCCGTAACATGTTGAGATCTTAATTGTAACAAAGCAAATCTGCAAAGTAATCATTTGTGACCCACTATTTTAAAGCATGACTCCATTTACCATCTTATTAAAAAATAGTGCAATGGAATGCTGTACTAGTCTTCAAATTGTGCTCCTTGTAAACTGTCTATCCCATCACTGCTAAATTCAAAAGCTATAAACATACCGCAATCAGACCCATGATAGCTGATAGAAATCCCTTATTTAAGTAATCTACAAAATGCCCATCTAAAACCAACACAAAAAAGAGGAGTTCTCAATAACACAACTCTCTGTATTTACAGTATTCTGAACGGCACTTAAACCTGCACTGGGTATACAAAGGCACTTCCCCCCAAACCCCCAGGCTGACAGCGTTCTTAGTTCTCTCATTTACACCACGCTGCAATAACATAAAGAGGGGTTTACCATTAATCCAGGTTTTACTACAAAGCATCCCGTTATTTCTCTGTCAAACACTGGCAAGAGTGCCAAGCGTCTGTCATCCAATTCAGGAGATTAAGTCTTCTTTTATAGTGTGATACTTGTACCGATTTCTAAAAACACAGATATAGTTTCTTAGAGTTGGTCACAGTCTATATTTTGGCCTGGATTCTTGCCACAGAGGTTGAATATGACAGCTGGCAGGAAACTGAGGGGAGAATATATCCTCCCCTTTTCAGTCACCACATTTCAGTTGCCATAGTGATTAATCCTCAATTGAATGCTGTCTTTGTATATTTTTTTTCAGTAAAACTTTAAGTAAACTTAAGTTGAAAACATTCAGTTGATTGAAAAAAAGAGAGGTACTACATCACAAACAGGTACAGTAAAGTTTTGTGACATATTCCCCCATATTAAAACAGCAAATTAACTTTAATAAGGGTTATCAACTCCTTTAAACTCTTAAATATCTCCTGTCTTTAATTTTAAAATACTGCTGGATAAGATCTTCCAGCTTGCCAGGAAATGACTTGTCTTTTAAAATGTACTGTCTTAATAAAGAGCTCTAAAGCACCTAACTGCAATCCGAGGCAAAACTTTTATTTATGTAGAATGTACCAGCTAAAAAGAGAACTCAGTCTTTTACAAGAATAAAGTTTTAATTCAGTATACTGGATTCAATGTATTTTAATGAGGTCCTACAAAGCATATACTTTAAACTGAAAAGAAAAAAAGGGCAAGCTAAGAGAAAACATTGAGAAAAATATATCAAAAAGAGCTCAAGGCAACTCTCTCAGACTATAAACTGCAGAAAAAGTGCTGAACTCTATCTTCACCTCTGCTATATGAAATTACTGGGAGCTCCTTACACCAATGAAATCACAGGTTCTGTCCTTACCCTGACTGTAAGATAAAAAAAATAATAAACTATTGCTTTATTTGAGGCTCTCTGTTATATGTCTGAAATAATAATGGGAAATATATAGGTTTTGTCAGCTCAGAGAGCCTATCTACATAAAGACAGATTCTGCAAAATAACAGTGAACCATCTTTTACAAGTTTTTTTTCATTTTAAAATACTTTCTTCTTGAAATCTAGTTAAAACATTTCACCCACTATATCTGAAGCTTTCCTTCAGAGTGAAATTTTTAACAAACTGTTGCCATTATTCGTAGCATAAAGCATAAAGCAAAGCAACAGTCAGGATTTGTTTTTTCTTAGAAAAGAGACCTTGCATCTGCATCTGACTGTACATACACAAAATAATCTGAAATCTGGGTAACGTTTTCTTATAAAACATTATAAGAAATCTTCAGAATAACTTGAAGCAAACAAACAAATATTTTGGACAGGAGTGCAACAGCAAAGAGACTGCATTGGTTAAGGTGAGATGTCTAGGGATTTAGGGATTTAAAAGGCTAGAGGCTTTTAGGTATTTCCTAATGCTCTTGATAACTAACTCTAACTTTTATTTTCCAATTTCTCTAAGCCCTTAGTTGACTCTTTCTTTCCAAAACTTTCTTTCCAAAGTTTTATTCTTAACATCTACTTCACCTATAAGCTATCATCTTGCACTCAGTGACATCACAGCTTAGGATGTATTGTTATGACGTTATTAAGAGTGCTGAAGCAAAGTTGAGATGACAAAATGCAATCAGTGATTGTGATTTTTCCCCCCTCTGTAGTTTTGTAGGATAGCTTTTTTAAATGCCATCCATACACCCTCTAAATGGGCAGAATTTTACATGAGAGTTCACAAACATGTCTACAAAATTCTTTAGCATAACATCCTCACTGAAAACATTCATACCAAAGACTTCTCACCACATCTATTCAGGGAGGGATGATATTGCTATTTTATTTTTCCAAATGAATAACAAACTATAAACGCATAGTAGACTGATGGCAGACACATATCTCACTCACTAGGAAATCACAGGATGATAGACCTAAAGCAGGTAGAGGCCTCAGAGACGTCAAAGGCATGGTCTCAGACGCTTACCAGCTGGGCAAGCCACATAACCTGTCTGCCTCAGTTTTATCTTTTAAAATTGGGATAATAATAGCAGCTACTTGAAAAAGCTGCGGTGATGTTCAAATCAAGTAACTTATACAAAGTATTTTGGAAACCTTAAAACGCTACATTAAATAACAGTTATTGTCACAGATGAGCAAGCCGAGACTAAAGCAGGTTAATCGACTCGCCCGAGTCACACAGGGAGTAAAGCACAGAGATTAAGATTTGAACCCAAGTCTTCTGACTCCAGAGCCAAGATTCTTTCTACTGTATCATATCACCTCCCCTTTCTTTCACTGACTATTGAGTTTTGAAAATCAGTTCAACTGAAGATATTTTTTTACTTTAATTTATTTAATTTTAGTTTTCAACATTCGCTCCCATAGGCTTTCGAGTTTAAAATTTTCTCTGCCTCCCTCCCTCCCCTCTCCCCAAGATGGCATGCAGTCTGAGAAAGGCTCTGTATTAAACAGATTTTTTCACATTAGTCAGGTTGTAAAGAAGAATTAGAATGAAGGGGAGAAACCACGAGAAAGAAAAAGCAAAAAACGAAAAAAGAGCAAATAGTCTGCTTCAATCTGCATTCAGACTCCACAGTTCTTTCTCCAGATGTGGACGGCATTTTCCATCACGAGCTTTTCAAAGCTGTTTTAGGTCCTTGCATTTCTGAGAAGAGCTAAGTCTCTCAAAGTCAGTCATTTCATGCTGTGGCTGTTACCGTGTACAATGTTCAGGTTCTGCTTACTTCACTCAGCATCAGTTCATATAAGTCTTTCCAGATTTCTCTGAAGTCTACCTGCTCATCATTTCTTATAACACAATAATATTCCATTACATCCATATACCACTACTTGTTTAGCCATTCTGCAAGTGATGGGCATCCCCTCAATTTCCAGTTCTTGGCCACCCCAAAAAGAGCTGCTAGAAATATTTTTTGTACATGTGGGTCCTTTTCCCATTTTTATGCTCTCTTTAGAATACAGCCCTAGAAGAGGTATTGCATTGCTAAGTCAAAGGGTATGCACAGTTTTATAGCCCTTTGGGAATAGTTCCAAATTGCTCTCCAGAATGGTTGTATCAGTTCACGATTCCACCAACAATGCATTAGTATTCCAATTTTCCTACATCTTTTCCAGCATTTATAATTTTCCTGTTTTGTCATGTTAGTCAATTTGATAGGTATCGATGTGGTATGTAAGAGTTGTTTAGATTTGCATTTCTCTAATTTTTAAAAAGAGTAATTCTATTAATTTTAGGTGGAAAAGTTATACTGACTTCATTTCTAGTACTTAATATGGAAACAGTACTATAGACCTATCTCATTTCTGTGCTCTGTGTGACAGTACCACAAAGTGTGACATTAACACAAAGGCCTGTGGGTAGACTTTCTGTTGTTCAGTCGTGTCCAACTCTTTGTGAACCCATGGACTACAGTCAATACTGTACATAAGAGTTTTCTTGGGCAAGTGGGTAGAATAGTTATTGCTAACATGAAGAAATTAGGGAAATGTATTCCCATGAGAACGAATGCTCTCCCTAGGCAGGACAAGCACTTTCAGTATTCTTCCTGTGTTATTCCAATCACAACTTTGTCACTTGTGTATCATTAACAATACCTTTTCATCAGTCTCCTAACTGTACACTTGGTAGTTTTAGCACCTATTACCCCTGAATTACTTTTTAACTCTTTTAACCTCTTTAACTTCCTAACATTGTTAGCTCTTTTAACGTTCAATCTATTCTCTGTCTTCTCAACATAGCTATAAGACTAGAAATTGGTCAATCATACTTTCAATTGGGTGGAAAAATTCATTTTCTCAATGAGAAAATGAGACTGTGAGATTTGTTCTTGTGTCCACAGTCCAATTCTTTCCTTCCGGACTAAGAAAGAATGCTTTTCACTAAGCCAGGAAAATGCAGATCACTCAATTAATTCTTTGACAAAAATATGAAAAAAATAATCTAAATGAAAATCAAGAGATAATTTCTTTCTACAAATTCAAAAGCTAATTACACAAAATTAAAAAAACAAACAAACCCTACACTGAGAAATATTCTGTGGTCTTTTTTGGTTTTGTTTATTCTCCTACCTAACTAAATAAATTTGTATGAAGAAAACGGATATTTAGAAATTGGAAGCTTCATGGATATTGCTGACTCTTCATTCACTGTCATCATAGATAGTAAATAATAATTAAATCCAGAGATAAATAACTATTCTAACCACCAACACCAACTAGGACCAAGTGCCACCAACGAGCAGGTCAACCCAATAGCTCTGAAACAAGCTGTTTCCGATAAGCACCATCACCTCCAGGGGAATAACTCTGGGGAACAACTGGTTTCGTAGGTGCAGCCTCCTCAGCAGTCGTAGCCATTGAAGAAGTATAAAAGAAGTCTTTCACTACTTCAAATCTTGGAACTGTCTTGTGGTTCAATGGATAGGGCTTTATCAATGGAAATGACACTAAAGATGATTCACTGTTACCAATGCCTTCCTGGAGCACCTTAAAAGGAGTTTCTATCTAACTTGCAGCTTAAACTTCCTACAGGTTTTGCCTCATTATTAGAATGAAAGCACCTGGAGGACAGGCATTGTTGTGCTTGTCTATCTATATCTCCAGCTCTTGGCGGAATGTTTTTTTTACAGGGTCATTACTTCACAAATGCTTTTTAAAATTAATTTATTCACTATTATAAAATTACAAAGTGATATTTTATTATATCACCATAGAGCGATCACAGAATTTCAAAGTACAGAAGATGTGGAATTTTTCTGTATTAAGAAAAGAAGTGGAAATCAGAAGAGAAACCTCCTAAGAGATATTTTTTTTCATGAGGAAAAATATTATACTTCACAGTAGATGCAACCCTCGAATGGTTGTGTCATTTCATTAATTTCTCATTATAATCTTGTGATGCAGTTAGTTTAAGTATCATTATTCCCATTTTATAAAAAAGGTAAAGGTGGAGAGGTGGAGAGGAGTAGGTGACTTATCCAAGATCATACAGCACAGTGGTGGAAGAGTGGAACCTCTTATCCAGTTATTTTGTCATTCCAGATCCACACACAAGGGCTTTCTACATAAAACTTCCCAGGGATGGGACATGGATTACTGTGAAAATTTAAGGATTATGTACAATGCAAATTTAATTCAGCTATTTTGCAAACTGTGGTTTTATTAAATGTCTGTCATAATTTTTTTTGCTGTTGTTCTTCTTCATAGTCAACTATGGGATCTTTGTTCTAAGTATTCCTAAACATTCAGAGGTGCATTTATTTTTTTCAGGCAATGAATTAGCAAGATAGATGCAAATAATACTAACTGACATACATAATAATTTAAAATTTGCAGAGCCTATTATATACATTATCTCATAAGTCCCACAAACAAAAATAGGAGTTGTTATTATATACATTTTACAGATGTTTGAGAGGGAGGAGACAAGAATTTGAGGGAATGAGGAAAAATTATACATAGAAGGTGGTGCTTGAACTGTGTCTTTGAAGGGAGCGCCTTCTAAGCAAGAGGCACAGAGATGGTATGATGAGTTATGCAGCTGAAAAGAGAAAAGGCCAATTTTTCTGAATTGTAAAGCACAGAAGAAGGAATGAAGTACAATGAGATTTTAAAGGAATATTGGGGCAAAGTGGTAAAGGGCTTCCAAAGCTAAACAGAGTTTATATTTGAACCTAGGAGCCACAGGAAGCTACTGGAGTTGACTGAGTAACAGAGGGACACATCCAGATCTGCAGTTTGGGAAAATCACTTTGGCCTTAACATGTAGGATGGACTAGAGTACAAAGACATTTGAAGCAGGGAGACCACTTAGGAGTCCATTACAATGATCTAGGCAAAAGGAGATGAAAGCCCAAACTAAGGCTGTATCTGTGTGATAGAAAGGCTTCAATATGAGAAATATCGTGGATGTGAAAATGGGTATATTTGGCAGCTAACTGGGAAGGTACGGTGAGTAAGCATGGGAAGGTGAAGATAACGGCAAGATTATGAACTGAGAGAACCAGGAAAAAAGTGTTACCAAAAGCCCAGAGAGAAGAGAATGCCAAGGAGGAGAAGGTGTTCAGTAGTGTCAGATGCCGTAGGTAGGAAGGGGGGATAAAGACTGAAGAAAGATGATTGTATGTGGTCATTCAAGATGTTTGGATCTCGACACTGGAGAGAGCAGCTTTGGTTACATGATGATGTTAGAAGCTAGACTGCAAAGAGCTGCAGAGGTCAGCCAAATGATTTGACCTTTTCCTACAAAAATGTGTTCGTGTTAGTGCCTAGTTCTCAAGGTTGTTGTGAGGGTACAATGGGACAGTATTGGTAAAGTACTTCACAACTTTATAGTTTTATATAAATGCTCGCTCTTATTAACTACTAGCTGTTATTATTAACAATCAATAATTATTAATTATAAAGAAAAAATAGGGAAGAGGTTTAATTTAAATTTTTCTGGGCATACCTAAGGCCTCGCACAGGTCCCAGCACACTTAATAAATGCTGAATGACTAATTTGGGGGAAAAAAAATAGAAAATTTGTGCAAAGAAGAGCAGTACATAGTTTTTAAAGCCTAATTAGTTAAATAAATTCTTAATTTAAGAGTACTGACATGTTCTTAGATATCTTGCAAATAAGAATTTTTGTGCCTGTCTTTTGTTTACTTCTCATACCTTCTCAGTTAGTTTCTAAATATCCTTGTCCTTGAGACAATTCTGGGAATGCTGCTTTATGGTGCTGGAGATGGCCCCGAAAGCTGGGGGTTCTTTGCTCCATTCCTAGCAACAAGTCTAACTCAAAGTCATTTTATTATGTTTGTGCCTTTTTCTCTTAATTTGGAATAACACTACTTAACAGATTTATAACTTTAATCTTTTGATTACCACATATAATTAAAGAAGTATTTTGTTCAAACACTAAGTCTTGTCATTAAAAAAAATTACATACGTGATCAAAAGAAAAATTAGTCAGCATCGCAAAGCTGCTAACCCAAACAATTTTAATGCTTAGGATGTAAGGTAATTCAGTGGAAGGTAAGGAGAATGTCTATTCATTTAATCAGATGAAATCACCTAATGGAAACCTAATCATATATTCTATTGCAAGTAGGAAGCTCTGGAAGAAGTTGCTTGTGTGCTAAATAATCTGAAATATTAAATAAGGTCTCTATTTCATTTTGTGTGTTTGGGCATTGTTGTATTGGTCTTAAAATTGTCTATAGAATTAGAGAGATGTGTTTATATAGAATTTTTAACTTAGCTGAAGCCATTTCTAACAGTTTCTTAGATATGTGTTTTCCAACCATTGGCCAGCAGGAGATTTTTATGGGTATACAAAGATTTTTTTCTTCTTTTCCCATTTACTACCAAAGGTAAATCTTATCTCTTCTTGTTGTTCAGCTGATCAGTCATGTCTGACTCTTCGTGAGCGCCTGAAGGGGTTTTCTTGGTAAAGATACTGGAATGTTTTGCCATTAACTTCTCCAGAGTATTAAGGCAATTAGAGGTTAAATGCCATGTCTAGGGTTACACAGTTAATGAGCATCTCACACTGAACTTGAACTCAGGTCTTCCTGACTCAAGGCCCAGCACTCTATTCACTGAGCAATCTTAGCTGCCTCTTACAACCTATTAATTATAAATACTGAATATTTTTGCCATTCCTTCTTCTGAATCCTAATCCCTCCATTCCTGCATTCTTCCTTCTTCCCAGCTCTTGGTCCTCATTACCTGATATAAATAACAGAATTCTAACTAGGAATCCTGGTGCCTGGGGAAAATTCTGTTGTGGTGGAAAACACTTTGAGGGGGACCATTTTCTAGACAGCTTGTCCTAAGGCTGCTCAGGAATTATACTAAGATGTTCTCCAGACAAAATGCAGCATCCCTCCACATACCTACTAATGGAACTGCCTGGAGTACCTCCTCCCCACGGAGTCGTCCTGGAAATCATAAACTCATATACTATTCATCTCTAAGATGCCTAGGCGTGGTGATGCCCCTCTTTCTAGGGCACATCAGATCATGGTCTGAAGGAATGACATTTTTTCCATCAGACCCTGTCCTTACCTGCTCCTTATGTCTGGAAAAATTGTCAATAATCTAGAGTATCCTTGATCTACCATTCCTTTGGCTAAAAGGCTGGCTGTGAAGAGGAAATGTGTCTCTTTTCCACCTAAGAAAAACCCTAGTTACCTTCTGCTCATGAGAGCTATCTGACTCAAAATGCTGGGTGCCATTTGGTTTGTAATAGGGAATATAGATGCTTTATCTGGTAAGTAGTATAGTTTGGTTTCAGAAATCTTGTTATACAAGGTATACATAGGTCTTTTCACTCCTATAGCAATTACTTTATCAGTTAAGTCCATCTGAACAATAATTAAATAGGTTCTTACAGAGTAGCTTAAAGGTGCTGTTTGCCCTCTTACCTTAGTGCTGCATACTGCTATGTTAGCAGGGAGCTGGGAAAATTGCTTCAATTCAAACACATCACGTGTGGCCCATCGGCTCATATGATTTTCTGCTTTACTTGATCCAATCACATTCTGGTTGGAATGGATATAGGCCACTTCTTGAACACCATCTGAGAAGTGATCAAAGATATCCATTAGATGAATTTGATTATTACCAAAAAAAATTCAATTTAATAAATCAACAAACATTTCATCACTTACTATATGTAAGGGAAACCTGGGTTTATGTCTTGCTTCTGATACATACTGACTGTGTGAACCTGGGACCTCACTCTCTAAGAGAGATGGTGCTGACCTGCACTGGTAGAGGGAATTATCTTACCAAGGAGATCCCTATGTCAATGAAATCCCAGATCCAGTGCCAATCCCTATTCTAAGTGCACTATTATACTCTATTAAGAGGATTCAATACATATAACAATTAGTATGACACATGGTCGAACAGAAAGACAAAGGAGAAAACTAGATGAAGTTTTATAAGAAATTTGGGAAGAAAGACAGAAATTTTTGCTCTGGCGTAGGGGAAGTAGAGAAAGGGAGATGAAGCAGGAAAGCTTTCTCGAAGGAGGCAGTATCTAAATGAGTCTTGAAAGAAGAGAATTTCAATAATATGTAGGAAAATGTATTGTACACATAGGTTACAGGATAATCCATAAAATGAATGGAGATTATCTTATGTGCATTTAAAAAACCAAAAAAACTAATGTTACATCAATAAACCTATTATCATCATCATTTTATTGTTGATTCCCTAATGAAACAATCGGGTCATTACTTAAAAATGTAATTCTAATGTTTAGTAGGCATTTTAAATTTTTCTTATTCTCTTGAAAACATTTTAAATTGTTTAGGTCAAATCTTTCTCTTCCATCCTGGTCAAAGAAGCCTGTTTCCACCAATTCAATTGTGTTCACAGTCCTAAGCTTTACAAGTGAGGCACACTTTGGCCAACAGAGGATTCATGGTAGAAGGAATGCACTTCATTTAAAGAACAACACTGGACTCATCTGTTTTGTTTAGCATGTTCTTGATAGTGACAACAGAAGCATGGGGTTTATGGTTAAGGGAGTTTTGTCTGATTGATTTTATTTAGCTTTATTATTTATATCCTTTGTGCCCATGCCTAGAAAAATGTCAAGATTGGTAACATTTTAGGAAATTTAAAACAAATCTGAAAAGTTTAAATATGGCTAAACTCTTTATTGTTTTGCTTGTAGACACCTATAATTTATTTTTAAATTATGGACATAAATGATAGGGAGAGAGCCAGAATATATGAAAGTTCCCTCCAACAGCTCTGGCAATGAATTCATTATCCTGACCTAAAATACCGTACATTTCAGTTTTAGGCCTCTCTCAAACAGAACCTGCCAATCATATAAAACTATGAAGTGTTTTAGTGGAATGGATAAAACTGTAACTGATACTCCCCCTACATTTTCAAATCACTACGCTATGAAGTTTAACCACAAAATACCCATAGAATTCTCAAGCATATTTTCTGGTTTAAAATTTACCAATTTTAACATCCAGAAAGATAAAAAGAAGCCATCTAACTTTTTGTGATATGAAAGAAGAAAAACAAAGGTAATTTTAAAGAAAAATAGTAAATTTTTCCAATCAGAGAAAACTTTTAAGTCATCAGGTAGATTATAGCATGCATGGTATATTCGGCAGCCTGGTTCTAAAAATCTGAACAATTTTGTTAAGTATTCATGATACTTTTAAATTTTTGGTCCTGAGTTGTAATTCTAATAGCATGGGGAACTCCAGGTGTGGAAATTCTTCCCCTCAGCACAGATCAATAACCTCTAGTACTTATAGGCTGAGAGTTGCTTGAGACACTAACAGGCTGAGTGATGTGGCCCACTGTCAAAGAGCGCTTTTATTTAGTAGGTCACAATGCCCTTGACATGACATCTAAAATGGCTTAAAATACTGATATGCCTCAAAAAAAAGTTTTCTCCACAAAATTCCTCTTGGATAAATTCTGCAGCAGGCCCTCATCATCCTACGCTTGGGTTGTCATAATGGCCTTTTGGGTGGCTTCCTTGCCTCCAGTCTCTCTCCACTCTTGATCATCCTCCACCTCACTACCGCAATGACTTTCCTAAAGTTAAGGTGTGACCTTATCACCACTCCAGCCCACTCAAAAAACTCTAGTGGACCCCATATCACCTCCAGAATCAGATAATAAAACTTTCTGTTTGGCTTTTAAAGTCCTTCACTACCTTTCCAGTTTTCTTACATTTTATTCCCTTCTATGAAGTATGTGATCCAGTGACACTGGCTTATTTGCTCTTCCTATAACACAAAACACTTCGTCTCCTGACTGACCATTTTCACTAGCTTTCCCCCCATCCCTAGAATCCTCTCCCTCCTCACGTTCTATTCCTCAACTCTTAGGCTTTATTCCTTGGCTAAAGAAGTCTTTCTTGATCATCTTTAATACTAGTGCCTTCCCTATGTTGATTATCTCCAATTTATTCTCTGAATATCTTGCTTATACATAGGTGCTTGCATGCTGTCTCTCCCATTAGAATGTGAACTCCCTGAGAGCATGGGTAGTCTTTCTCTTTTCTTTCTATCACCAGCATTTAGCACAGTTCCCAGCACATGTAAGTGCCCAATAAATGCTTACTGACTAACATAAAACCAAATATATTTCACTGGGTACCAAAGAAAAATCTCCTGTATTTTTTTAAAAAGAAGCTATATTGAAAATCAAACAACTAGGTGGAACTAGTTGAACAACTGAACTAAAAAAATGATTCAATGCCAATTTAGAAAAAGTTCTAGTTATGTAGTAACCTAGGCATCTGAAGTTGGCCCATCTCCCTTTCTGATCAGTGATTTGGGTAAGGGACAGATGGCATGCTTATCAAATTTCCAAATGACCTAATGCTAGGAAAGATGAGTATCATATTGGGTGATAGAGTCAGGACCAAAAAAGATCCTAACAGATTAGGATGTTGGGCCAATAGGGTAAAAAAAAAAAAAGATTAATGGAAAGTTCTCTAATTTAACTTCACAAGGACAAATTAAGGAAAGCATAGATAGATATCAATTTGTCTGTTAACAGTTTTACGTGGCAGCTAAAAATAAACAAAAAAACCTGAGATCTTAGGCTCCATTAAGAGAGACATAGGATCCAGGACTGCAGAGATGCAAGTGCTGTGGTACTCTGCCCTGAGCATCTGCAGTACTGTTTGAAGCACAGAATTTTAAGAGGTTACAATCTGTAGAGCATTCAGAGGGCTATGGCTGCAATGGTGAGGGGATCTCAAATGGGAAGCCACATGATACAATGGAAAGAACACTGGCTCTGAAATCACAAGACCTGGGTTTAATTCCTGCCTCTGGATTCTTAGTACCTGTATTATCTTGGGCAAATGGCAAATCTCTCTGGGCCTCCATTTCCTCATATGCAAAACAACAGAGTTGGACTAGATGGCCTCTGAGCTTTCTTCAAGCTTCAGTTCTGTGATCCTTTGATACTACACCATACAAAGATTAGCTAAAGTACTATGGATGTTCAGACTGGAAAAGAGAAGACTCAGGGGGCCATAAAACAGTTTTCAACTATCTGAAGGCCTATCATGTGACATATTAGACTACTGGTAAGAGTCTTGGCGTAAGAAGGCACAATTAGAAGAAGTAGGTAAAAATCACAAAGAAACAACTTTAGGCTTGATGTAAGGTAAAATTTCCTAATGGTGAAAGCTGTTCAAGAGTGGAATGGGTAGAAAACTTCCTGCTAACTAGAAATCTTCAAGCAAAAACTGGATAACCACTTGCTGAGTATGCCGTAGAAGTCATTCTTATTCACATATCAATTGAAATAGATGGTAACTTCCAGTTCTGAGATTCTGTCACCTGCATAGAGTTGAAAACTGAAGCTATAGAAACTGGACAAGGGTACTAGGTAAGAATTTCTAATGGTGCAAACAAACATTTGAACAAAAATCTTCAAGAGTAAATTTATAGTCACCTAAAAAGTTATCCATAGATTCTCCTTTCTGGTTTTGAACAATGTCATTATCTTCATTTGAAAGAATTTTGTGTTCTCTTCGTGGAAAATTGGTATTTTTTTTATCATAGCTAGTAGATTCTGCTGAAAAAGAAAGTCTGGATTTCTTACTTTTTTGCCTGTGATTTTGTTTGGAAAAAGTGATTTTACTGGCTGCTGAATCATCATCTGAAGATGAAAAATCATCTATATTCTGAGAGCTACCTTCAAAATTTGCTGAATACAGCTGACTTGTTTCTAGCTTGTCATGAAGCCTCATTTTGCTTCCTTTTTTTGGTTTAAACTTAAGAGAATTAATTGTTCCCTTTTTTATCTTTGATTCTGAGGATATCTCAATATCATCTGATTCATCACTAACATCACTTATACTTTTCCTTTCCTTTATAGATTTTTGGACAATATTCTGTTGATGGTTTACTTCTTTATAAGCCAAATAATTTACACTAAAGCCAGATTTCTTGGAACCTGACCAATGGTCAACACTGGCGGTCAGTTTAAAGGGGTTTTCTGTTTTAGAATTTTCAGATACATCCAACACTTGTTCTTCATTCTTAGGGGAAAGTAATCTTTCAGGTGTAAATTGTGTTGGGAAGATGACATCACTAGCATCTGAACTATCTTCTGCCTCTGTGGTCTTAGATGAAGCACAGAGCTGTTCATCTTTATTTTTTAAGTCACTTTCACTATCAGAATCAGAAGAAATATTGCATTTTAGAGTCTCTGTCCTCCTCTGACATTTAAATTTTTCTTTCTGTTTCAGGTTGCTGGTTATTTCCTGATGCGACAAAGTATGGCCAGGGCTCTGACTCTTCCGACAGTCATTAACCCAATTATCTTTTGCTTCTGCTGGGTGGAGCAATGATTGATCATCAGAACTTTCATCATCAAAATCAACGTTTTCATCACTATCCTCAAATAAACCACTTTTTTCCTCAAAAAACTTAGAGAAACCACACTGAAGTAAAGTAAGCTGTCCCGGAGAAACTGTAGTGTTATTTTTATCAAAAATTTTGTTTTTAGCCGTTTTTGTCCTTAAGCTTCCCATGGATTCCTCATCACTGAAGTCACAGCAGAGATCAAATACTTCTTTTTCCACTATTTCCTCAGATTGTCCTTGTTTTTTATGTTCTTGACACTCAGGATCTGCATTCTAAATTGTAAAAGAAAAAAAAAGAAGAAAGAACAATGGGAACATCCCAGGACAAAACATTCCAATTCATCATCATTATCAATGGCCATTTCCTCCCAACAATTAATAAGAGCACCAACACAAATGTCTGCTCTTATTCATATGGTATTTTAAGGTTTACTAATTTTTATTTTACTAAAGGAAGCATCTGGTTAAATAATAGTAGCAGTGGAACGTATGGTTTATTTACAAATATGGTACTCTCAATTTTGTTGACATAACATGGAAACACTTAAAAGTATCAGTGATCTTATTGATGTGGGTATTCCCTCCAGTGATTTGTATCAATACCCATCCATGACAACCCATCCCTGGCAATTCTTGTCCACAGACTCTCACAAATTCATCCAATGTTCTGGGAAGCCCAATAGTTTCTCTTGACATTGGGTATGGTGTCCAAGAGGAGGCAGGGCTTTACAGTGGAAAGAATGTTGGACTTGGAGTCAAAGGACCCAAGTCTGAATCTAAGTCCTGCTATTTCTTACCTGTATGATCAATGGCAAGTCACTTAATCTCTCCCTGCCTCAGTTTACTCAACTGCAAAAAATGAGGTTAGAGTCTCCTAGATCCCTTCCATCCCTAGATCTATGACATTATGATCCATCTGTTAGAAAGACTTATGTTGGTGGAAAATTTCTAACCTTTTCATATGACTTAACAGATAGAAAAGCCTACTAAAATCTAGATTAAATGCAGGTAAATATAATATATGTGAATGTTGGTGAAAAGCTTTCATTTGTCTAACAAATCAAGATTTTGGAAAATGAAATTTTAAAAATGCATTATCCCAGTCTCATCTTTTAGCATTTTAGATGAAACAGCACTTAGATTAAGGCACACTTAATTATTTGAAGGGAAAAATTCATAGCAGAGGGATATGGAAATATCCCTTCAGGATACGGAAATCAAAGATCGCAATTTAAAGAGCTGGAAATAAATAATATTCGGAGGTTAATGTAGTTTGGAAGGAATTTCCAGGCAAGTTTTCAAGCATCCAATACTCGTAAAGTACAACAGTTCACAAGCCACAAATAATGATGGAAATTTGGTTAAAAGAACAAGATACACAGACTCCTCTTGGCTACTATTAGTGAATGAAATCTAAAGATATTAGGACGTTCTGCAACAAATTTAAGTCCAAAATTTTACCCTATCATTGGTAAAGTTTTTAGTCAGCAGTAAAGTGTTCCTTACTGACAGATGAATTAAAGATATTATCTGTACCAGAAAACTCTCAAGAGTTTAATATTTATACAGAGTCATGGAAAGAGAATAAGAAAGGACCTAGGAGGTCATCTAGTCCAATTTCTTCATTCTGGAGTTAAGAAACTTGAAGGCAAAGGAGATTAGGTGACTTGTTAAAAGTAACACTGTTTCTTGGTGTCAGAAGCAGGATTTGAACTCAGGTCTTGTGACTCTAGTGCTCTTCCCACTACACCATGTTGTTGTTATTATTACCTAATTCTACTTCCTAATTCTATGTTTCACAGAATGATGTCAGTATACAATACCCATCCCAAATATCAAATTCATTGATAAACATCCATTTACTGTGAATTACAAACAGAAATTTCTTTTTTTGGACAGCACCTGGAAACATCATGCATTTTAATTTCATTTAAACTTTGTCAGTATACAATACCCATCCCAAATACCAAATTCATTTATAAACATCCATTTACTGTGAATTACAAACAGAAATTTCTTTTTTTGGACAGCACCTAGAAACATCATGCATTTTAATTTCATTTAAACTTTAAGGATAAATTATCATTGTTACATGAATGTCCTAGTAATAAGGATGATAATTTTCTACCAAAGCACTGTCACCGAATCAGAATAATTACTTTTATATTAGAGACTCAAAGCAAAAGAACCATAATTATATTCAAAATTACTTGAAAAATGAAATCAAATCAATATTGTCTCTAAATCAAAAGATCCATTTTTAGAAAATATATGTTGGCTGTCAGTTTGAACTGATTCACTAGATTTTTTAAAATTTTGAATCAATTCATACTTCAATAAAAAAAAGGATCTTCAGGTTTGGCAGTGATTTAAATAAGCACAGTTCAAAATTTAATTTGAGGTTTATCATTTGATTCAAATTCCTGCTATGCATTTAGCTCAAAGTTGTTCTAATATTTGCTGAAAATTCAAAAATGGAAAGTTGGTGTTAATGACAAAGTCTTACTAAAATTTTTGTGAAAATATTTCCCTGAATTTTTCTGGAATGAACTTCAAACAGTATTTTTATTTTCTCACCAATATGAAAGATTTTTCTTGGCACACATAAACATAAAAGAAAGGAAAAAAGAAAAATCTCCAGCCATATACGTTTATGTATTCTGGGGCACAAACCCAAAGAATACTCACCATTTCTAATTTGTGTGCTGGAGGTCCTTCTTTCAACCATGTAGTGGCTGTCATGACCCCTGCTTCCACTTGGCCTTCCCTCTACAACAGCAACAAAAGAGAATGCAAATCACTGGAGAAAGCTATGCAAACTATGCAATAAAAACAACCAGATCAACAAGAAAACTGGTTTGCTAATTCTCAGACTGAAGACAGAGAAACTCAGTGAGTCTGTCTTTTCTCTCAACATTCTTCTTCAGTTTGCAAATTACACTGCAAACATATAGTGTTTTTAGACACTTTAAACTTTGTTATTTTAAAACTTTTACTTTGTAGGCATAGTAAAACAGGCACAATTTTCATTTAACACTAAAAGCATCATAGAATTATCCAAGTGAAACATATTAATGTACAGCTGTGTATAATGAAGTTACACATAATTTAAAAGATAAAAATTTAAAGGAGAAATTAAGACAATTATGATCCCTACAAGAATCTTAAATAATTATAAGCAATCCTAATTATTGCTAAAAGGTCCACAGGGCAGGCAGGCGATGCTAGGTGAAACAGTTGGGCACCTTGTGGAAGAGGCAGGAGGCAGCATGTGCCAGGCAATCTGAAACACTGTCATCACCACCTCCTTTCAGACACTGATAGAGATGGCCCAGGACCCTGAACCCAAGAGCTTTGGGAACAGCAAGGCTTACAGTCCAGTGCCCACAGCCACCATCCTTTCAGCCTGATTACTTCTGCAGGTGCTGGAGACACATCTACTGATGACTCAGAAAAGAAAATTCTTATTATCAAAGTCCTCGGCACTGTCAAATGATTTAACATCAGAAACTCCTATGATTTTATCAGCAGCAATGACATCATAAAGAAGTATTACTGTCTGCTTTGCCACTGCTCCAAAGGACCACAGAATTTTACATGTGACTTGCAGGTGAAACCTTCCATACATTTCGCATTCTCCATTAGAATGTGAGCTCCTTCAGTGCAGGAACTGTTTTAACTTGTATCCACAATGCTTTACACTTAGAGCTTAGTAAGTAGTTTATTCATTCCTTCATTCATTTTAGGATTTAGGATGATAAAATAAAGGGAAATAGAACTAGAAAATGGGTTTATTTATTTGTCTGGTTTTTTTGCATCATGGACTCCTTTGGCAGTCTAATAAAGCCTACTGACCCTTCCAGAATAATGTTTTTAAATACATAAAATAAAATACATAGGGTTACAAAGGAAAACAATTATACCAAACTAAATTTATCAGAATATTTTTTTTTAAATTGGTTTTGAAACCAGAAGACCTGGGTTTGGAGAAGACCTACTATGAAAGCTTTATGGGAGAACATGAGCATTAATCACAGAGGATGAGGAATTAACAGATGAGTTGCAAACTTTGTTGATGGTGCAAGCAACCATATTGATAAAATTATGGATGGTTTGAAGGACTAGACAACATAGGATTAGGCAGAAAATGACTGAAAACAAATTACTTTTTAATTAGAACCACTGCATCAAAATAATCTCAATGTTATTACATAAAAGCTAAGTCAATCGATCAATCACCAGCATTTATTAAATTGCCAACTATGTGTGAGGCACCATTTTTGGTGCTGAAGACATAGAACAAGGAGTGAAAATGATACCTGCTTTTCACAGCTTATGCTCATGAGAAGTACTCATATAAATATATACAAACAAAATATAATGTGGACAAATAAAAAACATATTTAAAGTAGAGCAACAGAAGTTGGGAATTAGGAAAGCCTTCATGAAGAAGATGGTTCTTGAACTATGTTTTGAAGGAGGAGAAGGACTCTTTAAGCCAGAGGCAAGGAGGAGCATCTTCCAGGCATGTGGGACAGTCACTGTAAAAACACGGTGATGGAAGATGGAATGTCTTGGGTACTGAATGGAAAGGACGCCAGTGTGGTTGGATTATAGACTGTGGGAGGTGGAGTAATGTACAATGAGTCTGGAAAGACAAGTTGGAGCCAGCTGCAAAGGGTTTTAAAAAATCTAACAGAGGAGGTCATATTTGATACTAGAAGCAATAGGAAACCACTAGAGTTGATAATGATTTGATACTATTTCAATAGATACAGATATAAAGACAGACATATCTTTACATCTATAGCTGTGAATCATCTAAAAAAGAAATGTTAGTTAAACCCAAGACAACTGATAAAGTTACCAATAAAGAAATTGTGGAAGGTAAAGGAGAGAGCATTCAGGAATACTCACAGTTAAGGGGCATGGTAAGGATAATGAACACAAAAGGTGCAATCACACAAGTAGGAGGAAAAACGAGAAATTACAAAAACCCAGAGAAGAGAGTATCAAGGAGAGAAGATGATCAATAATGTCAAATGTAGCAGATAGGTAGAGAAGGATGCAGACTGAGACAAAGACATCAGATTTGGCAATTAAGAAGAGATCACTGGTAATTTTGGAGAAGGGTTCTAGTTGAGTTATGAGGGTAGGAAATAGACTACAAAAGGCTGAAGAACGAGTGGGAGAACAGAAAGTGGCTATAACCTCTGAATTTCTAAACTAAGACAATTTTTCAGAAAAAATAATTAGTTGGCATTCAAGTTCCTAGTTTATCAAATCTTTCTCCTTTCCCTTTTTAGAGGAGCAAAAGTGGAGATAATGAGCATATAAAGCTTTCTAAAGGAATTTGGAAGAAAAAAAGGAAAGTGATATAGGATAATTTGCATGAGGAGTTGGTAGAGTCTGGTAAATTTTTTTTTTTAATTTAAAGAATAGGGGAGAGAGGCATGCTTAAAGGTCAAGGGGAAAGAATAGACAGACAAGTAAAAGATGAGAGAGACTTGGGTGGGGGAGGGGGAAGATTACTGATGCCCAATCTGCTGGAGGGGACAGAACCAAGTGTATATGTAGACAGGCTGAAGAAAGGCCATCTCTATGTCAGAGGGAAAAGAGGGGAGAATGGGAAATGATGTCACAGGATTTTGAGATGAAAAGGAGGAGAGAAGGGGGTGTTCATATTGAATGACTTCAATTTCTCAATAAAGTATGAGGCAAAGACTTCAAATGCAAGAAGTTGGGAGAAGAAAGTATGAGAGATCTTGATGAAAAGGGAAGAAAAGGTTTGTAACAGCTTCCAGAGGAAGTGGGACAACAAATCAGAGAGGAATTAAAGGATTGTGTTGCTGCCATGAAGACCTAGTAGATGTTCTCAGTAGCTCAGGGGAAAAGCAGAGAAGGGGAGAAGGTAGATGGTGAGAGTCTAGGGCTGAGGTTTGAGAAGCGAGTAAGCAGTGATCAGACAAGGAGGCAAGGAATTCAAGAAGTCGAAATAGGTAATTATTAGTTTGAGACTAGAGACAAAGTAGTCAGAGCAGGGATAATGCTTTGAGAATCTAGTGAAGGTGGACTGACAATCTCAATGATGAGGATGAATCTAAGAAAAGTGAGGTGTAGGAAGGAATGATAAAAGATTATGATATAATAAGGGAATAACAGATTCTCTAATGGGAAAGTAGAAAACTTTTATGAATTACCCATGCACAAAGGCAGGAGAGGAAGATGGTGAACCAGATGCTGAACTGCATGTGAAAAGGCAGAATCATTTGGGGGTCAGTATCCTACAGCCACCATAATTTAGATTGGGTGTGAAATTTTTATTGAGTGGACCTCAAAGAATCCAAGGTTGCTGAGAGAGCAAAGTACAATAAAAGCATAGTATTTTTAAAACAGGCTTAGAAGAAGCAAAACGATTAAAAAGTATTGCCCCAGCCCTCCCTGATCACTCTAGTGCTACATACTTTCTATACCATTTGGAGTATGATGCTCCAAATTGTGATTTGCCATTTTCCTATCTCTTCAATTAGAATACGGTTTAATTAAATACAGATTTAATGATTACAAAAACCTTTAAATTCTTAATACCTGGCACAGCGCCCAATAAAAAGTAGGCAAAAATAAAGATTTTGACTAATTGTGATGATAAATTACTTGAAGGATTTGCCAATCACTAGTTGTGTGACTTTGGGCAAGTCTACCTTTCTGGATCTTAGCTGCCTCATTTGTAAAGAAAGGGGATTAGAATAGATATTATTTAAAGCTGTAACCAACTAACTGTAAACATTCTATGTACTTTGTCCTTCCCAATATCTATTATAGAACACTTAAGTCAAAGAATTTAAATTTCTTATGTAATGAAAAATTTTCAGACATTTTTGGAAAGATACAAAAATGTTCCATTTAAAGAACAAGAAACATCTGTAAGCTGAAGATGAACATAACTAGAAGAGTCTGAAAACTGGTGTGGAATTTTTATTGGGAACAGCAAACAAAAATCTCCATGACACATGAGACAACATCTCAGGGAGTATTTGGTAACTTTTAATCAAAACACATTTTATATTTTTGTTTATTTGTGGAGGACATTTTTTTTCCTGAAATTTCAGCAGCTGTTTCCAAAATAATACACCTCCCTTTGTCAGTGTGGAAACGGCTTTGAGGGGGAAAGGAGTCACATGTTCAAGCCTGTATGCATGGGCGTAGGAGAGCTTAATGAATGTATATGAAAAAAAGCTGTTTAAAGGCACAAGGCTTCATTTTTCAAAAGTCTGATTGCAGTCCTCTAAAAATGTAAATTCTAAGAGTCTTCTGACATATATTGCAAAACAAAACCGTAATTTCCTCAAGATGTACAAAGACATATTCATTTATATTTCATAGTGCACAAATGGGGGAAAAAACAAATTATTACTGAAAACATCACTGAAAAGGCCAAAAGAACATTTCATACCTCCAGGATATCCCTTGTAAGACAGGACCCTTGAGATCTTAGTTTGAAGAGGTTGTGAATCCCAAAAAGTTCTCCTTGATGCTCTTTTGATCCTTGAACTGCTTCAAAATACCGCTTGGCATTTTCACTCCCAACTACCACACAATGCAGTTGCTAAAACAGAAAAATACATGATATTTCAGAAGGGTTTGATCCAACAACATGTCAGAATTTCCTGGCATTGTCAGCATATACACAGTTTTAGGTGGAGCAGACATAAACTCCTTGGGGAGGAAATTTTGTTTTAATTTCCCTGGAAGTTGTTGCCATTGTGAGGAAATAATCATCTGATTAGTTTTATTGAAGACCAAACAAAAAATAGCTTTACACTTTTTATCTGTTTTATACCTATTACCTGAAAAAGTCAATAATTTTTTCTTTTTTTTACATGAAAAGAACAAATTTCTATGCATATTTATCCTGTTTAGTAGTTCTAGACCAGTGGTTTTCAACCTTCCTAATGCCACAACCCTTTAATATTCATATGTGGGCGTATCTGCATGTGGGCAGACCCGCCTCGAAACAGACAGAGGGGCGGTGTCTCGGTTCCTAAGACCATCGGAAATATGTGTTTTTCGATGGTCTTCAGTGACCCCTGTGAAAGGGTTGTTTGACCCCCAAAGGGGTCACGACCCACAGTTTGAGAACCACTGTTCTAGAAAAATCCTACAATAGGTACTATCAAAAACTGACAGAATTGCCAAGACGGAGGCGAAGAAGCAGGAACATGTCACAGCTCCCACATAATAACCTCAAATACCCATAAAATATGACCCTAAACAAATTTTAGGGCTGCCAAACTCACAAAATTACAGAAAAACACCTCTCCCGCAGAAGGCAGCTCAGCAGGCGGGACAGGAAGGGCTCACTGCAGCATGCTGAGAACCAAAACCAGGTCGGCCTGAAACCGCGGCTGGACCCCGAGGCAGTCAGGACAAGCCATGGCCGGAGCCTTCAGGAAAGTGGATCAGCGGAAGCTGTGGTGATTTCCAGAATTATCAAGCCATAAGAAATAAGGAAGGTTAGTGGAACTCAGTTGGGGGAGAGGATCCAGTTGAATTGCCTCCAGGGCAAGGAAGCAGCAGAAGCAGCAGTGCTGCTTCAGAAGCTCCTGGCCTGTAGATTGCCGAGGGGCCAAGTGATCATTCAGAGGATAAGTGCTCTTGCCTTAAGCTGCCTGGATTGGGATCATGGTCTTGGGTGATGGTCCTAGGGTGCGTTTTCAGTGAGCCAAAGCTGGTGGGGGCTGCAGCAGATTCCTAATAGCTCTGGCAGCTGCGAAAACCCCAGTGATTTGGGACAAAGCTCTCCCCTTTGAAAGCAGAGTTCTATAGAGCCAAAAAGTCAAGTAATTGACTGGCAACATGAGCAGGCAAAAGAAGCAAAGTAAGAACAACAATCCAACTTTAGATTCCTTTTTTGGGGACAAAAAGGATCAAAGCATGGAACGGGAGGAAGACAACAGAGTCCAGAACTCCCACGCCAAAAGCTTCCAAGAAAGATGTAGACTGGTTACAAGGCATAG
>CM053590.1:182077545-182097068 GCA_028646515.1 Pseudochirops corinnae
TTCCATTTGCTCCAATCTAATTCTGAAGGAGTTATTCTCTTCAGTGAGTTTTTGAAATTCCTCTTCCATCTGGCCAACTTACCTTTTTAAGGCATTCTTCTCCTCATTGGCTTTTTGGGCCTCTTTTGCCATTTGAGTTAATCTATTTTTTAAGGTGTTATTTTTCTCAGTATTTTTTTGGGTCTTCTTTAGCAGGATGTTGAGCTGCTTTTCATGATTTTCTTGCATTATTCTCATTTCTCTTCCCAGTTTTTCCTCCATTTCTCTTACTTGATTTTCAAAATCCTTCTTGAGCTTCTCCATGGCCTGTAACCATTTCATATTTTTCTTGGAAGTTTTTGATGCAGGAGTTTTGACTTTGTTGACTTCTTCTGATTCCATCCTTTGATCCTTTTTGTCCCTAAAAAAGGATTCTATATCTGACTGTGCTTCTCCTTGCTCATCCTGTCAGCCAATTACTTAACTTTTGAGCTCTTTGTCATGGTAGAACTCTGCTTCCAGAGTGGAGAGAGCTATGTCCCAAATTGCTTGGGTTTTCACAAACGTTGTCTGAATTATGAGGAGGGCACCCCCTCTACAGCCCCCACAAGGTCTGGTACACTGGTCACATATCCCTGGGCCACCACCCAAGACTATGACCCAGATCCAAGCAGGTCAAAGCAAGAGTGATCACCCTCTGAATGGTCACTTGGTTCCCCTATGATCTCCAGGCCAGGAGCTCCAGAGGCAGCCACACAGCAGTGGCTGCAGCCTCTGCACCTCCACCATCTCTCATCCTGGGGGCTGAGGCCGGACCATGCTCTTCTGTCACTCAGTTCCAACAGAGCTCCCCACTGACCTTTCACTTTCTCTTTGGTGTTTATGGGTTGAAAAGACTGGAAACAACCACAGCTGCTGGTGATTCACTCTCCTGAAGTCTGCTCTGGCCTGTCTGTGCTGCTGGTCGGGGCTGCCCCAGGGCTGGGCCTGCACAGTTCACAGGGGACTGTGTTCGGCTCCCAGCACAGTGCAATACACCCTTCCTGCTGGCCTGCCAGGCTGCCTTCAGCGGGAGATTTGTTTCTCTCTGTCACTTTGTGGGTTCTGTAGCTCTAAAATTTGTTTAGAGTTACACTTTACAGGTAATAGAGGTGGCTGGAGAGGGAGCTCAGCAAGTTGCTGCTTTTATTCCACCATCTTGGCTCTGTCTCCCTTTTTCTGCCGCGTTTAACACAAATGTATCCTGCTAATAATTAAAATTTTCCTGTTGCACATATATTTTAATTCTATGAACTGCTTTAAATTTGTTACAAAATTTTTTAGCATCCCTCCCACTCTGATACTTTCCATTAGAGAGTAAGCTTGACAATAGAAATTGTTTCATTCATTATTTCTATATCCTCAGTGCCTAGCTCAGTAAATGGCACAGGGTAGGTGCACATAAATACTTGCTGACTGACTGACTGCTAGAGCTCTAATTCTGGAGGAAGGATTTAGAGAAGGAGGAGGAAGAGTAACAGGATAAAAGTAAAAAGAAGAAAAAAATATATTATTAAAGTACAAGTGTGGAAAACCTGATAGAAATATATAACCTGATAGTAAACTTTTTTTCAAGTCAAAAATCTGTTAGTTTTGGTCAAAAACCTTTCCAAAATTCACAGAAAATAAGATAAGTAAAGTATAATTCTCTTTTGGGGGGATAGAGAAAAGATTTGGGGAGGCTGTCCTGTGATGTCACTGATAAGGGCAACTTCCAAGGAAGAACTTTCTCCCACAAATTTATAGTCTTAGAGAGTTCCCTGGGGCACTGAGATGCAATAAAGTGTAGTGGTATAATTGAAGACCCTGTTTCAAGTCCCACTTCTGAGATACACTGGTTCTGTGACCTTGGGTAAGTCAGAGCAGATTGACAATAAAACTACTGAGCATGAAAATACATAACACTTCACAGGAAATTTCAAGAAAGGAATAACCAAATAAAACACACTACTAGGATGGACTAACTATAGACTAAAATAACTTTGCCTCTGCCTTTTTAAACGGCCAGAGTAAAAATAAATTAAATAAATGAAAGCTGCATAAAAAAGTAAATCTTACTTTTTATAGAATTTATAGCAAAATACAGTGGAAATAGTGTTGGACTTGTAGTCAAAATAGATCTAAATTAAAGTCTCAGTTCTGATACCTACAGTTTGCGTGATACTGAGCTCTATTCCTTCATTTCCACATCTGTAAATCTAACACAAAAATACTTCTACTATCAACCTAATAGGATTGTTTTAAGGAAAGTACTTTGTAAATCTTAACTACTATCATTAAAACTATGTGTTTGGATTCACAAAAAGAAATTATGCAAATTAATGCCACTGCACATAGTACTGATCCAGTGACAGCTGATTTAGAAAGCTTTCCCTACAACATTACAAAATGATTACGTAAAATCTAAGTTACAAAATTAATTCTCTTACATTGTAGAGACAAGGCAAATGTTAACATCTTGTGTGCTGTTGAATTCTTTCACTATCTTAACTCTTTCCTCTGACTTGGTACTTCCATCAAGTCTGCGGTAATCTAGCCCAGTGGCCATACAATATTGCTCTAGAACATCCAGCAACTGGTAAAAAAAAAAAAAAAGACAAGCAAACAAGGAAATATTGTTATTAAAAAAATCAAATCACTATGAAGAAAATGTTACTAATCATATCCTAGAAATGAACTTTCCTATAATTATATATTACATCTTCCTGCACTTAACTAAGACCTGGCTCCTTCCAGATGACAAATTTTTCTTGGACATCCTTTCCAGGGCTGGTTGCAGTTTTGATTATAGAACCCGAGTCACAGATCATGGTAGAAGGTTGGAATACTACATGCTCCCAATCTCCACTTCCGTGGTCTCCCTTTCAGAGTCTACCACCAATCACACCCAGTAACCTCTCTTCCACTGAGGTTCATTCAATCCATATATATCACTGATGATAATCCTAGTGAATGTTGTCCTTCAACCTCTAAGACACTCTCCTTCCTTCTTTAATGAGTTAAGTGCCTGGCTCACAATCTTTCTCTCCTCCCCAGTTCTTTCCTTCATATAAACATCCTGACCTTCCAGTTTCCCAACTTCCATGCCCTCCCCGCTCCATTCCAGCAGTTACACATAGTCGTACTCTTGAACTTGCCATCACCCACAAATACACATTTCCATTTTCATGAATTCTGAAATGCCCCTTCCAGATCAGTCTGTTGTCATTCCACCTGTGCCTCTGCCTTGGAACACCAAAACTTGTCCTTCATTCTAAGTATGACCTCCACTCCCTTTGCACACTTTGACAATGATTACCCTTTTCTCCTTCTCTCTTGGTTTTAGTGACACTACTTTCTTTTGGTTTGCCTCCTACCTATCTAACTGCTCCTCAGTATTCTTAACTTGATCTTTGTCTTCTAGGTCACACCTGCTAACTGTGGGTGTCCCACAGGGTTCTATCCTTGGCCCTCTTCTCTTTTTCCCTCTATACTGTTTCACCTGGTGAACTCAATACTTTTTCATGGATTCAATTATTATCTCTCTGCTGAAGACTCTCAATTCTACTTACCCAGTCCTAACCTGTCTCCTGACCTCCAGTCTCACATCTACAAATGTCTACTGGATTTCTCAAACTGGATATCCTATAAGCAGGTTAAATTCAACATGTCCAAAACTGAACTCATTATCTTTTCTCCTGCTTTCTCCCTGCTTTCTGAACTTTCTTGTTACTGTGAAGGATACCACTAATCTTCCAGTCACCTAAGCTCGCAATCAAGGTGTCATCCTCAACTTCTCACCCTCATATAACTCCTTTATAACCTGGCCACCTTCTACCACTCCAGTCATCTTACACCTTACTCACTGCCTAGTATTCTATCATCCAATGACATTAGCCTCTTCACTGTTCCTGTGGCTAGAATTCTCTCCCTCCTCATCTATGCCTCCTGACTTCCTTCAAGTCTCAGCTAAAACCTCCTCTTATTTCAATAAACTTGCCTTGGTTCCTCTTAATTCTAGTGTTTTTCTCACGAGATTATTTCCAATTTATCTGGCACACATATGGTCTGCATACAGTTGTTTGCAAGTTGTCTCCTCTATTTGACTGTGTGTTCCTGGAAGGCAGCTGTTGATTTTTTGTCTTTCTTTGTATTCTCAGCACTTAGCACAGTACCTGGCCTCTACTAGGAGCTTAATAATTGGGAGCTGATTGACTTTTCTTTTCTTCCTTTCATTTTCAAATGTTAATTATTTGGTAGAGTTTTAAAATACAAAGAAAACAAAAGAATTCCATTTTAAAGTATGAATAATTAACCATGTTAGTTATTTAAATATTCCTAATTCTATACTATAGAATGCTGTTCTAGCCTTTGATTATTGACTTAGTCAACTGATAATTATTTGTTAAGTACATACTATGAGTAAAGTACTATCAGGGACTTTCATAATACAGATCTTTTAAAAATAGCCTTTACAGGGGAAAAGTGTATATAGGTATGTATAGATCTATGTATGCATATATCTATATATATCTTCGAGTTTAAACTTTGATGATGCCCTTGATGTAATGAAGATTCAAATCTCTTTTTAAATACTATGCTGCCTACCTAATTACCACTTTCAATGATGTATAGAAAAGAAAACGTGGCTAACAGCTGTTGCTGTCATTTTTTTTAGGCCTCAGGAGTTATTGCTGAGGTCAGCCATGAATACAAATCATAAGGTACTTACCTTGGTAGAAAAGGAAAAAAGAAGAACTTTGTCCCTGCTTTTTTTGCAATGATTTAAAAGCTGCTGAAGGACCTGGAAGTGAACCACAGAATGGTCGTTAACCAGTGCCCACTCAGGGTATAATTCATACATGTAGAGTTATCTATCATGTTAGAATGTCTAAGAAATTATTTTCATATATCTCTAACCTCAGCCTTCTGTTTCAATCTATTTTATTCATGACAAACACAGAATTAAAGATTTCCTGTCAAACTGTACTATAATTATGTTGGCAATAAATATTCGAGATTTCTAAAAGTTTGCAGTTTCATTTTTTAAGAGCAAATAATGTTTCAATGAGATGTCCAGAAATAAATGAATTCTCAAATAGCTATTTCTTTCTTAGTACAGCACTGAGCTATAATGCAAAGTAGTATTCTTCCGCTATTTGAGAAATATATACAATACCTGAACATTTTCTATATTGAATGAATTTTTCTCATCATATGCATGGGAGGAATGTCTTGAGACATGGCTTCTCAAAACAACTGGAAGGACGTAGTCCCTCTTTGACTCATTCTCCTGCTTATTTATGGCTCTAGCTTCCTTAAGCTTGATACTGCCCTCCTGACAACAACCACATGTACACACACATACAATTTTAGTAAGAAAGCAAAGAATCCAGAGCTTTATATAAAATACTGATAACTAGTTAGGCAGAGTATAATAGAAAGATAATAGGTTAAACAGCATTTGGGAAATTGTGAAGTGCATTTAATAACTGTAAGCTTCTCCTTGAAAAAACAGCCTATCTTTTAAAGCTCAATAATCTTCTAATGACATTATGTGACTGAAAGTCACAGAATGCCACAGTTTTAAAAAAAATTAAAGCTGTGAGTCACCAAAAAAAGGCAACACAACAAGGCCTGGGAAGGCAGTTAAGAATTATGCAGGTAAAGCAAAGAAATGTATAACTAAACAAGGAGAGTAAAGGATATTGGTCATGAACAATGAAGTGACCAAAATGTTCATTTCTCTTTAATTCAGAGATTCCACCAGTGGGCCTACGACCATGAAGTCAATGACAAAATGAAAAGCTCTATATACACCAAAATACTGACAGCAGCACTTTTTTGTAGTAGCAAGGAACTTGGAACAAAGTTTATGCTCATCTACTACGGAAAGGTCAAACAAACTTTAGAACATGAATATAAAGGAGTAGTACTGTGCTATAAGAAATCACAAACAGGGGTGGCTAGATGGTACAGTGAATAGAGCACCGGCCCTGGAGTCAGGAGGACCTGAGTTCAAATAAAAAAAGAACATATATGAACTAATGCAAAGGGAACTGTACCAGAAAAAAAAAATTACTAAATGGTCAAAACTGAATGCAATAAAATTATAAGGACTAAGCTCAGTCTCAAGGAAGAAATATAAGAAGGCATCTCTCATGTTCCTCTCACCTTTGCTTCTTCACAAAGGCACAGGCTACAGGTGTAGCCTGTCATAGAGGGTGGTCATAGAGTAAAACTTTTTCATTGTGCTGGTGAATTTTGTTCAACATTTTCTCCTTGTTTTTCATACTTTATTACAAGGGATATCTTTTTGGAAGGGGGAAAGGCAACGTAATAAGAAATGCAGATGATATAAAAACTAAAGATACTAATGCAAATTTATTTTTAAAAATAAAAAGACTATACATTGTATGAAAGTATCTTTCATGTAATATTTTAGCAATTTACACATTCTGATTAAAATTTTTTCATCAAAGATAATTATCTGAAATTTAAACAGATGAAAACCACTATACCATCATCTTTTACTAGCTAAGAAATAGAAAGTTGTGCTACTTCTAAATATTGAAAGATTTTCATGTTGAAAAACTAGTTACAGAATTGCAATTACATTCTTCAGCTGAACAACTTAAATGGCTAATAAGAGAGATATAAACCATCAGAACATATCTTTTATTTCAAAAGATTTGGCAAAAACACACACACAAATACTTCACAGAAATAAAGATTATGAAAATAAAGAAAAATCCCAACTTACATACTGGTATTTTAATTTCAAAGGACATAACTTAAAACCAAAAAACTGACTATTGAAATATTATGGCACGTTCTAGTACTAACATTACTATTACTACTACTACTACTACCACTACTACTACTACTACTACTACTACTACTACTACTACGAGAAATCATAATAATTAAGCCTCCATCAATTAACTATAGTTGATCTACAACCATAAACACTACAAACAAAATCCACCCACTGTTCCTGGTCCTGTCCTCTGAGGAAGAGGAGAGCTAGTCTAATTCCTCCTGTAATTCTTCCCACAGTCCTTCAAATATTTCAACACAGCTTTGAGGGTTTTCTTTCCTCTAGACCAAATATGTCCAATTTCTTCAACTGATCTTCATATAACATGGACTCGAGATTCTTTAACATCCTTTTTTCACCCTTCAGGATAGTCAAATTTACAAAAGTCTTTCTTAAACCATGGTGTCCAGAACTAAATACAAGACTTCAGATGGGATCTGACCAAGGCAGAGTAGCTGATCATCTCCCTATTCCTGGAGATTGTACTTCTCTTAATACAGTCTAAAATTGCATTAGTTTTTTTGTGTGTGTGTATGTGCCACACTAAACTGCTAACATATATCACTACCAGACCTGTCAGGAACTTTCTGGATCCTGATTATTGTCCAGTGTGTTAGCTCTCCCTCCAGATTTGCATCATCTATAAATCTTATTCCAAGTTACTCACAAAAATGTTAGACAGCAGAGATCCAAGCCCAAATCCCTGGTACTCCACTGGGAATCTTTTGCTACGCTGCCATTGAGTCATTAACAACTAATCTTTGAATTCAGTCATCAACCAAATCTGAATCCATCTAACTATATTACTGTCTAGTCCACATTTCTCCATTTGCTCCACAAGAAGTAAATTAACTATTTTATTGAAAGTTCTACTAAAATCTAGGGAAACTCTATACAAAGCAGTCCTTTCAGCTCCAAGTTTACTAATCCTATCAAAAAAGAAAATGTCAGAATGGAAGGACCTTCTCTTGATGAAGCCGTGCTGCCTTTTTGTGATCACCACCACCCTTTCTAGATGAAAACATCTGGGGGGTAGGGGTATGATTAAGTGCTTATTATGTACAAAGCATTATACTATGCACTGGGGACACAAATAGAAAAGTAAAACGTCCTGCTCTCAAGGAGCTCACATTCTAATAGAGGCAGACAGAAAACGCAGAAGTTTTGAGCTACAAGTCAGACGGAAAGGCCCTATGCTTAGGTTGCAGCAACCAAGCAGCCAGTAATGCCTCTTGTGAAGTGTTATTCCCACTGATTAAGCCGTATCTATTCCTTACGCTGAACCACCAAAATGCGATCCAGTGGGTGTCAAGAACTTTCTTTTCCGAGTCTCAGTAGCTGTGGCTTCTCAGGAAGCAGGGACTACAGCACCAATAAAAGCAGCTGCCAGACAGCAATTCCAGAGAGCTGTGGGACTTGGCTGGAAGTAACACTGATGGTCTGGGAATGCTCTTATTCCCAGGACTCTGGGGTGTAGGATCCTGAGCTGTCTCCATCTTAGTCTTGTCAGGATAAAATTCTCACAAAGCATGTATCTCTGATCCCATTCCATTTTTCTCCTTCAGAGGGCTTCCTCTATCTCTGCTTTCTCACTAATCTACAATCTCTCCCAATCTATAGCCTGCTTCCTATTATCTACAAACACACCTAACCCAGAGCCATCTTCAGTCATCCTGATCTACATCTGGCCACTGGACACAGATGGCTCAGAGGACAAAGGGGGGCTGGTGACCTTGCAAAGCCCTTTCTCACTTAAATCCAATTCACTTGCAAGTCACGTCATCATCTTCTTGATGTCATGGTCCTCTTTGAGAATAAAGGACAAACAACAAACATGCCTGTGTCTCTTTTCTTTAAAAAATGAAACAAGACAAAACAAAACCTTACTAGATTCAACCATTCTCACAAGCTATATCTGGGGGGTTGGAGAAGGGGAGAGGGGTGTATGGGGGTATTGGGGGTGTATGTGTATATTGTAAATTTTTCCCTTCCAAATGTATGGACCCTCCCAAATTTATCCATGTATCCCATGTTATGGATTCCTGGCCAAAGCTCAGTTTTTGCCCAATAACACTCCAGGTTTCACGGCATTCTTTTCAAAAATAGTTCTTCCCCAAATAATTTATATGCTCAGGTTTAATGAACAATAAGTTATTGAATTTAATTATATTTTCTGATCCTTCTTCATGCAGTCTATTCCACTGATCTACTTTCCGACTTCTAATCAGTATTAAAGAGTTTTGGTGATCAGAGTTTTATAATCTAATTTGAAGTCTAAAATTATTTCCCTTCTAGTTCTACTTTTTCTCTATCATTTACCTTGAGAGTCTAGATCTTTGTTCTTGCACATGAACGCTGTTATTATTTTCTCTAATTCTATAAAATTCCCACTGGGAGTCTGACTGGCACATCATTAGCTAGAGAAATTAGTGTTATCATTTTTATCATAGTGATATGGCCAAACCAACAGCAATGTAAAGCCTATAGTACATGTTCTAAAAAGGATATGACGGCCTTCAGACATAAAGGCAAATTCTTTTTTCTTTTTTTTTTTTTTTGAGGCAACTGGGGTTAAATGACTTTCCTGCAATTGCAACTCATCAGTATCTGAGGCCAAATTTGAACTCAGGTCTTTCTGACTCCAAGGTCAATGCTCTATCCACTGTACTACCTAGCTGCTCCAAAAAGGCAGATTCCTAAGTCAATTTTTACAGAGGTTCAAGTGGAAGTATATGAACTGGTATGTACTTCATATAATTTCCTCCACTCCCCCCCAAATTTTACCTTCATTTTGCCACTGTATTTTGGATCAGAAATAGTTTCAAAGGCTGCATCCTTACTCTTCTGCATGAAATCTTTGAATTTGGAAAAAACTTGATTGCATATCCTTTTGAGATGCGTTTCCTAAAGAAAATAGGGGAAGTGGAAAGAAGGATGAGCATAAGAGAATCTTATTTAAGACACTAACCAGCATGAACTAAATTTGGAACATGAAACTGCCTTCTCATGGAAAACTGTCATTTCGAAGTAAGGTATTACTTGGAATATACTGTTGTTTGCAATTTGACCACTAGCTCATTAGACATTAAAGTGAAAAAAGTTTTCACTGGAGTTTACATAAGTTATTACATAATCAATCATTCCTAGAATTCTTCAGGTTTTCAATATCAAGTACCAACTGTTTCTAAAAAGTATAATGATACCAAATGCAAACTGTTATTAAATTTTATCAGAATAGAAAAATGTACAAAAAGAGAACCACTAACTAGATAAATAAAAGCAGAATCCTAGACGTGGAAGAGATATTAAAGAACACCTCTTCCACCCCTTTCAATTTACAGATAAGAAAACAGTAAGTACAGAGAGATCAGCTGACCAGGTTCACAAAGCAATTAGTGACAGTGTGAGAATAAGAATAGGTTTATAAACCTGCTTTTAAAAAATATTTTGATAACTATATTCTACTATAATTAGTTTACTTTACATATAAACTATGGATTTTCTGCATTTAAAAACATTATTTTGAGAAATGGTCCATATGCTTCACCAGGATGCCAAAGGAGTCCACAACACAAAATGTTAAGAATCCTGGATTAGATTTAGTCACTTAGGCACCCTGACTTTTCGTTTTGATTTTCCCCCTCTATCTGCTAAAGCCAAACACATTTAAACATCACAATGTCCTATGATCCAAATACCTTGAATGTGGATAACTCAAACAGTAAAAATATTACTAGGTAAAGCTTATCTTTTATTCCTGTTGCATTAATATGTATCCATTATACACAGGAAAAAGGACAAAGTAAAATTACAGCATTAGCCTAAATTTTGGATTTACTGGCTTTTGTTAGTTTATGAAATAGCCCTCTTGCCATTCAAATGCACAGGCTATTAAAATCAAATGTCCTTATCCTGGTTAAATAGAGCATGATATAGTTAAGCAAATAATTAAATAACATTAAATGTGTGTATGCAAATATAATATGTATATGTGTGTATTTATATATATAAAAATAAAAAATTTACGCACACATATCTATAGCTGAGTATATACATTTAAATGCATAAATATACACAAACTAGAAGCTATTTCACTTTAAATCATAGTAGTACAAACTACTTTTACGCTAATTATTTATTAACTTGTCTTGACTTTGTTTTCCAACTATATGAACTCCAAACATGGACAAATTGGTTTCTACCTAAATGTGATAAATATAAAGTAAAACATCTGAATGACATATATTATAACAAATTGAGTCTAAAATTGACACAGAAAAATTCCAAAGACAAACCTGTTGTTTACTAGTGTTGGTATTGGCCTGCAGCAGTGCGGCATGATTAGATACCTTCTGCAAGATTGCAAGATAACTGAAATATAGGGTTTTCACTGTCTCACCATATGAATTGGTCTAGAACAATTGAAAGAAAGAGGGAAAAAATGTATTATCAAAGATCTAAAAGTACTGAGATTACAGAATACATGCACTGACTTCAATATCTGCTTCCTTTTCATTATTTTGGGTAAAATGAGTCTGAGTCAACTTGATTCAGAAACATTTATTAAATACAGCACACTTAGGTGGGAAGCTCCAGGCCAGAAAATAAAGATACAAAGACAAAAGTAAAATGTGTTCGTTTCTTAAAGAGTTAATATTATAAATGGAATAGGTAAATAAGTACATGATAATTTAAAGAAAGAACACTCATCTTTGCAAGGAGAGGTGGAAGGGTCACAGGAAGCTTCAGAAGCAGCTAAATGGTACCTACAGTAAGACTTCATTTCTCAAAAAAGAATAGATTCCTGATGTAACCAGAAAGGTTAAAGGGCATGCTATCTTTTCTCTAATTCAGATTTACACTCTGTATTTCAATCAAAGAATGTTGCATTGGTTCTTTTCTAAGAAAAATACAAAATACAGTTTTGCATTATGGAAGCGTATAAATGGTAGCAAAGTGGGTTAAATATTTTTATAGCGAGAGGATCAAAAGCAACAAAACAACCAGGTCAATTATCATAGCTATGCATGATAGTATTTCACAGAAACTCTTTTGGAAGAGATATGGAAAAATTGGAACACTGATGATTCATTGAACTGATCCAACCATTCTAGAAAACAATTTGGAACTATGCCCAAAGGGCTTTTGAACCATGTACACCCTTTGACCTAACAATACCACTACTAGGACTATATCCCAAAGAGATTTAAAAAAAAGGAAAAGGACCTCTTAGGTGTAAAAATAATTAGGGTAGCTCTTTTCTTGGAGGCAAAGAAATGGAAAGTGAAAGGATGTCTATCAATTGGGGAATGGCTAAACAAGCTGTAGTATGTGACTATGATGGAGTACTATTGGGCTATAAGAAATGATGAGCAGGATACTTTCAGAAAAACTTGGGAAAACTTACATAAACTGATGCAAAGTGAGTACAACCAGAAGAACACTGTATACAATAACAGCAAAACTATAAAATGATCAATTGTGAATGATTTAGATCTTCTATGCAATACAATGATCCAAGACAATTCCAAAGGACTTAGGATGAAAAATGCTACCCAGCTCCAAAGAAAGAACTGATGGAGTCTGAATACAGATGAAGGCATACATTTTTTTTTTACTTTTTAAATTTTTCTTGAGTTTTAGGGGTATTTTTTGGTCTGTTTTTTTTTTTCTTATAACATGCCTAATATGGAAATGTTTTGAATTACAGCATATGTACACCCTATAATCAAACTGCTTGCTTTCTCAAAGAGGGAGAAGGGGAAGAAAGGAGAGAACTGGGAATTCAAAATTTTAAAAACAAATGTTAAAAATTATTTTTACATGTAACTGGAATATATATGTACATATACATGCACACATATACACATATATGTGTGTATTTTTTTTTTTTTAAGTCCAGATGATCAGGAGAATAGAGGTACCATCCCTTCACGTTTTGCCAGGAAAATGAGTTGCTGTTAGGGTCTTCTAGGTTTGAAGATTCAGAAAATATCTCGGTATGGATGTCAAGTAGCCAGTTAGAAATGTAAGATTAGTGGTGAATGAAGGTACTTAAAGAAATTCTTCATAACTTTTTCCTAATATAAATACATTTAGTAACAATCATCAGTTAACACTTATTTCTCTCTTACTCCCTTATTTCTGAGATTTCATGAATTATTTGTAGAAGAAAGAGATGATGTAATTCTGTTAATTATTTGTTACTTAAAGGTAGGAGAGAACAACACAACTGAAAACAAGATATAAAAACAGAATGCTAAAATGCATACTTTGTAGCAACAGTTTTTTCTTTTACGGCCACTGTGGCAGGTACAGGGTTCTCGAGCTCTAAGTATCAAGGTTACATCTTCTGTCTCTAATACAGTTTGATAAACAGCCTTCTGGAACTCTGTCAGAGAACAGTAAACCATCTGCCAAGATAAAAAACCCACGCAACTATTAGTATCTGCTTTAAAAGGCATAATAACCACAATGCAGGTCATATTAACCAAATGTTCTTACTTAAATAACCCACAAACTAATTTTCCTTCCTATACTTACACCACCATAAAAACTTCTTTCAATTTTCCAAGACGTTCCTTTCTTCAAGCTGAGTGAATTTGCATCTCATTCTAAGATGCTAATCTCAAGAGGTACATGTTTTAAAGTTTTGTTTTTGTTTCTTATATAAAAGAGATAAATTAAGAAAGGACATATCATGTCACAAATATATAATGACATTTTCTAGGTTCTTTGCTCCCCTACTTCATAAATAATTAATATTAGGCCTAACGAGAACTCTTTAGTAATGTCTTCTGGTTTCATTGAAAAATTAATAGAGAATTCAACCTTTGTTTACATTAATCCCATTCATATATGTATGTATGTATGTATGTATATTCTTTTTAACAGAGTGAATAGTGGGTAACAGCATTGTAACTGAAAGGTGAAACTATTTTCTCTCTTAGACAGAAAATTTAAATATTACTATCAGTTTCCTAATAGACCATGAGCTTCCTTGAGAGTAGGGACCGTCTTTTGCCTTTCTTTGTATTCCCAGAGCTTACTTAGCAGAGTGCCTAGCATAGAGTAGGTACTTAATAAATACATAATGACTGACTGGTTTACTGAATAGCTGGCTTGCCTACTGGTGATATCTTTTTCCCTCCTTCATTTCTAACTCCTTTCATAGAGTCTCCTAAGAGGCATCTGTCCTCATTTTGACTTTACCTTATGGACCCACAATGTGATAGAGTAGAAAGAGCACTGGCTCAGGATGCAGAAGACCTAGGTTCAAATTCTGATATTTTGAACCTGTGTGTCTTTGGGCAAGTCACTAAACATCCTTGGGCCTCTGTTTCCTCATCTGCACAATGAGAAGATTCAACTAGATGGTTTCTGAAGTCCTTTCAAATCCAGATCTACATAAAGTGACAGGGAAGGGTTAATGCTCCCTGGGCTAAGAAGATAAGAGCATCAGTAGTCATACAAAAGGTAAAATTTATCTAATTTATTGTCTTCTCGAGGTAAATATTCTAAGATTTACTTGACTATAATTCTTTTCCCTTTCCGTTCTCACTGTCCCACTACCTCATATTTAAGAGAAAATAATACTTCAAAATCATTTTTAAAATTAGACTAGTTACATTAGCAACTAAATAGTGTCCAAATATAATATAGTAAAAACCCTGGATTTATTACACTTCTCACAGCAGCTGAAGAACGAGCTTCAAACTCTGGGTCTCAGTTCCTAAGTACTTGAAGACCTAACCTAAAAAGTTCTGAAAATCAAAATAAAACAAAGTTTAAAGTGAAAAATCAACAGTTCTCACTCTGTCTTCCTTCTTAGGCAACTGATCCCTGATCAGGGTCTTGGTACGCCTCAGAAACCAGCCAGACATCTTTCTTGCTAGTCTCTGCATGGCCTTTCGGCCAGTAGCAAGCTCTCTTTTGGTTGCCGTGTGTCTCTGTCCATGCTCCACTGGGTCAGAAAATTGCTTCTTGAAATAGGACATGCTACCTAAAAGTCCTGGCACAGCCCTAAAAGCAATAATAAAACATTAGATATTTGTCAAGTTATCTCCAAAAATAAAATCAGCATGCAGTTTTAAGAAATATATTAGGTCACACAGTAGATGGCAGCCAGTGGCAGGACCTGACTCGAGAGCTTCCTGACTATTAGGTGAGTTCTCTAACCACTGAACCATATCACCCTTCCAGTATGCTATAAAGAGGATAAAAGAATCACACAAAAATGTGTTTTCACTCACCAGTCCATAACACACCAAAGTTCTTTCATGTTGTTTTGAAGAATGGTACCAGTAAGGCCTATACGAACACTACATTTTAAAGCTTTCATAACTTCTGTAACTCGAGCCTTTGGATTCTTGATTCTATGGGCTTCATCCACAATGACAGCAGACCATTCTATACTATAAATTTAAAAATAAAACACCAAAGTTTTTAAGTAAAAGTTCACTTTCAATCTCTTCCATCCTATCCTATATATGAAGAATTTATAGCTTATCTGTCCTTCCCTTCCATGCTGTTTGATTTGCTCCCTTTCCACTCTTTGGTAATCTTAGTAGCTAGTATATGTAAATTTCAAATAGGTAAAATGATTATAATTAACATGCCATGAAACGAAAGTTTAAATACTCAGAGAGTCAATGAAGATTAGAAACGATATAGTTAGCCATTAGATTATTCCAGAATGGAAATACTCCCTAGTGATGCAGTTTAGCAACATGGCTATAACAGAGCATGAAATACTTAAAGCATGCTTTCAATTCAATTCAATTAAACATTTATTGAATACTTTACATGAAAAGCACTAGGCTAAACACTAGAGAAGATATAAAATTCAAATAAGAAAAAAAATACTGTGCTCATGGAACTCACATTATAGTAGGCAGAAGAAGCTTATAAAGATAATTATAAAAAATGGCAAGTGCATTGGAGGAGTTCAAAACGAATTATGTGAGCAAAGTTTGTTCCTAGAGGGTGGGAAACAGCAGGAAAAGTTTTATGAAGAGGTAGCATTTTAAATAGGTTTTAAAAGATGGATACATAGAGGGGAAAGGCAGCATTCCAGGCACAGGAAACAGTGGAAGCAAAGCCTCAGGGACAAAGAGGCAGAGAGTATGTCTAGGAAACAGAGTACTATACTGTATATTAGGCATAGTGTGTACAGAGGGAAGTAATATGAGAAAAGGTTAAGAAGGTGGTTGTGCCACATTGCAGAAGGCCCTGAATAACAAGCTAAAGAGTCTGATTTTTATTAAGGAGACAATAAAAAACCACTGAAGATTAATAAACAAAAGAATAACAATGAGCAGAGCTATGTGTAAAAAAAAGATTAGTCTCAAAAAATAGGAAAGCTGTCTTAGAACAGAGGAAAGAGCAGAGGAAGATGCCTGCAGTAATCCAGGTGGGTAGTAACACGGGTTTGTGCTTACGTGATGGCAGTGGAACTAAAGAGTAGGAATGTAGGACAGAGTTGCTAGATGTGGTAACTGAATATGAGAGTGGAGAGAGGGGATAATGCCAAATTTTTAAACGCAGAAGACATAGTGACTATGGCAGCACTGACAAAAACAGTGAACTCAGAGCTATCATCCATTTTCATTCTCATAGGCAATTTTAGTATTGGGGATCTAAATCTTAAATTTTGAAATCCACTTTAACCATGCTGAATAATATCAAGAGTTCAAAATAGATTCTAAAACAAGAGAAGAGAAATTTATTAAAAGAGACTCACAGAATATGAGTTAAAAAAATGTTCTTACTACCTGTTGAGCTCATCTAAGCACAAGCGAAGGGTCTCATACGTTGTCAGAGCAATTTCACATTTTCTCTGCTTGACTCGAATCAGCTCATTATCTTTTTTGCTACCATGCAAAATAGTGATTCTAAAATATCCCCAGGTGTTCAATTCGTCTCTCCAGTTATAGAGTACAGAAAGAGGAGCCACTATCAGAAACATCTGAAAGAAGATGACACATCATTACATTGTGAAAGAAAACTAGCTTCATCATATTCTACAACAGCTCAACAATTCAATTCCTGTATGTGTACACGGTGTTAAGCACAGCAGTACTCTCAACAAATACTCAATACAACTGACTGCCAGATGTGCAGGCAAGTCTCAGAAGATAAAATTTTAAGAACTTTTACATCAAACAATCAGAAGTTATTCAGAACAGGGATTAATGTTTCAGTCTTAATTATACTTTCCACCAGAGAATACCAATTATTTAAAATACTGTTTTATTTTTTTTTTTACATCATTATGATTTCACAACTTCCCAACAAGAAGATAAGGAGAAGGTTAAACAAGCAAATATATGTATATGTGTGTGTTGTATGTATATGTGTATGTATACACACATGTAAAATACACACACACAGAGCTACATCAGCCATGTTGGTCAGACTCGACAGCATTCTACATCTACTGTGTGATCCTAGAGGATTCATTAAGCACCATGTACTTAAAGCAATCCCCTAGAAGTTCTTTAGTAAGCCACAGTTTTGCTGAGACAGGTAAAAATGTTCCAAAGACAGTTTATCTGACTGATAAAATCACAGGTTCTTCCTGTTTTGCATATCTATTAGCAATATTTCTCTATAGTTTTCTTTTTCTGTTCTCTCTCCCTGGTGTGAATATAAGGACCATAGGAAGCAGTGTAGTTTACTGGGCAAAACAATGGTCCCACAGCACTGTACTTAAGAATCAAGAAGATCCAAGTTCAAATCCTGTCTCAATCTTTGTGACCCTGGGTACATCACACAGCCTCTCTGTGAAAATGGGAAAAACATAATCCATCACATACAATGGTTGAAAAGGCCATACAAGAGGGGACAGATCCAAGACGGTGTAGTAAAAGCAGGAACTTGCCTCAGATCCTGCTCCAACCATCTCCAATACCTATTAAATATGACTAACCAAATTTTAGAGCTATGGAACCCACAAAATGACAGAGAGAAACAAATCTCCCGCTGAAGGCAGCCTGGCGGGCCAGCATGAGGGGCCTATCACATCATGCTGGGAACCAAGCACAGTCCCCTGTGAACCGTGCAGGTCCAGTCCCTGGCAGGCCCTAACCAGCAGCCCAGACCGGCCAGAACAGACTTCAAGAGAGTGAATCACAGGTAGCTGTGGTGGTTTCTAGACACCAAAGAGAAAGTAAAAGGTAAGTAAGGTACTCTGTGGGAACTGGGGGAGAGAAGAGCATGGTCCAGCCCAGGCCCAGGGGTGAGAGGTGGTGTGGTTGCAGTGGCTGCCTGTGGAGCTCCTGGCCTGTAGATTGTAGGGAGACCAAGCAACCATTTAGAAGGTACATGGCTCTTGCTCTGACCTGCTTGGATCTGGGTGCCAGAGCTTGTGGTGTCTGTAGAGAGGGTGGCTTCCTCACAGCTATGACATCAACTGGAAAAACCCCAGGGATTTGGGACATATTTCTCTTCACTCTGGAAGCAGAGTTTCACCACGGCTAAGAACTAAAAACTCGAGTAACTGGCTAGCAAAATGAGCAAACAGAGGAAGCACAATCAGATCATAAAACTTTGTGGGGGGACATAAAGGGTCAAAACATGGAACCAGAAGAAAACGACAAAGTCAAAACTCCTGCGTCAAAAGCTTCCAAAAACCCAGGAACTGGTTACAGGCCATGGAGGAGCTCAAGAAGGGTTTTAAACATCAAGTAAGAGAGGTGGAAGAAAAATTGGGAAGAGAAATGAGAACGATGCAAGAAAATCATGAAAAATGAGTCAACAGCCTGACTGAAGAAAATAACGCCTTAAAAATAAACTAAATCAATGGCAGAAGAGGCCCAAGAAGTCAGTGAGGAGAACGCCTTAAAAAGTTGAATTGGCCTGATAGAAATGGAATTTCAAAAACTCACTAAAGAGAGTAATGCCTTCAAAATTAGATTGGAACAAATGGAAGCTAATGACTTTATGAGAAATCAAGATACTATAAAACAGATACAAACAAATGAAAAAAATAGAAGGCAATGTGAAATAACTCACTGGAAAAACCACTGACCTGGAAAAATAGATCCAGGAGAGATAATTTAAAAATTATTGGACCACCTAAAAGCCATGATCAAAAAAAGAACCTAGAAATCATGTTTCAAGAAATTCTCAAAGCAAACTGCCCTGATATTCTAGAACCAGAGGGCAAAATAAAAATTGAAAGAATTCACCAATCACCTCTTGAAAAAGATGCTCAAAAGAAAACTCCTAGAAATATAACAGGCAAGTTCCAGAGTTCCCAGTTCAAGGAGAAAATATTACAAGCAGTAAGGAAGAAGAAATTTGAGTATTATGGAAATACAATCAGGATAACACAAGATCTAACAGCTTCTACATTAAGGGACTTAAGGGCTTGGAATATGATATTCCAGAGGTCAAAGGAGCTAGGATTAAAACCAAGAATCACCTACCCAGCAAAACTGAGTATAATGCTTCAGGGGAAAATATGGTCATTCAATGAAATAGAAGACTTTCAAGTATAGTTGATGAAAGAACCAGAGCTGAACAGAAAATTTGACTTTCAAATATAAGAAGCAAGAGGAGCATGAGAAGGTAAACAGGAAAAATAAATCATAAGGAACTTATTAAAGTTAAACTATTTACATTCCTACATGGAAAAACAGTAATTGTAACTCATGAGATTTTTCTCAGTATGAGGATAGTTGAAGAGAATATATATATATAT
>CM053590.1:182097568-182157432 GCA_028646515.1 Pseudochirops corinnae
TAGGATAAATTATCTCATATAAAAGAGTCAAGAGAAAACGGTTATAATGGAGGGGAAGAGCAGGAAGACGAAATGGAATGGATCAACCTTACTCTCATTGAATTTGGCTTAAGGAGGGAATAACATATACTCAATTGGGTACCTTACCCTACAGGAAAGTAGGGGGGAAGGGGATAAGAGGGGAGATGATAGAAGGGAGGGCAGATTGGGGGACAGGGTAGTTAGAAGCAACCACTTTTGAAAAGGGACAAGGTCAAAGTAGAAAACAGAATAAGTGGGGGGTGGGATAGGATGGAGGGAAATACAGTTAGTCTTTCACAATACAACTTCTATGGAAACATTTTGCAT
This sequence comes from Pseudochirops corinnae, assembly GCA_028646515.1. NCBI lineage: Eukaryota > Metazoa > Chordata > Mammalia > Diprotodontia > Pseudocheiridae > Pseudochirops > Pseudochirops corinnae. The sequence goes on from CM053590.1 coordinate 182,097,917, forward strand.
AACTACACATGTACAACCTATACTGAATTGCATGTCCTCTCAGTGGGGGTGGTTGAGGAGGGAAGAAGGGAAAGAATCTGGAAATCAAAGTTTAATGTTTAAAAATGTTTAAAATGTTTTAAAAAATGTTTTAAAATGTTTAAAAAATGTTTAAAAAAATTTTTTTTACATGCCACTGGGAAATACAGGTATTGGGGTATAAAAATCCATCTTGCCCTACTAGAAAGTTAGGGGGAAGTGATGAGGGAGACTGTAAGAAAGAGCAGATTGGAGGAAGGGGTATTCAGTATGCTTTCTATCTTGGGGTGGGAGATAGGGGAAAGATAGGGAGAAAATTTTTAACTCAAAATCTTGTGGAAATAAATGTTTAAACTAAAAATAAACAAACAAATAAATAAAATAAAAGGCCACATAAGATATTGCATACAAAGCATTCTTCAAACCTTAAAGCACGGTATAAATATCAGTTACTACTACTGTCTCAAAGAAAAAGCGTAATTTATTTTTGTGAACAGTTAATAGAGCATAAGGTCATTCTTCTTTAAATGTTTGATAGAATTAATTTGTAAATTAATTTGGTCCAACGGTTTTTCCCCCATTTATAGCATGCTTAATTTCTCTAGAATCATAGAGTTTAGATCCTATTATCTAGGGTTAATCTGGGCATTTTATATTGTAAACATTCAACCTTTTCATTAAGTTTGCAATTTTGTTGCCAAATGATTGAGTATAATATTTTCTAATAATTTTAAAATTCAATTTTATTTTCAGTTTCTAATTCTCGCCTTCCTCTCTTCCTCCTCACTCATTGTAAAAGCAAGAAAAAAAAAAACCCAATGTAAACATGTATAATCATGCAAAATAAATTCCCACATTAGCAACATCCAAAAAGAAAGGAAGGAGGGAATGAGACAGGGCGAAAAGAAAATACTTCAATCTGCATTATGAGTCCATCAATTCTCTAATTAGAGATGAATGACGGCATATTTTATCATGAGTCCTCTGGAATGGTAGTGGATCACCGTATTGATCAGAGTTACTATGTCTTTCACAGTTAACTAACTTTACAATATTGTTGTTACTGTATAAACTGTTCTTCTGGCTTTGCTCACTTCACTTTGCATTAATTGAGATAAGTTCAAGTTTCTTTTTAACCTCTCCTCTTCATCGTTTCTTATGGCACAATAGTATTACATTAGAACTCATATATAATCATTGTTCAGCCATTCTCCAACTCAATTTCTAATACTTTGTCACTGTTGAGGTTTAGATTTTAGGGGTGCTCAAGACCCCAAAATACCAACACACCAGTTTCTGCCCAAGGAATTCGACTCAAGCCTTCTCTCAGCCAAAGTAAAACAAAGTTTATTAAAGATCTGCCAGATTGGGTAGACTCTTAAGGAAGCCAAAGCATTTGTGTCACTTGCATTGATTGACAAGTGGGTCAGAACAATCTGACACAGAGTCTGAGCTAGATTGAATCTGAGCACCCTCATGGAGGCAAGATGGATCTTATATACAGAAAGACTGTGGGAGAGTTCTAGAGGATAGTCTCATAATCTTGGAGGAGAGGTCTAGAGAGGGTCTTCAGGAGGCATGTAAGGAGGATCTTGATGGGACTGGGATCAGACTCCAGAAACAAAGAGAATGGGATTTAGATAAGATCAAGGGTGGGAAACAGAGGTAACAGACAATGGAGGGTTTAAACCAGTTTAAGGGTAACAGTTTTGGTCATAGATATTTTGATAGGATCAAAGGTGGGAGGTGGCTGAAGGTTATCTGGAGACAAGACAATGGAGGTCTAGGCTAGGTTAAGGGCAACAGAGATTCAGTCAAATAGATAAAGGAAGGCTTAGGGCCTCTGGGGAATGCCAGATCAAGTGGGAAGATTGAAGGGGGTTCCCAGAGACTAAACACCATCACCACTACAAAAAGAGCTGCTATAAAAATCTTTGTACACAAGGGTCCCTTTCATTCTTTCTTTGATTTCTCTGTGGTATAGATTTATATTGGGGCAGGTAGGTGCTACACTAGAAAGAGGACCAAGCCTGGAGATAGGAAGATCTGAGTTAAAATCTCACTTCAGACACTTACTAGCTGCGTGTGACCCAGGGCAAGTGACTTTACCCTGTTTGTCTCAGTTTCCTCATCTGTAAAATAAGCTGGAGAAGGAAATGGCAAACCACTCTAGTATCTTTGCCAACAAAATCCCAAATGAGATCATAAAAAGTCAGACTCAACTGAAACGGCTGAAGAACAGCAACAATAAACAGACTATGGCATAGACTACATAGACTGCTGTATTACATACGCTTGCTGGGTCAAACAATGTGCACAGCTTTACAGCTTTCTGGGATGCTTTCCAAGGTGACCGGCCTGGTTTACAAATCCACCGACAGTGTATCAGTGCACCTATTTTCCCACAGCCCCTCCAGCATTTGCCATTTTCTTTTCTTAGCCACTGTGATGTGTGTGAGGCAACACCTCAGAGCTGTTTTAACTGGCACTTCTCTAATTGTTAGCGATTTAGAACATTTTTAAAAATGTCTACTGAAAGCCTGGATTTCCTTTGACCACTGTTTGTACACAAACTTCTTAGTTTTATATAATTGAAATTATTTATACTACCTCCTGTAAACCTATCTATATCTTGTTTGGTCATGAAATCTTCCCTAGTCATAGATCTAACAAGTAACTTCTTGTATGATCTACTAATTCACTTATGATTCCCGTATGTCCAAATCAGGTATCTATTTTGAGCTTAGCTTGGTATATATACAATGTGAGATGGTCCAGGTTCCCCAACAGTTTTTGTTGAGTGGTGAGTTCCTGTCCTAACAGACGAGATCTTGGAGTACACAAAATCAGCCACTGGCATAGTCAGCCTGAGTGACCCCATTTTTTAACCTTGCTTAAGCTCTCTCTGGGTATGTGAGCAACCAGTCTGAAGGAGAAGGCGGTCCCCATAGTACTAATTCCATCTCTTCAGCACTAATCCCATTTCCTAATGAAGCTGTAATAGGAGAGATGACACTAATCCCATTTCCTCACAGAAACCTATATCAATTAGGATTGTCTCTGGCAGACAGTAGGCGTTTAATATATGCTTATTGATGGACTGATTGACTAAACAGCTGAACATCAGCAGAAGCAGCAGCAGCAGCTGCTTCCAGAGCACTCAGCCCATAGATGGTAAAGGAGTGGAATAACTGCTCAGAAGATTACAGGGGTCTTTTTACTAGTACTGAGGCTGGACTCTTGCTTTGCCCATACTCAGATCTGGGTCCCAGTCCTAGGTGGCAGGCCCAGAGAGAGGAAAAACACTAGCACAGCAGAGTTTGTGGCCACAGTGGAAAGTGGACCTTCCTCATAGTTCCAGGGCAGGAAACAGTGCTTGTGGTGGGTCACAGACCAGAGCACACGAAAATAGTAAATACCTTTCCTTAGATCATAACACCTTGGAAGAACTGAAAACTTAGAGATCCCTAGAAGTATCTCTAAAAGCTGCACAAAACTCCTGAAGCTTGGCACGGTGCACCCTCCACACTAGAAGCACAGTTCTACTTTAACAAACCATTAAAAGTCAAGTAATGGGCTGGGAAAATAAGCAAACAGTGGGGGAAAATCAGACTACAAAATCTTACTTTGGTGACAAGGAAGATTAAAACATACAACCAAAAGAAGACAACAAAATCCAAGCTCCTACACCCTTAGCCTCCAAGAAAAATATGAATTGGTCTCAGGCCATGGAAGAGTTCAAAAAAGATTTTTACAACCAAGTCAAAGAGGTAAAGGAAAAACTGGGAAGAGAAACGAGAGTGATACAAAAAACTCATGAGAAAAGAGTCAACAGTTTCATAAAGGAGACACAAAAAAAATAATGAAAAAAATAACACCTTAAAAAACATACTAGGTCAAACGGCAAAAGAGGTCCAAAAGCTCAATTAAGAAAATGATTCCTTAAAAATTAAGATGTAGCAAATGGAAGCTACTGACTTCTTGAGGAATCAAGGAACAATAAAACAAAACCAAAAGGATGAAAAAATAGAAGACAATGTGAACTATCTCACGGCAAAAACAACTGACTTGGAAAATAAATCCAGGAGAGGTAATTTTAAAATTATCATATTACCTAAACAGAATGCATGATCAAAAGAAGAACCTAGACATCATCTTTCAACAAATTATCAAGGAAAACTGAACCAATATTCTAGAACTAGAGGGTAAAATAGAAATTGAAAGAATTCACTGATCACTTTATGAAAGATCCCAAACTGAAAACTGCCAGGAATATTATAGCCAAATTCCAGAATTCCTGGGTCAAGGAGAAAATATTGCAAACAGCCAGAAAGAAACAATTCAAGTGAACAGCTGAACAAACTGTGAATATGAATATATAATGTAATATCATTAGACCATAAAAATAATGAAGGTGAAAAGTACATTATGAATTGATGCAATGAAGTAAACTGAATCAAAAGACTATACATACATATAATGATACAAATGAAAAGAAAACTAAGAGAAGCCAAACTCTGAAGGACCACAGTGAACAATCTTGGTTCCAAAGAACAGATAATAAACTTACCTCCTATTGACAGAGTGGGATAATTTGGTATAACAGACAAAGCAGTCAGGAAATTTTCATACGGATGTGAAGAATGTTTAATGGTAGAAACAGTAAACTGAGCTACGTGATGGGCCCAGTCAGTATCATTTGTTTCTATGCTTTCATCCATCTCAACCTTTAAGTTACACTCTTCTGTTAAAAGAAAAATAAATTCTTACACTATCACATATGGTCCTTATACCAGTGATTTTTCCTTAACTTTTTTTCTTTGTTGCAAGGGAAGGTTCAATAGGGAATGTAGCGGGTGAGGGATATATCCAGAAATGATTATAATGTAAAAACAAAAGGGATTAAGAAATTATTTTTTAAAAATAAAAACGAAAATAGAGGAAACTAACAGATATAAGACCAAACGTCATTCTGCAATGATCAAAAAGGATATGAGAAAACGGTTCCCAAAACAAAAAATGCAACTATTGAAAAACATTTTAAAAATGCTCCAAATCATTAATAATAAAGATAAACAGAAATCAAAACAACGTTGAGGTTTCACCTCATATCTTACAAATTGACTAAGATGACAAAAGACAGGTATAGCCAACATTGGAGGGTTGTGATAACATAGGCCAGGTAGTGCACTGTTGGCAGAGTCATGTCTCAGCACAACCATTTTGGAATGCAAATTGGAAATGCAAGAGTGACTAAAATGTCCATACAATATGACCCAGAGATTGCCCTACATCCTCCAAGAAGGTTTCCACAATCAGATAGTTAAAAACTCGGTTTGGTTTTTAAAGACCTTCACAACCTGGCTTTTCTAGTCTACTTCCACGTTACTCTTTTCCATATATTCTGAAATCCAGTGACACTGGCTTCCTTGCTGTTCCTGGTACATGACACTCCATCCCTCAACTGCAAATGCATCCACTAGGTGTCCCCCATTCCTGGAACTGTTCTCATCCTCAACACTGACTCCCCGAGTCCTTGGTTGCCCTCATCTCAGCTAAAGTCCCACTTCCTGCAAGAAACCTTTCCTAGCCTTCCTTTACTGTAGTGCCTTCTTTTAGATTATCCCTAATAATCCTGAATATATTTTGTCTGTATATAGTTGCTTGCACGTGGGAATACTTGTTTTTTCCTTTCTTTGTATCCATCCCCAGGGCTAAGGACAGTACCTGGCACTTAATAAATGCTAGCTGACTTGACCAAAAAGAAGCTCCTATATACCAAGATATTTTTAGCAGTGTTTTTTACTCATCAACTGGGGAATGGCTAAACAAAATGTGGTACATAAATTAATGGAATGTTACCATGTGGAAACAAATATGATGAATACAGAGAAGCATGGAAAGATCTACATGAATTGTTGGAGAATAATGTAAGCAGAGTCAAGAAAATAGTATGTACAATGACTATAAAAATAATATATCATAAATAAATTATAATAAATATTATAAAAATAAATGACAAAACAATCAAAGTGAATGTTGGAAAATTTCAAGGAATAACCATGGTCCCAAAGGAGTGATATGAAAAGATACCTCCAGCTCACTCCTTTGCAGAGCTAGGAGGTCCATGAGTGTGGAAAATTGCATATATTTTCAGAATTTTTCAATGAGCTGATTGGTTTGCTAATTTTTTCTGTTCCTCATTTTTTTGCCTTTAAAAATATTATTTATTACATAAAGTGGCCCTTTAAGGGGAGGGATACTAGGAGAAATTCTGGTGATGTGAAGAAACAATAGTTATCAATGAAACAGATTTTAAAATAAAAATGAAATGCTCCCAAAGTTTTCTGTAAACATCAACTTAACCTCTATCCAAGAGCTTATATTACTAAAGATAGAGAGGAGGTAAACATATTTTTAAAAATATCTTTGTGTCCTAGTTAAAGATAATGGAGAGCCAAAACTAGCATTGTGACTTTTAACTTGTATTTTTAACAACAAGTTTGACAGCTTAAGAGCTGAGACTTTCCATTCAGTTCTACCCCAAGCCAAACATAGTTGTACTGCCATGAAAAAGCCAGGAGAAATAATCTCATAGGGATCTCTCTGAATTTGATCCATCCGACAAGTGACCGTGAATAATGATAAAATTCAATTAGGTATGTGGCTTGTGGAAAGAAGATGGTTCATTTCAAAAGGTGTTCTTTCCAAGAGAGTAAGAACTATGGCTTCCCATACTGTCTAGCATCGCCCAAAACATGAGGACACTTAACTGCTAATAACAATAAGCATAATAAATCATTGTTTAAGTTAAAGAGAAAAAATAGAAATAAACAGTTTAAAAACATACCTGAAAGACAACTGGTAATATATGGGAATGCTGCAAGAATTCTATGAAGTATGAATAACTGGGTATAGTTAAATATAGTGAATTAAGATTTGTAAAGCACTCAACACAGACAACATAGTATGAAGTAAGTGTGAAGTAGTATGAAGTATAATAGGTTGTGTGAATTAAGTATAATAGGTACTATCCCTATTTTCTAAATGAGAAGAAAACGGGCTATGAGAAGTTAAGTGAAAGTAGTTGTGCCTATACAACTACTCATTTTTAAAGAAAAAAAGACACAAACTCAGAATATACAAAAAACATTAAAAGGTGGAAATAATGAATAACTATTTCAAAAACCCTAGATATGTCATAATCACACTATTCTTCTAAAATCAGGTGTGTACAGATGTAAATGTCATATATTGAGCAAAACACATGACGAAAATGGTTAAACAATCAGGTGAAAACAGAGACCAGGTGAAACAGAGTTGCTGCTTCTTTCCTGGCAAAGTTGATCTTAAATATGCAGAATCCTCTCACAGTTTTTCATAACCAGATGTTGATTAATGGACTCACTACAATTTTTATGACCAAGATTCTTAATGTTTGACCTAATGTTAAACTCGAATGAACCGCAAAAAAGACAATTCTTATTAGACTTCAATGCCTTGCTATCTTTGGTGACTCTCCCTCTACATTAACTACTAGAAATCACATGTTTTGAATTTATTTTATTTTTTAATCTTTATCTCTTCTTTTACTTAGGTTAAAATAGTTGCTGTGGGTGACTGGTGAGTAGATGAATATTGGCATATGCAGCTGATGCAATCCTCCATATGGAGGAGGCCAAGAAACCTGCTTGCAGACAGACATGATGAAGAGAAATGGACATACCATGGAAAGATTTGAAGCACGTGTGAACATTCTGTAACTATTTCCAATCTGTTAACCTCATGGTAAAGAGGAACCTCTCTGACTGGCTGAAATCGGTGTTTGTTCAAAAGGCACTAGTCAGTCTAAGTTTGTTGCTTTTAGTCTGACCACTGCCAGCTGTATTCTGGTGAGAGAACAGACAATGGTGTAAGGAAGAGGTCACAGGCCCTCCCCATCTGAGTCCATAGATGGTCTGCAAAAGGACAGTACAATGAGCTATCCAAGATCTAAGAATAGAATCCATGCCAGGTCATTTTAGCCTGTCATTTTAGTATTAAAACTCTGGGGGATAAAAGAGGAAAAGATTCATTCAGCCACTAGGCCAGGGTGGGGAACCTGTGGCCTCAAAGTCACATGTGACCCTCTAGGTCCTCAAGTGTAGCCCTTTGACTGAATCCAAACTTCACAGAACAAATCCTTAATAAGGATTTGTTCTGTGAAGTTGGATTCAGTCAAAAGGCTGCACCCAAGGACCTAGAAGGCCACATAATGGCCTTGAAACTGCAGGTTCCCCACCCCTGCACTAGGCTGACTGTTAACTGGTTAGAAGCTAATCAATGTTAATTGGTTAGAAGAAACTGAGATATTAATCACGGATGGTTAACAAGAAGCAGAAAACATTAGAATGGAGGGATCAAATTGAATGGCATTAGGGAAATACAGCTCCAACCCCTCAGGGGACCCTTAGAATGTGAGGGACCGTAGAAGACTCAGGCTGAACCACTTACTACACAGTACTCCTTAAAGGTTTCCTCCTCATAACTATACTAAAATTACACATCCCATTATCATGCTTCCAAAGATCTTGCCTCTTGCCAAAAATCCAGGAAAAGCTTAGACTTTGTTTTCTCTTTGACATCAGAGTATAATTTAAAGGCTAAAACAGATAATGGTGTACTAGTGAGTACAACTGACTGGGCCCACCAGATACCTCAATTTAATGTTGCCACCACTGACCGTCTGTATCTAGAATCTGTAGCTGACTCTTCACACGCTCCCTTGAAATACCTCACAATATGCTGTGTCTTACGAGTTTATCAAATCCTTGAGGGGAGAGATTCTGTTTTATTTTTTATTGTATTATTTTTCAGTGTCTGGGCCCAGCATTTTAGAAATGTTATATTGTGCTACATTATCTACAAAGAAATAAAAAAAAAAAAAAACGTACTGAATCCTGCTGAGTCAAAAAACATTGGCAAAAGCAATAAATGTTGTATTTTTCCAGAAGATGGGAAATCTACTTCATCCTTAAATTCATTGACTTATTTTGCTAAAAGACAGATTTATTATTATTGTCCTGGGGATCAAAATGCTGCACAATCTTCACTGTTGTGAGAAAATGGCGGCAGACTAAAAAGCAATAATACTTTTGGGGATCAATACCATTCAGTCCGATATCCTATGCCATCTACATTTATACATCTATATTAAACTATTTTTTTTAAGGCAATCAGGGTTAAGTGACTTGCCCAGGGTCACATACCTACTAAGTATCTGAGGCCACATTTGAACTCTGGGCCTCCTGACTTCAGGGCTAATGCTCTATCCACTGCACCATCTATCTGTCCTTATATTATACTACTAAAACAAGTTTATAATGCTGATCTCAAATTACTGAGAAAAATTTTAGGTTCACAATATTCTGCTTAACATGTCAGGAAAGCACGTAATATGCTTTGGAAAAATACCCACTAAAAAAGTTAAAATTCTAATGTGTAAGTACTTAAAGGGCAAGCTTCAGTTATCTGGAAAATTAATTCACTCAGAAACAGAGGAAAACCTGTATAAATGAAAATGTAGTAAGGAAAACCAGGAGAACAACAGGAAGTATATAACACACATAGTGCCTGTTGTTCTCCTAGTTTTCCTTACTACATTGAAATTACACTGAAAGACAGACCACCTCGAATTAGGCCGCTGGTTTGGGGTCAGATGACCTGGCTTCAAATCATAGTCCTACTACTTCCTATCTGTCTGACTTTCAGGCAAATAACATTTCTGTGACTCAATATTTCTTCTGTAAAACGAGGGGGCTGGACTAGCAGACTGCTAACGTCCCTTCCCGATCTAAATCTATGATCCTATGAATCAAGACAGGCCCCAGAAAAAAGATGATGAAACACAACTCTCTGAAGAGAATACGGGGACTTCAAATGCAAAGTATGGCATACACCGGCCAATGCATTCACTCTGCTGATTGGTTTTGCTTACTGTTTTTGCTTATTTTCTGTTACAAGTGAATATTCCACAAAGGGAGTTTTGTCAGGAAAGGACTATGCCATAAAAACAAAAGACAGTAATAAAACTGCTTTTTAATATATTTTTAAAAAAATAACTCACTCATTCTACCTCATCTCTCAACATTCTGGTAAAAGAGGTATTGTTATAGAATCAGTAGCTTGGATACAAGTAATAGGTGACAAATAGCACAGGAAGTCTGGAAGAAGAGGAAGCAACTTAGTTCAATGCAGCTGGAGAAGGCACTGTGGAAGATGAGGGACTAGAGTTGAACCCTGAGGGATAGGATTTGGATAAACACAGAAGAGAGAAGCCATTCTAGTCATGGATGACTACATGAGTAGAAAGATGAACTGGTGCACTCAGGTAAGAGCACAGATCCCAGCAAACTGGAGCAAAAGATTGACTTATTCAACAAATATTTATTGAATATCTATTATGGATTTATTAAGTATCTAGGGCTGGGCAATGAGTCGTAAAAGTTAAGATGTAAAAGTCAGATATAAGGCTGGACAGGTGGTTAGGATCAGATTATGAAAGCTTCTGAATGCTAGGATGAGAGCTGTCAACTTGAACCAAAAGGCAATGATACTGATGGGGGCTAAGCACAAACACAAAAGAGTAATCTGGGTCTATGTAAAACTAATTCCAGGAAGAGTAAATCTCAGAATGACTTACGAGAGGTTTAAAAAAAGCTTTTTAAAGGTATATTGAGAATAAGAAATCTATATAACAGAAATGATATGCCCACTGTTTGGGGATAGAGCAGTAACACTGACATCACATCTATGACTAGGAATTCTGACACCTGAATCAAATTCAGTAAGTGAGAGTGGGGAATAAAGGTGGTACCTAAAGTATGACTACTTCCATATGTAATTGAGGTAAATTAGAAACTAAAGTCATGGGAGCTGAAGAAGTTGAGGACTTGAGAAATACTGGTATTTAAGAACAGGGGTTAAAGGAAAGAAGAAAAACCAGGTACAGAATTTACTCAAGGGAGAAGGAACAAAAGAGGAGGTAGAAGGTAGAGCAACAAAAAGATTCACAGAAATAATGATGCAGAAAGAAGGGCTTTAAAGGAAGAAAGGTTGTTGAAGATATGGCAGAGAAAGAGTATGAAAGTGACAATGGAGAGTGAGAAGTATACTGACTTCCTGGTTCTGTGTCATTGGGTGGGAAATAAGAAGCCAGCCTTGGAGACAGAGCTAAGAGAGGCAGTGCCTCCAGAAAAAAGCTAGTTTTCAGTTAAGTACTCCAGATGATGGAAGGAATATGAGAAGAAAACATCTAAGACAAAAAGTTATTTGTTAACTACAGAGTGGGGTTCCAGAGTCTATAGAAGAGGAACTGAGTAAATGGATAGGGATAAGAGTGTGAAAGTCACTAAGTATCAGGATGTGGAATGAAACTCAAACTCCTTTCACCAAATGCTGGTTACAGTTTTGGACAAAACTGAGAAAGGAAAAAAAAATACCCAGTTCCTTTTCTACCAAGGAAAAGAAGCTTCAAAATGATAAAAGGCAGAACATATTAAAAGAGAAATGTGGTCTAGGAAAGATGATGATATTACAAGAAAACACTATGATTCTTATAATGGGGACAAGTCCCTAGGTTAGCCAGTAGGCCAATAAATACTTACTAAGCACCCCCTATACACCAGCCACTGTGCTAGCACTAAGGATAGGAAAAAAAAAAAGGCAAAAGACAGTCCCTGCCCTCACATTCTGTTAGAATGAATTAAATTGCAAGGCACAGAAAAACTTCATGATATGATCTTTGAGTTGGTATCATTAATTTGAGGAATCTGGATGACAAAATCATCAGAAGACTAGAAAGAACAAAATATATTAATTTTCAAAAGGTTGAGAAAAGGCAGATTTCAGAAATTACCATTGGTAAGTTCAACACTGATCTCTGGCAAATTCTGGAAAAGACTATTAAATTGACGGATTGTGAATATTTTAAGAGGAAAGTACTGTTTAGGAAGTCACCTTGTTTTCAACAACAATTTCCTTTTCTGAGGCAGCTAAGCTGCATACTGGAGAGAATACTATACTTGGGAGTCAGGAAGATCTGAGTTTGAATCTTACCTCAAAAACTTATGAGCTATATAACCCTAGGCAAATTGCTTAAGCAATTTAACCTAAGAAAGGTTAACCTTTCTTAGCCTCAACCTCCACATGTGTAAAATAGTAATAATAGTACCTACCTCATAGAGTTGTTGTGAGGCTCAAATGAGACACTATATGTAAAATGCTTTTTGCAAACCTTAAAGAACTACATAAACAGTATAGCTACTATTAAGAATAAGAACAGGATTAAAATATTGCTAGGATCCAGTTAATGCAACAGACACATTATGATAGGATTTCAAGAGAGTGTTTGTCAAAGTTTTTCATGATATCCTTGTGGACAAGTTACATGAGTAATACGAGCAGGATAACAGTAAAGTTATCTGGATTCACAGCTGGTTAAGTGACTGTCACCACCAATGTGTTCTTGTACCACAAGGAAGCAAGATAAATCAGAAAACAGATTAGAAATACCAATACTCTTATGCTGCTAAAAATGCTTGGACTGATACAGCTGACCACCAAAGCAGGAACACTATGGGTGCACATGAAATGGACTGAAACTAGAAATTATTTGATTGAGTGGCAGGACTGCATCATAACCTCACTCAAGACAGATTTTACCAGATGGAGCCAAGGCTTCATATGACTTCTTGTTAATGGCATCTTCAGCTCCTTCGAAAGTACTTGATGTCCACATGGAAAACTTTTCTCTATTTAAAATATATCACCCTTTTGCAGGTTGTTGTGGAGTGAGGCAGAAGCACCATGAAGGCCTCAGGAACCCTGAGAGAGTATAAGGCAGTTGGGTGCTGCTTGCCTACTCCCAAGAGCCTGGTGCCGCCTCTGTATCTTTGCTCGTAATCATGTCCATAGCAAAATCCCAATTCTGTTACTTCGTCTCTCAGCTAAAAAAAGATGAAGAAGTCTTCTGGAGAAATTGTGTATTGCAGACAGGTCTTTGAAAAGTCCCCTCTTTGAGTGAAAACTTTGGCATCTGGCTGCGCTATGATTCCAGCCCCTCAGGGGACCCTTAGAATGTGAGGGACCGTAGAAGACTCAGGAGTGGGACCCATGTGTACAGGGAGTACAGAGAGCCGACCACTGCTGGTGTCGTCACTTAGTGCTACCAAGATATGGGGGCCCATCACTGTGCCCAGACCCACTCCATCCAGATCATGTAAGTGGAAGAAATTCCTGCCAGAAAATGCCACTGGCCCACTGTCAAGCTGTTTCATGACTCCACAATCAAGTTCCCTCTGCCCCACAGAGTTCTGCTTCACCAGCACAAGCCATACTTTACTACCAAGAGACCCAACACCTTCTTCTAAGCGTAGAGACAAGGAGGCACCTGTTCTATTTGATCTGTTTAAATAAATTTCTCAGTTGGAAACCCCCCAAATACATACATACATATGTATATATGTATGTATATATTAGCAACATAATCATATACAAACTGGTATTAAAAATGGCAATTTCCAATGAAACAGTTTGAGCTCCTCCAGTTTTTCACAGCATTATATCCATTAGCACCACTTCTGAATAAAATGGAGTATGACTTTCAAATCAAAGTAGGAATTATAACCAAAACATCTTATTATTAATTTCATTTATTTATTATTTATATTATTATTAATCATTTAGTGTACCTGAATGACATCGAGTTATGTAGTTCCATTAAAAAGCACATTAAACAGCTATTTCATCTCAGAGAAGCTCCCTCCAATAATGTATAGATGGCATTTGGACTTGAGAAGTATAGTATTTTGCATGTACACCAAATGAGACTATTAAGACTGAGGCTCTGAGTTTTAATCTGAAGGCCAAAATAAATTAATGGATGAAGATGAGATTTACTTGGGTCTTCTCCAGGCAAGACACTTCCATCAGAAGACACTTTCAAAGAGAAAGGTGTGATTAAATATTTTAAGAGACTTAGTGGAATCCAAAAGTTAAAGTTTAATGGGGAAAATATATTTGACAACACCTATGCAATACTGGACAGCATATATTTTAGATATGGTAAAATGAATGGAAAAGGATCTAGGAGAAGGACAAACAAAAACTTACAGAAAATTAATAAAACACAGTGCTCATAACAGCAGAGAATCCTGGAAGCCCTATTGTGAGTCTGCCTTTTTGCCTTGTGAACTGAGATCTGTTTATTACAAATATTTCTGTAAACTTTTAACCTGCTTATTATATGCTTTGAGAACATATATTAATTTTTTTCTTTTTTTTTACTTTTGACTAGGAACTATTAATCTTTCTATAGCTGCCACTGGATTTGTTAGATATCATAATATATAACCAAGAGTGTGATTTATTTCTGAATGAAGCTTATGAAATAGCAACGATCCAAGGCCGGGATCAAAAGTAATTTAATGGGTGATAACTACATGAATGCAACCAACAATATGTCAACAAAGAAGAATCAAATTAATGGCTAAGTTATGTAACACGTTAAAAACTTGGGTTTTTCATAATAATTCAGGATCAGGCCACTGCCTCCAGAATTACTTCCTGATAAGTGCAGATTATGTTTTTAAAAAGTGTTAGAGAGTATGCAACATAATACTTCAGATTGCAAAAATCTAATATCAGCACAGGGTTATCCACCCGGGGTGCATATATCTCCAGATGGTATGATATTCTTGAAAAAGAGTGGAGAATATTTCATTAAAAACTACATTTTACTGAAATATTTCAAAAATGATAGTGAAAAAAATGTGCCAAATCAAGTTTTCTTTATGAAAATAATCTATTTTTATGTGCATATCCACAGTAAACTCTAGAATCTCTTTTCATATTGAATTGGAACATTTCCTGAAAGCAATGGGCTATGGGAAGCCAAGAAAAATATGGGATTCCTGATCTAGCGAATAACCTAGAAAGATACAATCAGGTAGTTAGACTCAGATGCCAGAAGCTCGTTATTTTTTTTAACAAAATGATGGGTAACACATCCCCATACCATAAATGCAAAGCTCCAAACATTGTTGGAAATTAAACACAAATATAGCTGTTGTCCAAAAATATCACTACCACAAAATAACAGATCCATTAAGATTTAAGAGCAGTATTTGTTAAGACATAATCATGCCAAATAACTCATAATCTCCAAATTATATAGAATGCAAAGCTTTCAATGCAAAACTTTGCCAGAACAAATTAAAAGTTATGAGATGAATGAAAACCCCAAAAGACAGAATTTCTGGGTAATTAATAATGAATTATTAATTAGTTTAGGGCTAATCAATAACTTGATGGTCAGTGGTTTCTCTCAGTAACCAAAGATGCCAGGGGAGACCCTGAACCATCTCGAGGCCCTTCTGAAAGAGAACTCCCCTGACAAATGAAACGCAATCCTGATTAATGGACGTTTAATGAGGAGGTGGCCTAAAAGTCTTCAGCTTCTCCTGCCGAGAACTCGGCTTGATCGTGAGACTCTGCAATTTCAAGACTTCTGGGCCATGAGATGCCATCTCCTTCTGGACCTCTCTAGCTAGTTTTCTCCTTCATAAGCTGGGTTGCCATGAACTCTAATGAAGGGAACCAAGGTGGGGGGGGGGGTAGGGTTCCTCCTCCAAGCAAAGGCTCCCCCAGACATTCAGTTTATACTCTAAACAAAAATTAGGTCTCCCAGTTGGGTGAAGTCCCACCAAAAAGTAAGTTTTATCACTTAGCCATGGCCTTCAGAGACTGACTGACTTTTTTCAGAAGTTGGGTTTTAACAGAAATAAAAGGAAAAAAGGGTTTCTCACAAATAATAAGTTATTAATATAACAGCATCATACTAATTTCTCAGGAGGGTACACAATGAGGAACATATATCCCTGCCACACTGCCTGCTACTACAGTTGTTTTGAAGTTGTCTTAATTGAGTCCATAGATGTGCTTACATTCAATATTATTATTTGATTATGTCATTTTTTCCATTGTGCAAGAGTATGCAAAACACTAAATATACAAGAAAGCCTTGTGTCCTCAGACCTTTTCTATTTGAACTCCATTAACAGAGAACAAGATGATAACGACGATGACAATGATGATGATGCCTTCAGGGCGCAATGTCTGATTCATATGTAATACGAGGTATATGTACAAGAAGGTAGAGACAGAGAAGATACATCTAAGTAAAAGAAGACCAGACAAAATAACATATAGCACGGCCTTCTGTGTGTTCTGAGACTGCTACAGTGACAACACAGGTCTGGCAGGAATCCTGAAGCACTGGCTAACTGGGCTTTGGTAACAACAATGATTAGGTTAACAACCCAGATAGTATAATACAAATGCTCTTATAATTCTAAGGAAGAGCTGGTGCTGCACAGGACTGCAGCGTGGCCACGCTCAAAACTATTATGATGATGAGGTTAACGTGGATGACAACAAAGTCCTTTCACATTCTGGTACCGCGAGAAGGGAGCAGAAGACACACAGGGAAGAATAAAAACTTCCAAGACCCCACCTGTTTCTGCGCAGAGAGCATTAACCACTAAAGCCATGTCACACCATGAGGGCTATGAAATTGAATGAAGACAGAAATGCTTGTATCATGTGCCAGTAATACACCATAGCAAAACTGGAAACAGCTCCTACTAGATACAGGCAAGTACTTCATACTGCTTTTTGTGAATAATACCTTCAACTCCATGTTACACAATAATATACTATAGATCAACACAGGGCAGGCATAATACCTTAATTCCTGAAGTCAGAAGACAAAAATAAAAAGGCAAGCATCGAGGAGTTCTTTATATATGAAAAGAAAAAATGCTGAAGAATGAAAAGGCACTGAAAAATCCATACTAACTACACAGTTGAGAGTAGAAGGAAGTTCAAAGGGAAACAAAAGCTTTGAAAGTAAAATGTCCAATCTGATACATACCTTCTTTTTTAAAACAAGTGGTAGGTAATAGAAATTCACAGCTTCACCTATAAGCCTCTTTTTCTGTTCTACTTTGTGTATAAAAATATCTCTTTTTTGGTGTTAAATTCAGAATTCTTTTAGAAGTGTAAAAATGCTTTAAAAGGAAAATCCACATAATGCAAAGTGTGGCTCAAATAATTCTGAAAAGATGAGCATACTTGGACTGGAATTTTGAAAAGACTTTGTTTTAGTCTGATTGCAGAAATCCAATGAATACCTGGAACTACACAAAATAAGGCCAAAGCTGGCCTATCAAAGTCCAGGGTGGTTCAAGGTGTAAAGAGAATTTTCTAATGGGGAAGACAAAAAGATAAATGGTGGCCTCAGTTTAGACCAGTAGAGACAGCATGACTAGAGATGGCCAGAAATTCTCCTACAATATTTTACTAAAGATATAAAACATTTCAAGATTTACACACGTAACACTGTTATAATAATTAGTTCATTGTGCAAAATAATGACCCCTAAAGTCCATATGGTTCCTGCCTCTAGGGCTTTAGAAAGTTTATTTTAGATGAAAAATACAAGCATAATCACTCTAAGTCCCACAGTTTAGAAAATTCCTAACATTTAGGTCAGCTTTCTGACTTAATGCTCATTTCTATTTATCTCTAAGTTAACCTTGCTCTCTTTGTAGTTGAGGTAAAATTCAAGTGGCTGGAAACATTTTGATCATGAAGCAGCATATAATATTATCTTATCTTGTGGACAGACAGGCATTGTGAGGACAAGCTGGAAAAATAGGAGACTTTTTCTTGGGATTTCTCTAAGACTCTGAAGAGTAGAATAAAACTAGTGATGTCAGCCTGAATCTTCTGCTTTGAGATTCCTATATGGCAGATTTGAAAAGCATTTCAACAAAAACCCAAGCCATATTAACATTTCTACACCCCTACCCCTACCCCAAAAAAGGAGCAAGAATATTAATAGACTTTCTCAGAGCACATGAAAAACAATATTAAAACCAACAAAACTATTTTCAAGCAACAGTCAAGGCTGATAACCGGTAAAAGACACTGAATTTGTCACAAGTAACTGAAAGTGATTTACCTCCAAATGGAGCCTAGGAAATAACTAAGATCCAAAAATGGAATAAAATCGAAAAGCCTTCCAAGGGCAACATTTGCATGAAGTCAGTCAATCATATGTTGAAAAAGAAATTACAAAGAAATGGCTGAGTCTAGTGAATTTGGTTATGAAAATGCAAAGGTTTATGATAACAATTTAGGATCAGGTCATTGCCAGTCAGTCAACAAGCATTTATTATGTATCAGATGCTGTGCTGACAAGAAATTACAAAGGGTAATTCTTTAAGGAGCTTGGACTTAAATTATGCAAGGAAAAAACAGAAATTCTGTAACATATTACTGCAAGCTGTAAAAATTTAGCTCCAAGGACTAGCTTGATGTCTAGAATGATACATCAGAATTTCACTCTTTCATGGACCAAGAAACAACCAGTCCCCTACACATAAATAACTATAAATATTTTGCTACATATTTTCAGCATATTATGCTAAAGAATTCAACTGATAAACTGTATTAGAACTGGACCATTATCATAAGCCAAATTAATGCCCACAATTGCCTGTACCTAGCATGACATGTAAAAACAATGTTTTTAATAGATGTTACAACAGCAAACAAACATAACCTTCAAGCCACATGGAATAAAAAGCTTTAAAATAAAGAGATCTTAGCAGAATAGATCAAAATCATATAGGAACAGGATGAGGTATATGACTTCCCTACTGTCCTGTCTCCTATGGAATAGTTCCAAGATGAGCCTACATCCTAATACTTTTACATAGCTTAAAAAATCATTTTTCCAACTTTACAATCTTCCAAGAAGCAATAAAATTCAGAGAATGATAACAGGATAGTGATATACCAGGGCTATTTCTGAGTCCTATCAAAAAATTTAAAAAGACAAGAATCAATCAACAATCACTTTGCATCTGTTTAGTAACAGGCAAAGTACTGAGTATTGAAGATTCAACTACAAAGAATGAAATAATCTCTACTTGCAAAAAACTCACAGTCTAATGAGGGCAACCAGTACACAGACAACTGGCATATGTAGCCTAAATGAAATCAATAAATACATATAAACAAAGTAGTTAAACAGGGTTGTCTGGGCAGGAGGGCATTAGCAACTTGGAAGGATGAGAAGATGCTGCTTACACTGCATCTTAAAGGAGGAAAGGAACTCATAGAGAGGAAAAGAGGGAGTTCATTTTAAGCACGCTGGATGGTCCGTGAAGACACAGGGAGAGAAGATGGAGTACTGTGGGTGAAGAAGAGAGAGAAAACAGTTTGTTGGGATCACAAGGTGTGGGAGGAAGAATAATAACTAAAGAAGCAGTAAAGACAGAACGAGGTCAAGTTGTAAAGGGATTGTAAACAAAAGAGATTACATTTTGTCCTAGAGACAACAGGTAGCCAATGGAGTTGACTAAACAGGTGAGCAAAGCAGTGAGATATTTATAACAATTACATTCTTGATTTTAAGAAACAGGAATCAACTCAACTTAATAAGATAACGTCATATTAATATATCTTTAGTTAATGTAGGTAAAGAGTGAAGACTATAAGGCCATATGAAAAAAACCTTTTAGAAAATAATCCCAAGTGAAAAAAGCAGACCAGCAAGATATATACAGGCCATACCACCAGTCTGCAATTCCAGCAGTAATCTGAGGGTACCCGTTTCTCTAAAACCCCAACTGGCCCCCTTCAAGAACGAAGGTCAAATAAGAACACCACCGTATGTTTTCTACTCTACTAACATATTGCTGGGCTCTGGACTGGACTCTGAAAGTTTCGACTTGGATGAAGACATAGAAAGCATCCTTATCAAATTTTCTGAGGACAAATTTGAAAGGAATAGCTAAAGCGGTGGATGCCAGAATCAAGAGTTTAAATTATCTCAGCAGGGTAGAATGATGAGCTGAAATCCACAATATGAAATTTAACAGAAATAAATACCAAACTCCTCATTTAACTGCTGAAAAATATTTGGGGGGGGGGGGAAGGGAAGGAGACTGACTCCCTAGTTCATACCTTTTTCCCCTTTAGTAAGCACCCAGATTCTTGTTCAATCTAAAATAATCTAATTTTGTTTTCAGCATTATTATCAATCTGCTTTCTATTCCTTCCATCTACCCCTTGGCTGGTAGATTTAAGAATTATCTATAAATTTATCAGTGTCAATCCTATTCCTATATAAAGATAGGAACTGGTTATATACACTGAAAGGGTACAGTTTAATAAGGAATGAGAGAATATTACTAACCACAGGTAAGGTCACCTCTATCTCAAAATGCTGAGGTTGGATAATGTTTGTTTGGATAGAAATAAATGTGATATATCCCTCCCCCACCTCCACAGGAAAGTGGGGAAGGGAGAATCTGCTGAAGAAGAGAACAACTAAATCAATGATGGTTCCTTCTTCTCACTTCACTGCCGATCATGGGTTGGTCACTACCAAAGATATTTTCTTTTGGTCAAAAGATCATTATTTCTTGACCTTCTTTTATTCCTGTCTTGAAATATAAAGTTAAAGAACCTAGACTTTGAAGGTTTTTTTCCCCCTTTATGGTCTGCACACAGATGAAGAGTTAAGTGAGGTCAAGTGATTTGGGATGACTCACAAAAACTCTATGTCTCAGTTTCCTCATTCATAAACTGAGGATTATACTTGAGTATCTACCTCACAGGGTTCTGGAAGGATCCAATGAGGTCACATAAAGTGCCATATAAACATTAGCTAATAGGATAAAAAAAATATTGTATTCAAATTCCATCTAAGCACAGAGTTGAGAGATGTAAACTTGGAGGTCATTATAAAAAGATTCCCATGAATATGAAAGTACCAGTAGCATTAGCCCCAAGAATCCACAAGGGTTTTAATTTCTAAAGTGGGAACTCTTAATACTTCTTGAACTTTGGCGAGGGGGGGGGAGGGGTTGCTAACATTAGTACTTAGTAACTCTAGTACTTAGAAATCATGTAGGGCAAATTTAAAAGTTCAGTAACTCATTTTTATAGTGAAGTATAACAGAATGATTAGGGAAATACCACTACAAATAAGGGGGAAGAAAGAACCTGAAGTGCTTACTATTATAGTACGAATATTTGATTTAAATATTTTGTTTTAAAAATCTTTTTCTAAGTAAATGATACCAAAGAGTGAAACGTAAAGCACATGGATGAATGCTGCATCAGTTACTGACAAAACAATTTTGGTGGTCTTTTTCAATTCAATACCAGTGGAGTTTGTTTTTTTTTTAAAGTTGGAGTTGCCTTCAAATATTAATTTGTTAAAAATATGCATTGCTTAAAATGACTTGTAAACAAAAATTAAAATCCCATCAAGTAACAAACATTGACCCTTATACTGAAACCAAAGCTTACAAAGAATACTAATTAAACATCCATCACCTAATTTTCTTTCTTTTAAGCCATATTATACTTAAATGAATGCTGGCCTAGGTTTTCAGAGAGAAATACTCTTTTAGTTAGAATCCTCATTAAATATAGCATTTGTACAAGGGTGCTTAACCTTTTTTGAGTTGTAGTTCAGTGGGATAGTCTGATGAAGACTTTGGACCCAAAGAAATAATCTTTGCCTATTTTTATAACTGAATGAAATACTAAATTTTATTTAGACAAATGAACATAAAGATATACATATACATATACACATGTATATACACATATATAAGACATATATTTATCTAAAGATATATAGAGATATATTCCCCCCCATCCAAGTTCACATACCCACAGACCCCAAAGCAAGAAGCTCAACCTTAATTGGCACAATGACATGAATGATGGGCACTGAAAAGGTATCTTTATTAGGAAAGTTCAATGTGTTTGGTATATGTGTATCTCCCAGACAAGTTTTGCAAAATTAGCATCATTTTAGGCCCAAAGAAGACTAAATGCATGATTTTTATATTGTTATTTTGGCCTCAATTTCCTCAGATGTACAATAAGAGATCTCAAAGATCCCTTCCAACTCTAAATTTTATTGTTCTATGAAATTTTTCTTAAATACTAATTATATGCATAGCACTGCACTATGTCCTAGGTGATATCAGGGACACAGAAATATAAAAACTGAATAATGATATGAGGGGAAACATGGAGTAGTTGAAAGAATGTTAGATGGAGCATCAGAAGAGGAACATGAATCCGAATATTGCCCTGGCACATTAGCTGTGTGACTGTGGACAATTCACTTAACTTTTTGAGTTTGTTTCCAAATCTGTACAATAATGAAAGGGACACCTTTCATATCTACCTCACACAGCTGTTAAAAGGTTCAAATGAAAAAAATATATGTAAAGTGCTCTGAAATCCACAAAGTAGTATCAGACTGTTAGCTAAAATTAATAAACAAGGAACTGATAATAAATGAGTAATATATGGATCAACAAAATGAAAAGGAGATATGCCAGAATCAGGGGTGGGGAACCTGGGGCCTTGAGGCCACATAAGGCCTTCTCGGTTCTTGGGTGTGGCCTTTCAACTGAGTCTAAACTTTACAGAACAAATCCTTTTATTAAGGAGATTTGTTCTGTGAAGTTTTGATTTAGTCAAAAGGCCTTACTTGAGGACCTAGAGGGCCATATGTAGCCTGGAGGCAGCAGGTTCCTCCCCACCAGTACCTAAGTGATTAAATGTGTAGGAACAAAATAGGGCAGTGATTGTACCTGGAAGTACAAGTCTGTCTAGGAAGTTCAGAGTTAAGCTTTGGAAGGTCAGAAAGGTATCTTTAGGTGATAAAAGTGTGGATCACTGATTAAAATCTTGCTCACTTACTTTCTGTCTCTGAGAAGTCTACAAAGCTGCACTTCTACTCATATTCACTTTCATTACACCAACAAACTTAAAAGAGAGCCAATGATGATAATTTTCTCATTTCAGGGAGGGTAATGCATAACTGGTAATTTTTAGTCTGGTATTAAGAAATTCACAGGCAGTTCCATTTAGAATTTTCAATTAGCAAAAAATTTATACCAAATATTTTTAAAAGATTTATTTTCAACCACGATTTGCATTCCTACATATGCTACTTGCCTTCCCTCCATAGTGTTAAATCAGTCTTCCTCGACTTTCCTGCTGAAAAACATGCTTGAAATCCTTAAGGGATTGACATTTAAGACACAAATGAGAATTTTTAAATGAATTTACTATGTTTCATTTTCACGACCACTGAACCCCATCCCAAAATGAAGGGCCTCAATTTTGGGAGTTTTTCCAAGTATCAATATGTGAAAGGCATATTTCATGTCTTTTTACTTTTGGAATTTATTCTTGGCATAAAATATCTATTTCATACATTCTCAGATGATTTATTCACACTTGAAAAGTTCTCAAATGTGCACAGAGATGTATCATATCTCACACACACACACTCCAAAAAAATTATTCCTTAATTTATAATGTTCAATTTATTTCATGAATGATTTTGTTTATAAGGAGTCCTAAAGTTAATTTTTCAGAATGTCTTTACAATTATACCTGTTGCATAAATATGTGATCTATTTTTTTTAACAAAGCAAAAGTAACTGATAAAACCACACACTTATTTCTAAATGTTTCAGAGGCAAACACACCATTTAAAAATTTTATTGATATAATTTGTTTTTATAACACCATAATCTCCCAATATATTTAGCCCTCAAACCAGAAACCCAACTCTTTTAGCAAAGAACTTAAAAAAGAGAGGATAAAATGGTTCAGAAAAACTAGCCAATACAACAAGCAACACCATATGTAATATTATAGATCCCTGTTACTATGGCTTTGCAAAAATGGAAGAGATATGAATTTTCATTTCTCTTTTGAAGGCCAATCTCAGGTATTATAATCATAGAGCATTCAATTTTAATTGTCTTGTTTCTGTTCTTCCATCTATATTGCTGTAGTCATTATATATCCTGCTTTCCTGGCTCTGTTTGCTTCACTTTGCATATGCGCAAACATTTCCCCATTCTTCACACTCAACTGTACAGCAGCATTCCACAAAATTCATTTGTTTTCTACTTGTTGAACCATTTCCCAACCAATGGATTTCCATTTTGGTTCCAGTTCTTTGCAAACATGAAAAGTGCTCCTGTAAATAATCTGGTATACACAGGACTGTTCTTTTATCGCTGGTGCCCCTAGTGGTGGCATCTCTGGTTGAAAGGGGATGGATTCTTTACTCATTTTCTTCACATAATTCCAAATTGTTTTCCAAAATGGCTGGACCAATTCATAGATACACAAGAGTATATATTTCTATGACCACACTCACACTGACTACTCCTATCTTTTGTCATCTTGACAATTTCCTGAATTTGAGGTGAAATGCTGAGATTTTTCTGATTTGCATTATTCTTATTATCAGTGATCCACAGAAATATTCCATAAGGTTATTAACAGTTTGTAATTCTTTTGAGAACTATTTGTTCATATCTTTTTTTTCACCACTTACCCTTTAAGTAATGGGTTTTTGGTCTTATATATTTGTGTTAGTTACATATATAAACATATGTATACATATGTGTTTATATATATGGTATGTGTGCTTACATGTATGTATATACATATCAGATTATCTATATCTGAGATATCTGATACAAAGATCTTTTGCCAAAAATCTCAGTATATTTATTCCCTCCATTACCCCTTTATGGCACATCCTCCTTTTCCCTTTCTATGTGTTTGAGTAGTCACTGGGCACTTTAAAAAAATTACCCTTCTTATCCTAATGTGGTTGACTGTATTTGCACAAGAGCTTTTTAATATCATTGGGATACGATTTTTAATATTCAGTTCAGTATACAAATTCATTTTAACCTTATTAAGGTACAAGGCTTAAAATGTTCCTCTAAGTCTAATTTTAACAAAATGTTTTCCAATTTTCTCAGCAATTTTTTTTTAATCAAACAGGGAATTCTTTCCAAAGTACTTTATATACTCAGGTTAATTAAAATATGAGATAATGTGCTATTTTTCACAGTTCCTTATCTAATCTCTTCCACTGATCTGCTTTTCTATTTTTTAACCATTTCCTATTTGAGGTAGCCAGGTGAAGAGAGCGAGTGCTGGACCTAGGGTCAGGGAAGACCTAAATTCAAATCCAGTCTTAGATACTTGTTTCCTAGTTATGTGACCCTGGACTAGTTATTTAAACCTCTCCCTGTTTCAGTTTTCTGAACTCTAAAATGAGGGTAATAATAGCGATTACAAGTTTGTTTATATAATAATTGATAAGGGTTGTTATTTATTATTAATAGATAAAACTGTTACTTTGATAAGATAATAATAGTTCCTATTACAGGGCTGTTGCAAGGATAAAAAGAAATAATATCTGTAAAGTGCTTACCACAGTGCCTTAATAAATGAACAAGACTAACAGTAATCCTTCTTCCACATGTCACCCCTTCAAATATCTGAAGGTCAGTTATCATTATGCCTTCCCCACAAAGTCTCTTCTCCAGGCTTTTAAACATCTCCAGTTTCATCAACCAAACCTCCTATGATCTCAAAATCCTTCCCCATTTGGTTAACTTCCCATGTGCCCTCCATTAACAAATGTCATTAATGTAGTACTCAGAACCTAAAGTGTTATACACAGGAACAACTTTGAGCCTCGAATGGTTGTCCTTACAGGTTTTTCAATCTTCTCTGCATTAGAATTTGCTATTAAATATTTACTACACATAGTTTATTGACTCAGTTTTAATATAACGAAATCATCTTCATGAACAATATCTACAATCTAAAGTCATATGAAAACACAACCAATAGTTAAACAAATTGTGGTACATAACTAATGTATAACTATATAATGTATAACTAATGTAAATCATAAGAAATAATATGAAGAATTTCAGAAAATCTTAGCAAGATTTACACGAACAGATGTAGAGTGAAGAAAAACTACACAGAATGACTACAAAAATGTAAATGGAAAAAAAATAGAACTGAATACTGCAATTGTGACCAAGTTTAACCCTGAAGTAAAGATAAGGAAAAAAAAACCTCTCCCCTTTCTTTGAGATTAAGGATATGGAACACTGCAAATCAAATTCAGCAAGTAAGTTGGATATGTTTGCTGAATGGCTTTTAAGTCTTTTTCTTTTTTTATTCTTTGGTATAAAAGATGAGAAGTTAGGGAGGAGAGGGAAGAAAAATATGTTTGGAAATAAAGAATTTCAGAAATCCTTTAAAATAATGAACAACAGTACAAAGAAAATATAACCAATTTTCCTCCTCTCATTCACAAAATACACCTATACAACACTGAACTACTCAAATATTCTTTAATAGGTACATATTATATTAACCTACACTTCGACAATATGCCCATAATAGTCAATACCAACCTAGTGCACAAATATTTTTTAAAATAACATCATACCTTAAAAATACATTGTCTTTCTTAAAATTGTCATATTTGGTAGTTCATAGATAGCTAAAATGTGTAACAGAAATACTTTGTTTCTTTCCTTAAAAAAATTGTTTTCAAGCTAATCTAACTGGCTGAAAATATTAAAACTCAGGTTGACTATTTTACAAAAACAGCTATCAATAAAGTAGGGATTTCTGCACACTTTACCTTCTTTGGAGCACATGTGGAAGAATCCTTTTTCATATCCTTTAACAAAAACTCTGGCATATTATTTTCAATATCCTCTCGTGTACCCTTTTTATGCAGTACTGCAGCCAGAAATGAAATTACCTAGAAAAAGAAGATTTGCAAACAAAATGCATCAAACTGGACAAAAACCAAACAATGAACTGGTACTCCCACAACTTTAACACACTTAATGAACTTTAAGACACAAATAATTGTATCAGTTGCAGAGGAACAATCAACTATTTTCCTCCTTGCATCCAGCAATTTTAAAATAAAATATTAGCTTTAAATTTGCTATAAAACTCCGACTGATGTTATTCTAGAACTCATCTAATTTATTAACCTATTCAACTTTTGTAGGGATTACTACAAATCAGTACAAATCAGGTTATGCTTCAAAAGGTCATTTGTGAGACTGTTGATTCTGACTTCAAACACACTGGAAGAAGAGAAGGGTATGGTGGAAGGGGAAGGAAGGGAAACAGTATTCTATGTAGTGGTTATCCAGAATATACTAGAGCAGTGGTTCTCAACCTTCCTAACGCCACAACCCTTCAATACAGTTCCTCATGTTGTGGTGACCCCCAACCATAAAATTATTTTCATTGCTACTTCATAACTGTAATTTTGCTACTGTTATGAATCGTAATGTAAATATCTGATATGCAGGATGTAATTTCATTGTTACAAATTGAACATAACCCACAGGTTGAGAACCGCTGCACTAGAGCAAGTTCTTAAAAGTGTGGACTAGGGACTTCTGGGGAATCTCTGAGAACCTTTCAAGGTATATAGACAGAAAGTCAAAACTATTTTCACAATAATGCTATGACATTTAATTCCTAATATGGCAAAATACCATTAATATAACCCATATAAACAAAAGCTCTTTGGCTAAGGTTCTCAATAATTTTTTAAAAATGTAAAGGTGATCTGAGACCAAAAAGTTTGGCTACACTACAATATATACTATAAGACTGTTAACAATATAACTCTGACTACATGTGCGACAGATGTTTCTATGTGAAAATGAATTCCAAATTCCAATTTGGGATGCTAACAGCACCTTGCTACCTACCTCCTCCTGTCCCAAATTCATCTCTCCAAACAGAATGAGGGGATTCTCCTCATTTCCCCTACCTACTGATGCCTAATTCTGATGGGTTACACCTACTAGCTAGGAAAGAAGCTCAACAGGGCTAGATTTGGAGCAAGAAATCAAGGAAAATGAATGATTCCCTGAATGTACCTCCCAAAGACGTTACTCAGTTTCATCTAGTTGCCTAACCGAGGTTTCAAGGAATTAATCTACTTGCTGTTCTGACCCGAACAATCTGTCTTCTTATAAAAGGATAAAACAGATGATGGTCTCAGGCATAGTTCTTATCATATTTTTGTAAATCTTTTTCTTTTTTTAGGTCTAGATCTATAGTTTTACAGATGTGAGTAGCTCCCAACAAGGGAATACCATCTACCAAAGTAGAAAGGCAATTGTTCTCTAATTTATAAGCTCAGGAAGCTGCTTGAGGCCCTCAGAGGTAAAGTTCCCTTCCTCTCTTCCCAGTATGTTAGAGGGGGGACTAGCAGAACCCAGATCTCCTGTCTTTCCTCCAACTATTCTATACTACCCAAGGCTTTTTACTCTAAGTACATCATAAAAATTTAGCAATATAGTAGTCATTTCAGAATCAAATGTCTCTATGCAATCAGATCATCCACTGCTTTGAGCAAAAGGCACAATGAATACCTAATTAAAAGGAAAAAGATAAGAAAATGATCCTGTGTATACATGATCAAGATGAAGAAAGAATAAATACTGTTTGCTATTACTGAACCCAGCTCATTTAAACACAATGCCAAAAAATGGAAATGAACAAAGTAAACACGTTTGGTCCCCAGGCCTTAGTACAAAGCCTTGAATGTGTTCAGTACTTAATATTTTTTCATTCATTCATCCTATGTTGTTCTCATTTTTCTCAATACTCTATATAGATATAGATGACACATATCAAAACTGCAGATGACACAAACCTGAGAGGGATGGTTTATACACTGAATGACAGAATCAAGACTTCCAAGATACTGATATGTTAGGATGGAATCTAATAGAATAAAATTCTCCCAAATACTCAAAAGAATCATGATCTCTTCAGTTTGGATGCTCACTCCAAGAATACAGATCTCAACCTCTCCATGTCTGCCTATTCTTTTCAACATCTGTACACATCCTATAAGTTTGCCACAGTGATCTTACCCAATATGCTAGTGGTCTTCCTCAGTTACTACTGACATTACAAGAATCACCTGTCTGTCCTACTATTATCCCCTACCCTTACCACATGACTAGCCCAACTTTTTCAATCATATCTTTCCCCGATGAAATACTTTACTCTTATTCTCCAAAGTTTCTTATATGTTCTATGTGGCACCCTACTCACACCCATCCTGCACCTCTTTGCCTTCTAAGTGATACTCATTTTCAATTCTTCGGATGATCATACAGGTGGAACAAAAGGACCTTTAGTAGAATCAATTATTCCTAAGCATTCCTTCTAAAAAAACTACAGCTCTAATAGTACCTTTGAAACACAAGGCAAGATTCAAGGGAAACTAAATAAGGTAAACAAGTTTGGGCAATTTGGATGAAGTAAATGGTGATCAAGTGCTTACATCCTAATGGAAGAAAAAGAATCATTGTTCCTTCAGAATTTCACTATTTTAAAGGGTCAAAAAGGAAACAAAAAAGAAAGTCAGGGGGAGAATATATAAGGGAAGGAATGAGGAGAGAGGAAGAACTTAAAAGTCTCATGAATGGCATGAAACAATATAACAAGTATGGAGATGGAATGGTGGAAGCAGGCATCTCATGAAGTTAGGGAAGGGGGAAAGGATAGGGGAAAAGAAATACAATAAAATAAGGAATCCTAGTAAGATGATTCAGTGAGAAATAACCCTGCACCTATCCCCACCAAACAGCACAAGAATTCCAAAATGCAGAAACTCAGCAATGACTAAAAGAAAAGCCAGATAAACCCACTACAAAGTATTCTCTGCCAAAATATTAAGGAAAGATTATTTCATCAGTCAATTTCTCCTGTAACTCACAGCTCTAGACTGCTCTCATATCTCACTGTGCACACTGGCCTGGGGTATCACTGTGGTCCTATCCTACCCCATGAATGGAAATTTTAGGCAATGACTTCAAAATTAACTCTGTGTCTGTCTATCAGAGTTTATTGTCCTTTACAGAATGGAGGGAGATCCCATGTCATTTATCCATACCCTCTCCCACAACCCATCTGCAGCCAAAATGGTGAACAGACCTAAGGAAAATGATTTCTCAGAGCAAGTCTCTGAGCAATGTATTAGGGGACCTCTTCCCCAACCCCTTAACAGTTAGTGTCAAGGGAACTGCCTAAGGACTGAAAAAAGTCAGTTGCAGAGGGGATAGAGCCTAAAAGAGACAGACTGAAAAAAGCAGAGAAAAGGTTCCTAACAACAATGGTGATTCAGTCTCCTAGGAGAGGTGCCCTAACTCCTCATTTTCACCCTCTGAGGAACAGACTTCTTCCAACCCTGGTGGTCTGAGAGGAGAGAGGAAATGAGACAAACCCCTGGGGGAGGGGCATCAATACTGAGCTTTCAGAAGGAAAAGGACTAGCAGTCAGCAGCACATTTTCAGCAAGGACACCAAAGAAAAACTCAGGAAAGTGATTTCACGAAGACAGACAAAACACCTACTGAGGAGAAATGAACAACCACTTGCAGAGAAGCCTAACTGAGCGCACAAATACTTCCCAACACAGGAAAGTCAATCAAAATCCCTGAAGATGAAGGCTTCGTAACAAATTCTGCAGTCTCTCGAAATGACCAGCATTTTTATACACTACTAACAAAAACCAGGAAGAAGAAATGAGAGAATTATGATCTATACCAGGTACTTCACTTATCTTGACACACAAAGGACATAAAAACATAGCTATAAAATTCTCAGGACAGAAATAAAAAGCAGCACAAATGGCGTTCAAAGGGGCCAGCACTCGTGGTTAAACACTAGTTCTATGCCAGTCTAATTATAGAAGGGATCCTTGTTGGAACTGGACAAGATGATAATAGAATTTATTGGGAAGCACAAACAAGAGTGAAAAGGCAAATTATGAATGAAAGTGCATGGCATCGCCAGCAGTAAAAGCAGCAGTCACTAAACTATTTTAGTACTGGTTAAAAAAGCAAAAAAGTGGATCAAACAAAGAAGGTGGGTAAATAAGGGGAAAAAAAGCAAGTGGAAATAACAGCCCAGCGTCTGATACACCGAAGAACACTACTTACTGAGAATAGTTCCATTTCTGAAAAAAATCTATTGGGATAAATGGAAGTCAGGTTTTATAAAAATCCTGATTAGACCAACATCTTACACAAAATACCACAATCAACACAAAGCAGTTGGAGGACTTTAATATAAAAAGTCCCATCATAAAAAAATGAGAAGAGAACGGGATCAAGTTTAACAACTACGGTTGGAAGGAGAATTCTCAACCAAACAAGGGATACAGATAAGTCAAAGATAAACCAAAGAATTTCACATACAGGATATGAATAAAATTTCAATATTTAGACCATATGGGGAATTTTATAGAAAGGTAGCACATGAAGGGACAGCCCCAAGAGAAAAATGGTCAAAGGATACAAATAATTTTCAAAATAAGATTTGAAAACTACAAGAACCACATGAAAACAACCCAAATCACTAATCGTAAGAGAAATATAAATTAAAACAGCTTTTAACTTTCACTTCACTCCATGCAAACCAGCAAAGACAAAAAAAATACAGGAACAGTCAGTGACAAATAGGTCGGAGGAGACAGTTGATGCAGTGTTGGAAGAGCTATGAAGAAGCCCACCTGTTCTGATTTCAGTATGGAATTATGCAAGAAAAGGGACTGAAATTTCACTCTGAGATACAGCATTCCCACAATGGGGCTCAAGAAAATCAAAGACAGACAAAAGTCTAATATATGCCAAAAAATTCAGAGCATCACTCTTTGTGGTGTCAAAAAATAAAATAGGAACAAATTGATTAGGGTAAGTTTTTTTAAAAAATTATAGCATATTATAATTATTGTGAAGAAAGGAATGATAAATATGAGGAATTCAGGGGAATATGAGAAAATGTTTACAAATGGATACAGTACAAAATAAGTGGAACCAGTAAGACAACATATACATTAATTACAGTAATGTAAATGAAAATATGGCTAAAAAGAAAAAGAACTATGAGAAAAGGAAAAATCAATGATGGCCCTAGAGAAAAAGAAGGTGAAAAGAAGTAAATAAGTATTTATACAGTACCTAATATGTGTCAAGCACAGTGCTTTTTAGAAATATCTCATTTCATCTTCACAGCAATCCTGCAAGGTAGGTACTATCATTATTCCCACTTTACAGTTAAGGAAACTAAGGTAAAAAATAAATGAAATGACTTGCCTAAGGTCACACAGCTAACAAGCATGAAATTGCATGGGAACTCAGATCCTCCTATTTCCAGGCCCAGTACTCCATCTACTGTGCCACCAGAAGAGATAAGGAAACATTATCTTCCCTCAAATAGATGGATGGAGGGACTACAAGGACAAAATATGTCTCACATGGGTCCGACAAGATTTCTGTATCATTAGATTTTTTTTAATTTTTGCCTAATTATCTGTCTTTGTTCTAAGGGAGGGTTTAAAGGGGATAAAGGAATGACCACTATAAAGATAAGACATCAAAAAAACACTTTTCTTTGATTTTTTTAAGAAATAAAGTAAAACTAAAATAATTGGGAATACTCACTGCTTACAGGTAAGCCATGTCAATATAATTAAAATGATTATTACCTAAATTAATATTCAGTACTACACCAATCAAATTATCATGAGGACACTATTTACAACTAGCCAAAATAATAACAAATTCATATGGAAGAACAAAAAGTCTAGAATTCCTATGAAATTCTTGACAAAAAGGTAAGAAATAGCATTATAAGAGATAAAACTATATATAAATCAACAGTCATCAACACTATTCAATAGCTAGAAAACAGAAAAAAAATAGATTAGTGATACATAATGAATAAAGATCTGAAAAGAGTATCCCAGTGTTTGATAAAACCAAGAGCACAAAGTACTGTGAGGAGTTCCTTTTTCCAAAAACTGATAGGAAAACTGAAAAGCAATTTAGCAGCTATTAGGTCAAGATCTTACATCATAAAGCACAGTAAGCTCAAATGGATGCATGATCTGAATTTTTAAAAGGCCATATTGTAAAAAAAAATTAGAACAAATAAGATCAGGTACCTTCAGAACTAAGGCTAAGGGTAGAATTACCAGAAAGGAACAGAGGAGATCACTAATCAATCAGTCAACAAGCACTGATGAAACTGTCACCATGCACTGTGTATGGCACTGGGAAAACAAAGACAAAAAGGAAACTGTTCCTGACTTCAAGAATCTTACAGTCTATGGAGGGAGACGAGAGAACGACTGGAGTCAATTGAGCAGGTAAGTACTAGGGTCAGATCTGCACTCTGCAAACATCATTTTGATAAATTTGATACAAAGAATGGATCAGAGAAGCAAAAGGCTTAATTAGGGAAACCAATTAGGAGACTAATTCGCTAGTCCAGAAAAGCAATGATGAGGGCCTGAACCAGGGTGGTAATCTTATAACTGGAGAAAAATGACATCACAGGTGGGAGAGACTGTTTTGGAAGAACTGAAAGACCAATCAAGGCTTCCCACTTCTTGTCATAACTGCAAAATGAAGCATATACTTTCAGACACCGCCAAGGGCTAATTTCTTTTGTCTGACAATAATTACAAAGGAGAGTTGGAGGGAATGAGGGGTAGCACTGAAAACTGACCCTGATGTTTAAAAAAAAAAAAGCATCAATAAAACATTTAAAGAGAAAAAATGGCATCCAAAAAAGGCCACAATATTTTAAGGGGCTTCAAAAGTACCCCATGGAATCTCAGCTAAAGGAACTGGGAAAGAAAAGCACAGTGCATTAAAAGATACACTGAACTTGAAGCCCAGCACTGAGCTCTGCTTCTTGTCATTTTATTCACTTCTCAGGACCCCACTTTCCTCATTTGCAAATGTAGAGGTTGGACTAGATGGCCCTGAGGTCTCTCTCTGCTCTAAAACTGATATTCTCTTAAAATATCTAAAGGATTATAACACAGAAGATGGATTAGACTTGCTCAGTTTGCCCCCAAAAGACTAAATCAGAAGCAAAGGGTGGAAACTACAAATGCAACCCTGTGGTTCATTTTAAGGAAATACTTTCTAACAATTATTTGTGTGACCTTGGACAAGTGGCTTACTTCCCTGATTCTGTCTGCCATTCGTAAAATGAGAAGGTTAAATAGATGATCCATGATGTCCCTTCCAGCTCTAAATCTATCATCCTATGAACTAAAATCCAAACATAGAATGGACTGCCTCAAGAGGTAGTAGATCTTCTTATTAGAAGACATTAACTGAGGGCTGGATGAGCACTTGTTAGCAAAGTTGTAGGGGGGATTCTTGATCAGGAGCCAGTGGATCAAATATCTTACGAGGTCCTTTCCATCTAAGATTCTGTTATTAACTGGAATATTAAAACTCAGTCCTTTGTCAGTGTTCTACGACACTGGAAATGCTAATACTAGACTGGAAAGAACAATGAAGAGTTAGGAGAAAGGGGGGAAAAAAGAAGAGAAAGAAGAATAAGCCATAAACTATATAAATATTCATTTAATAACTAACAAGGGAATGTAAGATATAAGAAGGTTCAAATTCTAACCAACTGACCTTGGGAAAATAATCCAACCTAAATTTAGTACTTCAAAGAATGAGAACACTGTCCCTCCTTAGAGTAACATGATGGGTATAAGATGGCTTCACACTTTTCATTCATTTATTAATGCAATAAAACATTTATCAAGAAACTTATATGAAGGTCATGATTCAAGTAACTTCTGTGTCTACCTTTGCCACAGTGATTCTACAAGTAATAAGCTATGACAGCATATTACTATTTTAACTATTGCATGAACAAAAGAATAAATACCTGTACTGTTTTTCCAAGTCCCATGTCATCACCCAGAATACATCCTCTTCCTAGGGAATAGTGTCCATACAGAAACTGGGCTCCTTCCCTTTGATAGTCACGCAAATATCTATTAATCGTATATGGAATACAGTCACCATCGTCAGACAGCTTAAAAGCAACAGCAGGTGATGGAAGCTTTCGGTCTGGGAAATAAGGCTTTTCCAAGTCAATATCATCAAATATAAAATTTCTGAAAGAACTTTTACCAGATGTTGCTTTATGGAGTTTTTTTAAAGGTACTTTCTTTTCCAGTGAACCTGAAAATAACACAAGTGCAAATGATTTCCCATTTTCATCTGTCATGATGGATTTCACTGTTGCTTCTTGAAGTTTTCCACTCTCTGTGACAGGGACAAGACATCTCTCTCCAGTGTGCCACGTATCTAAGAAAAAAAAAATAAAGGAAAAGAAGTTTTCAAATTTTTATAATAAAACAGACATACCTACTTCCATGTGGATACTCAGTAGCATCTCACTTATCTGGCATTGCAGAGGATTCTGTGCAGCACAGCGGGAAAAATGACAGGCTGAGAGTAAGTGGGCAAGTCACTAAACTCCTGGTCTTACTACTCTTCTATAACAAAAGACACTGGATTGGATGGCTTCTAAGATCCTTTCTAGCTCTAAAATCTATGATCCTACAAGCTAAATTTTAATTCAATTTCTCAAGCACCAGCTTCTTCAAGAGAAGACCACGCACTGAGAATGAACCAAAAAAAAAAAAAAGCAGCCTAGAGGAATTTTGGTCACAGCCCTAAGAAGCTGATGCAAGAGGAGGTGCCCAGTAAGACGTGCTAAAATTTTAACACCACAATGATATGCCTATCAGAATACAGGTTCATCCCTCTCTTCCCAAAAGAGGAGAAACTTGCAGTCAGACCTGATGTAAATAAAAGAAAAATGTATAAAGACTTGCTATAGGGCAATAAAATAAATAAGTGAATCTTCTGAAGGTCAGGGGTACTAAATGTATTAGAGGCAGACTATCATACAATTAGACATTAGATAGGTTGTATAATAATCAAAGGATAAGAAACTAACTAAACTAACAGGGTAGAAATCTGGCTATTTGGACAAGATGGGAACAGAAAACCCGGAATCAACCTTGAAATTCAGTGAAGAGAAGCGTCATCTTCAAACTTCTAGCCCGCCATCTCTTCCTTTCCTCCAATGGAGAATTTGCCATAACTGGACGGTCACCTGTCACTTTTACCATTGCTTTCTCAACTGCTACCTTATTTTAAATACAACTACCTGGATTCAGCAAGACTGACCAGTAAACTTAATCATGCCTCTTGTCTTGTTGACAACTATCTTGTAACCAGGACTAAGTCACTGAAGACTGTATCAGCAGCAGCCAGCACTGGTCAGCTTTGTTTTTCAGCAATAAAATGAATGAAAACATTTAAGAAAGATTTTCAATAATTAAGTTTAAAATAAAGGTTTTCTGGTTAGGTCTGAACTGACATGCTCTCTGCCAAAAAGTTTACTATAAAGATCAATCAACAAACTAAGAAAGAATACAGACAAAAGATGAAACAATCCTTGCTCTCAAGGAGCTTATATTCTATTGAGATAAAAAAAAGTTTGTGTGTGTGTAAACAATACAAAAATACAGAATAAATACAAAATAAACAGAAGGTAGTTAGAGAGGTCTCTTAAAGCAGCTGGGATCAGGAAAGGCTTTGTGAAAAAGATACAGAGAAGTGAGGAGGAGTGCATTTCAGGTATAGGGATGGCCCATACAGATGCAGAGAGGAAAAGACAAGACACAGAGAGAAGGCTAGATTGGCAGGAGCACAGAGTACTTGAAGGAGATAAAGAAGTTAGTAAGACACGATCTACATAATAGCCAAAGGTAAGTCAATCAGTCAACTAGATTTAACAAACACCTACTATATACCTACTATATGCCAGTAACTGTGATAAGCACTAAGGATACAAAAGAAAGGCAAAAAACAAGTGTCTGCTCTCAAAGAATTCACAGTTTAATGAGGGAAACAAGCATATAAATATGTACAAACGAGATATGTAGAGAAAAAAATTGGAGGTAGTCTCAGAGGGAAGGCACAAAGATTAAAGAGAACTTGGAAAGGTTTCTTGCAGAAGCAAGACTTCAGCTAAGACTTGAAGCCATCAAGGGAAACTAGGAGACCCAGGTAAGGTGGGAGAGAATTCAAAGGAGACAGCGAAAATGTTCAGAACTGGGAGATGGGAGCGTTGTGTGTGAAGAACAGCAAGGAGGCCAGTGTTGATGGAAAGGAGTAAGATATGAAAAGGAGCATGGTTACGATGAGCTTTAAAAGTTAAACAGGATTTTATATTTAATCCTAGAGGTAATAGTGAGTCAAGGAAGACTGTTGAATAAGGATCTGAGCTTTTTTTTGTACATAATCACATGTAACATGACTCCTCATAATTTTAGTGCAGCCCCTGTAATGTGGTTTCCAGTCATTCAACTGAAATTGCTCTCCTAATAATTTATTAATTTCTGTTCAATGGCTATTTTTCAGTTTTCACCCTTTATGACTTCTACAATATTTCAGACTAACTACCACTCCAACAAAGACACACACCCTCATTCCTAGGTTTTAAGTATACTCTTCTGTCTACTCTTTCCCAGCCTTCCATCCCTTAACTGTGGGTACATCTGGGGTTCTATCCCAGGCCCTCATCTTTTCTCTGTGTCCAGTCTTCCTCTTGGTGTTCTCAGTTCCCACAGGTTCCAACACTCTCTCTAAATAGCTGATTGCCAAATCTACATATCCAGCTCTTTCCTGGGCTTCAATCCTACATCACTGACTGCTGAACTTTTCTATTTGGATATCCCAAAGCATCTCAAAGTCGGTATGTCAAAAACTGAACTCATCATCTTTTCCTTTAAATTCATCACTCTTTCTAACATTCTAATCTAATAAAAATTAAGTACCCTCTATGGGAAAGACCTTCTGCCAGCTCAGTCAGATAATAGGCATTTATTAAGCTCCTACTACGTGCCAGATACAGCCAGACGCTGGGGATAGAGACAAAACAGCCTTACCCTCAAGAAGCTTATTGTCTATGAAGAGGATCCAAAATGTAAAGAAATAACTATATACAAGCTGAATTAGGGAAAGGAGAGAGCACTAACAACCAGGGGGACTAGCCCAGGCTTCCAGGAGAAAGTGACACCTAAGTTAAAGCAGTAGTTCCAGACCATTTTTGTGTCATTGATTCCTTTGGTAATAGATGAAGCCTAATAATCTCTTTTAAAATTATGTTTACAAATGCATTAAGACAATATACATAAGTAATCCAAAGGACGCCAATTATCTATACACACACACACACACACACACACACACACACACACACACACACTAAAACGAAAAGTTCACACACCACAGGTTTAAAACGGCTGGACTAAAATTTGAAGGAATCTAAGCGTCTAAGAGGCAAAAATGATTTCCGGCAGGAGGCCCGGGCAAAGGCGGGGAAGGGGGAACTTACCCCCTCCACTCCCTCCCTAAGAAGGAGGAAACCCAGAGGGAAACAAAAAGGAGGATGAGATATCGTAATAAACATAAGTATATGAGTCCTTTCAGCTGAGAACCTGTACCTTCTGCTGCTTTTTCCCCCGGGATCCGTGACTCTGAAGCAAGAGGATCCATGGCGAGGGGGACAGCGCCCTGCCACGGGCGCTTAGGAGCCCGTCGGGCCTGCTCCTACTTGATGCTTAAGGTTACAGTCATTACGCAGGACGCTCAAGGCTGAGAATTTCCCCGGGAAGAAAGCCCAGCGGGCGGGAGCACTTGTGGGGACGGGGAGGGGAAGGGGAAAGGTAGCACAAACTTCCCGGCGAGCGGTGAGTTTCACCACCCACCGGGGCTGCCATGTCGGAGCTCAATCCAGGTGGGTAAATGAGGCTGGGGAAAGGGGCGGGGACCTGCGTTCTCAGAAGCCCTTCTCTCCGCCCCGCCCACACAGCCTCCACTTAGTGTTTCCTTCCCCTCGCTCTTCCAGGAAAATCTCGCGAGAGCGCGTGCGCTAGCGGGTCCGTCCCGATCCGTCTGGAAACCCTTTTCCGGGTTCCCCCCCCTCCCCCCTTAGCAATAGTATCGCGAGATCTTAAACAGCTCGCGGGATTTGAGAATCCTCGGAGCTGGTGGGTGTCTTTTTTCAGCTTCAGGGGCCAGACCCTAAAGTAGTCTGGATGCTAGTGTCTTCTAGGAAGGAGCGCTCTTCGAAATGGCGAAAAGTTGAAACAATATCTGCGCCTAATGTTTGAGAAATGAGTAAACAAATTGTGTTATGTAGCGCTAGAGGAGAGAAGGCGAAAGGCTCCACGGCGGATAGGGCGGAGTCGGCCTGCAAGTCAGGAAGACCCTGGTTCAGATTTTGCCCCTGGCTGGTACAACACCGTGTGACCCCGAAGGAATCACCTAACCTCTCTGTGCCCCAGGCAGCACCGGGTCTGTAACGTTACAGAAGTGCTGATTATTAAATGAAGTCTTAGCAAAGCGCTTGCAAACTTAAAAGCTCCATTAAAGATAGCTGTTATCTGCATAGTGGAGGGAGTTCACACAAGGATAAATCACTAGTTTAGTCTAAAGTTAAAAAAAACGGACCAAGAACTCAGAAAATGTGTAGACATGAATAAATTGATGCAAAGCGAGAGAGCAGAGACAAAAGAAAAAACGTAACATTGCACGCGTAAAATGGTTAAAAAAAATTAGGTCAAATGCCTTGGATGTTTTTGGCTCAGTACTGACCTTCCATTTGACTGGGGTCAACCAATAAACTGCTATGTAATGAGGTTGCAAAACTGTCGGCCACTGGGATCTGCTATTTTAAGATGTTTTGGGGTTGTCTGGATGTACTTGATACTTGGTTCGATCTCGAGTTTTGGGCAGTGTGTTTGATGTAAGGGGGGGAATTATCAATTAAAAATAGCTTTGCCCAGCATTTTGTTTAATGCAGAATCTTCTCATGTTTCACGTTCGCAAACGCCCAGTGACAGGAGACTGGTCCCTGGAATCTCCAAGACTTAGAAGAGGGAATAAAGGCGAGAAGTTGATACAGGTTAATACTTAAAAGAGCGGTGAACTTTTCGGTGGGGTTCCTTCCTTCCCTAGAGATCACACATCTTACTAAATTGTCTACAAGATTGGCCAAAATATCATTCACCTTGTAGATGGCCTTTCAGACCTTAACTAGTCTAGTCCTCAGTCCAACACCCCACCACCGGCCCCAAATCCTTTCCACCTTGCCAAGACGGCCTGATCTTGCACTCAACTGGGTTAATAGGAAAAGAATGCTTTAAAGAATCTTAAACTCTGAATGGGAATGAGGCATCAGAAAAAAAGTGTTTTGCAACAGTTGTCTCCAATAAATAGAGAAAAACTCTCTTTCTTTGCCTGTTTACTCACTTTAAAACTCACTGAAAAATCCATCTAGAACTCATTGTCAAGTTTGCCAAAGGTGCAAAATCATAAATATTTGTCTGTGAACTCTGAAATTTGGCCATATTTGATAGGAGACACACACACATAGTACATATTAAAACTGGCTACATTGCTTAGGGAGCACAGGAAACAAAAGATGTGTTAAAGTTTCTGTAAGTGAGTATAATCTAATTTTTATGACAAGTAGCAGTATGTGGCTAAAAGTAAGGAAGACTAACTAATGACAGAAAATGATAGCGCTGACTTTTCTCCCTTCTCTGACAGATACCTAAAATTTGCTAAAAACACATATTAATGCAATACAACTAGCCACCTGCAGTAAAATTTAGTTCCATATTTTGTCACCCTTTTCTGTAAGTTGAAGCTTTTAAAGAACTTTTTAAGGCATTCTTTCTAAAGGTAGAATATGGGTAGACTATAAATTTTCCTTTATAAATTGTGGTTGTTACTTGTTCTTTTCACCACTTACATCTTATTTAGTCTGTCTACATGCCTAATAAAACCAACTGAAAAGTTCAAAAGTCAAAGTGATTTTTTTTATTTGTTGCACCCTGCCAAAAAACTAGTTTGTTTCAATGATTGACTAATTTTGGCTTTGTATAGCCATAACCTTAATTTTTCACTTCTTCCAGATGTCTTCTATTTTTATTGCTCTTATTACTAGTTATTTTGCAGAGGGAGCTGAAATTTTCACAAACTATTCATTAACTTTGACAGGAGCAAAGGGGATGGAGATGAAAAGGTATCATGATAGTAGATAAATAAAGGGGAATTGTATTTCCGGCGAATCTGATGAAATTTGTAATTTTATTTTACAAAAAGAATTGAAAAGTACATTTTTGATTAAAGAGTTGCAAAACTGCTTAACAAGTCATATAATAACTGCTCACAAAACTAAAATGCTATTTTATGACAATAATAAGCAGCATTTATGTAGTGCTTTGAAGTTCACATTCTCTCATTAGATCTTTTTGGTGCTCATTTTATATTGGAGAAAACTGAGGCTCATAGTCTTGCCTGTGGTCACACAGCTAATGTCAAAGGTGGGATTCAAAACCATATTTCAGCTATTACAAATGAATAACTCCTGCTACTGTGTGTCTGACAGGCCCTTACTAGCACTAAGGGGGAAAATGGCATTATTCTACCTACTAAAATCAGAGAATTTCAGTGTTTTAAGGGACTTCAGAGATAACTTGTCCAATCTATAACCTGACATTATCTCTCCACTATCCTTGACAAGTCAAACCTGACTTAACGACATCAGATGATGAGGAGCTTATTACCTCCCAAAGAGAACTTACTATTTTGTGACTAACATCTATGCAGTCAGCAGAGCCACCTGCTTCTTCCCTGATACCTATCTGGGCTACTAACCCTGTGAGTTCATTTCTCCCTAGGTTTTATTGTCTGTTAAACTAAATGCATGTTGTTCAGTCATTTCAGTTGTGTCTGACTCTTCATGACCCCATTTGGGGTTTTCTTGGCAAAGATACTGAAGTGGTTTGCCATTTTCTTTTCAAGCTCATTTTACAGACAAGGAAACTGAGGCAAATAGCATTAAGTGACTTGCCCAGGGTCACATAGCTAGGAAGTGTCTGAGGCCAGATTTGAACTCATGACTATGAGTCTTCCTGATTCCAAGCCCAGTGCTTTAGCCACTTCGATACTTAATTGTAAATTGCTCATTTCAAGAGCAAATATTTCACAGGAAGTATGTGCCATCATTTAACTATGTTCTTTGCCCAATGAGAAGTAGCAAAGACCTTTTCAAACTAGGAATCCTGCCTATAGGTAGGTATAAATTTGCATTTATAATCCCCAAAATTAGCCTCTCCTGTCCAAGAAAGTAAAGATCACCTTCCATACTCTTAAGGACAACAGATTCTTTCCATGAGAACTAGGTAACTAGGCTGATCATTATGATAATATTATAAAGCAACCACAGACCCCAAAAATTATCAAGGCTCATATCATCCCAATATGATTTGTGTGAGCAAACAAACAACCTCATTTGATACCTTGAGAGAAGAAATTCTCTTCCCAGTAGCAAATCTATTAAAGAAAACAAATTAAGATAAAAGATTGCTGAATTGACACATGGAATCAAAACTAAAAACTTCCCAAATTGCTAAGCCTAATTCATCTTAATGATCTTTTGGCTGATCTGAGCCAACTCTTCCTTTGCCATTTCTGGAAACATTGCTTTCATCTTCCCTTTAGACTCCTCCTTTAAATATTCCAAGCTGCCCCATTGATCCTTTTGGGTACCTCAACATTTACACTAAATAAAAAAAAAAACTTCTATGGGTCTGTTCCCTAATCTGTAAAGTGAGATGGACTATATGGGCCATCCCTAATCTAATTATTTATGGGATTCTAATTCAAATGTCCTCTGATTATTTTGGGAGGAAAGCCTTTATAAGCTATCTTTTATCACCTGGTGGCTTCTGACTCTCTCTTACCAAGGTGATCATAATCAAAGTCAGGTCCTAAACAGGTGCAACTGTAAGGAAATTTGTATTTTTAATTTAAAGTTTCTTAGATTTAGACTCCTAGAGGTCAATGAATATTTGCATGTTCATTGTCCTCCTACTTCCCCTTCTGAAGGACAGGAACTAATTCGTTTTTTGTTTTTGTATCCCCAGAATCTAACAGTGCTTAGTATGTAAAAAGTACTTAATAAATGCCTGGGTTTCTTTTTTTTTTTTTAATTGAATGCTTTAGCTTACTTTGCTTGGTGCCTTTTATGACACTCAGCACAATGAAACAATTTCAAAATACTATTCAGATAATCTTGGAGTTGGAAGGGACGTGGGAAGCACCCTAGTCCAACCCATACCTTGAACCACAATACCAGCTTACCTGAGAGATGATCATCCAGACTTTACTTGAAGGACCTCCAGTGAGGGTACTATATATTCATTACCTCCTAAGGCAGCTCATTCTAGTTTTATATTATTATATAATATGTGATATTATATAATAATATATAATATTATATAATAATATTATATAATAATATATTATATAATCTATATCTTATGTAATTATATAATAGTTTTATATTATTATATAATATTTTTATCCACATAATTTTTATCATTTCATCCTACTCTTATCAATATTACCATGGTGAGCCTTCCTTGAGCTGGCAATATCTATCCAGAGCATAGAGTATCATTCCTGTAGGTTTCATTTTATGCTGTAGCAGTACCTCTGAGGCAATTCCCCTGACCTGCATTTACACTCAAGGGCTAGTTTCTCAGATGGTACAGCTGTTTTGTTTTTTTTATTTTTAGTGCTGTGGCTTTTGAGTCCCTATCACTGTGTTTTTCATTGACTGCCAATGAAATGACTAGTAGACATGAATTAGCTCTCAGAAAAGGAATTGACTAAAAAAAGTAGAGCAAGAAAAGTTGGTACAAAGCATTTCCTAAAATATTTTTTGAAAGTCTGGGGCTCATTATCCCATAAGTGGAAATAAATTTATAGAACCGGGGTAGCTAACTGTAAAGCACGATGGTAGTAAGCACATATATGACAGTAGATGTAGCATTTAATGATGGTAGAATGCCATTAATGGCCAAAGTGTAAAATCATAACTCCTGATTAAGAAAAGTACTTTCTTGAGTCCATAGCAGGCATTTTCAAAGTCTTCATGGACTTTGAAGCTACTTTGTTCCTTAGGTGGCTATCTTTTCTGTATTTTTATGGTGTGTATTTTAAATGTGTTCATCACATAAAGCTGAGAGAAGGATAGCTAACATAGTGGATGACAAGTTCTACAAAGATATTGATGGTGCCGAATATTGAACCATATTGAATAAGGATAAGTATAAATTCCTACCTTTGGGTTTAAAAAAAATGAGTTTCACACATACAAGATGGAGGAGGAATAATGAAATTGCAGTTCATCTGAAAGAGATCTGTCCAGAAAAGAATATGGCGTAAATGTGTCATGTCCCACTCTTAATGAAACTATGCAAACTCTTTGTGATCATCATATTTGAAATGTTCATTATCCTTCCTTTTTTATTATGTGTTAATAATAGCTAGAATTTATATAGCTTTAAGATTTGCAAAATACTTCACAACTGTTATCTCATTTTATCCTCACAACAGCCCTAGGAAATAGGTGCTATTATTATGCCC
Source organism: Pseudochirops corinnae (assembly GCA_028646515.1). Classification (NCBI taxonomy): domain Eukaryota; kingdom Metazoa; phylum Chordata; class Mammalia; order Diprotodontia; family Pseudocheiridae; genus Pseudochirops; species Pseudochirops corinnae. The sequence goes on from CM053590.1 coordinate 182,142,324, forward strand.
ATTTTCTAGGTGAAGAAACTGAGTCAGATAAAAGTTGAATGACTTGCCCAGGGTCACACAGCTAATAAATGTTTGAGGCAGCATTAGTCCTTTGGTCTTCCTGACTCCAGGGCCATTGCTCTATCCAAAGTATCACCTATACGTCCTCAAATTTTGCAAAGAATGGATGGCTCATTTACCTTTACTTTGAGGATGCCATTCTCTCCCTATTTTGAAAATTAAAACATTTGATCTTCTCCAATCCTATGGTATCTCTCCCATCCTCTGTGATGTTACAAAATCACTGAAAATAGCTTCATAATCACATCTGTCAGTTTCTTTCAGTATCCATGACGCAGTTTATCATGATCAGGTCATTTGAAATGTCTTTACAGAACTCTTTTTCTTCCTCTTCAGAATTGTTTCAATTTCCTAACAAGTTCACTCCTCAGAACTTTCTGCCCCTCCAGGACTGACTTTCCCAGTAGAACTTAATCTATTCTATCTACCCTTTATATTAACTCTTTGACATATTCTCTGCTAAGGTCTAGGATCCATGTCAAACCACTCTTAGCTTTTCTCTTTTTCCTAATCACACATTGTAAGATGGAATTATTACTACTCCACCCCATGTATCCCTCAGGTTACCATCTTTTCCACCCCAGAAATCAGTTCCTACCTGTTGAGAATTAGATTCCAAAAATCATTTCCCCTTGTAGGTTCCTCCACCTTTTAAAGAATTATGTTCTCATTAAGACAAGTTAAAACATAATTAACTGCTTTTCTTTTCTCAGAAAGCAAGTTTCAGAAGATTTCCAAATAAATGAAGTCACTCATAATTACTCTTACTATACTTCTGTTCCAGGCTAGTGATATTTCCCATACTCCTTATCTGTTCCCTGTTTTTGTTCTGATGGTTTGGACCATAGTCTGAATGCAATATTTTTTTCTGTTCCTACCTCCCCTATTCTTCACCTAAATTTTCTTCGTTATGTTTCCCACTCCTGGCTACTGAATTTCTGTACATGAGTATATCTTCTTAATATACAGTGCTATTCTCTACTCCACTCCACACCCTCCCTATTTTTTTTGAATGAGGTATATCTATCCAGAGTTATTTTCCAACCATGGTTCTCATCCCATTAACTCTCAGTGGTATTCAAGGTCAAATTTGCCTTCTTTTGTGGGCAGTTCTATTTCACTTTAACTTTTGTTTTATAGTCTAAAATCTGCATATAGATTTCTGAGATCCTCCATTTTCTTTCTGGCTTCTTTCTTGCATTTTGATACCTGTGAACTCCCCAAACAAGGTATGAATCCCGTTTGTGGCTGAGCTCTAATGGTTCCATTGATCAGAGCTTGGCACAGATTGATTCAAATTCAAGACTTGTTCACATACTTGAGCTTCACCCTTGGTCTTCACCTCTAAAGAGGATATTAGACAGATTAGGGAGTATACACAGTGGCTATACACAATTTGCTTCTCCCCCTTTCCCCACCTTGCTTCTCCACCCTCCATTACCAGAAGAGGAAAAACTATTGCTAAATGGTAACCCTGACAGATTAGGAATTTGGAGAAACAGAAGGAAAGAAGGAACCATTACCACAATGAAATTTGGAAGGAGAGGAATTTCTGCCATACAGAGATATAGAGGGAGAGAAGGCATCTACAGATGGAGATGTAGAGTAGAAGGGTCTGCCTAACAGGGAGTCATGAGTGGAAGGACAACCCAGGCCTATCCTTTCACTGTTACTGGCTAGGCCCTACTAGAGAGGAGGACTGATTTCATGGCTCCCTGACAATGTTGACTTTTTCCCCTCTTGTAAGGGGTTACTACTACAAATCTAAAAAACTGTATAGGACATTACAGAGACAGAAATCCCCAAGGGGGTATTGCTTGACTCTGTAGGATTCTTAAATTATTTACCCTTGTATGTAAATCCAACCTAAAGTAATACTCTAAATATTAAAGACTATATAGACTCCCTGAAAACTTAAAGCTGAAAAGAGATTCCTTGATTATTTATGTGCTTGGGTGTAAGTCTTTTGTAGGTGTTTGGTTTTTTTTTTACCCACATTCAATGTTTTGTTAAAATGAAAGCTCATATGAGAAGTAAGTGACAAAATTCAAATTCTAATATTACCAGAAAAAGCAGAAAGCCTGAGTGGGAGGGGAAGGGGGAACTGAACTAAACTCTGATGTCCTGAGTTGAAACTCAGGGTAGCGATGTGAGTCAGAGATATGTGAGAAACTCCTAGTATTGAGTTTTATCTCTGAGCCACAGGCTATAATTGCAACCCAGTATAAATATTATTACACTTATCATTACCTTAGTTCAAGTGGAACTGTCCAAGGTGCAGGCAATCACCAATGAATGAACATTCTACATCTGCCTGCTACCTTCAGAGACTCCCTGCTGACCAGCTCCTTGTAGGTATCATTATTAATTTTTGAAAATCTAAAATATAAGAAAGAGTAATAATATTTAGCCACATAAGAAATAGTACTTAAAAGTACTCAAGACTAGAATGATATTGTCTTCTGATCTCAAAGGAGGGAGAACCTAGAGCAAACTGAAAGGCTCTTTTCAGAAGAAAGACATGTATAACACCTGTACATCTCAGGTTTTACCACAATCTTAATAAAACAGGGCAGAAATCTGTAATGACATGTGAGGGCAAAACCTCAAGACAATAACTCATTTCTCATAAAGGAAGTTCTCAAAAGTAGAAGCCGATTAGTCACACTGAGATTGTCTGCTTTTCACTAACCTTGTCAACTGATCTTTGCCTGGCACTCGCTAAAATAAACTTCAGCAGAGGAACTGAGTTTGTCTTCTTTGATCTTATTTTTATCATAAGGGGAGAGGAGAAATGTAAATTCAGTGACAAATGGGGGAGCGACCTTTCTTGTGAAAGAACATAGTTTAAGATGTGCACAACAGTGAAGGTGAGCGCAAACAATACCGAGCAGAGTAGTACTGGACTGGTTTGTTTTCATGTTTCCATGGGCCTGGATTTCCTTTTTGTTCTAGTGAAACTTTAGCTATCCTGGAAAAGTAAATAGTTCTTTGCATATTCCCACTAGAAATGTGATGAAGAACTAGGAAATTTGGCATAAGTAGATAAATAATTTTCTACATTCTGCATGTCACTTTGCTGTGGAGGCCTAAGCAAAATTGGAAAGTAGGCAAATTTTTGTTTTGATGTCTCTTTGGTCTTCCTTTTTAAGTTTTATTCATGAATTTCCCTGATTTCTCAGGGACCTGGTACTCTCTGCATGCTTTCTAGTTACATGAGGACTTTACTACTCTGAATGAATTAAACATTTAAAAAATAAATAAAGTTAAACTCATAATCAGTTACCCTAGTTGTCCTTGTCAAGGTGCTTTCCAGCTTATAAATATCCTTCTTAAACTATAACACCCAGAACTGAACATGATATCCCAGATATGATCTGCATAAGACTTTCTAAATGGAACCTAAGATAATACTCATTTTTTGACTGCCACATCGTACCACCATTGATTCATATTGAGTTTGCAGATAACTGAAACCTGCAACAATTTTTTTTTCAGACAACATGTTGCCTACTCATATTTTTCCCATCTTAAAAGTTTTAAAAAGTGTAAGACTCAATGTTTATCCCTATTAAGTTTCATCTTCTTAGACTGAGCCAAATGTTCTAGCCTGTTGAGATCTTTTTGGATCCTGACTTTGTCATCTAATGTTAGCTAATCCTCCTAGCTTTGTACAATCAAGAGATTTGATAAGCATATCATCTGTGGCTTTATCCAAGTAATTGATAAATATCTTAAGCAGTTCATGATCAAGTATTTGTCCCTAGAACTCATCATTAGTTGGCATCCTCCCAATTCCTTCCACATTGACATAAAACCGTTAATGATTTCTCTTTAGATCTGACTATTAAGCCAGCTCAAAATTAATCTAACTCTGCCTTTTTCTAACTTACATCTCTCCTTCTTGTCCATTAGAATAGCATGAAAAAAAATCACATGAGAGATTCTGTCAAAACTTTTGCTAAAATTTAGACAAACTACTTCTACTTCATTTTCCCAATCTGTAAATAAAAAGGGTAAGAGGCAAATCTGCCACAACCTGTTCTTGAAGCTTTGTAAATGGTTTCTAACCATTCCTTTTGTCACAGGAATTTGGAACACTCATGGAGCCTGAAAGGGTATCTCCTCAGGGGGAGAAGCTGAGGCCTGTGCTCCTGGGTGAGTTATAATGCACTGGAAAGGGAGTGTCTTGGACAGACATTCTAGAACTGGTTCCAATCTGCCAACCAAATGGTTAGGAGGATTCTGTTCTGATTGGCAATAGAGTCAGAACTGGGGCATCTTCTAATGATTATCATCCTAGTCTGGCCTAGTCTGGTGCCTTTTAGCCATTTTTCCTTTCAACTTTATCCTTAGAGGATTTTAGTCACTCCTTCCCTTTGAGGTCATATGGTCCTATGAAAGGGCCTCAGTATTTGGATTCTAAATTTGTTCTTTTCTCTTCTAGGTTAAGGGATTGGGACCTCTGCTCTTATGAGTTTTGAAAGGTTATGAGAGCAGTCAGCAATCCACTGTTTCTGAGTCTTTCTTTGTAGTCAGTGAAGCACAATATTCCCAGGAGCAAGGAGTGATCTTCAACAAATGCCATACTTTGCCATGACTTTGTATTCATCCTACATTGCTTTCATCTGAAGAAACTGTGTGAGCTGGAAGGAATAGGAGAAACCATTGGTTTTGAACTTCAAATAACTAAGAAAAAAAAACCAGCTAAAAAGATGCTCTCTTGAATCATGGTTATTCTTAGCAAATTGCTCCAATGTCTTAGTGTTTTCTTCAATTAGTGGCAGCCTGGTGACACAGTGGACACAGCAGCAGGCCTGGAGTCAGTAAGAACTGAGTTCAAATCGAAACTCAGACTTTCTTTAAGCTGTATAACTCTAGGAAAGTCACAACTTCTGTTTCCCTCACTTTCTTCATCTGCAAAGTAGAGATAACAACAGCATCTATCTCCCAGGGTTGTGGTGAGGATTAAATGAAATAATAATTGTAAAGGGTTTAGTGTGGCGCCTAGCGTGTAGTAAATGCTACATAAATGTATGTTATTACTATCCTTTTGTGCAACACTGAACCGAAGCTACCATGCTCTGCCTTCTTTATTCTAGAAAACAAACAAAATTAATCAAATCCCGCATTTTTATTAATTTGCTTTGACATAGGAACAAAGGATGATTAATATACATTTTTAATATTTATAAAGTTATGTGTTTTATATGACTGCAATTAAGCTTGACGGATATTTTAAGCATCTACTACAAACAAGTCATTTTTCTTGGCTTGGCATATACAATAACAAAAACGATTGCCTCTTCTTAAAGGAGATTATAATTCCATATGAGGGACACATGATATAGCAACCAAAAAGTATGCAACAAGGTGTACTGTGATGGAGAAAATGAGAAGTTCAGACAAAGTGCCTTAGGAAAATTTGAGGAAAAGGAGATCACTTGCAAGTGGGGGCTATCTAGGAGAAGATGAACCCTTTACTAGGCCTTGATGTAAAATTTCAGCAAGAGACAATGAAAACAGACATTCCAGGAAAGAAGGCATGCACTGTACAATTGGAGGGAGAGAGAAACATGAAATTTTGGAATAAATAGTAGTGCAGTTGGACTGGAACCTGGAATTCAGATAGTGAAACAAAGTAAAATAAGTAGGGAGGCAATTGGAACCAGATTATACCAGATCAGAAAGTTTTGTTTTATTCTATCAACAACAGGGAGCCATTGAAGGTTTCTGAAGAGCGGAGTGATATAGTCAGACTTGTGAATTGAGTTAAATCAGAATTATTTAAACAAATGTTTTTCATCGTACGTGGTTCAGTACAGTTTTCCCAAAGGAAAATTCAAAGTATCCCTGATGATAATTTAGGAAAATATTTCTGGGACTAGTTAGATATAAAAGTCCCTAGTGGATAGGTAGTGAAAGTAAGTATAAACTAGATTGAATATTTGGAAAGAAAGAGAAGGTTTTCATGGAGATCCATCAAAAATTTTTAGAGTTCAAACAAGTGGAAAGAAAAATTAGAATTCAAAATTCTGCCTAATTAGATCATTGTTAGAAAATATTTGGTACTTTCTGATTTGATATGTAATACCTGTGTTCTTATCCCAATATTGTCACTAAGTATTCAATAATTGAATGGACCATCCTTTAACCTTTAGGGTGTCATCTCATTAGACTTTGAGCTCCTAGAGAGCAGGAACTATCTTTTGCCTTTCTTTTTATCTTCTTAATGAGAAAATAAAATAGCGTATAATTTGTTGCCATGATATTATTCTAAAGGATATTTAGACCCTCTGATGAAGTTGGGAAGCATACTTTAGAGACAATGTTCTGATTTCTTCTCTCAGCCTGTTAGATATACTTCCTCTATTTTGCAGCATATACAGGTAAGCAGCTATATACTATGTTTGCTCTTCTAAAGAGTGGCTTATTCCTAGAATGCCTCTATGGATAGCATTTTTTTTTTTTGCTCCAGTGAAGTTCAATTTCTCTTAATCATCAAGAAGGGGTGGAGATTACAGTAATTGTCCTAATCCCCTAAGGTTTATCCCTGATCCTGAAAGACATAGAGCAATTCCAAATTAACTTTCAAATGAATTTGTGTAAACTGTGTATCCTCTCTCAAGAAAGATTAATCCACTACATTCACTTATAAACAGGACCTTAAATATGCAACAGATGTTCTCCTTTTAAAAAAGTCTCTTGAATTCATTGACAAGCCTTTGGCTAAACTGATGAATTCATTTGTTCGGGGCAGATTTCATAAATCCTCTAATAATTCTTTCCCTTACACATCTTGACTTGATTTTTGAGATCTACAGCATGTGGTTTAAATGTTTTAACCTTTACTTCTTTAATCATCTAACATTTATTTCAGGGTTGGATGATGACCGACCAATGAAAGATATAGTTAACTAGGAAATAAAGTCCAATTTGTCAGTTAAATAAACCCACAGATTTGAATAATAAGAAGAAATCAATCTGCATTATTGAATTCTGAAATGTTTTGCTGCTTTGATGTAGCCACCCTCTCTCTGTCCCCAGAAGAAAAGCTGAAGAAAAATTGCTGGATATTGTCATATAGAAAGACATGCATTATAGTTACAATGCTTAGATGTGGCTGATTTAACTTGGCAGTTTAAATACCAGCTTTTAACTATTCAAATATATTTATTTATGGTGTGTTAGACTCTTTTTTCATTAATGTATGAAGGCTAAGTACCAATTTAACATGGTTGAAATCAGATTGTAAAACAAATTTTGACTAAGTCTTTTAATTTCTCGCTCTTTCAATTCAACTATATTTAAGTTAGACACACAACATAGAGTTCTGTCGTCTCTCCTCACCCTATCTCCAGAAAACAAGGAGCTGTCATCCCCAGAAAGAACTGTAGAGAGAGAAAGAGCTTTGATTTAAGAAGATGGGAGAGGAGATAGAAATGCCTGGCTTTATTCAGTCTTTGAGAGGACCATGATGAAAATGTGGTTAAAACAAGAAAGAAGTATGGGCATAACAGGCAACCCAAAGCTATGTCTTTGTTGGCACTGTGAGTCATAAGTTCAGTACTCCTGAGAAAAGGCACCTAGAGAATTTTCCTCACTAACAGAGGTCTTGGGTATAAGCTCCTTCTACAATTAATTTTGGGTTAAATCAAACCTGGTCCATATTCGGTCTTATTTATTTGAACAACAAGTAGAGGACCCTTTTAGAAAGAGAAATTTTCTATTGTCGCCCATCGAAACTCGATGCAGAAAAATGGGCTAGAGATTTCTTCTCTACATCCCCCATACTCATAGAGTATTTGGGTCTGAAGTGGCCAGGGGTCAGAATTCAATTAATACACAGTTTATATCACACACTAGAATAACTTCCAGAATCATTTAAAAACAAGCTATATAAAAAATCTTTTTGAGTGTATCTGTTGAAAAATGGGGTTCCTAGAGACAAATGAGTCAATGAGCCATTTTTCTTTTAATGAGACAAAGAAATGCAAAATATGCATTATGAAAAATGGATAAACTTAGTAAGATTTTTCATAATAGTAATAATCCTGGGAATATATTAGAATTCTACCTAAATTGCTTCATGTTAGAACTCTTTTGTTAGAGAATATTTCAGATCTTCAAGGTATAATATATCCTATAGACTGGAGAGGATATCCTTATTATGATGTTTCCATTATAAACTTAATTAAATCTGAGCTAAAGTATACTTTGGTGATGGTTTTTCCTTGCCTGGAAGAGAATAAATAGTATGGGTCTACTTTAACAATCTTGTTTTTTGCCCTGTACTCTCCCTTAACAAATGAAATACTAAAATATAACTATTTCTTCTTGATCAAGGGCGTTTCTAAGGATATGAACAGGGACTTATAAACCTAGTCAAAGTGAGTGTATTGTGTTTAGAAAGGCATGGAGTAAAGCTGGTAGATAGAAGCAGAGTTAATGGTGGAGGGGAGAGACTGAAACTAGGGTCTTATATTTATTTATTATATATTATATATATTGTTATTATTTATAGAGATTTCTTCTGAGAACTCAACCAATCTAATACAGATGTGTGAAGGTATGAACTATGGTAAACACTGGGGAGATAAAGCCTAATTGCTGGTAGAAAACATAGCCTTCCATCACAGGCTCAGCAAAACGTAAGTATGAATCTGTTGTTGTGAATTGTATAGGAAACCCTAAATCCTAAAAATATGATTTAATAAAGACATGATGTACAGATAGCTTTTTCAGTATCCACAATTTTGTTTCAGATTTATAGGTGTCAAAGAAAGACAACATGTGGAGAAAGAATAGTATACAATGCTTCAAAAGTTGGTGGATTCGTGTGCCTGTTATTTGGTGCACAAATAAGCTTGTGGTAACTATGAATCTAAACTCTTAAAACTGGACTTCATTTCACTCAAAGAAGACGTTTTATCATAAACTATATTGCAAATTCTAAACCAGGTGGGAGAGCAACTAACTGGTGAGTAGGTATCAAGAATCCTGAATTCTAATTTCTACTCATCCTCTGGTAAACCCAAGGACCATGTCTTTCTCAATACTTCCTAATCTATTGAATATTTAAAAGAAAGTTTCAAAAATAGAGGGAAAATTAAAGCTAGGTCATGATTAATATTAGTAATGAATCCTATGAAGTGGTACATTATTCAAATTCATACTATATATTTCCATTAGTCTGGAAACAATTTTCATATTTTCTATATAATTATAACTTCGAATAGCATGAATTTGAATAACCACTTCAAAGTTTCATCATTTATACTAATTGGGACCTCACTGTATTGTCTAATGCTATAAACTTTCAGTCACCTTTAGTATAGTAGTGATTTCCAGTTATTAATGGAAAACTATTGGCATGAAATCGATAATCCATTTCCTCTTCCCAGGCAGGTTCAAATCTCGTATCTGCCTATATGCTATATAATGGTGGTCCTTTAAGTAATGAACTAATGTTTATGAAATTTTTCATATTGTGGTAGAAAATTTGTATCTATACAATTTACTAAATAAAAGGTCATTTTTTTTCCATTGGGGAAGAGAACATTATGAGCAATAAACGTGAATACAATAAAAGATCCAAGTTGTATGTAGGTTCAGTAGAAGTCAAGGAAATAATTGATGTTTTGCCTCTAAACATCATCAGGTTTTTACCCCTGTCAGGGGAAAACTTACTTCAGATGAGGGAGGTCTGTTGAAGATATTAAATCAGTCAAGTCCCTCTTAGTCTACAATCCATGTTATAGATTATATTTGGCATACTTCCCCTATTTAACAAAAGAGCAAGGCTGAATGTTACTGATAATTGAAATTCTTTCATCTTGCACCCTAGAGGATTATTCTTACAGGTTAGATTTCATATGCCAGGCAATATGGGATCCACATTGTAAAAGAGTCACAAAAGGAGCTTATCTCCTTCCCAATGGTAATACAAAAAAACTACTCCAAGGAAAATTTCTAAAAAAAAAAAAAACACAAAAAGGTTTTTTTAAAGCAGGTTAACTTAATAGCTAACCATAAAAGTATCTGATAAGTTTTCATTTATTCAATGAACTAATCAATGAAACTGGGCCTAAGTTTATAAAAATAGTTTATGGAATAGATCTCACTGTCTAGTATTTATGTAGACAAATGATATAGAGAGGTCAAAGGCAAAAGGTACAGCAAAGCCAATAGATTCAGAAAGAAACTAGGCATTTTGTCAGGCCTCAGAAATTAACTAAAATTATTTGTCTTCAGTATTCCAATGGATCCAAGATCTCATTGAAGTAAGCAATCCTTTTAGCAAAGCAGGTTGCTGAGAAGCCATACCTGCCCATCTTTGCCATTCTTGTCCATGTGCCCCTGTAAACTTCTCCCAGGGGATTCACTCAACATTTTGAAGCTATTTGTCTTGCTCTCTTGATATTATGTGGATACCAATAGAGTTTTCAGGCTGTCCATTAGTTATCCCTTGTTCTTGCTACGTTACAAGCTACTTCTGGGTGGGGGTGTCACATATACCTCTAGTTTTATTCTTTATACCTCTTTTCTGTAATTAACGGGTAGTATGTTGCATCTTGATCATACCCATTATGGTCTCTCACTTGCTCTTTGGTTGATCCTTAACTGCAGTTCTAAGGATATTACTATTCTATGACTCACAGCCTATAGCATCATCATAAAAACACTAGGCCTTTGTTCTAGGGAGAAGTTGGAAGTCATTTAAAAAATCTTGACAAGTTCTGAGTCAATCCACCATCTTTCTTTGCTTCCTGTTCAGTTCTGAACACAAATAGTTGTCCATTTGCAGTGTCTGTTCAATATATATATGTTAGTGGGAAAAATAAAATTTATGGATTTTCTAGGCAAGTACATTGTATAATCGGATCAATAGATATTCTTGCCCATTTAGCTTTTCCTGTGTGGATTGTTAGGTCATATTCTTTTAAATGACCATGAGCTCCCATTTAAAGGAGTTATCAGTGATCTAGGGCATGATGTGATCAGAACAATGTCATCTAATAATACTTAATTTTATTCTCACCAGCTTGACAATTTCCTTAATAAAATGTGTCTTACTATTTGACCAAGAATTTACATGGGAATCAATACATGAAATGATCAGACTACAGATCATGGTCTAATACTCAGATGCTTAGGTAACTAGGTTTTCTACTTCTGTATGCCAACCAAACTACTCTTCACTATCTCCCAATAGACATCTATTGCTTTCTTGGCTTCATTCCTTTGCTTGATCTTTTCCTTATGCCTGAAATGGTCTCCTTCCTCAGAACAGTCTCCCAGTCTCCCCACCCCCCATCCTTTGTCATTAGGGATACTTTCCTTATCCTTTGAAATGTCCCTCATTTGTTAAAGCTCAACTGAACCTGCTCCTCCTCTGTGAAGCCTTCCCTACTCAGTTGGTAATGGTCTTTTCACTATTTGTCCTCACATAGCATTTTGTTTATATTTCTTTTATTCGTTAATCATGCGTTATTCTATAATGTAACTAATGGTGCATGTCAATCTTTCACAAGATTATGAGATCAATGAGCACAGAAACTCATAATTTACATTTTCCTTTCAATTATCAACTAGCACATAGTGTTCTGTGCACAGTAAGTATGTGATATATGTTTGGTGATTTGAATGGAATTATATTCAACACAGAGGAGCTAAATGAGCAGTCAGTGGATATGTCAAGCGTCAGTCAGTTAATAAGTACTTACTAAGTATCTACTATATGCCAGGCACTGTGCTAAGCACTTGGGATACAAAGAATATACAAAAAGGGTTCTGGTCTCAAGGAGTTCACAGTCTAATGAGGGAGACAACACGTAAACACATTATGTGTGAGAAAAAAATATATATAGATACAGGATAAATTTGAGATAATCAAAAGAGAGAAGGCACTAGAATTATAGGGGAGATTGGTGAGGTCTTCTTTTAAAAGGTCAGATTTTATGCAGGACTGGAGGGAAGCTAGGATGGGAGATGAAGAGGGAGAGAATTCCAGGCATAGGGGACAGCCAGAGAAAATTCCTGGAGTCAGGAGATGGTAAGTCTTGTGCAGGAAAAGCAAGGAAGCCAGGGTCATTCAGTTGAAGAGTATATGAGAGAGAGGGTAGAAGGTGTAAGCGGACTGGAAATGTAGGAGAAATATTTAGAATACTAAATGGAGGTTTTAAAATTTTATTTTCAAGGTGATAGGCAATGACTGGAGTTTGATGAATGGAGGTCGTGTGGGTGACATGGTCAGATTTGTTTTTTGGAAGATCCATCTGATACCTGGTGGAAGATAGATGGGAGTAAAGAGAGAAAGAGAGACAAGGTAGGAAGACTATTGCAATAGTCTAAGCATGAGATAATGAGGGCCTGCACCACAGTGGTGGCTGTGATGGAGGAGAGACAGTGGAGTACACAAGACATGCTACAAAGATAGAATTGATAGAACTTAGCAACTACTAAGAAAGAAAATTCTTTATTCTAAGTCTAATCTCTAATCAACCAACCTACATATTCAAAATATAAAAGGGCAGGTTACACTCCCAAAATGAGGCTGATACCTAACTATAAATAATGATCTTTAACAGCAAATCATAATTTTTTTTACCTTTCTGTATTTATTTGCTTTTTAAAATTAATTTATTCGTTTTTAGTTTTCAGCATCTATTTCCACAAGATTTTGATTTCCAAATTTTTCCCCCATCTTTCTCCTCCCCCCACCCCAATATGGCATGAGCAAATCATATTTTCAAAACTCTGCTTTCTGACAGAAGACCTCACCTTAAAACTTGAAGAAATTACATTGAATAGAGTATAATTAAATTATAATAGTCAAAGAGATTTTCCTTTTTCTGAACTCTTATCTGACACTTTAATAAATAATAATTAGAAATTGAGCCCTTTTTCAAAATTATTTTAACTCTTAAAGTTGCTACTCCCTTGAAAATATATTGGTAGAAAATATTGCTCATAAATTATTTGTCTTGAGTACATAAATATATAAACATTGGTGGTATTATATTTTTAAGTGAAGTTCATAATTCTTTATTGGCTGCATCTTTTTCAAGATTTAGTTATATAGAAAGGGTCCAGTAGAGTTTTCCAAAGGCATGGAGGTGACTGAGGATTCTCAAAGGTTTTGAGAGCAGAACAGAAATCCTTGTAACTCTTAATGACATGGAAAGATTTCAAATAATTCTGAGCAACAAAGCAAGCCTCTAATCTGAGGGCTAGCCTTGCTAAATTCAGACAGGTTCATCAGTGGGGCCTGCCACTAGGTGATGAACCTTTTGGCCAAAGCAACTCATAGAATCATCTATTAAATCTTATATAAGCTGCATCACCAAATGAAGTATGCAAACTAGTGGAATATCAGATCTCTTGAAATAATGCAGAAAATTAGGTGAGGAAATAGTCCTGATCAATAAAGAATAAGGAAGAAAATAAATAAAATATTTAAATTCTCTTTAAAATATAAATAAAAGATTTTACATATATATGTGTATGTATATACATACATATATACATACATATGAGCTTAGAGAGAAAATATTTTGCAAGCATTTTCAACTAGTGAATGTCTTCATTCCATTTTGTTAGTATCACAATTAGCTTGAATCACATTTCATCTCTACTTATGCTTTATAGTCACCTAAAAGCCACACTTGGGCCATATTTTGCTATTATGATTTTAGAGGTTTCAATTCTGGATGATATGTGTAGTTATGAAAAATCAATAGCCTATTTTCCTGATAGCAGTAAACTATGTCTCAGAATTACTCAAAAGGTATCTATAGTGAAAGTATACAGGGTGAAAGAACCCTCTATTCAGGTTTACCTGACAGCCTCTGATAGTAAAGAAACTATTCCTTACTGAGGCAGTGTATTTCATTTGTTCACAGTTTTACTTGTTTAGAAGTTATTCATTATTTCAAACCTAATTTTTCCTTCTTGCAATTTCTATCCATTGCTCCAAATTTTACTCCCCTAAGGCCAAGCTGAAGAAGACTAATTCTCTTTGTAAATGACACTATTTAAGATAGTTACAGGGGGCTATCATGTTCCACGTAAGTTTTCTCTTCTATGGGCTAAAAATACCCACTTCCTTTGACCAATCACTACATGACATGATTTCACAGGCCTTCTGCATCCTGGCTGCCCTCATTGGAATGAGCTCTAGATTATCAATGTTGCTTCTAGTATTGGTTACTAGTACTTTGGAAAATAGGAGGGAAAATCCAAAGTCTAACTAATAAATTATGTAGATAATTGAATTTCCAAAGATGATAGGGAAAAAGGAAAAGAACCTGTGTGTTCTAAAATATTTATAGCAGCTCTCTTTGTGGTGGCAAAGAACCAGAAATTGTGGGGATGCCTGTCAATAGGGGAATGACTGAACAAGTTGTAGTATATGATTGTGAGAGAATACTACTGTGCTATAAGAAATCATGAGCTCAGGGCAGAGCCAAGATGGCGGCGTAGCAGCAGCAACACATCGCAGCTCTCACATAGCCACCCCAAAATACCCACAAAATAGGACTCTAAACCAAACCTACAACTCCAAAATGCACACAAGGTTACTTCCCACTAAAGTCAGCTCGGCTACGAGGAACCATATCAGCACTGCGAACCGAAACCAGCCTGGCCTGAAGCCGAGGCTGTGCCCCGGGGGGAGCCGGGTGGGAGGTGCAGAGAAAGCTCTCAGGTGAGCGTTTTAGCACCAGCTGCGGCAAGTGGGCATTGTGAAAGGGGGAGATAAGCGTCCAGCCGAAAGGTCTCCAGAGTGGAAAAGCGAAAGGCAGAGGTTTTGCACCCGCCTCCGCGTTGTAGCTTCCCGCCCACGGCCTGCAGACAGCAGGGAGACTGAGCGATTGTTTTCAGGCCAGGGCTCTCGCGTTGAGCGGCCTGGATCCGGATCGTCGTCTTGGGCCTCGGTCTTGGAGTCTTCATTATCCAGTCAGACGGAAGTCTACGGCAGCCGGGAGGACCCCAGCGATTTGGGACAGAGCTTTCCCTTCTGGAAGCAGAGCCCCACAGAGATTTAAAA
>CM053590.1:182157932-182173458 GCA_028646515.1 Pseudochirops corinnae
CAAAAATGGGATTTGAACTCAGATCCTGACTCAAGAACCTATTTTTTTCCACTCTATCATTCTTGAGGAGCATGTGGAGTCATGGTGTCTCCCAATCCCAGGAGTCCTAGAAGAATCTTGATAAACACAGGACTCAGCTGAGAGGCTTCAGAGATCTCTAGTGTACACCTGTGAGAGGAGACTGGCAGGTAGAGGGGAAGGAGGAACCAATCATTCTATTTGCCTACATGATTAGGAATAGTTTCCTCCATATAAAATTTCCCTTGGTAATTTCTATCTTATTCTTCCATCTGGGGAATTGTAGAGTAGTAATTGTTTATGGGAATAAAATGATTTTACTATTTGATTCCCTTTCTTGTTATTTGTTTTTATCATTCATTTTATATCTTTATTAAATGCTTTTGCTATTGGAATGTTTCTTTTTTTGAGGTCTACTAATAGAGCATTGTATAGATGGGGACTAGGGCTGAAATGAATATAACTGATTATCTAAAACAGTTATATATTGCCCTTGAAAAATAGAAAGAGGCTTTAGACTCAAACTTCTCAGAGATTTCTTTGGAGAGTAGGGGACAGAAAGAATAGCAAGTTCTTTATTTACATGAAAACAATTATAAACTGCTCACATAGGTGAAGATTGTAAAAGTTTCACTCATTTTACTTTCAGCAAGGTGAATAACATGCATGGAGAACCAAAAGAGGAAGTTTATACTGAATGAAAAAGTTCACTTGCCAAATATTGCTCACAAATTCAAGAACGATTCAAGAACACATGAAAAACCCCAGAGACTCCTTTTTTCCCCTCACCCTCTCTCCCTGAAGATTTAATTAAGGCTAAATATGTTTCAAATATGTTCCCAAAAAAGTAGATTTAACCAATTCTTCATGACAAGTTAATGTGATTTGAAGAATCATGTATTTGAAATTTTATTTTTTCTAGAAAATATGATATTTTTATATAAAATCACTATTACCAGCATTGGCTAAAAAGAAAGCTCTTATTCATTTATTTGTGAATTGTTTTATAGAAGAGAGAACACTATAGTGTAAAGAATCTTAGATTTGTGGTCAGGAAACCTGAATCTGTCTCTGACACCTATGAACTATGGGACCTTCAAAAAGTCATTCAGTCTTTCAGAGTGATAGTTTTCTTCTCTATAATATGTGGGATAACAATTATTGCACTATCTATTCTATTGTAGGAGTAGTTGTAAGGTGAGCATTTTGTTCATTTTTAAAACCCTATGTAAATATGTCATTATTCTTAGTTCCATCTCAGAAAGACTATACTAAGTCATCTTGGGCAGAAGTTTTGATGGATCCTTCTAGAATCTTTCATTTATACATTACAATGAGGCATAATGGGGAAAAAGGGAACTGTTGTTATAGCCTGGGTCCCAATCTGATTTTGTTACTTATTATCTATATATCCATGGGCAACTAATCTAACTTCTTTAAGCCCTAGTTCCTTCATCTGTAAAAATAGGGATAATAATATCTGCCCTGCCTACTTCACAGGGTTGTTTGTAAAGATCAATAAGAGAAATTAGAAGCAAATAGGAACTATCTTTATTAATGATTAAGAATTATTTAACAAATAGGGGATAAAGGAGATCATAAAATGTAAACAATTTTGATCATTTGAAATGTAAAATATTTTTGATGAACAAAATGTAGCTTGGTTGAGAAGAGAATCTATTAATTGGGGAAAATATTTTTATCAAATCTTTTTGGAAAAAAATATCTGATATTCAAGACAAAACTGAATTCATTGTCTTTTCCCAAAAGTTCTATCCCCTTTCTAATTTCCTCATTCTTGCTGAGAGTACCATCATCCTCCTGGTGACCTAGGATTGCAAAATAGATGTTACCCTTGACTCTTCAATCTCTCTCACTGTCCCTCCCCCATAGCCAATCACTTGCTAGTTCTGTCAATCCTACTTTCATGACATCTCTCATATATTCTCTCCTTTAACACTTCGATCAGCCTGGTGCAAGCCCTTATCACCTCACACATGGACTACTCATATGGTCTTCTGTTTGTTCTTCCTAACTCAAGCCTTTCCCCACTATAGTTCATCTTCCCCTAAGAGGCCAAAGTTATCTTCCTAAAGTACAGGTCTGACCATGTTGCCCTTCCCCGCTGCAATTAATAAACTCCAGTGGTTTTCTATTGCCTTCAGGATCAAATATAAAATCCTCTATTTTGCCTCTAAAATGCTACACAGCTTGCTCCCTTGTACCTTTCTGGTCTTCTATCTTTCTCTTCTCCATGTACTCTACAGTTCAGTGACACTGGCCTCCTTTTCATTCCTCAAGCAGGACACTCTACCTTCCAACTCTGCATTTCCACTAGCTGTCCCCCATGCCAGGAACTCTCTTCCTCCTCATTTCTACCTCTTGGTTTCCCTGGCTCCTTTCGAGTTTCAACCAAAGTCCAGCCTTCTGCAAGAAGACTCCCTGTTCCTCCTTCACCTCCAATTCATCCTGTATGTATCTTATTGGTATATAGTTATTTATTGATTGTTTCCTTTCCTTAAAAGAAGGGGTTTTTTCTTTGCCTGTCTTTGTATCTTTAGCATTTAGCACAGTGTGTGGCACATAAATACTTAATAAATGTTTTTTGACTTGACATGTAGGAGCTTTAAACATGTTCATTGATTGATTAAAATAAACATTAAGACCCAAGAGCTATTCCCTGATGAATACATGGTCAAAGAATATAAACTGCCTTCAAAAAGAATTATAAACTATCAAGATCTATATTAAAGATGGCCACAAATCACTAATAATATAAATTCAATTAAAGAAACTCCAAGGGTTTACCCCATGTGCAACAAATTGGGAAAGATGACAAAGATAGAAATAGTCAATGTTGGGGGTCTGTGGGAAGAAAAGAACACAATATAATGTTGGCAAAAGTGTAAACTGGTATGACTATTCTGGAAAACAATAGGGAATTTTATGAAGAAAACCACTCAATTCTTCATGCTATTGACTCAAAGATCCCACTATTGTGCATATACTCCAAGGAAGACAAAGACAGAAATAAAGGTCTCATACGTACCCCCAACCAATCAGTAGTTATTGAGTATTTATCAGATACTAAGGGAAGAGCTAGAGAAAGACAAATTGAAAATAGTCTCTTCCCTAAAGGAATTTCCATTCTAGAAGAGAAGACAACACAGCAATAGACAGAAGGATAGATAGATAGATAGATAGATAGATAGAAAGAAACATTCAAAAATAGATACAAAGTAACCTTAGAGACATAGAAGGAAGGGTCTACTATGTTCCAGGCACTACACTAAGTGCTTTACAAATTATTATCACAATTTATCCTCATAATAATGCATCAAATTGTCATGGTCTAAAAAGAGAGTAGTCAGTGGTATTGTGAAGACAGTTACTAGATAACCAAGGCAACAACCTGTTTTTGTTGTTGCAAAGTTGTGTTTAACTTCTGGGGTTTTCTTGGCAAAGATACTAAAGTGGTTTGCCATTTCCTTCTTCAGCTCATTTTACAGATGTGGAAACTGAGGCAAATAGGGTTAAGCGACTTCCCCAGGGCCACATAGCTAGGAAGTGTCTGAGGACAGATTTAAGTCTTCTTGACTCCAGGCCCACCACTCTATCCACCTAGCTGCCTAGGTATAATATATACCTGGGGCAAATTAAAGGGGGTGGATAGGAAAGGTAGGGTGGTGGCATAAAGGCAATATGTTCAGTACATACAATCCTGTGCCCTCCAGGAGTTTGGGGGATAAAGTGAACCCTAGGAGGCTGGTACCATGGGAAAACCTGGCAGGGAAGCCCAGGGATATTTCTGCTGCGTACAGGATGGTCCAGTTGTAATTGCAAAGTGAAGTTCAGGGAATATATATGGTGGGGATGGCGGTAATTGTCATGAGGAAGAAACTCAGTTCTTCCCACCCATGTTAGCAGCATGGAGCAAAAGCCCTCATTACCTTTTGCTGTATTTCAAGGCAGATTGGGAAACAGGGCAATTATCTGGTAGCATAATATTGCCTCTCTGATCACTTAATTTTTTTTTTCTTCATAACCTGCCATCAGAAAAATTCTGATTCCAAGGGGAAACCTCAGGCTTATTATGTATCATCTTCCTAACAGCTGTTAAGAAAGAGAAAACATATCAGCCTATCAAGTAGGTCTCTAAAGGGGGGAGCATAGTTAGTTTCATCCTTATTTCTTCTGACCTCAGTGCTTTAGAGAGATCTATAACCAAGGAAGTGCATAAGGTAATTGGAATGACACAGAGAGGTGCCCTGCAGGGCATTTGGCAGCCCAGCAATATTCTCAGGCTATTCCAGACTTTAAAAAAAAACAACACGACTAATGTCCCACCTGTTCTCTCGGCAGGGTTTTTAAACCACCCACTTTGCTGAATGTCTACTTCACCTGTACAAACATATTTCTTCCTGTCACCATATGCATAGGGGAATACAATGGTGGGGACTTGGGGCTTCACCTTTTTAATCTCCTAATGAACTGTTATGAAACTGGAAAACAGCTGTTATCCCAGGGGTAATGATACAGTATAATTCATTTGTGCCTTTATGATTTCTGTTGTTGTTTTCAATAGTTTCAATTGTGTTGGGCTCTTTGTGACCTCATTTGAAATTGTTTTCCCTTGTGTCAGACTCTTCATGACCCCATTTGAGGTTTTCTTGGCAGAGATACTGGAGTGGTTTATCATTTCCTTCTCCAGCCATTACCATTTCCTCCTTCCAGTGAAGGAACTAAGGCAAACGGGGTTAAGTGACTTGCCCAGGGTCACACAGCTAGTAAGCCTCTGAGACCAAAGTTGAACTCAGAAAGATGAGTCTTCCTGGCTTCACGTCTGGCACTTTATCCACTGTGCCACCTTAACGCTAAATTTCCCATTGACCTGCAATATCCTTGTAATTATATTCCATAATGTTTTCCTTACAGTGACCATGTGAGGTAGGCATTGCAAGAGTTATTACCCCCATTTTACAGATGATGACATTGAGACCCAGAAAGGCTAAATGTCATCTGAGTGATTGCAAAGCCAGCCTTGGAAGCCTGACTCCAGGACCCACATGGAGCTAAAAACAAACCATGTGTAGCCTCCTGCTTCTCCAGCTTCAGCTGCAACTCCCAGCCTATGTGAACTCTTGAAGGCAGGCAGATTGGTCTAGCTGTGGCTCTTAGAATGTATGGGCTGTGGCTGTTCCTACTTCAGTACCAAAGCTTGTCCTACTCTCTTTGTCTGAAATGGAAGTTCCACGTCCTCCATGAAGCCATCTTCAGAGCTAATGTGAAGTGCTATACAGACTTTGTATAAGGGCTCCATAGCTGCTCCAACAGCCCCAGCCCTCAAAGATTACTCTCGCTGGAGCATCTTCATCATTTACTGTCTGAACCACTTATTTGGCACCTAACCTGTGTTGCTTCATATTGTCTGACTTTTTGTGCTGTTTTAGTAAGAATAACAGTAATTAAAACTATAATAATCCACATGCATCCTGCACATCAGAGTGTACAAAATGCCTTCCTCATAATATCCCTATAAGGAGGCAAGGCATGCTCATAACTTTTACCCTCATGTGGACTATGAGTTCTTTAAGGGTAGGAACTTATGTCTCCTTATATTACCACAATGACCTACTGTTGTTTAGTCATTTTTCAATCATGTCTAACTCTTTGTGACTCTATTTGCGGTTTTACTGGCAAAGATGCTGAAGTGGTTTATCATTTCCTTCTCCAACTCATTTTACAGATGAACAAACTGAAGCAAATAGGGTTAAGTGACTTGCCTGGGGTCACACAATTAGGAAATTTCTGAGGCTGGATTTAAACTCAGGTCTTTCTGATGCCAGGCTCTATGGATTGCACCACTTTGCTGTCCAACCTATGCATAAAACTTGCTTAATAAATGAATACAATTATGATAACAATAAAAGATAAAACTATGTGTTTCTGTTAAGCATGATAATTATTATTAATAATTATATCCTTATTCTTTAAAGCTAACATGCAACTTTAATTTTAGAAAGTTTTAGAACTGGAAGTAGGAATTTTGGCATCTGGGGAGGATTTGGGAAAGAATATGAAGCTAGTCTTAGCATAAGGAAAGAGCAGGACGGGACCACAGAGGGACTAGAGCTGAGGGAAAGCCTCAGGATCTCACTTCCAGTTTTGCTGGTCCTTATCTTCACTGCCCTGAAGTTGACTTTCCTAGGAGCCATCTGTGGTTGGGAGCATTGACCCAGGAGGAGGGGCAGCTGCTCAGTACAGGCTTGACCCTAACTGTAACCCAGCGCTCTCCCACCCCCAGAGCGCCTGAGAAGAGGCATGGGAGTTGTCTTCCTCTACCATATTGTCACAGTCATTGGGTATGGCCCAAGTCTGCTGCCTGCCCGCAAAGGGACCCAAGTAGCTAAAGACCCAGAGAGTTGTGTTTCTTTGCAGGATGGGAAGAGAAGATCAGCACTTGTGGGTGGATCTCTCTTTTTCTTCTATTACAGACTATAACTGGTTGATCTAATCTTATTTCTCTTAAACTTCTACAATTAATAATAACCAGCACTTCCATAGCTCCTACCATGTGCCAGGCACCATTTGATCCTTACAATGACTCCGGGAGATGGGCGCTGTTGTTGTCACACATTTTGTTGTTGTTTATCCTTCACTTTTGATGAATGGCATCACTGGGCGATGGATGTCTTAACTCACGTATGAACTGGATTTAAGTGAGACAAAGTTGGACAAAGTTGTCAGTGACACTCTCTTTTTCAGAGTCTAGTAGCAAGACAAAAGTCAAGATGTCTGGCAATGGTTTGAGATGTGGTGGATAATCTTGGTATCTTTGATGTCTGCAAAATCTCTAAGCATTCCATAGCGCCTCCTGCAGCCACCTTCATGGCCACTGGAACAAACTGATTTCATTTGCCCATTCTGCCAGGGCACATGCTTGAGACAGAAATCTGTTTCATCAGTGGGGGACCCTCAACCTGGTTTAGGCCATTGGCTGAGATGTTTTTAACAATGTGGCCACTGTGCATACTTCTTGGAGCCACAGGTAAGAACTGAATACCAGGTAGACACCAAATGTGCATGGGCAGCCCAAAAAGGGCTTAGCAAGCCCTCACATCAGAGGTGCCAGTCTTCTCTGAATGCCCAAAACACCCCTATCCACCTTTTACAGTTGAGGAAACAGAAGCAAAAAGTGACTTGCTCAGGATCACACAGCTAGTAAGTGTCTGAGGCCACGTCTGAGCTGAGGTCTTCCTGAGGCTAGGCCTACCACTGCATACGATGCACTACCTAGCTAGTTAATCCTGTCCTTGCATTTCCTGATGTCCCTTCACTTGAGGTATGGATGCTCAGGAGAATTCTAAGAGCCACACAAAGAAGAATGACCTGTTTCTCTACAGGACTGGGATCCCAACCCTTCAGCCCATTGCTAGAGAGTTTTTCTTAAATTGGAACATAATCAAAAGCCAATCATATATTTTATAACTCACTTCCAAGGGCAGAATTACTATGATTTTGGAGTTTTAAAAAAATCTACCTTATTGGACATAAGTCTAAAGTAATGACCCCAGGGTTATACTGGGATGCATTAATAATGGGCAACAGACACCTTGGTCCATCTGCAAGGAGAGGTGCATGCTTTTCAGATGTGGTAGCCAAGGGAAGTGAGGAATGGGAAGAGCTGTTTCAGATGGGATGGACAGCAGAGAGGGACAGGCTGTGAAGGGCTGCTGGAAGTTAGGAGATGGAGCCTCAGGACTGGCTCCCCAAGTCCTCAGTTCCTTCAGTTCCCTATCCTTGTACTCCTATGATCTCCTTTCCTCATTGTCATGGAATTCCTCTCTTGTTGAGGCATTTTGAGCAGATACTGATACTACAGCTTTTGAAGTTATTCTGGAAATCTTCCAGTGTGATCTCTTTAGATGTTACAAGTTGGGTGGCTGGAAGAAATGATTTTTGCAGCAGAAATCCATACCTTGCCTGGGGCTTGCCAGTAGCTAAAACAAAGAATGCTTTAAACCAATGATAGTTTTCACATCTTTGAATATTCCTTTCCATTTAGTTCTCTTAAAAAAGACATAGCTGATGAGGGGAGGAGAGTCTACACACTTTGAAGTAGACTTTTTGGTTGTTACCTACAACATATTTATGAATCACTACTCTAATTTTAGTTTGTCCTTAGAAAGCTTTACCGTGAGAGTAAAATCAATTTTTTAAAATGTTCTGCTAGAACAAAGGAGAAGAATAAATAGTCTTAAGGGTATTTAAAGCAGAATAAATAAGATCCAAGTAGGAGGAAGCTTTGACCACATTAGACAAGTGGTTTTGAAAACAGTGCCTTTGGAAAAGACAATGCCTTGGGAGTCTTGCTGTTCTCATATCTGATGCCAGTAACTAAATTGTCTCTGCCCACTGACTAGGGGTTGGAAATGGCGCCCTTCAAAATTTCAGAATATGGGTAAAGACTTGCTTGTCCCATTCTAGTTCTAGTGCTGCAAAATACGTTATATACTGTATTTCATTAGATCTTTACCATGGTCCAAATTTAATATTCTCTGGAATATTAATTAAGTTTTAATTAATTAATTCATATTTCCTTGGAACTTTTTCCCCTTGAAAAAATTGGATCTAGATTTGAAGTCCCCCCCTGAAAACATTAATTTAAAAATGCTAGTTTTCATAGGAGACGGCATAGATAGAATGGAGGTTAGGGTACTTTGAATGAGACTGAGTAAAAGGTAATAATGGCCTGAAATAAGGTGGTTGCCACTGGAAAGGAAGGGGCTGCCATAAGAAACTTTCTGGATGTATAATGGAGAGAACTTGGTGAATGGATACTCAGGGCAAGGAAGACAGAGGGGTCAATGACGACATCGAGATTTGAGGCATGGTTGACTGGGAGAATGGCAGCACCATTAATCAAAGAATGATCCTGATAATTTCTTGCTACTGTCACAAATTCCCTTCTGAAAAGAATATTAAGGACAAACAAGAGAGAAGAGTCAATGATGGCTCCTAGGTTTCAGACATGCCTGACTAGGAGAATGATTATGTCATTATTCAAAGAACAATTCTTAAATTTTCTTGAAACTATCACCCATCTCTCCCTTTATGAGAATGATTCAATTTGTGGCATAACTGGATGATGTCAGTTGTCTTTCCAGACCATTCTGCTGGCTGGGAAGACTCTAGTCATCTTGGAAGCATAGGGTATTGGTGGGAGAGAGGGATAATGTCAAAGTTTACATTTAATATAAAGCCTAATAATAATGATACATTATGGTTTACATGGCATAGAATGTTTTTAAAAGGGCTTTTGTGTGCATTTTTTTTTCAGTCTTCAACTCTCTCTGCCTCTCTCTTTCACCTCCTATATTCAGTTACCAAGACCAATCCATTCTACTTTCACAGTATCTTATACCCCCTCACCACTACCACCATCTTACAGGACTTCACTGCCACACAGAAAGGGCTATAACAGCAACCTCCTAACGCATTAACTACTGCCAGAATAACTGTTTTTGCACATAGATCTAACCACAGTTATTCCTCTGCTCCAATACTTTACATTCCAGGTGGCTCATTGTTGCCTAGAATTAACTTCAAACTCCCGATTCTGGAAAACCATTTTTCCACCTTATACAAATAATTTTAACACAGACACAGCTATACATTTATTTCTTTTACACGGGGGAAAACATATACTTTGACATGAAGACAGAAAAATCTCAGTTTGCCTTACTTCTGATTTCTTACCTTCACCCATGTTTACATTTAAGTAAAGGGAAGGTAATCATCCATGCAAGGTAACTACATTCTAATTCTAACTTTTCTGGGGATTCTCACACTTAACGAGATCAGGATTCACATTTTGGAGGATTTTCTAAGAGTATAACTATGTCTCCAAATATCAGCTATTGCTCGTTCTGGGGGTGCAATCCAGTAGTTTCACAGAAACCAATACTTAGTATGTGGAATTGTTATACTATGGGCAGAGAGTGGCCCAAGGAAACAAATTTTCTTAAATGTATATGTTGTGGTGGTATTAAGTGGCATGGGTAATGGTGAGAAGATGGCAAGTGATGGGAGAAAGATAGTGAAGAAAAGGATAAATAATTTCTAAATAATAGTTAAGGATATTTTCTTAGAAAAGGTAACTAGATATCACATATGAGCACACATGCACACACAACTGGTAAATGGGGAAAGATATATAATTATTGAACAGGAGTCTTGATTTCACTTAAACGAGATGAAAATGAAGAATTTGAAATAAGTGAAAATAATTGCAAACATGCTTTGCATTAGTTTTTCTGAACATGCTGGTCTAAAAATAAAATAATATGGAGAAGAAATTACATGTCTGCTTGGCACTTCCTTCTAGAAGCCAAGAAAAGTTAAATAAACATATTCAGAAAGATTTCTCTATTGAAACCATTACTCAGAGTAGTTTTGCCAAGGTCACTAAGAGCTACAAGTTTACTCTTACATGTGAACTGGTCCTGTGGTTAAGAGTTTCTTAGGTTCTAAAACAATAAAGAACATCCCTATTTGTATACAGTGGTACAGCAAGGAGAGAGGTCATGGGGTATGCTGGAGTCTTTAGTGGCCAAAACTAAAACAAACAAACAAACAAAATACCACAGCAATACTAAATGCCTTTTCTAAAGCCAAATCAGGCTAAATCAACATGTCTTTTGGATAGAATCTTCCTGTAAAACATACCCCACTTCTGAACTTAACTATTTCTATCAAATACTTTTACAGATATTCATTCCAAATTACTTATATTTATAGTTGCTCAAGTTTACAACCTCACTCTTTCTCATTCCAAATACCTAATCAGTTGCCAAATCTTGTCATGTCTACCTTCACAGAAGCTCTCACATCTGTCTCTTTCTCTCTGCTCATATGGTCATTACTCTAGATCAGGCCCTCATTCCCTCCTTCCTGGATTATTGCATTAGTTTCCTAAATGGCCTCTGACTCACATCTCCCCCCTGTCCAATTCATCTCACATTTAAGTGCCCAAGTGACTTTTCTTTTTTTTTTTCTTATTACCAAGTGACTTTCTTAAAGTATAACTCTAACTCCCTCCCAACTCAATAGACTCTAATGGATCTCTATTGCTTCTAGGATCAAGCTCTCCTGCTCAGCTTTTAAGGCCCTTCACAATCTGAAAATGTAGTAGCGTCAATAGCCTAAGGCCTTAACCCATGCAAGTTGGACTAGTTTTCCTCCTCTTCCTCCTACTCTTTCTCTTCCTTTACCTCCTCTTTCTCCCCTATCTCCCTTCCTCTCCCTTCTCCAATCCCCTTCCCCCTGATTCTTTTCTTGTTCTCCTTCTTCTCCTCCTCCATCCCTTTTCCTCCTCTTCCCCTTCTTCTTCTCCTCCTCCTTCTTCTTCCTCCTCCTTCTTTTCCCTCCTCTCACACAACCATGCCATACCTCCTCTCTAAGTAGAATGGAAACTCTAGACCTTGTGCTGCTCTGCAGCTTGGTATCTGCAGCATCTATTATAGTGCCTGATCCAGCGTAGTCAATTAATAACTGTTGGCTAAGTTGATTTGAATTATTATCAAGTATTTTTATTATAATTATCTGAAGTTCATTCTTCTATTAAAATGTAAACTCCATAATCACCTAAATTTTTAATTTTTTCATTCATCAGCATAGTGCTCTGCATATAATTGGTGCTTAATGTTTGTTGAATGAATGAATGAAGTGACTATGGGAAGATTCTATTCGTTGTATAAAATGTCCCACCCTTGTGTATCAGCTAAGAGGTCCAAAAGCCATTTATAATTTACAAGATCAAAATGTTCTGAAGAGAAGCCAAATTTTAGAATCTTGCTTTCATTAAATTCAGGGCTTTCATCCTACTGGGAAAAACTCAACTCCTTTTGCCAAAGTTAGCAGCCAGACCAAAATGCTCAGAATCATATGAGGGGTTTCAATTATTCATTATCATTTTTTGAGAGATATACACATTACATCCAGAATAGCTGTTCATACCCCAGAAAAAAGGTTGATATAATTTTGAATAGAAGTTTAATTTTAGGAAGAAGATACCTAATAGTCCAGTTTGGATCATCTTGACAAATTGGTCCTGGAAAATTCCTACCTTGTAGGGTCATTTTACAAAACTTCCTAGAGTAGCAGGCCATGACTCCTTTCCTAACTTGTTCTCCGACCCCTATAACTAGAAATGTGAAAAAAAAAAGTTAATTATCTTATAAACTATGGAGAAAATGCCCAATTTTCCTCAAGCATAATACTATCTTTTTTTTTTTTGCAGGCACACTTGCCATCTTATACTATATTGCTAGTATTTGGTAAAAAATTATGTATTAATCATTTTGTTAATTAATTTAAACTATAAATAAAATTCTTTAGTAAGATTTCCAGTTTTAGAAATAAATAAAAGAGAGAGTGATAAAATCAAAATAACAAAAGAAAAAGGCAGAACTTGCTTAAGAACTAAAATCTAGCGAGAATAAGCTAAATCATTAAAAATGGATCACTCAACTTTATAGTCTTTGAAGTTAAGAGCCTTCCCAGTCCTGTATACTTTATTTCCCAATTGATATTGTTATTTATATGAAGCTGGAGAATAAATTTAAAGGTAATGAAGGTTGTGAACCCAGATCACTGAAGTTATTGAAGAATGGAAAATACCAGCACTGTTGTGATTATGGTCCCATGACCCCAGTTTTTTTCCCTACTAGTAAATAGAATATTGCATAGACAAGTCTCATCTGTTTAAAATCTTAAAGGTACATAAAATCTGTTTCTCTTTTAGCCTTTTTAGCAAAAATAACTAGTCCAAGATTAGATCCTAGCATAGCTACCACATAGTACTTTCAGTGATCTATGGTTAATCAGAGACAGGAGAAATGTGGATGATGCTTCCAGTTCCAAATCCCCAAACCTCATCTTGGCCATTACTTAAAATCATGTTCTCTTATCAAACCATTTGTAAAGCTGTCAGTAGAAGGCAAAACAGCTTGATGTGACTTTCATCTCCTTCTTGCCCTTGGCCTTGCCACTAACCTCTGTTCCCTGAATTAGAGGTGCTAACAAGAAAAGTAATGACTGCAAAAGGAAGAAGCAACGGTCTTGGATAATTGACAAAACAGATAGTCAGCCTCTGGATGATCAGAACTGGCTACAATAATACAAACTTCAGTAATGGTGCAAAATGAAACCTAATGACCAATTGAAAACACAATTCAAATAAAAAGCACTTACATTCCTGTGTTACTATTGGCTTGCCTTAGACAATGCAAAATTCAGAGCTGTCATTCGGTAAGGACAAAGTCAAAAGCTGGAATGGAGTTTTTTTAAAGCATGTTTTTTTTGATTGGTTGCAATGGAAAGCATTAGCTGAACACTTACTGTGTACAAAGCACCATGGGGAGACAGAGAGGAAGACACTTACTATACAAAGCACCATGGGGAGACAGAGAGGAAGACACTTACTATACAAAGCACCATGGGGAGACAGAGAGGAAGACACTGCCCTCTGTGCTTCTGGAATCTAGCAGGTGAGATGAGAGGCATTCACAACTATAAGATACAATGTGAAAATGTGATGAGTAGTGATGGGGATTACTCTTTTTTGGTGGAGGGAAATCATCACTTTCGTCTGGGGTTTGGGAGAAGAGGATCAGATAGAAGAAGATTTGTGTTGTGTCTTGAGGTACGGTGAGAAGTAGGAGTATAGTGGGAGTTTGGTGGGGAGGGCAGATAAGAAGAAGATAGGTCAACTAGGTTAGGAAGAGTGCTTCCTGAAAAAGCCCTCTGATTCTTATAACCTTGTGAGGTGGAGACCATTATTATTTGCAGTTTAGAAATTAGGAACATGACGTTCCAAGAATGAAAATGACTTACCCAAGGTTACACAACTAATAAGGGTTTTGAGGTCCAATTTGAACCTGATCTTCTTGACTCCAAATCCAGCTCTCCTTTCAGCACTTCTTAAACTGTGACTCATGACCCCATATGGGATCACAACTCACAGTTTAAGAAGTGCTGAAGGAGTTGGAAGTGGAAAAAGTTTAAGAAGCCCTTTGGTTCCATCTCTTACTGTTAAATTATCAGAGTCATCTGAATTAGGTTATTTGATAACACATTCTCTCCCACACCATTGAAGACCTAGTTTTGAGACAAATCTAAAGCACCAGGGAAAAGAGAGCACAAGACAGCAAGAGAAAGAATCATAGGGCAAGAGAGTGAGAGTTATTTGCATGTAGTAAGCATGAAGAAACTTAAATAGACTTGAAGCAGGGACACCAATTAAGAAGAGGGCAGGGACAAAAATTGGACCTCACCACCTATGTCAGGAAGGTTGATTCTCTTGAAGCAGGAAAGTTTGAGTGGACAAATGGTGAAAAAAAAAAAGTATTTTTTTTCCTTCAAATGATGAAGTTGCAAAGTGTTGACCTAAATTGGGATGCTTCCTTTTGTTCTGCAGTGGGATGGAAAAATTGAAAATGTCTGTACAACTGAAGTGTGGCTCATTATACAACAGTGGCCTTGTATAGAGACTTTTTTGTTTGGTAGCAAAGACAAAGTGGGAATGCCATTTGCAATATAATTCACTTCATTTATTTCTTATGAAAACACTTGAATCCTTTGGGGCTAAAGGTAAACTGCAGGAACAATGGAGGTGGGATAGAGTTCTATGTAGATTTTTTTTTTTGCAGATAGAAGCATATTATTTTAATTTTATTTTCTTTATTTTTTGTTTTTGCTTATGTTTTCTTTTGCAACATTGCTAATATGGAAATAACTTCTGCATGCCTTCATATGTATGGCCTACATCAAATTTTTTTTTAATTGATTTGTTTATTTACTTTTAGTTTACAAGATTCGGTTCCAGAGTCCCTTGAGCTTCAAATTTTCTCCTCTCCCTCTCCCCCCTCCCCATGGCGGCATGCAGTCAAGTATAGAATCTGCAAATACTTTTATGTTGGATATTAGTCTGGTTGTATAGAAGGGTTGTAACCAATGGAGTGAACCATGGGAAAAAGGAAAGAAAACCAAACATGGAAAAGAGCGATAGCATGTAGGTTGCTTCAGTCTGCATTTAAACTCTGCTCTTTCTAGATCTCTCTCTGAATGTAGGTATCTCCTTCCAACCTGAGACTTGTAGAGCTGTCCTATAGCTGTGCATTTCAGAGAAGAGTCCAGTCCATCAAGGTTGGTCACCACACACACGATGTGTCTGTGATTGTGTACACATTTCTACTGGTTCTGCTCTTCTCACTTAGCATCAGTTTATATAAGCCTCTCCAGGTAAATATGAAGTCCGTCTTATCCCCATTTCTTATAGCACAATAGTATTCCATTACATTCATATACCACAACTTGTTTAGCCATTCCTCAATTGATGGGCATCCCCTTAGTTTACAGTTTTTTGCCACCACAAAGAGAGCTGCAATAAATATTTTTGTACATATAGGTCTTCCTCCCACTTCTGTGATCTCTTTGGGATACAACC
>CM053590.1:182173958-182200152 GCA_028646515.1 Pseudochirops corinnae
AGAGGGGGAGAAAATATGTAACTCAAAATCTTGTGGAAATGAATGATGCAAACTATAATAAAAAAAAAAAAGGAAAAATGGTGGGGCAAAGTTCCAAGTCCAAAAGGAATGAGATGAAGAACAACAGTCCAATAAGACAAACTGAGTACCAAAATGTGATAATCTAACTAAATAAAAACCAATAATGTGAAAAAAAAACTTCAGTTTTACAGAACTACAGAACTAAATATTTAGTGTGATGTTGATTGCTTGTGGTTAGACTGAGCCACTATAGTGAAAATTAAAGTACTGCCGATATGAATTTATTTATTCAGTGCCATACCAAATTATTAATGTGCTACTTTATAGAGTTTTAAAAAAATTCATTTAGATTAAGAAAAAGAGAAGAAATCAAGTATTCAAAATGGGTAAAAAATGAAAAAAAGTTGGAAGAAAGGGTACTTAGCAGTATCAGATCCCAAAATGTATTTTAAGCAATTTTCTTTTTCTTATTTAATTTTATTTTTTGTTATATTTTTAAGTTCCAAACTGTCTCCTTCCCATCCTCCCCACCTTGCCCTAGAGAAGACCTTCATTTCACACACACACACACACACACACACACACACACGCACATATATATATAAAACCACACTATGCATAATTTTATCTATTAACTCTTTTTTAGAAGTGGATAACATCTTCCTTGATAGGTCCTTTATAGTTGATTTGACTATGTATATAGTCAAATAGCTTAGTTGTTCAGTTATTCTTCAAACAATATTGCTATTACTATTTAAAAAAAAAACTCTTGCTTCTGTTCATTTCACTCTTCATTATTTCATGTGTCTTTCCATGTTTTTCTAAAATCAACATTCTTACAGCACAGTTGTATTCCATCACAATCATGTATCACAACTTGCTTAACCATTTTCCAATTGATGGTTATCCCCTTGACTTCCAGTTCTTTGCCGCCACAAAGAGAACTTCTCTAAATATTTTAGAACACACAAGTTCATGTCTTTTATCCCTGATCACCTTGGGAAACAGACTTAATAGTGGTATTGCTGTGTCAAAGGCTATACACAGTTTGGGCATGAGTCCAGATTGCTCTCTAAAATGGTTGAATCAGCTCCACCAACAGTGCATTAGTGTCCCAATTTTTCCCCCAACGTTCTTTCCAAGATTTGTTATTTTCTCCTTCTATCATTTTAGCCAGTCTGATAGGTGTGAGATGATATCTTAGAGTTGTTTTAATTTGCATTTCTCTAATCAATAATTATTTAGAACCTTTTTCATATGACTATAGATAGCATTTATTTCTTTATTCAAAAACTGCCTGTTCATATCTTTTGACCACTTATCAATTGGATAATTATTCATATTCTTACAAATCTGACAAAGTTCTCTAAACATTTGAGATATGAGGCCTTTATCTGAGAAACAGTCTAAAAAATTGGCTTTCAACTGTTTTTAATAGGAATGAGTGCTGCATTTTGTTAAAAGCTTTTTCTGCAACTATTGAGATAATCATTTGATTTTTATTACTTTTGTTATTGATATAATCAATTATGTTGAAAGTTTTCCATATGTTAAACCTTTAATTCCTGCAATCTTGGTATGAATCCCTCTTAGTCACAATATATTATCTTTGTGATATATCATTGTAGTCTCCTAACTAGCATTTTATTTGGGACTTTTACATCCATATTCATTGATAAAATTGGTCTACAATTTTCTTTCTCTGTTTTTGCTCTTCTTGGCTTAGGTATCAGCACTGTATCTGTTTCATAAAAGGAGTTTAGTAGAATTCTTTCTTTGCCTACTTTTGCGAATAGTTTATTTACTATTGGAATCAGGTGATTTTTAGATTTTTGGTACAGTTTCCTATAAATACATCTAGTCCTGATGCTTTTTTCTAAGTAAGCTCATTTATGGCCTGTTCAATTTCTTTTTCTAAAATACTTTCTAAAAAGTTTTCTAAAATTCCATCTAAATGGAATGTTTAGATATTTTATTTCTTCTTCTTTTAATCTAGGTAGTTTCTATTTTTTAGATATTCTTCTATTTTACTTAATTTGTTGAATTTATTAGCATACAATTGGGCTCCTAATAATTGCTTTGATTTCATCTTCATCATGGTAAGGAGTAATTTCTTTTTTTTTTTTTTTGGAGGGAGAAAGACAGGGCAATTGGGGTTAAGTGACTTGCCCAAGGTCACATGGCTAGGAAGTGTGAAGTGTCTGAGGCCAGATTTGAACTCAGGTCCTCCTGACTAGGGCCAGGGCTCCATTCACTGCACCACCTAGCTGCCTGTAGCACCAATGCAATATTTACAACACTCACGATAAAGACTGTGACTATAAATATCACATGACATTGGATCACAAAATATACCAAACTCTCCAGATAGAGGATGGAACTGAAGCATTTATTTAAACACCAGAAAACCAAATCCCAAAACCAGGAAGCTGATTCCATCATAGTACCAAAGATATTCAGAAGCCAAAATAACACTGAGAGCCACAGCATCCGTTAGCCTTCCCACAAACCAATACAAGATCAATATTTAGTCACAAACCTCCCTCTCTCCTTGCCTGAGCACCTCTCTCCCCCACCATCTTGCTAGCTCTGACTACCAGCTTCCTGTGGGCTCTGCTTTCCTTCAGCAAACTCCTCCCACCACAGGCTCCATGTGATTACATTCAGCCTATTAGGGGGCAGAGTTTACTTTCAAAGCAAGGGAGTTCTTCAAACTCCCCCAGGTCTATTAAGAGGCAGGGAAAATCTTCAAATTCCCATTCTTATTATATTGCCCCAAAAGATTTACTTGTAAAATAACATTTATTGCAGCTCTTTTTATTACAACAAAGAACTGGAAACCAAGGAGCTACCTATTAATTGGGGAATAGCTGGACAAATTATGATATGTAAATGCAATAGAGTATTATGGCTCTGAAAGAAATGATGAAAAGGTAGATTCAGAACCAGTACAACAATTTATACAATGACTATAATATTGCAAAAAACAAACCATCTTTAAAAGACTTCAGAAATCTGATCAATGCCATCATCAACCATGACTCCAGCTGGATGATGAAACATGCTTTCCAGGTGATGAACTAGAGGTGGTGGATGAGACTGTATGTATGAATGCATGTATGTATGTCTATTCAGACATGGCCAATGAATGGGGGGGGGGGGGCTCCCTGAATCCCAGCTCCATTTTGCCACTAACAGATTAGCTTTTACACAGAAATATTTGCTTCAGGAGGTATAATCACAAATATACAAATTCTTCCCCAACACGTGGGAGGCATAATCCTCCTCTCCTCTCCACTTACCACTTCAGTCTCTGGAAAAGGGGAAGGGATTAGGCTCAAAGTTTAGCTCAGTTTTCAGAGAACACAGTCCCAGGTCCAAGTCCAGTCCACCTTTCCTTCAACAAGTTTGAATCCTAGGCACCCTGACTTCTTAGGGCTTTTATGCCAGGCTGGCTTTACCATCCTACCTACAATCCTGACTCCAATGCCAATAGGGTTCAAACTTTTGGGTTCCCTAAGGAAAGCACCTGAAACTTAGGACAAACAACACAAATGGGAAACAAATTACCCTAGGCCCATTTCTCAGGGTCTGGGAAAAGAGAGGGAGCAGAAAAAGAAAACCCCCGCCCTCTTACTGATTCAGTTCATGGTTCCCAGGCCGTGGGCGAACTGTGATCTTCATCCTTGGGACACAGCAGGTAAGAGCAGCTGGAAAGAGCAGCCAAAAAATCAGTCTTGCCAGTTTTAAGGACAAAGACAACCAATCAACATAGGCTATCACCATCCACATGTTAGGGGAGAAAGGCTTCCATGTTAACCAATCTGGACATGGTCCAAGGTTCCTTTCAAGAGCCTTAAAAGGATTGGGCATGGCCAGCCCAGCCCAAGTTATGTGTTCTTGTTCCCAGAGCTTAATACTATGCTTCCCATATAGTAAGTACTTAATAAATACCTTTGTTCATTCATTTGGCTGCAGTCTTTGATGAAAAAGGTTGCCTTTCTCTTTGTCAGGGTTAGTATTGCTCATACCCTTGAATCTCATTCCTTCCATGTTCTCTGAGAGCTTGCACTTTTGATTATACCCTGTCTTTCCCTAATCATCAGCATCCCAGTAGATCTTTCTCTTCCTCCTACTGATTTCCCCAAACCTTTCACTTGACCCAGATGTCTCTTTATATTCTTGCCATCTATTTCATCTCCTATTCACAGCCAAATTCCTAGAAAAACACATTGCCTTCACTTCCACACTTTCTATACATCTTCAAATCCCCTGAAATCTTATTTTTAATGCCATCCTATGACTGAAAATGTTCTCTTTTGGGGAAAAATCCAGAATGATTGGGGCAAGATCTTGAGATTTTTGAATGATCAGTTTAATTTGAGCTTAATTAGTTTAAATTACGAGTAATTTCTAAATTGTTAAGTCCAGTGGCCTTTTCTCAGTTCTCATCCTTTTTTAATCTCTGCAGTTTCTGACACTGTTGAATAACCTTTGTTGCTCAATGTTCTGTCCTTCCTTGCTTCTTTGGTACTGTTTACTTCTGGTTGTCTTCCTGCCTATCTGATCTCAGTCTCCTTTGGTGATGCATCATTAAGGGACATCAAACATGGCCCCTAACTGTGGGTTTTCTTCAATGTTCTGTCTTCGGCCTTTTTTTAGAGCAGAGATGGAGAACCTGTGCCTTGAGACCACATGTGGACTTCTAGATCCTTAAGTGTGGCCTTTTGACTGGATCCAAATTTTACAGAACAGATCCTCAAGATCACTTAAGGATCTAGAAGGCCACATGTGGTCTCAAGGCCACTGGTTCCCTACTCCTCTTCTAGAGTGATATCGAAGAATTCAGACATGGAAATGGATAGTTTAAATCACCCCTCAAAATCTTCTCTAGCACTAGTATTATTCCATGAACTCTAAATTCCACTAATGTCAACTGGCAGATTTGAATCCAACATAAAAAAACTGTATGAGAAAGATAAATCAGTATTTTTCCTTCTCCTTTATATATTTTGCTTTCTGTGGTTCCTGCATTCTTCCTAATTTTCTGTCAAAACAGATAGTTTCAAGGCCCAGTTTAAATGAAATTCTTGTAATCATGTGTCTAGTATGTTTATTGATAGCTCTAAATCTCTGATGCAGGAATAAACACAACACTTTATTTTTTCCATCCAAATGTTCCCAAAATCTCAAATGCTTCCTTTTGGGGGTGGGGTAGGGTAGGTGGGAAATTAACACAGATTGAACATCAGAATCATTGGGCCTGAATATTGAGATATTTGAGGTATTATTTTAAGGTTCAGTCTACCTCTCATGGGTATCCAGTGAGAATCAGTTTGAATATAAGTTTACAAGAATAATACTCTGCTACTCATGCTCCGGGGACTTTTACTAGCAAGCTAAAGAAAGTGATACTACAAAGCACAGATTTGGTTATGATCTGTGCTGAAAACTACATTACTTTCTTATTTGTAGCAACGAAAATGGGCCTACTTAATTGCTTCTCCACTTTGAGGTTGATGGCTAATCAAATAGGAAAACAATATTTTCATAATTCACACATACATACTTCATACTTCACTTCATGAAATTGCCAAGAGACTCTCAAATTATTGGGGTTGTTTCCCTAGCTTCTGTCAAGCATGCCTTTGGGAAGAGAGAATGGCTCAGAGGACTGTGTCAATGATATAACTATCAGTAACTTTGTGGCATTCATCACTATCTGTCTCTTCTTTTGGTCTTTATTACTCTGCATCACACCATACAAGACTCCCCTAGGGGATACATAAAGTGCAGGCAAAATACATTGACATTCATATAGGGACAAACCAAGGAAGACCCAAGCTTTGGAGCTATGTAGCTCTGTTGCATAAAGATTCTATTCGTCTCCCTCTTTCAATACTATACCAGTTTGTATAAGAACTATCATAAGGTCTGGTTTCAGATATCAGCAAAAAAAGTTTTGTTTCTCAATGTTTGTTTGTTTGTTTTTATACTGATAACAGCTGGAAATAGCATGGAAGGGAGAGCTATTAATTCCTCCAATGCCCATTGTTGTTGTCTTGATGCTTCTCTATATCCGTTGCCCAACTGCCCATCCTTTCTTTTTTTTACTTTTTTTTAAAATTTTTTTCTTTTTTTCTTTTTTTTTTGGAGGGGAATTGGGGTTAAGTGACTTGCCCAAAGTCACACGGCTAGTAAGTGTGTCAAGTGTCTGAGGCTGAATTTGAACTCAGGTCCTCCTGACTCCAGGGCTGGTGCTGTATTCACTGTGCTGCCTAGCCGCCCCTGCCCATCCTTTCCTGATGGGCTAAAGGAGGGTCATTGACATTATTTTATGACACACTAAATTATTATCATTTCTACTGCCAGAATTACCAACATTACCAGTAATAGATACAATGATTAAATTTTCTTGGGTACTCAGAGATATTATTTGTCTCTGGCTTGATTGTTAGAGTGAAATAAAGTGTTATTTTTAAAAGCAGTAAAAAAAAGAACTGCAAAATGAGTCTGTTATACCTGGTTGCTGCTAAAATGGTCCAAATATATTCAGTCTTTTACATAAGGAATTAATTTTTGTAAGGAACTAGAAACTTCACTTTGCTGAGGTTATCTTGGTTAACTTTAGGTATTAATCTAGGCTATGGTACAATTTTAGGTGGCAATGTTTCACTGTCACTTTGGTTAGATTGTTGAATATTGAATGATAAAATCATTCTTTCAATCAGAGGTATTTTTATAGTACCTGCTATATACAAAACATACAGTTAGGCTGACAGTGATATAAAGACATGTAAAATATACTCTCAGCTCTTAAAATGTTCATAATCTAGTGGAATATAATAAGGACTAAAGACATCTTAAAATGACAACATATCTAATTATATGGGTTTGTCATATTTTATGTCTCAATCATATATATGTGTGTATACACATGTGTGTATATGTATGTATGTGTGTGTACATATATATACAAACACATGTATATGTATGTGTAAAAATATGTTAGAGGCAGAAGAAATCTTAGAAGGAGAATCTGGGACCCAAAAAAGTAACTTGCTCAATATCACATAGCTATTTAAAATGTGGCCTCTTTATTCTGCAATTTTAAGATTTTTTTTTCTTTCATTTTTGGGGACCTATAATGCTGATATAGGTCTGTCTGATATACTAGCAAATGGAGTTATGAAGTTTCTAATGGACATTTCCTCATTTCCAATTCTTTGCCACCACAAAAAGAGCTGCTACAGATATTTTTGCACAAATTTCCTTTGATCTTTTTGGGATACATATCTAATAGTGGTATTGCAGGATCAAAGGTATGCAAAATTTTAAAGCCATTTGGACACAGTTTCCAATTATACTCCAGAATGGTTGGACCAGTTCACAACTCCACCAATAGTGTGCTAATATCTCATTTTTCCATATCATCTCTAGTATCTATTATTTTCTTTTTCTAACATGTTAGCCAATATGATAAGTCTGAGGTCATACAATGGAGTTGTTTTAATTTGTATTTTTCTGATTAAAAATGATTTAGAGCATTTTTTCATGTGACTATTGATAGTTTAAATTTGTTCTGAAAACTGCATGTTTGTATCCTTTGGACATTTATCAATTGGGGAATGGCTTTTCTTAAAAAATAAATTTGGCTCTGTCTCCTATCTTTTTGAGAAATAAGGCGTTTATCAGAGAAACCTGATGCAAAAGTTTCTTTTCTCATTTTCCTGCTTTCCTTCTATTTTATTCTGCATTGGTTTTATTTGTATAAAAACTTTTAAATTTCATATAGTCAAAATGATCTGTTCTACTTGTTGTGATCCTCTTTATCTCTTCTTGGGTCATAAATTTTTCCCTTATCCATAGATCTGACAGGTAAAATTTTCCTTCCTACCATAATTTGCTTAGGATATCACCCTTTATGTTTAAGTCATGTATCCATCTTGGTCTTATCTTGATCTATGATGTGAAATGTTGGTTTATACCTAGTTTCTGCAAAACTGCTCTCCAGTACTCCCAGCAATTTTTATCAAAGGGTGAGCTCTTGTCCAAAAAACTTAGATCTTTAGGTCATTCAAACTCTGGATTACTATGGTGATATCCTACCATGTATTGTTTACCAAATCTATTGCACTGATACACTACTCCATTTCTTAGCTGGTACTAGATCAGTGGTTCTCAACCTTCCTAATGCCACAACCCTTTAATACAGTTCCTCATGTTGTGGTGACCCCCAACCATAAAATTATTTTCATTGCTACTTCATAACTGTAATTTTGCTACTGTTATGAATCATAATGTAAATATCTGATATGCAGGAATTATTTAAATTGAACATAACCCACACCACTTTGTAATGTAGTTTGAAATCTGCTAATGCTAGATCTCCTTCCTTTTCATTTTTTTCATTGATTTCCTTGATATTCCTAAACTTCTGTTCTTCCAGATGAAGTTTGTTATTGTTTTTTTTTCTAGTTCTATGAAAGAATTCATTTGTAGATTTGTATGGAACTGAATAAATAAATTAATTAGATAGAATTATCATTTTTATCACATTGGTTCAACCTATCCATAGTGTTTTGTAATTGTATTCATATGCTTGCTGGGTTTGTCCTGGTAAGTAGCCTTTCAAGTATTTTGTAATGTTTGCAATTATTTTAAATGGAATTTCTCTATCTCTTTTTGCTGGGTTTTGTTAACAATATATAGAAATATTAATGATTTATATGGTTTTACTTTATATCCTACAACTTTGTTAAAATTGTTAATTATTTCAATTAGTTTTTTAGTTGGTTCTCTAGGGTTCTCAAAGCATACCACCATATCATCTGCAAAAAGGGATAATCTTGTTTCCTCATTGCCTGTATTAATTCCTTGCATGTCTTTTTTATTTTATTGGTATAATTAATATTTATAGTAGAATATTGAATAATAATGGTGATAATGGGCATCATTGCTTCACCTTTGATCTTATTGGGATGGCTTCTAGCTTGTCACCATCACAGATAATGCTTATTGATGGTTTTAGATAGATACTTCTTACCATTTTAAGGAAAGCTCCATTCATTACTGTGTTTTCTAGTGTTTTTAAATAGGAATGCCTTGTATTTTTTCAAAAGCTTTTTCTGCTTCTGTTGAGATAATCATATAATTTTTGTTGATTTTGTTATTGTTATAGTCAATTATGCTGATAGTTTTTCTAATATTGAACCAGT
The DNA here is from genome assembly GCA_028646515.1 of Pseudochirops corinnae. Classification (NCBI taxonomy): domain Eukaryota; kingdom Metazoa; phylum Chordata; class Mammalia; order Diprotodontia; family Pseudocheiridae; genus Pseudochirops; species Pseudochirops corinnae. The sequence continues at coordinate 182,183,198 of CM053590.1, forward strand.
CCTACATTCCTGTTATAAATCCTACTTGGTCATACACGTACATATATCTTTGTGATACATTGCTGTAATCTACTTGCTAGTATTTTATTTCGTTGTTGTTTTTTTTTTACAGCAATATTCATTTGAGAAATTGGCCTATAGTTTTCTTTCTCTATTTTGACTTTTCCTAGTTTAAGTATTGGCACCATATTTATGTCATAAAAAGAATTTGGCAAGATTCCTTCTTTACCTATTTTCACAAATAGTTCAAATAACATTGGTATTAATTGTTCCTTAAATGATTGATAGAATTTTCTTGTGAATCTATCTGGTGCTGGGTGTTTTTTCTTATGGAGTTTATTTATGAGTTGTTCAATTTCATTTTTTTTCTAAGATACAGTTATTTTAAGCATTCTATTTCCTCTTATGTTAATGTGGGCAATTTGTATTTGTGTAAATATTCATCCATTCCACTTACTATTATCAGTTTCACTGGTATATAATTGAGCAAAATATCTCCTAATAATTAATTGGTGGTCTGTCACCCTTTTCATTTTTGATACTGGCAATTTGTCTTTCTTCTTTCTTTAAAAAATCAAATTAACCAATGGATAAAAACCAGTTTCTAGTTTTATTTACTAGTTCACTTTTTTAAACTTTCAATTTTGTGAATTTCTTCTTTGATTTTCAGGATTTACATTTTGATGCTTAGTTAGGGTTTTTAATTTGTACTTTTTCTAGTTTTTAAAAATTTACATAACCACTATGTTGATCTACCCTTTCTCTCTTTTATTGATGTATACTTTTAGAAATATAAAGTTTTTCCTAAGTTCTTCTTTGGCTGCATTCCACAATGTTTGGAATGTTGTCTCATTATTGTCATTTTCTTTAATGAAATTATTGATTGTTTCTATGATTCATTCTTTGACTTACTTATTCTTTTAAAATTGGATGAATAGTTTCCAATTAATTTTAATCTATACTTCCATGGTCCTTTATTAAATGTAATTTTATTGCATTATGGTCTGAGAGGTCCTTTTAATATTTCTACTTTTCTGCATTTGTTTGTGAGGTTTTATGCCCAATACATGGTCAGGTTTTTTTGAAGGTGCCATGTACAGGTAAGAAAAAGGTATACTTTTATTTATTTCCATTCAATTTTCTCCAGTGGTCTATAATATCTAATTTTTCTAAAATTCTGTTCATCTCCTTGACTTCTTTCTTATTGATTTTATGATTAGATTTATCTAACCCTGAAACTGAAAATTTTAGGTCCCCTACCAGTACAATTTTACTGTCTATTTCCTCTAATTCACTTAACTTTTCTTTTAACAATTTGGATGTTATCACATTTAGTTCATATGTATTTAGTGTGATATTTTATCATTGTCTATGGTGCTTTTTAGCAAGCTATAGCTTCCCTATTTGTCTCTTTTTGCCTTTGCTTTGTCTGAAATCATGATTGTTACCCCCTGATTTTTTTTTTAACTTTAGCTAAAGCATAATAGATTCTGCTCCAGAACCTTACATTTACTCTATGTGTCTCTGTTTTAATTGTGTTTCTTGTAAACAATATATTGTTGGATTTTGTTTTCTAATCCATTTTGCTATCTAGTTCAGTTTTATGGGTGAATTCATACCATTCACATCACAGTTTAATAATAATTTATTAATAACTGTATTTTTTGCCATTCCATTTTCTTCTGTTTTATCCTTTTCTTTCTCTCTTTTTACCCTGCCCCTCCTTGAAAGTGTTTTTCTTCTAATCACTGTCTTCCTTAATTTGCTCTACTTCTTATAACTCTGTCTTTCTCTTATCCCCTTCCACTCCTATTTCCCTGTTGGACAAGATAGATTTCTATACTCATTTGAGTGTCTGTGTGTATATTCTTCCCTTTTTGAATCAATTCAGATGAGAGTTAGGTTCAAGTGTTTACTGCCACCACCACCCATTTTTTTCTCCAATGTAAAATTTATTCCTTGTATACCTCTTTTATTTGAGATAATTTTCTGCTCTCCCAGTGCCTCTCTCTTTCTTACTCTTCCATTTTTTGTGATAATACCAACATAATTGACTTACTCCTATATCCTTTGTCTATATAGAGTTCTTCTCACTGCCTTAATAGTGACAAAATTCTTAGGAGTTACATGTATCATCTTCCTATATAGGATTGTTAACAGTTTAACCTTATTGAGTCTCTTAGGATTTGTCTTTCATGTTTACCTTTTTTTTTTTTTTTTTTTAGTGCTCTTGAACTCTGTATTTGAAAGTCAAAATTTCTATTCATGTCTAGTCTTTTTATCAGGAATGCTTGAAAGTCTACTATTTCATTAATTGACCATTTTTTCCCCTGAAGGATTATATTAAGTTTTGCTGGGTAAGAGATTCTTGGTTGCAATCCTAGCTCCTTTGCCTTCCAGAACATCACATTTCAAACCTTCTGCTCCTTTGATATGGAAGCTGTTAAATCTTGTGTGATCCTGACTGTGGCTCCAGGATATTAAAAAAAAATTCTGGCTGCTTGAAGTATTTTCTCTTTGACCTGGGAGCTCTGGAATTTGATTATAATATTCCTGGGAATTTTCATTTTGAAATCTCTTTCAAGAGGTGATTGGTGGATTCTTTGAATTTCTATTTAACCATCTGGTTCTAGGATGTTAGCCAGTTTTCCTTGATAATGTCTTGAAATATCATGTCTAGGCTCTTTTTCTTATCATGACTTTCAAGTAGTCCAATGATTTTCAAACTCTCTCTCCTACATCTATTTTTCAGGTGAGTTGCTTTTCTGATGAGTTATTTCATATTTTTTTCTATTTTTTCATTCTTTTAATTTTGTTTCATTGTTTCTTGATGTCTCATGGAATCATAAGCTTCCACTCACCAATTATGAAAGCATTGGATCAGTTGTGTTTTTTAAGGAATTATTTTCATCATTGAAATTTTGTATTTCTTTTTCTATTTGGTGAATTCTGTTTTTTAAGGTGATATTTTGTTCAGTTTTTTAGTACCGCTTTTTACCAAGCTGTTAATTGTCTTTTTATAATTTCCTTCCTTTGCTTTCATTCCCCCCCCAACCCCGAAACAAATTTTCCCCTGACCACTCTTATTTGATTTTGAAAATCATTTTTAGCTCTTCAAGGAATTCTTGTTGGGCTTGTTACACACACACACACACACACACACACACACACACACACACATACACACACATACTTTATTTTTATCTATTCTCACATCATTTTCTTCTTTTGAGTTTGTGTCTTGATCTTCCCTGTCACTATAGTAGCTTTTTATGGTTAGCTTCTTTTTTGTTTTTGTTTGCTCATTTTTTTCTGGCCCATTTCTTGACTTTGAACTTTATGTTAATAAAGTTCTGCTCTATTCCCAGGGTAGGGTTGAAAGAAGTTAGTTTTGCAAGCTTCAGGCTTTTTACACTGCTTTTTTCAGAGCTACTTCTGAGAGTTTTGAAGTTTTTGGTGTTTCTAAGGGGTGTGATGCAGGGACAGATGTGGTCACTGTTTCCTTATCATTAGAATCAATATTGCTCCTCAGGGCCTTGCTCCCTTGTGACCAGAAGCAATACTGTTCCTCAGGGCTTCTGCCCTCTGGGACAGCAAGCACTCTTCTTCGTCCTGGAACTGTGACCCAGAAGTGGTTATGGACAATGGAATTGCCAAACACTTCCCTGTCCCGTGCCCAGTTCAAGCACAAGGGGACTTTATAGTTTTTTTTCTTACCAGCTGTTTGATCCACACCGTCCATAATTTGAGAGCTCCCAGAGCTACCCCTCTCTGGTGTTGATGCCACATGGGTTCTAGGCCAGCCTCCAACCCAGGGTGGGAAAGCTCTTCTCAGTTTCAGTTGTCTTGGACTGGAAAAATATCTTACCTTGATCTTTTCTTGGCTCTGCCATTCCAGAATTCAATTTGAGGCATCATCTTAAAGTTGTTTAGAGGGGAACATTGGGAGAACTTGGCTGCTTTCTCCACTCTGTAATCTTGACTCCACCTCCAGAAATCCAGTATTACTTATTATCTTCTAATCTTGTACAATTTTGCAGATAAATTGAAGTTCTGAGGGTTAACTACTTTTCTTGTGGCTATGCAGTTAGTAACTGAGGTAGGATTTGAATCCAGGTGTTCCTAATTCCAGGTCTAGTACTCTAACCCTCCAACTACACCAAGCTGCTCTCAACTGCTACTTGTTAATTTCCCCTTCTACTAAATGTACCCTATTTCTCCTTAGCAATACTTTGTGCTCTTGACAAAATGTCATAAGCCCATGAAAGATTGAAACCATTATTTCACTTGACTTTGCTTCCAACCAAAGTTGTTCAGGGACAGTTGGCTCCAGTAGTTCTTTTTTTTTTTTTTGGAGGGGCAATTGGGGTTAAGTGACTTGCCCATGGTCACACAGCTAGTAAGTGTTAAGTGTCTGAGGTTGGATTTGAACTCAGGTCCTCCTGACTCCAGGGCCGGTGTTCTATTCACTGCGCCACCTCAATGCCCCCTCTAGTTATTCTTTAATTCACTGGATAGTTTGAGCAAATATTGCTTCTTGTGAAACCCCTCCATTAGATGGCATTGTTGTCATAGTCCTACCACGTTCTTCCTGATGTTGACAGTCCTTGTATATATCTTTTTCACTTTGACTTTGAAAGCAGAAAAGTTAGAATATGTCATATAGTGTAATTCACCAAACAAAAATGAAACTTTTGGAGAACTTTCACTTGTGCAGGTGGTAAAAAAAAATGACAAGCAGGAAAAGAGGAAGGTCTGACCCTGATAAATGGAAGCCCATTGTTTTGATGCCAAACAATAGGGTTTTGAACTTGATCTTCAACCTTTCTCAGCTAAAAGACCTTTGCCTATGAGGGAAAACAGCTTGAATTATTTAGATTATTTAGACTTTTAGGTTGCACTAGGTGAAGGCTGTGAATTATGGTTGGGAAGTCATTTAACACCTCTGCCCTTTCCATCTCACCTCCACAACACTGGGCCCTTTTTATGGGTTTAAAATATTTTAGTAAGCAGATGAATTAATGCAGAGATCAATTACACAGCTATTGCTTTGTAGTAGGAAAGGGCCAAATTAATCTAATTTGGGTGTCTTTGAACCCTACCTTTTTCAGTATTCATCAGCCTTGGAGAAATAAAGGATAACACTCTACTTGTCTAGCTTTTACCAGCTTGAGGGAATTGGGTGGTGACCCTGATCTTTAATGCTACTGATACAAATGGAAAGATATATGAGAAGGAAACTCTTTAAATGCTTGCAGGTGGCTTCTTGTCTCCGGAAACTAGTACTATTGTCCTTTTGTGTACTCCTATTCAGTTTGTCTCTGGCTAAGCAATAAGCTGAGCTGTAGAAAAGGCAGGAAGGCAAGTACGGATTCCTAAACAAAGAACATAGTTTGGGAAGAAAAAAGGAAAGAAAACCCCTTGGAACACCTTAAAAGCAGATGAGTACTATGCTTAATAATACCAGAAAGCCATTTTCTTTTCTTTCACAAGACTGAGTTCCTTTTACTTCTTTTTAAAAAAGGAAACAAAGATGAAGTGTGGCCTTTGTGTACTCTGGGGGAAAAAATGGAAATTTTAAAAAATCACTTTCACAGAATAATAACAATAACAACATCAGTATTAATACATAGATCATATGATCGGCAAGATGACAGAGCAGTTGTTTTCCCCAACTTCTTTATCCCCAAATCTCAGAAAAATAAATTATTCACTAGACATAGAGCAACTAAAACTCAATCTACAGAGTAGAATTCTATAAAAAGTAAAAATCCATTAAAAAAATCAGAAAACATAAATACTTAAGAGTTCCACTTCTCCTCCCACTGAGTTCCCGCTTAGTGTCCCCAGACTTGAACCCATGTACACATTCTATGCTCTGGGCACAGTGAATTCAGTCTCTACAAGATCGAGTGGCTCAAGATCAAGTTGTCAGGATCCCCACCTCAAACTCTTTACTGCCGTGCCAGCTAATTCTACAGAGCCACTGAAAGGAAATGGGCAATAACTGGAGGTCAGATCATAGAGCAAAAGACAAGGACAGATTAGAGCCCAACACTAAGACAACAAGAAGTTCCATTGCCCAAGAGAAAGGTGAAAGGAAACCTGGAAAGGATGGGGTTGGGGGGGAGGGGAGGATGTTGGCAGTTCTCTCATTACTTAGGGCAGGGACCTAGACAGCCCATCCCTACACCCAAATGACCAGAGACTGAGTACAGCCAACCTCAGAGGGGTCTGTGCAGCAACAGATGAGAGAGGGAGCAAAGAGTCAAGAAGGCTCAGAGACTAGCGCTAACAAAGGCATGCAGAAGCACAAAATTGATAACTCCCCTTAAATGTTAAACATCTTCGATGTCATATAAAGATATTAATCTTTAAGGAGCTCAGATTAAAAAGTAGATATTTCTCCCTTTTTAATGTATTTTAAAGATTAGGAAAGTGAGGTCTTGCACGCCTCTCAAAAGTTGAGAGTTTCATGCAATCCACTTGATCAAGATACTGCTCTGTAGTTATCTGAAGGCTAAAATGGGGTGGTAGAGAAAGAACTTTAGACTTGGGATCAGGACACTGCATTCCAATCCTGACCATGACACTTTGTGACTATAAACAAATACAGTTATCCCTTTCACATCTCCGGGGTTAGGGGGAGTGGATCCTCCAAGATCTAGAAAATCCATGTAAAACTTTTTGGCCCTCCCTTCATTCCAGAGAAGTCTCCTTTTTTTCTTTTTCTTTAATCAGGTGTTGATATTACACAATACTATAAATATACTTTATGCATTTCTGAATTTCAAAACTTTTTTCTGGAGTGTTTGCTGGCCTTTGCATGTCATCTGTGGCTTCAGCAAAACTCCCCCAAAATTCCCATGTTGAAACCATAATAGGAAAAGCTGCCATGTGGAAGAGATAACTGTAATAACTTTCTTGAGCCTCAATTTCCTCTCCCAGTAAGTCAATGTGGTTGTGAGGAAAATGTTCCCTAAAGCCTTATCATAAGGGGTCTTTAGAGGCCATTGAGTCCATTCCCCTAATTTTTTAGATTAGGTAACTGAGGATGAACAAGGTTAAATGACTTGCCCAGGGTCAGACAGCTAGTAAACATCTGAGGCATAATCGGAACTTTCCTCTTTCTGACTCCAATCTCCCTTACCCACCTCTCTGCTTTAAGGTACTATACCTACCTGAGTCATTATTGTCCCATACCCACACTTAAAGAGCTGTGATAAGTAGATATATCCCCAGGGCAGGACAATAAGTAGTCCAGGCTCATGCTTTAGGGAATCCCATGTGATGCTAATGATCAAGTAGTGACTCCGGGCCAGTCAGGGAAAGATGGAGAGAAATGGCTCCATCATGTAGATTGACTCCTTTGAAGAAGCTATTATGCTTCAACTGAAGTAAAAAAAGGCAATGGTCGCAATCATGAGTCAAATTTATGAAAATAAAAGCCATTCCCCAATTGATAAATGATCAAAGGATGTAAATAACCAGTATTCAGAAGAAAGTATCAAAGCTATCTATAGGTTACATAAAAAACTGGTCTGTATTACTGTTGATTAAAGCAACTCTGAGGTGCCACTTCAGACCTATCAGAACAGACAAATGCTGGAGATGAGGGAAAATAGGTACACTAATGTGCTGTTGGTATATTTGTGAGATTTGTGAACTGGTTCAACCATTCTGGAGAACAATTTGGAACCATGCCCAAAAGGCTATGAAACTGTGCATACATACCCTCTGACCCAGCAATAACTAGGTCTGTATCCCAAAGAGATCAAAGAAAAAGTACAAAACTATTTATAACAGCTCTTTTTGTGGTGGCAAAGGAGTGGATGCCCATCAGTTATGGAATGACTAAACAAGTTGTGGCATGTGATTGTTGATAGAGTATTATTGTGGTATAAGAAATGATGAGAAGGATAATTTCAGAAAAAAGCATGGGAAGATCTGTATGAACTGATGCAAAGTAAAGTGAGCAGAACCCGAACATCATTATACATGATAACAGCAATACTGTAATGATGATCAACTATGGAAGACTTAGTAACTAAGCAATATAATGATCTAAAACAATTTGAAAGGATTCATCATGAGAAAATGCTATCCACCTCCAGAGAGGTGACACTGATGAACTCTGAGTGAAAATCAAAGTATAATTTTCTCACTTTATTCTCTTGCTTTTTTTTTGTGATATGGCTAATACAGAAATATGTTTTGTATGATTTCATATGTGTAATTTATTACATATTGCTTGCCTTCTCAATGAGTGGGAGAGAATTTAGAACTCAAAATTGTTTTAAAAAGGAATGTTAAAAATAAATAAATAATTGTGTGTGTATATGTGTGTGTGTGTGTGTGTGTGTGTGTCTTATAGGCAAAATAAATGAAATTTTGAAAAATGTCCCATCATTTGAAAAAGCAAATCCCGAGGGTGATAGATATGGTTGTACTAGGTCGTGCCAACAACACGGTAGGGCTCATGAATAGCATGTCCAAAAAATCTTGGTGAGGTTTTAAGCAGTTTAAATTTAGTGCAGCTTAAACTGCACCAAGACTTTTGGGACACCAAAATTACTTTGTAATAGTCATTAAAGATCAAAAACTTCACATAGACTTTTGGGATACATCATTAACACAACTGGCACCAGAAAACCCCCCACCCACACCAAGATCATATATGAATCTGCTCTTCCTCCTTTGCACACCCACCCTCCCCACCTAAAGATTACATGTTACTTTTCTGTGACTTCTTTTGCTCTTCAAAATTGTCTGTTCATTTTAACTGATGTTCATTTTAATCTCATTTCACTGCTTTAAAAATGTTTGGGGAAGAGGGGAGGCCACACAATGTTATTTGTCCTAACTGCATGTTACTCTACAAAAAGTATTTCCCTGGTAACAACCTTTGCACATCTCAGCAGATTCCACCCATTAAGAGAGAAATGCCACCCAGTTGCTTTCATGGTTGCTGAGTTATAAAGGCTGCTTTGCCTCTGAGCACTGAATTTTGGAGGGGCTGACAACACTTGCATTCCTTCAACAGCACAGAACCTACTGAGCTGATTACATAATTATAAGGAATAATGTTTAAATAAGAAGCTACCCCATGATACAGGTTCCTCCCTCTCTCTCTGCCACAGGTGTGACAGATGAGCTTTCTAACATGTCTCAGGGACTGTTTTCATGGGAGGTTGGTACCTGGATGCTTCTTATACTTTTGCTCCAGCAATTTTTTCTTTGGTGAAATTTCACACACACACACACACACACACACACACACAATCTCACACACACAATGTTAGTTAATGTTCTGCATAGTTATCTAGAATTTCAAATATTACACGAGTGAAACAGGCTATTTAAGAGAGTGAGTCCTAATTCATTTCCTGATAGAAAAGGATTCAACCAAGACAAACCCCAAATTTGTCCTAGTGTTTGCGCTAATGATAAGGGCTTAGAAAGTTGGGGAAATAGTTTAAGAAAAGTCTTGGACACAAATATTTCCAAGGCAAGGCCTAAGTCGCATGGACAGCATTATGGATGCCTTTATTTTGAACCCTCTGTTTTTTAAACTAATAAACTTTGCTTTTCAGCATCTTTTCCTTTTTTAGAGCCCTGTTGATAACTGAAAATGTCCAAGAGTAAGTGTCTCTATGGATATTTTTTCAGGGCTTAAAGACAATGACTTGATTTTTTTTTAATCTTGGGAAGCTTTATGTCAGATAAGTATGGAGTGATCAAAGTTAAAATAAAGGAATGATAATAATTCTCAAGTGGCTGATTCAGATCTTGAGGTCTAGCACAGGACACTCCCTACTAGTTGTGTTCCTGGTGCAGACCCTTACCACCTCATGCCTGTACCATTACAATACCTTCTAGTTGGTCTCCTTGCCTCAAATCTCTCCCCACTGCAGTCTATCCATATCAGCTCTGACCATGTTTCCTCCCTCCCCATAAACTCCAGACCTCTCTCTCAGATCAGATATAAAATCCTCTATTTAGCTTTTAAAGACCTTCATATCCTGGCTCCTTCCCACCTTTCCAGTCATTTTAAACCTTACTCTCTCACATGCTCTACAATCCAATGACTCTTCTCTTCGCTGTTTCTTATACAAGACACTCCATCTCCAAATCCTTGATGTTTTCACTGGCTATCCCCTGTGCCTGAAATTCTTTAACACTTCACCTCTGCCTCCTGGCTTCCCAGCTTCTCTCAAGTCTCAACTAAAATCCCACCTTCTGCATAAACGGTTGCCCAGTCTTCCTTAATGCTAGTGACTTCCTTTTGAGATTATTTCTAATTTAGCCTGTACATATCTTTTTTTTGTATGTAGTTTTCTGTATTTTATCTCCCCCATTAAATTATGAGCTCCTTGAGAGCAGGTACTGTTGTTTTACTGTTTTGGGTGGAGGCGGGGAGTTGTTTTTTTGCCTTTCTTTGTTCTGGGCATATAGTTGGTGCTTAATAAATGCTTATTACTTCAAGGTCTTGTGGCCTAGCTGTTAACACTAACCTATTGCAAATTCCTTCAATTTAACTTGATCTAAAGAATTTTTCAGGTTTAACAGTGCATATGGTTGTTAAAAAGGAAACCGGCGGGAGCAGCAACCAAAACCAGTTGCAGGGCAGGAGGGAGGATTGATTTAATTAGAAAAGATATATGTTTTCCTTTTGTTTTGCCAGATGCCCTTCAGTAGGTTGAGTCTATTGTGACATAAAAGGCTACAAAGCTAGAAGAAACTTCAACCACTATGACTGTAATTATGCTTATTTTAGAAGTAAAACTTAGCCCCTAATTCATCCTCATTTGGGTATACTGTCAAAGTAACTTAGAGTAGACAATGGGGTGGACTGGGGGAAGGGCATCAGGGACAGTTGGTTCTGGATGGCTGAAGCTCTTGGTAATGTGATCTGGATCCTTTCAACCACTGCTGTAGGTCACAGGTTCAAACTCCATTCCAGGTTACTAGTTACTAGACCTACGTGAAACTTTCACAGCAAAACCCAACAGCAGCCCAGGTGTCAAATTTCCCTTATTGCCACACAGTGAAACCAGGGGCATTCCAGGCCCCTAGGCTCAACTCTGCAGCTGTAGTGAAAATAGAAAAACCTTTCTCTTTCTTTCAGTGCAATTCAATGAAAAAACACCAGGGAACAACAGCCTTACACTACAGGCTTTCCAGAAATGAGAACGCATCCGATGGCAGACTTCCCTTAAAAATCTTCATGGAATATATTGCTTGTTCCTAACTTACCCAAACACATATATAACTTTCTCCCACACACATACACATCCAATTCAAATACATAAATTCACCCCTGCATCATATTTTTCCAGGGATGGTGAACTAATTTTTCAGTTAAGCTTATAGATAGGTCCAGATACATGATTTCATCAGGCTTAGGAATTCTCAGGGGCCTCTGACACAAACGGGCAACTCTTGCCCAACTTAGAGTCTTAGAAAGTTGAATGGGCCACTGAGAGGTTAAGTGACTTGCTCATGATTACACAGCCAGTCTTCTCTCCACTATGCCAAGATGCTTCTCTGCATTTCTTAATTGATGAGGTTTTTTGGGTCCATGCTACTCATTTTTCAAAAGGTTCTAAAAAGACATCTGTTCCAGACTTCCTGACCTATGGTATATTGGGAAGGAGGCAGTGATGTGAAGACATATTGGTTTTATATGAAATTTCCTAAAAGTTCATTCTAGTTATCAGTATGAAATTCTAAGTGACTTAGAAAAATAGGAGTATTTCTGGAAACCATCCCTAAAAACCTGATTAAAAGAAACCAAACCAAAGACAGGAAACTGACAGATATTGTTAAATGGGTGGAAGATTAGCACATTGCCTTGAACATAACAGGCATTTAATAAATGTTTATTGAATCAAGGGGCAAGCTAAGTGACACAATGGATAAAGGGCAAGACTTGAATTAAAAAAGATCAGGATTTGAATCCTGACTTAGACATTCTAATTGTATGACCCTGGGGTAAGTCACTTAACCTCTCAGACTCAGTTTCCTAAGATATAAATTAGGGAAAATAATATATCTAATTTACAGGGTTATTGAGAAGATCCAATGAGTTAACATATATAGTTTTACAAACTTAAAAGTGCTATATAAATCCTAGCTATTTTGATGATGAAAAATGAATGAATGAATGAATGGCAGCCCTTCCCATTTGCTAGTACAGCAAGGTAGTAAATTTCAGAGCTTTGGCCCAGCTTATCTGTCTCTCATTTGGGAATGAGTCAGCCTGCATACTCTATGGCACGCTCCTCCCCTCTGCTGAGGTGGTCTCAGGACCCAGATGGAGCAGGGCAATGTGGGGAAGCGGCAGCTCTGTGGTAACAGCTTGGGGAAGAGATGATTTCATTATCTGAAGCTGTCAGTTTCAGTCTGGTACTTTTCAAAACCCCTGAATTCACTTAAGAGGTGGAGTGGCACAAATGAGGGCAGAGAAGAAGGCTCCTTAGGAATGCTGTGTTGACAGCAGTATCTGCCTTCGAGATTGGACACAGCTTCCCCTAAAATGGCTTTAAAATATTCAAATCAGAATTGGCATGTGTTCATGTGTCCAAATTAATTTCCAAAGGAGCACTAGTAAAGTTATGGGGGTTGGGGGGAAAGGTTGTGCTTCCCGCTATAATCCTTTCACTTATTCCACCCAAATGGTAGTCAGATGTTCAATTACACTGGCAAGGCAAGAAAAGCCCAGTCCAGACAGATTAACTTTTTGGATGCAACAGGGTGCTTCAAGAAACAGTGTTACTCTTGTCCTTTGAATCAAAAATGCCTGAAATAAGAATTTATGCTGTGTGAATTATGCTGAAGTATGAATGGAAGGAAGAGCAGGAGTGGGGCTCTTTAATGTTGGGATAAGAGACTTGTATGAAATCCAGGTGCTGTGAATAGTGTTCTTGATTATTTGTGAAATCCCAGAGTTCTAAGATTTTAAGGTAGAATTTGAAGGAGTATTGAGGATCTTTTAGTCCAGGAATTCTTAACCTTTTGCAGGTCAGAGGCAGGGGTATGCTGGCAAATATTTAACAATCAGCTCTCTGAAAATGCATGGCGCACTTTAAAGTTTAATATACATTTTTTACATTTTCTACATCATTTTTTTAAGTCTTATACAATCAACAAAAAATAAAATAAAGCCCTGATTTGTGGGGTTTTGTGAGTTTCAGAGTTATAAATTCTCACAACGAAAATTTAATAGTCAGCTCTCATGAGCCAGTATAAACTGGATCCAACACATCCCTAGTTAAGCATCCTTTTGGAAGTCGGGTGAAGTCTATTAATCCTTTTTTAGAATAATTCATTTGATATTTAAAATAAAATGCATAGGATTACAAAGGAAATCACTTTTATTGCAACAAAGTCTATCTATCTATTTATCTACCATTTTTCTATATCTGTTTTTAAAACAAGTTCATGGAGCCCAGTGTTAGAGCTTCTGATCTAGTCCAACATCCTCATTTTACTACCTACTTTACTCATGATCATTCTCCTTCTCATTGGCCCAGCTATCTCATTTCTGGGTCTATCCTTTCCCTCACCTTTCTGGGTGCTACCTGCCTCTATCAGTCTGCACATGTCTTCTCCTGGGGCAGGATGTTATCCATGGAGGCACAATGCTCTCCCAGAAGAAGTTTGCCTAACATAACAACTCCTTTCAGATTAAATCTGTCCTGAAGTCCTCATCTCTCAACAAAGGCAAATACTTCTTCATTCATGGGTGTTTTCTTCAGTGGGAGCCCTTCTCCATATTGTGCTGAGAACTATCATTTCATTTCTGCAATTCTGATCTCACCTCTCTGCCACTTAAATTCTCCTGCAGCTTCTCTTTATGCTGAGAAAGGATAAATCATAATCCCCATGCTCTTAACTCATGAATTCAACGAAGATACACACTGATTTCTCTCTCTTTCATCTTCCTTCTCCCCATTTATGTAACCTCCTACTTTGCAATTTGACTCTCAAAACTATTTTAATCTATCTTTAGGGGAGTTGTGAAGTATAGTACATAATGCTTCAGTTCTCCTTTCCACTGTCATTTCTTCTATTTCTTTAAATTATACTTACATCTATATCCCCTTGAGTGCTTTTTATCTCTAATAATAATCCCTCTCTTTTTAAAAACAATTTTATTTTTATCCATATCTTTAAAAACACACACACGAACTCTAAATATATGATGACTTATTTCATTTTTTTTTTTTCTTTCCTTGGTAATTTGACTCTTTTACCTGTCTTGAGTTTCTGTGGTTTCTTGGAGGTTACAAGGGATAGAGCATTGGCTCTAGAGTCTGGAAGGTGAATTAAAATACAGACTTAGATACTTGAATTATCCTGAGAGAATCCTGACTGATCCTCTATTAGTCTTAATTTCTTCACCTGTAAAAAGGGGAAATAATATCTACCTCTCAGGGTTGTTGTAAAGATCAAATGATACAATATTTATAAAGTGCTTAACACAACTCCTAGTGCATAGTAGATGCATGATAATGCTTGTTTCCATTATTCCATCTGATGTATTTTTTTCAGGAATTCTGCAAATGCTTATCTTTTGCTGAATGCTTACACTTTCATTAATAATTTGACTTAGGTTTGTACGATATGTCATTTTGGATTGTAGCTTGAGCACTTTTGATTTTCAGAATTTAATATTCAATTTCCTTCCATGATTTTTAGGGGGTGTGGAATAACATTGTGTTATTCAGTTTTCCTTATCTTTATATTCGAAGGTCTTTCTCCTGAATATTTGCCAAATTTGTTGTTTCTGTAATTGGAACCATAAACTTTAATCACTATATATCTTGTAACTTAATGAATTCTTTTATTTTTCCTTGAGACAATCTTGAGTTCTTTTGAATGTTTTTTTTTTTTCTGTATTCAAAAATTGTGGAAGTTTTCTTGCATTATTTCCTGCATTTTGGTATTCAGGGCTCTTTCTCTCCCCCTCCCCTGCTTCACCCATTTCCCTGTTTTATCCTTATGGGAGACTTGTATTTCCTTAAGTTGTTTCTGCACATATTGTCTTCAAGGTCAATGACTTTGGTTTACATAGAGATCACTATATTATAGCCTTTTGCTAAATTTCTACCAAATTTAGTTCCACTTCAGTATTTTTTGTGTTGTAAATCTGTGAATGTTTCTTTTGCTACCGTAGATTCAATTTAGCAAATCTGCTAAATGATTTTTTAAATTATTCTGTCGAGAGCTAAAACTTTTGACATAGACTATTTGCTAAATTGTTCTTTTATGGATTTAACTTCTCCTTTGAACCACTCTGGAACTTTTTTTGTTTTTCCATGTTCCCTTGGAATTCCATAGGATCCTGTTTCATTTGGCATTAATTAATTTTCCTTTGTCTTATAATATTTGTTGAGAGAATTTTGTAATCTTTTTGAAGGTTTAGTAATCATTCTTACTTCTAAGTTTAATAACTTCTCTGTCGGTTTATGAGCCTGTGCTCTGGATTTTTGACTGATTTTTTTTCTGTCCTTGAAAATCTTTTGCATTTGAGACTTTTTTTTCCCTTCACATTCTCCTTTTGCTCAGTTTCTGACTTTTCATCTTTTACAAGTGAAGAATTTGACTGGGCTGCAAAGTTACTTCAAGTTCTTCTCACATTGGGGGATTTAGTGTTCACCAGCTTCGTCTCTTCCCTAAGTATCCTTTGGGGTAAAGGACTGGCCTCCACTGACTTTTAGTTTCCTTTCTTTCAGATTTGATATAATCATGTGCACTGAGTACCTTAATCCCTTGTATCCTCTCCTTCCTTCATTTCTCTCCAGGTTTTATTCTTGACTCTCCACAAACTTTCTCAACCATACTACAGAAACCTATTCACCTGGAAAGGCACACGACCTCTAAACTTCTAACCCTGTAAATAACTCCATCTCATCATCCTATTTCTGTGGTTATAGACTCTTTTAGGCATCTCCATTTAAGGAAAACATCCAAGTTAGCCATGTCTTCCTTTCCAGGTTCCTCTCATAACTCTCCATGAATTCTTTCTATGATGTCCCTATGTGGATACTTTTACATTACCCTTTGCTTTTCAGCTTCCTTTTGTGTGTTATATCCCATCATTAGAATATAACTTTCTTTAGGGCAGGGTTTTATTTTTGCTTATATTTGTATTCTTAGAACTTAACCACAGTCCCTGATACAGAAGTAAACACTAATAAATACTTGTTGACTTGACTGAACTAGTTATTCTCTGCTGCTTTTGTAGGTTTGGGGGAAAGTGGGCAAGAAACTCTGGGTAGAGTCTCTGTAGCCTTGTAATGTCTAATCTAGTAGCTACCCCAGGTAGAATGGGGCAGATGAGGGAAAAGAGAGGGTAAAGTGGAGGAGGAGGAGAACTGAATTTGGGTCTAAGTCATAAGTCTGCAGATCAGATTGTATGGGGGAAGAATGCTGAAGTAGTACTTTAAGGATTCACATTCTTTTGGTGTTAATTCATAAGGATTTCAAATTTTGTCAGGATCTCTCTCTCTGTCTCTGCTCTGTCTCTGTCTCTGTCACTCTGTCTCTGTCTCTCTCTTTCTTTTCCTCCTTCTCTCTCCCTCACCCTTTCCCCCTGCCCCAACTGTCTTGTGCTCTGGACTCAATCAAGTTGTTCTACATATGGCACAAAATTTTCCTTTGGTTAAGAATAGGGAAGGTTGAGAGTTAATGGAAGCTAGGGAAAATGTCTAGTTTGACATATTTATATTTATTCTTGTTTTTTTTTTTATCAAGACCTAGATATCATGAGTAGAAGACTTTCTTCTGCAATACATACCAGCAGATCACCAGTTAGTATGCTGATAGATATTTAATGACCAGTTCTCCAAAAGAAAAGTGTGCATTACATACTTTTAGGTTTAATCTGCATCAATAACATTTTTTCCAACACTTTCTTTTTTTAAATTAAATTTTATGGAGACTGAAGC
>CM053590.1:182200652-182227949 GCA_028646515.1 Pseudochirops corinnae
AGCCAACAAGACTGGAGTTCGAGTTCTGCCTCTGATATACACTGTGTGAACCTAGGCAAGTCACTAACCCTCTTTATGCTCCAGGCAACTCTGATACTGTAAATTTCAGAGAAGGAGCTGACAGAAGGAATTTCTGGCAGAAGGAATTTCTTTACTGGGAGTTCTATGTACTAATGAAGTCAAAAGTCTAGTTCCTATTTAAATATAATGGAGTGGGGGAGGGAAGGAAAGAAGAGAGAGATTATCTGTCTCATAGTAAAAGAGTATTGTAAAACATGTGCATTCATTTTTCTTCTTAATTAAAATCTAATTTTTCATTACTCATATGAGAGAAAAGGGCTGGAAGTGCTGAAGGCAACTGATTATACAAACCTAGCTTAGTAATCCAGGGAAATCTGGAAATTGCATTGATCAATAGACACAGATATAGACCTATAAATAACTATAGCTATAGACATATTGCAGAGAAATTCCTCTCAAACTCTAAATACGATTTTGAAAAACTTCAAGTTGATCAAACTCACTAAAATGAAGTGTCTGATCTCATATTTTCCTGAAGCTTTATGGGTGGTAGTGTGTCTCTTTTGTGAATATAAGACCACATTTTGGGACTGGTAAATTTAAACCCCAGCTTCTTGGAACAATATATGATATTGGATGAACCACTTAAAACATGTGTGGTCCCTATGTTTATTCTCCTTTTGTACGGGATGGAAATAATGTTCAGTGTTTACCTGGTAAGAATATTTTGAGGACCAATTAAGGCCATTTAGTGCATAGCCCTCATCATAAGAATATAATTAGAGAGATAAATTTATTTACATAATTATGTGTTATATACTTCTTTAATAATTATTCTATGGAAGTCCCACTCTGGTCCCTCATTATGGTGTGGCGATGACTCTAGCTTCTGGAAGAAGAGGCAAGAGGGGCCCAAGTTCTAGCAGGTTCTTCCAAGATGAAAAGGGTCTGAGTATGAGATGTAGATCTGTTGTCCAAGGATGAGCCTAGCTAAGTTTGGAGAGACTCATCACCAAAGGGTTGGCATCAACTAAGGTGTAGAGCTACTTGTGATCTCCATCAATAGAGGGAGAACCCTAGTGGATAAAATCATAAATGCTGGTGGCTATTTAAATTTTTGACACCTTTTAAAAATATTCCCTTCATTTCCAAATATATCCCTCCCCTATACTTATCCTCCTAGTCAGGGAACTCTCCTTTCTAAGAATAATTTTCTTTAATAATAACGTGTGTGTGTGTGTGTGTGTGTGTATGTGTGTGTGTGTGTGTGTGTGTGAGAGAGAGAGAGAGAGAGAGAGAGAGAGAGAGAGAGAGAGAGAGAGAGAGAGAGAGAGAGAGAGAGAGAGAGAGAGAGAGAGAGAGAGAGAGAGAGAGAGAGAGAGAGAGAGAGAGAGAGAGAAAGAGAGAGAGGGAGAGAGGGAGAGTGAGGGAGAGAGAATTTGAAACTCATAGCTCCCATATAGCAAATGAAATGAGTTATGCTGGTGTTGAGCTTCGACATTATAATTATACTGCATTTATTTGTTTCATTGTTCTTTCAATTTATATTTTATTTATTACGCCATTTTGCATATGTATTTGTGAATGTTTCGGGTTTTTTTTAGCTTAAAGGAACATAAACGCCAATAAATTCTTGTTAATTCATTGATTGATTCTAGAGGCAAAAGGGAGACACTGTTTATTCAGTGGGAGAGTAGCATATCCAGAGCATTAAGAAAGTCATTTTGGCAGCAGTGCGGAGGCTGGTTTTGGAAATGGAAAAGACTTAAGAGGGAAACAAATTAGGAAGCTATTGCAACAATTCAGATGGGAGGCGATGAGGACCTGTATAAAAGTAATGGCCATGTGAGGAGAGAAAAGGGAATGTATTCAAAAGCTGCTGTGGAGATAGAAATAACGGGATTTGTCAACTGCTTAGATAGGTGGGGTTAGAGAGTGAGGACCTGAGGATGACACTGAGGTTATGAACCTGGGTGAATAGAAGGATATTGGGATCCTCAAATGAAATATTATTTTATTATCTCTTCAATTTCTCATGACTGAAGCATAACCCTGAGATATGCAAATTAATGTTTCATCATATTTAAAAGTCTTTCTCTGTATATGAAGAGCCTATATCAGATTGTTTGGGGAGGGGGAAGGGAAGAGAGGGGGAGAAAATTTCGACCTCAAAAACTTGTGGAACTGAATGTTGTAATCTAAAAATAAATACATTTTTAAAATCCCCCAAAAAAAGTCTTTTTCTTGTGTGCTTGCAAAACTTGTTGTTTCTTAAGGAAACTGAAATTTAACCACAATGTGCCTTGGGATTTCAAGGGTATGCTTTTCCTCTGGCAATGATAGGTAGATTTGGGCTATCAAGGCTTATGTCTTATATTCAAAAGTCCTAGAAAGCTTTGATGTTGTTGTTTTGAGGGGAGGATTATTATTTCTTGCAATATAATATTCTGGAATTTTTATTTTTAGATTTTTCTTGGAGGCCTGTTATCCTTAGGTAATAAATCTGAATATCCTCTTTTTAAGAACGGTTCCTTTGGTTTATAAAGGATTCATATGTTCTTTTAAAATTATTACCTTTTGTTTCCCTTCGGCCAAATTTTCTTCCATTTCCATATTTTTGCATTCAAAACCTGTTTTTCTTTCACAGAGCCATGTCTGCAAAATTTTTGTTGTCTTATTATGAACCCAACTTAATTCCTATCTTTTAAAAATTTTTATTTGTTCTTTGAAACAGTGGCATTTCCTACTATTTTTCCTTGATCTCTGGAAAATCTTCAGAATTATCCTTTTGAATAAGGAGTTTGGGTTCAATTTCTCTTCATGGTAAAATATTTGTTCACAGTGTTATGGCCTCTCAACCAATTTTAACTTCTCATTCCTTCTGCCTTTAGCTTCTTTGTTGGTTGATCTACTTATGAGCTTAGTTTACATTCAAGCTTTCTCCCTTGGATTTTTGGTCTTTCAACCTTTATCTTATATCTGGTTCCTTGTCTCTCTTGGCTCCCTATTCAGTCTTTGGTTCCTCTCCTTCAACTGCTACTCCAATTCTGCTCACCCCCACTCTACCCTGACTAAGGCTAAGTTTCCCCAGTCTTCTTCCATTATAATTTCTTTCTTCAAGTTTTGTAAACCTGACCAGAGCCTTTGAACAAATTAAACTCAAAATGAGAAGAATGACCCTACCTTGGTTTCCTCTCCAGAGGAAAACTCAAGCATGAAAGCTTGTTTCCTCTGGTTGACAATATAACACGATGTCCTGTGTCATGCTATGCTGACCATGTTTCCTTCATCCTCTCCTGTTGCTCTCCCCTTCTTTTGAGTGTATGACTAGAATCAATGTCTACTATTTTTAGTGGGGAAAGAAGTAGGGTTCAATCTGAGTCACTGTCATAAGAGGACTTGGTAAGGGCCTTACAGATCAAAAGTGAAACAAAAGCCTGAGGTGATGCTTATGTACATTACACCTAACATATATGTGGTGAGGTGAGGGGTGGAGACACTGTATAGGACCCCTAAGTATTTAACTTCTCTCCTATTATTTCATGCCTTTTTATCTTATAAAATATTTCTGTCTTCTTAGCTGGTGGATTGAGCTCTAGTTAGCCTATATCTGGCATGCAATTTCTTTTTTTGAGGTTTTAGGATTGGAGAAGTTTGCAGAAAACATCTGCTCTGCCATCTTGCTAAACATGTTTTCTGTACAAGTATTAAGGCAAATATTAAAGAATTATTTCAAAGTACTGTGTAAGCACAGAGTTCTTAGAGAAATGCTAAGTAACTAGAAAAGAATATTAAGTAAAAGAGTGAATTTATATATTCTCTCTTGAATGAATGAATGGAAGAAAAAGCACTGGGGGCAGAGCCAAGAAGGCATAGTAAAAGCAGGAACTTACTTGAGCTTACTTCAGGAAAAATCACTTAATAACTATTTATTATATAGCAGGTAATGTTCTAAGCATTGGGTATAGAAATGCAAGCCACCAAGAGTCCCTGCCCTCAAAAAGCTTACGTTCTAATAATGCAAAACAGAGTTGGAGGACATGAGTTTTAATAGTAGGCAAAGGGAGGATGTTTATTTTTGATCCTAGAGACCAGAGGGAATCATTGGAGTTTATTGAGTTTAAGGTTGACATTGTTAAATCTGTGCTTAAAGAAACTTGACAGCTATGTAGAGGATGGATTGGATTGGGGAGACACTCAAGTCAGTGAGACCAAATAGGAGGTCAACGTAATAAACTAAGTGATGTATGTGGAGGCTTGAACCAAGGTGGAGATTCTAAGTACAGAGAAGCGGTCAGATGCAAGAGGGGGTGTGAAATCAAAATGATTTGGACCCTTTTGGAATAGAGGAGTTGTAAAATTTAGGTTAATTCAAGGTTATAAAACTAAAAGAATGATTCTTTCTTGGACAGAAATAGGAAAATTTCAAAGAGAGATGAGTTCTGTTTTAGACATGTTGAATCTGGGTTATCCAGTTTGAAATATAGAATAGGCTGTTGGAATTTCAGAGGTGAAGCTCAGGGGCCGGCGCTATGAATCTGTAGTTAGTCTACATAGAAATGATGATTAAAGCCAGAGAACTGATGAAGTCACTAAGAGAGAGTATAGAGACAGAAGAAGGTCCAGAACAGAGCCTTGGGGAACACCTATAACTATGGGGTGTGATACAAGGGTATGCTGGAGCCAATGTGAACATTTATATCTCAGAAGTCATTAAACTCTACAAATAAAAGCTTAACTTATAATTTTGTTAATTGTCTAGACTTAAGGAAGTGATAGAAAAAATGTTATTAATGTCTATTAGACAATGTATCTTGTGTATATTTTTTTTCTCAGAGAGCTAGTTGTCAGATACGTACCATCATACCCTTGGGTGTGAGTGATGAGCCAAAAAAAGAGACTGAGAAGTCATGGGCCAGACAGAAAGAGAACCAGGAGAGAGGAGAATAACAAAAATCCAGAAAGAGACAATATTCAAGAGAAGAAATGGGTTGTCTGACAAATAAGAGGAGAGATCATGAAAAAGACTAAGAGGAGTATTAGATTTGTTGGTTTAAGAGATCATTCATAAGTGCAAAAGAACAGTTTTATTTGAGTAATGAGATTAGAATCCAAGTTACAAAGGATCAGGATGTAAGAGATGAAGGAAGGGCAGGAGGATGTGGACAAGTTTTTTCTAGGAGTTTGGCTGAGAAAAGGAAGAGAGAGTGTGATAGCTTGATGGAACAGTGTGGTCTAGTGAGGGTTTGGTTTTTTTTTAAAGTATAGTGGAGACAGACATGTTTGAATGTAGTAAAGAAACAATAGGAAGAGAAACATTGGAGATTTGAGAGGAGATGATTGAGGAGGCAAATGGGAAGAGAAGGGGTAAAGCATATATTATGTAGAGAGGTTGGCATTGGCAAGACTGTGTATGTGTGTGTGTGTGTGTGTGTGCGCGCGCGCACGCGCACACACGCTCGCATGCATGAACACACAGATATATGTGTGAAGAAAGTGCTTTGTAAATCAGAAAATGTCATATAATTATGAATTATTGATACTATCATAAACCTTGAATTTTAGATCTGGAAGAATGTTAGGTATCAATTTGTCTAAGGACACACAGTTAATTAATGTCAGTGAGACCCAACAGAAGAGCCCAGTAATCTTTCCACTAGTCCACAATGATAACTAACAGTGCAGTGCAAGGCCAGTAATTAACTAGACCTTTTGTTTTTTGTGAGATTGCACCAATAAGCCAGTATCATCCCAGTAGCAAGAATGTTAAGAATTCTGAAATTTGATTTCTCTTTGGAGCATGAAGGCAGAAATCCTGTAGTGCTGGAACCTAAACTTTGAGTGGTTTTCTATAGTTCCTTACATGAAAAAAATGATGTCACTTTTCTCATTTAAATGTCTAAGGCCCTCCAGAGCCAACCCTACCATTTTCATTTCCGGAATTCCCTTTTAGCTTTAATCCAATAGCTGGCAACACAAGGTAATAAGGTGGTTGATTTGCAACCATATTGTTTTACATAAACACTCCTTTTGTGCTTTCCTCAGCTCTCCAATTCAGTCAGGAATTTCCTCAAACTGCCAATTGTCAGTCTTAAATCCATCACTCCCACCCCCACCTTAGTTTACTGGACTAATGGAGCATGGAAGGGGCTCGCTTTTAAACAGCTCAATGAACTACCAATATAGTAAAGGCTTAGATCAGCATTTTAACACTAAATTAAGATCCTGAAGTCCATGAAATGGCTTAACAGAGTTTCTTTTAGTCTTGAACCTTTCCTCCTCAAAGCCCAGCTTAGGGTGGCACAAGGAAGGTCCAAAGGGCTCTGGGAAGTTATCATTATCTCCTGACTGAATCAATTCCATAAGAGACATCACCTCAATAGCCGCCCTTCCTGCCCCACCCCGCCCCCCTCCACCCCTAACGGGCATTTGGACATCCTGTAACCTGAAACCAATACTTTAAAGCAATTGAGTGTGGTGCACAAGACAAAGCCTGCTGCTGCAGGAAGAGCTGGCCCCCAAATGTTTATCAGCTCTCTGACACAGCCTTGTCCATTTAAAGCTCACAAACTGTTATTTACTGGCTCCTTCACATCTAATAACACAGCTTTTGAACAGGTGGTGAAAATGGAGGGTGATTAGCTGGACCTCCAAGGGAGATGCTCTCTGTGTGTCTGCGGGTGGTCTCAAGCTCCTTGAGCCCAGTGCCCACATATGAAGACATTGTAAAAAGCCTCCAATTTAGGAGATAACAAGTCTGCGTTGTCTGTTTGTGTAAAGTACTGTCCAAGTTACAGCTGGAATGGCTAGCTGTCCGGCAAACATTGCCAAGAAAGGTTAAAAGTTCAGAATAATCAGAAACACCCCCCCCCTTCCCATACACACACCCAGCTCCTTCTGCTTTGTTGAATAGTCGCAGTGACTGCACAATCCCAGTATCCCTCCTTCATGAACTTTGGTAAAAGCTGAAAATTTTAATGATAGTTGAGCAAACCCAAATTATAATGACTCCAAAAAGATCAGAAGTGGTTGTTTTTAGGAGTTCTTGCTCTTTGTGATTCAGTTCTTCACTGAGATGAATTTGCTAAGTCACCAAAAATCTCATTTGTTCTTCTCAAACATTGTCTACAGTGTACAAAGCCCGATAAGTGAAACTAAGGCACAGTGAACTGTTCCTGTGCCAACAGAAACTAGAATTAAATGTTGAGCCTCACAATTTTCCTGGAATATATCATGAACCTGCCAGTTGCAATGGGAACAGCCTGGAGCTCCCAAAGGTTTGTGTCAACTATTGTGTCTCTTTCAATCTTGGAAGATATGGGCTTGGCTGCAGCTGCCATTTGTGTTTCCCTATCTCCACACAACCCCTGTGAGCCTTCTATTCCTATCCCCTGCTCCAACTCTTATATTCGTATTTTTTTTAGTCAGTCAATAAACATTTAATTGCTTACTATATGTCAGTCACTGTACTAAGTGCTGAGGTTGCAAAGAAAGGCAAAAGATAGTCTCTGCCCTTGAAAACCTCACTATCTAATGGGTTTAGATTATATCACACAGGAAAGACAATATGTCAAGAATCTAAGAGATGTCTATAACTGATAGTCTTAAAGATTTGCCTGGAGCTTAGAGAGCTTAGGTGACTCACCCATGGTCACACAGGTAATGGTAAGAGATGGGATTGGAACCCAGGTCTTCCTGACTCAAAGTCTAGCCTTCCATCCTCTGAGACACTAGAACAGCAAAAACAATGTGTGGAAAGCAATCTCTTTCTCATTGTTGACCTGCACGAGATTTGTATTCATCGGGCGCATATCACATAAGAATGCAAGTGGCATCACATTCTGCTACTTCCTGAAGATGCACAATCAAGATTTTCTATATTGTATGCCTGGAAAGAATGTCCCCTGGTTGATCACTTTGACTGAGTATGTTACCAATTGGTCTTTGGTTTTCTTCCTGAGAAAATGCATTTTATGTTTACTGACAACACCACAGAACATAGAGCAAGAAGAGACCTTAACGGCTATCTAGACCCACCTCTAACACTATCATATATAACTCTATATTATATGATAATATATTATATTATGTTATAATATATTCCTATATTATAAACCTATCTAAATGAAATACATAATAAAATAAATACTTTTTTACATCATTCTTCCCATTTAGTCATTTGGTCTCTTCTTGAATACTCACAGTGATGTCAGAGTTAGTGCACTCCACTCTTGGGTATCTCTATGACTTAGAAAATTCTTTCTTGCATTGAACAGAATTTTTTCTTTTTACCATTATTTAGGTTTTGATTTCTCTAGCTACACAGAATGTCAACTTTGTTGTATCATAGGAACTCAGAAGGGAGGGATGCCAAGAGATGGATAAAGAAAGGGGCTTATTCCAGTTATGGGGAATGGTATTAACAATGACTTGGAAATGATTAAGGGAAAAACTGAAAGCATAAGATAGAAAGTAGTTCTGTTTTGTTGAAATATGATAGATAAGGAAAGGAGAATGTTTGAGATCAAGTCATAGAAGCAAGTTGGAGCCAGATTGTAGATGTCTTCGAATACAAGGATCTGCAGCTTATTATATGTTATATATTAAATTTTATTTGGAAAACAGAGGAGAATCATAGAAATTTTTTGAGTAGAGAAGTGACACAGTCATTCCAGTGAATGAGGAAGACCAGTTAGGAGGTTGCTCTAATAGAGTA
Organism: Pseudochirops corinnae; assembly: GCA_028646515.1. Taxonomy (NCBI): domain Eukaryota; kingdom Metazoa; phylum Chordata; class Mammalia; order Diprotodontia; family Pseudocheiridae; genus Pseudochirops; species Pseudochirops corinnae. Next base: position 182,209,390 of record CM053590.1, read on the forward strand.
GATAAAAAGAGAGGAAGATTCAATTTAGTATAGTTGGAATGGATATAGAGAAGAAAGGTCAGATGTAAGAAATATTTTTTTTTTTTTGCTTTTTTGGGGGAAGGTAGGGTAATTGGGGTTAAGTGACTTGCCCAAGGTCACATGGCTAGTTTTTGTGTTAAGTGTCTGAGGCCGGATTTGAACTCTGGTCATCCTGACTCCAGGGCTGGTGCTCTATTCACTGTGCCACCTAGCTGCCCCAAGAAATATTTCTTGAATAGAAATGGCTGAACTTGACTGGGGAGAGGTTAGGGATTGGGATATGAATCTGAGACTCATCAGCAAAGAGATAATAATTAAGGCCATGAGAGTGGATGAGAACATCAGAATAGAAAACTTATGCAGAGGAGTAAAGAGGGCTTAGGATAGTATCTTCAGAGGGTAGAGCTATGTTTAAATGCCCAAAGAAGGATGAGGAACCAGAAAATATTTATGTCTTTGCCATAAACTGTCAACAAGTCATAAGAGGACAATGCCACAGAAGCCAAGAAGGAAATGTTGGTCCACAGTGTCAAATAACACAGAGAAGATGAAGTAAATGGATAGATAAAAGGACTTATTAATACTATCACAAGTGACTACAGAGAGAGGAATTTCCAAAGAATGGTAGGAAAAAAATCAGACTGCCAAGTGTTGGGGAGAAGTCAGCAAGTAGAGCCAGAGAATATACATACTCTTTTCAGAACTTTGACAGGGAAAGAGATAAAATGATAGTTCGAGGTGGTGGCAGAGTCAAGAGAAATTTTTCCCTTGAGGGAAAGAGGAGATCTATATTTAATAAGGATGAGTATTCCTTCTAGTACTGACCTTCGTCTAAGTAGCTATAAACTTTTAAAAGCTACATAAACCTCCAAAGAATTGTTTGGATTCAATTAAAATTAGCAAATAGGATCTTTACTAGTTGTTCTCCATTTAGAACAAATGACAATTGCTTATTTACGGGGTTGGTCTAGTAAGTCATATGTCAAAAGGCCAGTAGGTCACAGAGCTGTAATTTCATCCATATGGGCACTCCCTCAACCAATGCAGATGGTAGCACCTCTATGACTTAGTGTCATACTTAGATCCTTGAGAACTTCTGTGACTGTGTAGTTCATTAACTTGAAGCCAGACTAATATCAAACCTCTCCAAATTGAGCTGGGAATGCCCCTAGACAATAGATATAGAACCCATCACTAGACCCATGCTCAGAACCTTTTCAGTTTGAAAAAAACTGCCAGAATTATTATTCTGGGCCTTCAATAACCCAGGGTCACTTTCACATCATAACGAGGCAGTGAGGTTGGTAAGGCATTCTTCATTTAAATAACATAGTTCCATTTACAGGCATCTGATGGTATAGTAGACTCTGGGTCTGCAGTCAGGATGACCTGAGTTTAACTCTGGCTTCAGTCACTTACTAGCTATGTGACCATGGGAAATTCACTTAACCTCTGTTTGCTTCAGTTTCCCCAACTGAAAAATGGGACTGATAAAACACCTACCTTTGCAGGGTTGTTGCAAGGATCAGATGAGATAATTTTTGTAAAAAAGTGCTTAGCACAGGGACTGGAGCATAGTAGGAACTGTATGGATGTATATTCCCTTTCCCCTCCTTAACCATAAATTGTTTACCTAACTAGTCTAATACAAAAAGCCCATTCATTCTTCAAAGATCTCTGTTTTCCCTCATTTGTGCAAACTATGCCCTCTCTATAAGTTAGTAAAAGGTCTTTAAGAGCTTCTCCTTCATCACCCTGTCCTAGAAATATAATGAAGTAACTGAACTAAGTTATTCTTTGGTGAACAAGAGGGGGAATAACACATTGGACTAGATGCTAGGTTAGGAAAACAAAACGCTTGGCTTCTAGTCTCTATTATTATATAGCTCTGAAATCTTGGGTAAGTTGCTTTCTTTTTCTCTGCTTTGGTTAATTCATTTTTTAAATAACAACAATAATCATTCTTGTCTTACTAAACTGAAAAAGTCTTTTTTTTGTTGTTTTCTTTTGAGCAGAGGGTAGGCTAAAAAACTGAATTTGTTGCTGGTACTTGTTTAGCAACAGTTGCCCTAAGAGACTATGATCATTATACTTCATCTGCCACCTACTAAAAACTCTAGGCTAGCCAACTACCACCACCTGTTATTCTCTCTGTCCTGGTCTTCTTAACTACCCAGGAGCAAACTATCTCCAACCCTCACCTCCCCCTCTTTCATCCCCATCATCCACCACCCTACCCCACCTACGATCCATTCTGACTCTGATCACCCTTTTCATTGTACCATGATAAACAAACTTCCTACCATCCTATACATTTTCCTTTCTTGCCCCTTCCATGTACTTGCTCTTACTGACACCTTCAGGCTTGCTCCTTCAGGCAACACTTCATCCCCATCCATCCTTTGCAGCATGAATTGTACCATCACTCATAACTCTCAACACACGGGGCATGGAAGAAATGTTGGAATATTCTTTGTTCCCCAATTTCACTTATAGATTCTCCCTTTGCCATCGTTCAGTAGCCCTTAATCATTTGAAATTCACTTCATTAAAATTTCCACCCGAATTAAAATTACAGGAGCTACTGTGCACCAGACCCTAGGTCATTCTCCTTCCTTTCTCAAGGTGTTCAGCATCTGGTTCATTGTACCTTCCGCTCCTTCTAAACTCTTGCCTCTATACAATGGAATTCCAACATTCAGGAGGGTGCTATATCAAATTTCCAACCCTTCTGATCCTCAGTCACCAAAAATCCCATAATCTACTCCTACGTTCCCCCTCCTTCATAGACAAAGATGGACATGTCTTGGATCTCACCATTTCCCATAATTGATCTGCTTCTTTGATCAAAAACTGACATTCTTCTTTCTATCTGGCCATACTCTCCTGTGATTTCATCTCTCCTTCCTTTTCCTTCCTAGACCTATTCTTTGTCCTCATGGCAAATTCTAATCTCTCTGCTCCTTGGTAATCAGGTCAGTACCCTTCCTCTAACCTCACTTTACTTTGTTTTCCATCTTGATCCTATAGTTAGCCAGTTCAACTTGAGAGAAATGATTATTAAGTAACAAATTGTTAATATTTGAGAGGCAGGATTTTTTTTTCTTTTGAAACCTTATTAGGTGTCTGAAACATTATTGGGCCAAGCCAGCCTCTGAAGGACATTGCTGATAATGAGATTGGAGTGATTTTCTCCTCAATCTTGTTCAGCCCCCACCAAGGTGAGGAAGCGCATTGTGTTCTACTCAGGTGTGGGTGTGTGTGGGGGAGGGGATTCTTTGATTAGATTGCCCAAGACTGGGGGGGATTTGGAAGTAAATGACATGACCAAAGTCAGGCTCCCCAGGCCCTCATTAGAATAGATCCACCTCTCATAATATTCATTTTCTCTCATTACTTGTTAACCAATCAGAGTGACAGCTACCCTGAGGAACACCCACTCTTCCAAAGGTATATAAGCATTGAACAGGTTCTATGAGGGATCTTTGGCATTCGAGAGTGTCACTGATCCCTTTTTATTAATAATATGCTAGCATTATTAATAAAATAATTACCAAGAAATTATGTCTCTCAAATTTTTTATATGTCACAAACTTCACAGTCTTCTACTCTAAAATCACTTATGCCACTTGATCTCACTACTTGCCAAGTCCCAATCTTGGATAACTCCACCAGCTGCCTCCTCTGCTTCTACTCATGTTCTCCTAAACAAAGTTGACAGAAATCATGCAACCATCCTGATTCGTTATGCTCTATATTTATTTTATCTAACTTTAGACCATCACAAGCAGCAAAGCAGTCTTTTTGCTCCTCCCTAATTGATAGTCTCAATCTCCACGGAAATTGTTCCAAAAGTTCTCTTCTCATCTCATCTCTCACACCTCCTTGGTGTTCCATTGTATCAGTAGAAGACCTCAGATTCTACTTTGCAGAGGAAATTGCAGCACTTCATATGGACTCCTTCCCCCCCACCCTTTTCATATCAAAACCCCTTGTTTTCATTATTTACTATCTCTTTCTGATTGTTATAGGATATTGCAGAGTCTTCTGGAAGAGATTTGCAATCACTTGAAGTTCAGTCTTTCCATTCACATAGGGGAAATGAAGTAGATGAAGAATGTCTATTGCTTGGATTTCAATATTTAGACGGATATCTCATAGAGTATGTATATCTAAGACAAACAGAACAGATGAACAATGAGCCGCATCCAAAATTGAAAAGGTAGAGGAGAGCAGCCTGGATTTTTTTCTGGGGGAAATTGCAAAGCTCTTCTGCTTATCCCAAACTTTCCTTGAAGGTAAAGGTCCATATTTTCAATACTAATATCTTATCTGCATTATTATATGGGAAGAAAAGAAGGAAATGTGGTACCTATGACAGTTCTAGGCACTATGTCAAGCAATTTTAACAAATACAATCTCATTTGAGGCTCATAACCACCCTGCCAACGTAGATGCTACTATTATACTCATTTTACAGTTGAGGCAAACAGAGGTTAAGTGATTCATCCAGGGTCACATAGCCAATAAGTATCTGAGGTTAGATTTGAATCCAGGTCTCCTTGACCCCAGATTCAGCACTCTATCTGTTTCGGTACCTAGCTGACACTGTATGGAAGCAAGACATGAAACAAGGCTGCCTCCAAAGAGTGAAAGATGAATATTACACAGACGACAATGAAAGATGAATGTTGGGTGTGAACAGACTGTAACATATTACTAATGAGAAATCATGAAGAACAAGAGTAAAAGTGTTAAAGAATTGTATGACAGGAAGAGAAGATGGGATGGTCAAATGTGAGAGATCAGAAGTGAACTGAATGCTCCATTACAAGTACCCTTGTAATATCAGGAAAGAGACAGGGAGGCCTATAGTGTACTGGGTAGACCCTTAGAATGTGGACCAAAGTCACTCAGGATGGGCTAACAAGTACAAATTGAAATCAGCATAACTGGGAACCATGTGCAGACTCATTTCCTGAAGCCAATCAAAAGTGGCCAATTAGCAGGTATAGTGAGATAGACAAAAGGTGTTTCCTTGTATCTTTTCTGCCCTACTATGCATGCCCATATGGTTTAGATATTATTCAATAAACCATATAATTAGCTTAAGGGATCTGTATCTGTGTCTCTATTAGTTTAAAATCTCAAATTTAACATTTACTTTTAATGATAAAATGGAAAGTGTTTGATATTGAAAATTCTTTCTTATTCTCATAATTCTGAAAATAAATATGAATAAATGTCCTTACAACTATGAGAAGTTAACTTCATGGTCATCTTATTAGATTGAATTATATAATCCAATAAGCATTTATTAAGTGCCTACTATGTTCCAGGCACTGTTATAAGTCCTGGGGATGCAATTAATAGAAATTAATGATACTGAGATATATTTGCTATCATATCCTGGAGAGGAGTAGGATGAATTTTTGCATTAGCAGAAAAGGCATGGATTATACATAAAAATGCCTCATCCTAGTTTGACCCAAATCCAAACTTTGTGAAATTGAATTCTTCATAGAGCCATTTGAGTCATACAAACACTGAACACCCTAGATACACTAGGCTGCTTGCTGATCCTCACATGCTACATTTTATCTCTATCATCTGTGCTTTGGCACTGGCTGTTCCCCTACTCTGGAGTGCTTTGCACCTTCATCTACACCTCTTATAATTCCTGTCTTTCTTTAGGGCTCAACTCAAATGCTGCCTTTTAAAGGAAGTCTTTCTGGATTCCTCTGGTTGCTAGAACCTTTTCTTCTAAGATTATATTCCATCTCTTCTGTATGTATCTTGTATATATTTATTTATTTGCATATCTGCCCCACTAGAACGCAAGCTCCTTGAGAGTAGGCAGGAGCTGGGTTTTTTGTTTTGGTGTTTTGTTTTGTTTTGGTTTTTTTTTGCCTTTCTTTGTGTGGCTAGAACTGACTGATACCCAATAAATTCTTAATAAATGTTGAACTTCCAGGAGTGGAAATAAGATGACAGAGTGGAGAAAGCAGTCAGCTGAGCTCTCCCAACATTACCCTCCAAATAATTTTAAAATAATGCTTTAAATAGAATTCTGGAGTGGCAAAGTCAACAAAAGATCAGCATGAGACATTTTTCCTTAAGAGGTCAGAAATAGAGGTCTGTGACATGGGGGTAGAAGCTGGGTCAGAGCCCACATGGCATGAAATATCAGTGGTGGGGCTCTAGGTGGTGACAAAAGTAGCAGAAGCTTTGGGAGCTCTCAAACTAGAGATAGTAAGGAAACCTAACAACCAATCAGAAAGAGATTCCAGTGCTAGCACTGGAACTAGGACTAGACATTGTATGGCAACTCCATTGCCTATGCCCACTTCTGGGTCATAGTTCAAGGAGAGAGAGAAGCACTTTAAATCAAGACAAAGCAGAAATCCCAAGGGACAGTATCGCTCTTGATCCCAGAGCATTGGGAATCCTGAGGAATAATATCATTTCCAATCCCAAGGGAGAAAGGGTCTTGAGAAATAGTATCAATTACTTTCCCAAAAGATCAGGGGACCACAATACAGACCAATCTCCGCAGATCAAACCACTTTGCAAGCACCAAAAATGTACTTTTCATATGTATGGATAAGGGAAGAGTTTATGATCAAATAAGAGATAGAAAAAATCACAGGAAGTAAAATAGAAAATTTTTATTACATGAAATTAAGAAGCTTTTGCCCTAACAAAACTAATGCAGCCAAAATTAGAAGGGAAACAGGAAGTCAGGGGAAAATTTTCACACCAAGTTTCTCTGAGAAAGGCCTCATTTGTTATATATATAGGGAACAGGGCCATTCTTATAAACTAAATATAAAAACAGTTGATAAGTAGTTAAAGGATATAAACAGACAATTTTCAGAAGAAGAAATCAAAACTTTCAATAATCACATGAAAAAATGCGCTAAATCACTCTTGAACTAGAGAAATGTAAATCAAAACATCTCTGAGATACCATCTCACAACTATGAGATTAGCTAAGGAAAATGACAAATGCTGGAGGGGATGTAGAAAAATTGGCATTAAAGCATTGTTGATAGAGTTGTGAACTAGTCCAACCATTCTGGAATACAATTTGGAACTACACACAATGAACTATAAAACTATGCATACCACTACTACATCTGTATCCCAGAGAAATCAAAGGAAAAGGGAAAAGATCAATTTGTACAAAAATATTTATAGCAGCTCTTTCTTGTGGTGGCAAAGTATTGAATATCAAAGGGATATCCATGAATTGGGAATGGCTGAACAATCTAGGATATGATTGTGGTTGAATACTATTGTGTTATAGGAAATGTTGAGCAGCCTGGTTTCAGAAAAACTGGGAAAGATTTACATGAGCTGAAGCAAAATGAAGTGATCAGAACCAGGAAAACATCGTACATAGTAACAGCAATGTTGTAAGGATAAACCACTGTGAAAGACTTAGCTGTTCTGATTAAGACAATGATACAAGACAATTCCAAAGGACTCATGAAAAAAATGCTATCCAGCTCCAGGGAGAGGACTGATGAACTCTGAATATATATTTTTTTAATTCTTTATTTTTCTTAGGAGTTTTTTTGTCTTGTTTCATTTTGGTGTCTAATTCAGAAATATGGTTCCCATGCCTTCATATATATAATCCATGTCAAATTGCTTTCCTTCCCAAGGAGGAGGGAGGGGAAGTAAATAGGAAGAGAATTAGGAACTCAACATTTTAAAAAATGATTGGTAAATTTTTTATATGAAATTAGGATATATTTAATGAAATAAATACAAATATTTTTTAAAAGAAAAAGAAAAAGTAAAATAAATGCTTGTTGACTGTGTATAAAAGAGGGCTCCATGTCGCTAATAACAAAAGAAACACAAATCAAAACAATTCTCATATGAAACCTAACAAATAGTCAAAGATGACAAATGATGAGAATAGATAATTTGGAAAGAAAAGCACACTAATATGCCATTGATGAAATGTGGATTGGTCTAACCAATCTGGAAAATAATTTAGTACTGTGATAACAAATTTATTAAAATGTCCATATTCTGATACAGAGATAACACTGCTAGGTTATAGAGTCCAAGGAAATCCGTGTAAAAATGAAAGATTCCCATATACCCCCAAATATTTATAGCAGCTCTTTTTGAAGTAGCTAAGAATGGGAAACAAAGTAGGTACCCATCCATTGGTAATGGCTATACAAATTGCGGTATATGAATATAATATAATATTACTCAACTGTGAGAAATGTTGAATGTGAAGAACATCAAGAAGTAAAAGAAGGCTAACGAACTGATGCAAAATGAAGTAATCATAAGCAGGAAAACAATATACACTACGATGATAATACTGGAAATGTAAAGAAGAATATTAAAAAAACAAAACCAGGTTTGGATGCTCAAAAAGAGCTCTGAGAAACCATCTCTCATGTCCAGGTGGGACACTATGGGTGTGGAACACTGGAACAGACTTGGTATATTGATTTTGTTTTATGCAGAATGACTTTTTCCTCCTTTTTTATTCTTTTGTTTTAAGGGATGGCTCCCTTGGAACAGAAGAGAAGTTTCATATCAGGAAATGAAAGCAATGCAGTGACTAAAGGTATTAGTACAAATTAAATTTTTAAAGAGAGAGACAGAGACAGAGAGAGACAGACAGACAGAGATGGAGAGACAGAGACAGAGAGAGCTCCCAAAACCCAGATCAAAGCCATGACTGACAAGGGGTAAGTGAAACTTTCCCCCAAGGAACTGACATCCTAGTGCTTCTTCCTCTGGGAGTGGGAGCAAGGCAATAAATGTTTCCTCTCCTAGAGGAGCCCTTCCTGCCATAACCTCCCATTTACTTCCTCTCCTTGTAGTATTCCACACTGTTCTAAATTGTGTGGCCCCATGACCACCCGGAGTCATCCCATTATGGTGTTATCCTCCTCTTGGGCTTACCATCCCTTCAGTCCCTGAAGAGAAACTGACCCAATTCTAGCACAATGATGCCTGGGCTCAGAATGGTGTTATGAGCAATCTTCCCCTGCTGCCTCTTGTAAACAGTTTCGTTTCAGGTGAAAATATCCCTAGTTATTGTCCTGATCCTAATTGGCTGGAACTGGAAAAGACTATCTGTTGACCACACTCTTCCTCAGATACGCCCGAGAAAACTCAACCAGAAGGTTAACAATTCTAAGAGGCATAGTAACATCTAATAATTCCATGGTGCTTAAGGTTTGCCCAGTGCCTTACATATTTTCTCACCTCCCAACAACCCTGTCTGGCAGATTGCTATTGTTATCCACATTTTACAGATGAGGAAACTAACGCTAACAAAGGTTAAATGACTTGCCCAGGGCCATGTGACTACTAAAGAACAAAATCAGGTCTTTCTGACACTTAGTCCAACATTCAACTATACCACATCTTCCAGAGAATAAACTCTTTTAAACAATGAACGGAAAATCAAAAAAAGAGCTTTTTCAGTTTCAGTTGAGTTGGGGAACTACTAGTAAGAGTTTCTCCCCCTCCCAGGATATCTGAATTCCAGGAGGTCAGGAAACTCCCACAAAGAGTTTTTTAAAAAGTATTTCTTTACTTCTAATAATTACCACCAATTTACTTCCCAATTCCTGAACAAGCAGCAATTTCTAAATGAAAACAAAGCAGGGATAGAGAAATGCCCCTCTCTCCCATTTAGTTTTGCACCATTCACCAAAATATCCCCACCCCATCACACAAGTGTCATTATCCCCATGGTACAGCTGGATAAACAGAGGCAGAAGGAGGTTAAGGGACATGCCCAGGATCACACAGTGAGCCACTATCTAAGCCAAGAATAAGTCCTCAGTCTTCTGGCTTTTGCTCTCTTCTCTCAATTCTCCCTGTCCTTATATGGTGATTCAATGGGTCTTTTTCTTCTCCTAAAAAAAAGGTGGTGGTGGTAGAGGGAGAGAAAGTAGAAGGGGGAAAATTAATTTGAATGCAGCAACTTTACCCCAGTCCTAGAGTACTGTAGTTCTTTTATGTATTTGGACTGAGTGGGTATACAGAACAGCTTTGTTTTTCAATTCATTAACTTCCACAGGGGGAAAAAAAGACCATCCTTTCTGTTTATAGTAAGGGAACAGAATGTCAAAACGATTGCCATGTGTGTGGTGTAAATAAGTAAGGCCACCAATGGAGACCCTTCTCTTTCATGATGAGAAAATAAAACTTTGTTCTTTGGGATCCAGGGGGAAGTAACTGACTCACCAGATGTCAGAATTTATTTTTTATTTCCAAAAAAAGTAGGTAAAATAGTGGTGGTTTTGAATTCATTCCCTCTAATTTTCAGGGTCTCAGTGAATTCTAAAGTGTTCCTATGCATATAAAGGTTTCATGGGAAATTGAAACCCAGAAAATGTGAGGGAGATGAGAGACTTTCCTAGAACAAAGTGCACAGGGTTATCATGGGATAATTACATGCCTTCAGTATTAAGTACAGAGCTGGGTGCCATTAATTCTCCCCAAAACAGTAATTGTCCCAAGCTAACTAGGCCCTACGGAATTCTATTATTGTTGTATAACATTTTAATCATAAAGGAATGTGATATTTGTGTATGTCTCTTGCAGGAAGATAAATCTCATCATAAACCAAGGCCAGAGGTGACAGGATCACATCAATAACTCTATCTGCACATACTTTCTCAGTTCATCATCTTTGGCATTCATGCCTCCAGAAGCACTTCTGAGAAGAAAAGTATTTAATATGATGAGGCTGCTCATTTTATCTGCCCTCAAGACTTTAAAAATAGAACTTAAGGGAGCAGCTTGTTTATTGTTCATGTCCTATTATATTTGCATAATTAAGATCTACAGTAAAGAAAACATTTCAGTACTGTCAGAGATAATCTTTGAACCTATGCTTAGCTGAAAAAATGGCATTTGATTTACAAGGAAATGACTGTTCACTACCCTCTGAGCTAATCAGTTTTAGCAAAGCCTAACGGTGACCTCCTGGGCATAGTCTATAAGCAAGGGAAATAGTTGCAATCAGAGTTGGTAGCCACTCATAGAGGGGTGGGTACAGTTTTCAGGCTAGTAGATTACTATGCAGTACTCTCAGAAAATGGTGCTTTAGTGGGGATATTGTAGCTAATTCTAGTAGTGGAAAGATCTCTCAAAAGGTCTAAATGGAGATCTCCTCTTCAATAGTTATTAGCTGTGTGATTGTAGATAAATAGTTTAATTCCTCTAAATCTCAGTTTTCTCCTCTGCAGTATAGAGATAATATTCCCATTAATTACTTCACTGAGTTATGAGGAAAGTGCCTCACGAACTCCAAAGCATTATCTGAGTGTTAAGTTGCTACTTTTATGCTTTGTATTTTGGTGGGGAATAATTTGGTAAATTACAAAAATCGGTGGAACCCGATTAAAAAAAATTGGCTCCAACCTTTACCAGTCAGGGAGAAATAACTAAAAATCTCTTAGAATCAGTTTCCTCACTTTGGAAAATGCAGATAATGTTTGTACCAGTCAAGAAATGATGTCCAGGGAACTGTTCCATAAACCTTAAAGCAGAGATGAGCGGTTATTATCGCCTTGTGATTTTATCTGTTGATGTTCTGTCTACTCATGTAGAGCACAATCATGTTGGGCTTTCTCATGCTATTATGTTCTTAGTCATACATTCCCATACGTCTTCTGTAGAGTACTTATCCAACATGCAAGGGGCAAAGTTACGAACATCATCATCGTAATAACGTAATTTAAATTACTTTGAAGCCAATTAATCACTAGTTTGGTAGGGTATTTACACTTCCTTGGTTGAAACACTACAGGTCATAAACACGAATATTTCTCCCTTTGCTCTAATCATTCCCCACATTTCTTTTTTCAATTTTTCCCCTTCTGCACTTAACCAGTTGAAGTGGCTAATGAAACTCCAATGACAATTTTAGGGTATAGCCTTTGTAACATATAAGAAGCATAGTGATTAAAGCAATAAGCCTCAGACTCAGGGAGACCTGAGTTCAATTCTGGCCTTGGATGCTTATTAGCTGTATGATTCTGGGCAAGTCACTTAACCTCTGTCTGTCTCAGTTTTCTCAAATTGTAAAATGGGGATTATAATAGCACCTATCTCTTAGGGCTGTTGTGAAGCTCAAATGAGATCATGTTTGCAAAGTGCTTAGCTCTGTGCCTGGCACTTAATAAATGTTTGTTTTCTTCCTTAGTTTATGAGAGCTCTTGTCAAACTTTGTAAAGTAACACTTTTGGATGAAGTCTGTTTGAGATGTTCAACTATCTCTCCTCACTGACATTGGTTTTGTTTTTTTTTTAACTAACCTTGGCTATGCCTTTTGATTACAAGTAGAAGCCCTCATTTCATCTTAACAGGTAAGAAGTAACTGCTTACCCTGTGTGACTTCTTGCTGTTATGGAGACATCAGTGTTCCCTTCCAGCTCTAAAATTCTGTAATTCTATGTCTGCAATGATCCTGATATTATGTAATATTGAGGGGGCTCTCTCTCTGCCTCTCTCTGTCTCTGTCTCTCTGTCTCTCTCTCTTTCTGTCTCTCTCTGTCTCTTTGTCTCTCTGTATCTCTCTGTCTCTGTCTGTCTCTCCCCCCCACTCACATACACAGACACACACACACAGACACACACACACAGACACACACACACACACACACATACACCCCTGAAAGGAATGAGTCAGAGTCTCAGGCCTATTAACTATAGAGGATGCCAGAATGGGATGATCACAGATCTAGAGGTGGAAAAGCTCATGCCTTGATAGATTCAGAGCTGGGAGGAACCTTAGAGTCCTTTAATCACAACCCCTTCATTTTACAGATGGAGAAACACAGGCCCAGAAAATGTAAGTAACTTGCCACATAGACAGTAAGGGGCAGAGCTGGGTTGTGAACCTGGGTCCTCTGACTCCAAATCTCATGTCTTTTCCTCTGAACTACACTGTCTTAAGAGCAAATCTTTCATCTTACAGATCATGAAACTGAGACACCAGAAAGTTCTGACTTGTCATGTAAGTGACCAGATCACACAGATAGTAGATTCAGAGGTGGGATTCAAATCAGATACTCTGACACTCTCAGTACCCTATACTGCCCCAGGAATCTTGCTCCAAACTGCTTCCCCTGTGAAGACTGGGAGAAGGGGATGAATATGACCCTGGAGGAAGGAATGTGTTTCCAGTAGGATAAAGCAAACAACAAGTAAGTCAGAGTTTGATTGGGAAAGCCAGAGATGGACAAAGAGAGACAGAGACACATAGCCCCTGTGCTGAGGAATTGAGGGTCAATGATGGGCAGTGGATGGAGCACCAGCCCTGGAGCCAGGTTCAAATCAAGTTCAAATCCAGCCTCAGAAATTTACTAGCTGTGTGACCCTGGGCAAGTCACTGAACCCTGTTTGCCTCAGTTCTCTCATCTGTAAAATGAGCTGGAGAAGGAAATGGCAAACCACTCTAGAATCTGTGCTAAGAAAACCCCAAATGGGATCACGAAGAGTCAGATGTGACCGAAACAACTCAACAAAACAAGGAGGGTCATTTGTGGACTGGATAATTCCTTGGGAGTAACAGAAAACAATCCAAAGTAGAATACTTATTCATTGATAGCTTTTGCTTTCCTTCACTACTTTTGCAGTAGATCTGTACATGACAGCCAGTATTTGCCTAAAGGGAGGGATGCTCTCAAAAGAAAAGACATACCTCAAAAGGAAAGACCTAAACCTGCATGTTAGAAGGGAATTATGGTGTCAATACAAACTGACAGTATTCCAGAGACCTATGCTAAAATAATTACTCATAGACTTCTTGATTGTTTACACCATTAATAATCTAAATAATGACTTTTAATGGTCTATTGAGGGAGATATTTGTCAAGTACTTAAAATGGTACCTGGCACGTGGTAGATGTTTTATAAACGTTTATTCCCTTCTAATCCATAAGGAGACTATTGCTCAAATAGTACATTATATTTTCCAAAAGTAAGTAAAATTCAGATGCTAAGTACATGGCAGACCGTTTCATTGCTTAAATGGGTTGCTGACTCTTCTGCCCTCCTTTAGCAACAACTTGAATTCATCAATCACTCATTGAGAAGTTGTCCAAGTCCATTGGTGCCAAAGGAGGCTAATGCAAGGACTGCTACGTGTCTCAGCCAGATACAGATTTGCTCAAGATTGGCTTCATTTAATCTGCATGCATGTGATTTATTGCAAAACAGATTAAACTGGCAAGAGAAATACACTTATAACTCTGTGCAATGCCTCTGGACTCCGTGGGAGATGTCTCTCTAATGGGTTCTTCATTTTGTTTCATAAACAAATGTTAGCGCCACCAACCTAGATTTCATGAGCAAATCTACCATAACAAATGGGTTGAATATGCCTCCCTTTGAGGAGACTGACTCCAAACTTGGGCTGAAAAGATGAAACAAAAGCATGAAAAAACAACAACAAAATCAGATCTAGGGCAGGGTGGGGACATAATCTCTTGCTAGCTAAAGAAGCTGTTTAATCCTGACACCCTGACCTCATGGAGATGAACTTTCATTATACACATCCCTGGTATTCAACCAGAAGTCTAGGAGGGTTTGAGAATATACTGAGTCTCTCTTAAGTGACCCCTAGTGGTTAACCACCAAAATAGCACTGTGTAGGTAATGGAACCTTGCCCTCTTACAGGAGCTCCCCCTTCCTGCCATTGGCTAATAACCTAAAAGGTTGAAAACTTCCAGAAGTCTTGTGAGACTGATGAATAGATAATTCACATTTTAGTTCTGAACTAGTTGACTAATCTGTACCATGTCTCACCCATTCTCAAAAAGTGTGGATCTCCTAGCAAACTGGGGAGTGTCTTGGGTTTTAACCTTTTGGTTGATGAATCTTCCTGGCAGCGGTACTCAGTTACAGGAAATTATCTTCTACTTGGCTACCAGTTTTTTTAGATGTACAACCCCCATCACAAAGACTAAGGGAACAACCAAAAGTAATTGCTCATACGTGTCCTTCAGCACATGCAGCCCACTGGAAGGGGCCAGAATGAAGCTCCATTCTTACACATGCTTCCCAGAAATGGGGAAGTAATAATGAAATCTGTGGCCATAGTACTAGCTGAACTTTCTTCCAATTTTTCCTCCCTAAAAAAAGGATTCCTTGGAACAAGTCTTTATAACAGGGATGTACTCTGTACTGATAGGAAGAATATCCATGCTCAGGGAAAAATAAACTCAACAAATTCTCAAAGTTAAATGTTGAGCGTAACCTCATACAATCCCTTTCATTATTTCTTTTTCCTCAGTTACTAAGATATACTGAATGTTTAATTGAATTTCCCCCAAGACAATTAACCTTTCCAATAGACTTACAAAGTTTATATTCAATTTGGAGCTATCCAAGCAATTAAGAGGTCTCTTAATCATGATATCTAGAAGCCAAGACTGTATCTGCATCAGCATCAAAGGTCATGTTATAAAACCTGTCCTGCCTATGATGTATCAATTCTGGAATGTCTTGTTATAGCAATAGTGTCATTGAAACTAAAATGAATGTATGAATGACCATGTATGCAAAGTATTTTCTGGTACAGTTAAATAAAAATTATTCAGTGAAGAGTTCCTAGCCAGATAGCCAATACAACCTACTATGGCTAGGGATGGAAGAATAGAAGGGGCTAGAAGAATATAAATTGCAATGGGGCTCTTCAGGATGACATAGAAGAAGCTGCCTAAGGAGCTGGTCAATCAATGGTTGTTAAAGAGAAGAAAAGAAATAATAGCTAGCATTTATGTAATGCTTTTGAATCTCAAAGCAATGCTATAATGTAGGTGTTATAATTTTCCCCATTTGACAGATGAGGAAACTGAGAAAAATTAAGTGATCTGCTTAGAATCACATAGCTAGTAAGTATCTGAATCAGAATTTGAACTCAGATCTTCCCAACTTAAGGTCTAGCATTCTAGTTAGCTACTCTGCTACCTGGCTTCAGTCCTCATGTAATGATAGTAAACAGGAAAATCAGATCTCCAAAGGGAAGAAGAAAAAAATGAAGTAATCAATGAAGGGTATTTCTCCAAAAGGCCAAGAAGGTATCTGCGAGATTGTAGCCAAGCCAATCAGGTCAAGGAAGCTAGATGTGTTGCAGGTACATCTGAATACCATTCACATGGAAACAAAGAACTGTGTTGCTGTCCTATGAGTGGCTGACTCCCTATAGAAGAGCATAGATGTAATGAGAGCCATGCAAAGTCTACTGAAAATGCCAGAGATCCAGAAAAATGATGGAAGCTAAGATCATGGAGGATATGCCATCAAATTTTTTTTTTGAAAGTACAGATGATAGGGGCAGCTAGGTGACTCAGTGAATAGAGCACCAACCCTGGAGTCAGGAGGACCTGAGTTCAGATGTGGCCTCAGACACATAACACTTACTAGCTGTGTGACCTTGGGCAAGTCACTTAACTCCAACTGCCTTGCCTTCTTCCCTCCAAAAAGAAAAAAAGGACAGGTGATCAGGAGAGAATGAAGGAAGAAGGAGAAATGGAGACTGCCAGAATTTCATTTGAGATTGGAAGAGGGGTCTATGGCACAGACCTCATTAAAGAGGCAGATGCCTTTCTAAAGTCTAGAGGTAGGCATAGGCTAGAGCCAAGATGGAAGAACAGAAGCAGTAACTTTTTTAAGCTCCTCCATTAATTCCATCACTAAACTTTAAAAAGTGAATCTGAACGGATTTTAGAGTGACAGAATCCTTTGGGAGACAGAGCATGGCAGATTCCCAGACCAGGAAAGTGCCCATGTAGGTCTGGGCAGGAGGAGTGCAGAGCACGCTGGGTCTATACCAACGTGGACCAGAGAGCAGACTACAGCAGAGTGAGAAACCCCAGCCAGCAGACTCACCCACTCCAAGGGTGACTCCCAGCCATCTCACAGCAGGACAGAGGATCAGGCAGGACAGAGGATCAGGGTAAGAGAAAGCACAGCGCCCCCAGCAGCGAGAACAGCTTCTCCTGGGGCTATCAGCCCACAGCCTGGAAGTTTAAAAATCACCTATTTGAATTTCCAGAAGCCAAGATGGCAAAGTAAACCTTAACTGCTTCTATTCCCCCTCTCTGACCCAGAAAACCCAGAGATAAATGTCCCACCCAGAGTAAATTCCTGAAATAGCAGAAATAGCCTCAGGCTTAGGAGTCAGCGAGAAAAGGTGTAACTGAGGCAGTAAGAAGTCTGAAGTGAAGAGCAGGAAGGGTCCCAACAAGCTGCACCTCAGCTGACCAGCAGGGGCTCCCAAAGCCCAGGGTGGTGGATCCTGCAATCTCTAACAACACAAGCCCAGGTGGGCCTTAGTACCACCAGAGGAATGCACAGACACCAGTTCTTCAGCCAGTAAGTACCAAGTAGTTTTGATGACTGCTGCTTTATAATATAGATTAAAATCTGGTATGGCCAGGCCACCTTCCCTAGCATTTCTTTTCATTAATTGCCTTGATATTCTGGACCTTTTGTTCTTCCAAATGAATTTTGTCACGATTTTTTTCTAGCTCTATAAAGTAATTTTTTGGTAGATTGATTGGTATGGCATTAAATATGTAATTTAATTTATGTAAAATTATTGTTTTTATTATATTAGCTAGACCCAGCCATGAGCAACTGATGTTTTTCCAATTAGTTAGATCTGATTTTATTTGTGTGAAAATTGTTTTGTAGTTGTGTTCATATAGGTCCTGGGTTTGTTTTGGCAGGTAGATTCCCAAATCTTTTATAATGTCTACAGTAACTTTAAATGGGGTTTCTTTTACTATCTCTTGCTGTTGGACTTCATTAGAAAAAAAGGAAAACTCTTAAGGAGGGGAAGGGAGAAGGAATAAACAAGAACATAAACAGGGGAGGGAATAGGATGGAGGGAAAGACACATTTGAAACAAGGGGATACTCACAGGGTAAAGGTAAAAGTCTGGAGTAGAATATATTATGCTTCAGCTAAAGTAAAAAAAGCAGGGGTAGCAATCCTTATCTCAGATAAAGCAAAAGCAAAAATAGATCTAATTAAAAGAGATAAGGAAGGAAACTATATCCTGGTGAAAGGCACCATCTAGAATGAAGCATATCATTACTTAACATATATGCACCAAGTGGTACAGCATCCAAATTCCTAAAGGAGAAGTTAAGGGAAATAGAGGAAGAAATAGATAGCAAAACTATACTAGTGGGGGACCTCAATCTCCCCTTCTCAGAACTTGATATATCTAACCTCAAAATAAACAAGAAAAAAATTAAGGAGGTGAATAGAATTTTAGAGAGGCTAGATGTGATGGATCTCTGGAGAAAACTGAATGGGGATAAAAAGGAATATACCTTCTTCCCAGCAGTACATGGCACATACACAAAAATTGACCATGTACTAAGGGCATAAAAACCTCACAATTCAGTGCAGAAAGGCAGAAATATCACATATATATCAGTCTCAGATCATGATGCAATAAAAATCACATGCAATAAAGGGCCATGGAAAGATAGACTAAAAACTAATTGGATACTAAATA
>CM053590.1:182234422-182323856 GCA_028646515.1 Pseudochirops corinnae
TAAAAATGATGCCTGATAAATCATGCGATGGACTCCTTTGAAAGATTCCATTTGCAGATAGTATGGAAAAGAGAACCACTCATATATTTGAAGACTTCTATGAGCAATTAAGTGAGCAATTAAAATCTTTCTATTTTGGATTGCAAAAGGAAAAGGCAACAGATATAGTCAAATGTGTCTGTTTGATTATCCATGTATAACATGTTCTGGAAATTTATACAAGGGAAGATCTATTACTTTGCAAACTTTTTTGATGACAACACTACCTCAGAAGACATTTTCAATATAATTGATAAATTTAAAAAATAAAATGTGAGATAACGGATAATTCTATTGGGCTATGCACTGATAGTGAGCACTGTGAGAATGAAATGTAGTTCCACAGAACTAGCTAACGTGGCCCTTTGTGCATTTTAAGCATATTATGTGTGTGTCACACTTTTACTGAGAAATATGAGGGAAAAACAATGCTATTTTTCAAATTGATATCAGGGTGATAGCTTTATAAAAAATCAGTTCATGAAATGTAAGTCTCTTTGTGAAATATCGTATAGGGTCCAAATGATCTAAAATAAGAAATTGACATTTTTGTTAATAATAAAGATGCCAATTTATTTTGTAAGAAAACCTTCCTACTCAATTTAAATGTTTTGTGTATATTTTTAGGGAATGAAGAGTACTCTAAAGAGAATAATTTGAGGTTCTCAAATTTATTCTCTGATCTAGAAAGATAAAATTACTGTATTTGTGAAAAAGTTAGAGCTGTGGATAAAAATTACATCTTTTTATGTGCTTTCCAATTTAAAAAATATCTGCTCTCCAAATAAAATAAAAACAAGTTATGATCTGCTTATTAATCACTTTAATGGACTATGGAAGCAATCCTTTTTTAAATCTAATTTTCTTAAATAGCAAAAAATCTATTTTTGTCTCCCTCTCATCCCCATCCTCATAGATATCTGTGGGGGTCAAGGTGAGGGAAGTAAAACAAAGTCCTTTTAATAAATATACATAGTCTAGGACAACAAATTTCCATATTGGTCATATAAAAATATATGTGTGCATGTATACATATATAAATATATAAAATCTCTCAATCAACATGCTGAGACTATTATCTCTTAGTTAGGAGGTGGGCAATATGTTTCATCATTGGTCCTTTGTAATCATGATTGGTCATTGTATTGAGAATTTTTAAGTCTTTCAATGCTATTTGTCTTGTTTCTGTTCAAATAGTTCTCCTGGTTCTACTCATTCTACTTTGCATTGGTTCATACAATCTTCCCAGGCTTCTCAGAAACCATCCCTTTCATCATTTTTTACAATTTTCAGTTAATTGATGGATATCCCCTTAGTTTCCAGTTTTTCATTACCACAAAAAAGAGCTGCTATAAATAATTTTGTTTATATAGTTACTTTTCTTCTTTCTTTATAATTTTTGTGCTATAGACCTATTTTTGTGTCATAGGAGACCCCTATGCTTTTTGAGTATTGTTTCAAATTGACTTCTAGAATGGCAAGATCATTTCTTAGTTCTCTCAATGATGTTCTAATTCACCTGTTTTCCAGCAGTCTCCCTATCACTTATTATATTCTTTTCTGGTCTATTTGTCCAATCTGATAACTGTAGGGTAGAACTTGAATATTACTTTAATTTGAATTTCTCTAATTATTAGTGATGTAAAATTCCCCCTCGCCCCCATAATGTTGTTGACAGCTCAGATTTCTTCATCTGAAAACTGCCCATTCATGTCCTGTGGCCATTCATCAATTAGGGAATGATTCATATTCTTATCAATTTTAATTGGTATCATATATCTTGGAAAGAAACCTTTACTAGAGGAAAGTTGTGGCAGATATATTTCCCAGCTAGTTACTTCTCTTCTAATTTAGATTTAGAAAATTTAGATTTAGAAAACTACATATCAACATTATCTATGTTGTATTGTATTTTTATGTATTTTGTTAAATATTTCTCACTTAAATTTTAATCTGACTTGGGTAGCACTTGGGAGTATTGTGGGCTGCAATTTGGCTTGTGTGTGGCATGTTTGAATCTTCTGTTTTGGTTTTGTTTGTGGAAAAAAAGTTTATATTTTATATGATCATAGCCATTCGTTTTATCTTCTATGATCCTCACTATTCCCTTTTTGGTGCTGAAATGTCCTATGTGTAATTCTCAAAAGTAACTTATTCTTTGCTCCTTTAATTTGTTTATAATGTCACCCTCTATGTCTATGTCTATTTGTGTCCATTTGGAACTTAACTTTATATATATGTAGTGTAAAATGTTGGTTTATGCTTATTTTATGTCAGTCCAGTTTTCAGTTTTCCCAGCAGTTTTTGTTGAATAATAAGTCCTTACAAGGACATGCTGGGGCAGTAAATCACTCAGTGGATAGAGTGCTGGGTCTGGAGTTCAAATCTGTCCTTAGACATTTTCTTACTAACTGTTTGACTCTGGGCAAATCACTTAACCTCTGTTTGCCTTCATTCCTTGTGGCTGTTCCTTGTTTGTCCTTTGTTTTCTAAGGGGACCATGGCCATTAGGAAGGTAATGTCATGGCTTGCAAAGTGAATTGGATTTAAGTGAGGGAGGGCTAAGCAAAGTCATCAGCCTCACTCTCTCCTCCTAAGCCATCTGAGTCCAGTGGCAAAATATAGATCAGGGTGACTGGAGATGGCCTTGAATGTAATGGGAGACTATGTCCTTTTTAAGCTAAGGACTTTCCCAGATCTCAGTTTGACTGAGGCAACACCCATTTAGTGATTAAAGCTAGGCAAGAAACGGAAACAAAGAATGGACTCTTACCTAGTCAAACAAAACAAAACAAAACAAAAACATCGTTCTGGGGGGTGGGGGGGGAAAGACCCTCAGGGTTTCTTGGCCAAAACAGAAACAATTGCTGTTCACACTCAGGCTGAGCCATCTGAGTCTGCGTGACTAATGACCAAGCGAGCTTGAGCTGGTAGGTGAAGTCACTGCATCAAAAAACCTGCATTTTTTTTTATAGCACTTTAAGGTTTAAGTGCTTTTTTCACAATAATCTTGTGTAATACTCCGGCAACTATTGTTATCCTTGTGAATGAGGAAACTGAAATGCAAAGATGTCGTGACTTGCCCACAGATTGTAGGATCATAGATTTCGAGTGATCTATTTCAAACTTGTCATTTTATAAATGAAGAAACTGATACCCATAGGAGTTAAGTGAATTATCTAAGGTCATATAGCTAATAACTGTCAGAACTGGAATTTGAACCTAGGTCCCCAGACTTTGGGTTCAATATTTACTCAACTACACAATTCTAATTTAGTTAAGGTCACACAGCTAACTAATGGGAGAGCCAGGGTTGGAACCTAGATTTCAGATCAAGGACACTTTTGGGTGTGGGGAATGGGAGGCAATCATGGTTAAGTGACTTGCTCAGGGTCACACAGCTAGTAAGTATCTGAGGCTGAATTTGAACTCAGGTCTCTCTGACTCCAGGGTTGGTGCTTTATCTACTTTACCACCTAATTTTCCCAGATCAAGTACGCTTTCTATTACAAGACTCTCCCTTTCAGTGAGCATGCAAAAGTAGTTCCTGATAAGCCCTTAAACAATTTCTATGGGGTATAAAGCAGCACTCTGCAGTGTCACCTTTGATTTAAGTTAATTGGACAATTTAGTTAGCATCATATGCAAAACACTATGCCTTATGACACAAAGTTAAAAAAAAAAAAGAAAGAGCCCCTGCTTTCAAAGAGCATCTATTCCACAATCTGTAGGTATGACTCAGGGTATCAGACTCCTAGAATTCTGTTGAGTCCTAAATTTTCAGTTTTAATAATCAAGTAATATAAACACATATAACGATCAAAGTGATTTTCTTTCCTGCTGTTAATTCCAGAGAGCAGGTATTCGATATGGGAGAGTTCACTGAGGCCTTGAAGACTGTCTGGTGGCCATGCATCTAAGTGAGTAAATGGAATATGTTCTAGGCAGGATTTATTGAAATCCAATTTCTAAAATGGCTTTGTATTTAGTTTTTGCTGCTGGTTCTTCTTGTTGCTTATATGCTGATTCAGGAATCCTGAAGAAAACTTTCCTTGGGCTTCCATTATTTGGTTTTAATGTGCCACTTACGTTGCATCAGAATTGGGATTGGCCATGTCATTACTTGAGTTTCTATTGGTCTGGGTAGATAAGCCTTCGCTAAAGTACTGCTTTGAAGCCTTATCACAGTGTGAGGTGTTCTGGAAACCACATGAATGGAATGACAGACTTCTTATCTGATAAGCCCAAGTTGGAAAGGCTGCAAATAATGGCCTTCCCAATAAACTCTGTCCACCTACGTACAGTTTCATTATCACCAGAAGGCTTGCTTGTGAATGAGTATTAGCTTATGAATTTTTTTAAAATGGCCACAACACACAAAATAGACAATAGTACACAATGGTTCTCAGACCAGAGTAACTCCATTCTTGAAATGCAACAAATAGATGATCTAAGAGTAATGTTGGTACACCTGGGTTGATATAATAAGTCCTGTAGTGCATTTATCAATCCTTTTCGTAGGATTTCTGGAAAGACAGACTAGAATCACACAGGCTAAGACACTAGTTGAGATCTATACTGTTGAGGGAGATACCCATTGATGAAATCACAGATCTATCAAAGTGTCAAAAAAGTAGATCAGAAATGCGTGATCAAGGATCAAATAAGTTACAGAATTTCAGAGATGAAAGGGACCTCAATGTTCATTTTGTCTAATTGGTATCTTAAAAAGAATCCCTGCTACAATGTATCTTACAACCTGCCAAGAAGTCATTGAGGTTCTGTTTGAACGCTTCTAATAAGCAGCAACCCACCACCTCCCAAGATGGCCCACTCTGCTTTTTGATTGAAAGATGCCTAAGAAATATGCTGAATTTTATGGTAACTACCTTAGTTTCTCTCTTTAGTGTTGTTATTAATAGGCTAATTTTATCATTTTCTGATGGGCACTAGGGTTATCTAAATAGAGGTTATCAATGTTACACTTGTGTGTGTGTGTGTGTGTGTTCATGTGTATGTATTTAATATACTCATTCCTTTATCTGGAATCTCCTGGTCAACTATAACTTCAGGCGTAGGCTCCCTATAAGATGACGCTGAAGAGCTATCCTCATGTGAAGGATGGAGTAGACTTGTTTTGTTTGACTCCAGATGGCAGAACCAGGGGAAATGGGTAGAAGTTACAAAGACGCCAATTTGGGCTTGATGTCATGAAAAATTTCTCCATGTTTGGGCTGTGCAAAAGTGGAATGGGATGCTTTTGAGCACAGGCTGGATGCACATTTGTTGGCTAGATTGCAATGGGGATTCCTCATGTATGAGTTGGTCTAGATAGTCCAATTAGATTGAACTAGATGGACACTAATGTCATTTCTAGCTCTCTAATTCTGTGATTCTATGCCAGACTACGTAGTGGGTCTTTGGTATGAGCAAATACCAGTTGAGAAGAAGACTCAAGCAAAAAGAAGTTTGATTCCCATTCAAACAAATTTGAGGCAAGATTTAAATATGTGGTTGCCCTTATTTATTTTTATTTTCTCTTCTTTTTCTTCCTTCCCATGAGCAAACCATTGCCTTATTTGTAATCTTTTATTAAATTGTGAAACCAGAAGAATTTGCCAGAGTGAATGTAACTTATTCATATTATGGTTATGTAGGAGGTCAAATAGAATCAGCAAGGTACTTCGGTATGTGAGAAAATCATATCAATAAAAAAAATCTACTGGAGTGTTCTTTTTGGGTTCTGTTTATCCCAGACCAACTTTATTATATGCTGCCTAAATCCAACTCATGGAAAAGTTATAATGAAGTTATAGTTATATCTGGAAAAAATATTATTTTTTCAGCACCATAAATATTTATGATAATTTTCAAATCATGTAAAAGCAAAGGACTTGGGGCAGCTAGGTGGCCCTGGAGTCAGGAGGACCTGAGTTCAAACCAGCCTCAGACATTCAACAGGTACTAGCTGTGTGACCTTGGGCAAGTCACTTAACCCCAATTGCCCTGCCTTTTCCCCTCCAAAAAAAAAAAAAAAAGGAAAAGACTTGTCTTTAAAGAAGGTAGGCTCAAGATCACTGACAACTCTCTTCTTTCCTATTATTATAAGACCAACTCATAGGAAACTATTTTGCTTCTTTTGGTCTATTTGACACAGAAATGAATTTCAAAACTTGTGAAATCAATGTATAGAGGCCATATTGAGGAATTCTAAAAGTTCTCAGACCAACTTAGTTAAACTCCTTTGCTCAATTTTCAGAACCTAAGATAAGAAAGAAGAGATGGCATTACAGTAACACAGCCTTGCTACTCTGACTTTGAGATTATCTCTGGGATTTCTTCAACCTTCAGACTTCCCTTCAGCAACCTTCAGAATACCAGTTGTTTTTTAAATTGATTCAGAGAACACCAACTGTCTACAATCTTACTTCAATTCTTTCTCTCTCTCTGTCTCGTGCATACAGTCTATCCTTCCTTCCTTCCTTCCTTCCTTCCTTGTTTCTTTCCTTCCTTCCTTCCTTCCTTTTCCTTCCTTCCTTCCTTCCTTCCTTCCTTCCTTCCTTCCTTCTTTCCTTCCCTCCCTCCTTCCTTGCTTCCTCTCTGCTCCCTTCCACCCTTCCTCCCTTTCTCTCTTTCTTTCTTTCCTCCTTCTCACCTTTTCTTCCTTCTTCTCTTTTTTCTTCCCTCTCATCTTTTTAAAATATGGGGATAAAATTGGGAAGAAATAATGAAATGGATTAGAAAGATTGTTAGATTTGAGGTCAAGACATTTGTAGAAACATGCTCATGAAGATAATGTATCAGCAAACTTAGATTATCTTTCCAACTTGGTAACCTTTGTAGTGTATCCCAAACCTCTGGACCTCATCATCAATGAGGGCATTGAGATGAGCATTGAGAGGAAATTGTATTTTTGTCACAGTTCCTTAGAAAGCAAGGAAAAATTTTTTTCAATAAATATTGGAAGGTGCATTTAAGTGTCTTTTCCATTTTTTGATTTGAGCAGAAGTCCCCAAGGAGTTGAAATTCATTATGACAGGTGAGGCTGCCTGAGCCAAGACACTGTGACCAAGGCTTTTTGCAAATGGTGTTAGAAATATAATGGTACAATAATGAAAAATTAAAAAATAACTTGATTCAGAGAGGCAAGATGGCAGAGTAAAAGCAGGAACTTGCTTGAGCTCCTGCTCCAACCACCTCCAATACCTGTAAAAATAAATGACTCTCAACAAATTTTAGAGCTACAGAACCCGCAAAGTGACAGAGAGAAACAAATCTACCACTGAAGGCAGCCTGGCAGGCCAACAGGAAGGGTCTATCATACCAGGCTGGGAGATGAGCATAGTCCTGTGTGAACAGTATGGACCCAGACCCGGAGTGGTCCCAACCAGTAGCACAGACCAGACTTCAGGAGAGTGGATCACTGCCAGCTGTGGCAGTTTCCAGCCTTCTCCACCCATAAACACCAAAGAGAAAATAAAAGATCAGTAGGGAATTCTGTTGGGACAGGGTTAGAAAAGAGAACAGTCCAGCCCCTACCCCCAGGGCAAGAGGTGGTAGCAGCTGCAGCTGCTGTCCCATGGGTGCCTCTGGAGCTCCTAGCCTGCAGATTGTAGGGGGACCAAGTGACCATTCAGAGGATAATCGCTCTTGTGTTGACCTGCTTGGATCTGAGTCACAGTCTTGGGTGGTGGTCTGTAAAGCCAAGCACAAGCAGCTTTCCAGAGGACTGCTGCTGTGAACAGCTTTTAAGGTTCAAATTACACAGTATAGTGAACACTCTGTTTATTCCATTATAAATCAAGGCAAACATTCACAATATATCACAATATAATATTTACAACATTACATCTTATCACAGAAAATCACAATATGGTGTTCACAACAGCTTAACATTAGAATGGCCACACAGTTTTCTTTACAGTGGCCACAGTATTTAGAACAAAGAACAAAAGAATAATCATCTGGTTTCTCTAAGGAGGAAACCCTCCTTACTTAATCATTCAGTCAATTCACAATACAGTAATCAATCTTCCAATCATGGGGCAAATCCTTAACTTAATCAATCACTCATCTAGATTCACAATTACTAAATATCATTAATCACTAGTACAGTCATTAGAAAACCACACAAACTCTCCACCCGTTGGTGTCCAGCAAACCTCAATTACATCCAAGGGGAAGCCTTTTTTTCATCTTGACTTGGGGTGGTCTCTCTGATACCCTGGATCCCCTTCCATGGTCCCAGCGCCCTCCTGCATCTACCAAACAGTCAACTGGATTCAGAAGCAGACAGCTCCCAGGTCCTTGTCCAGTCCTCCAGGCAATCCCTGGTACACACTTAAGTTCATAGGGTCCAGCATAGCTCAAACCCTTCACCATTTCTGTTGCCAGGAACTCAAGGATCAGCCAGGCCATGATCCAACAAAGGCTTATCCCAGTCATGCTTCTTCAGTCCTCCAGCCATTCAGCTGGCCCTAGGACCCAGGAGAATCTCGGCCTTCCAGGACGCCTCCCAGGCAAGCCCTCTCAGCCTTCCAGGCAGCCTTCACCAGATTCTGGTCTTGGGAAAACTCTATCTCAGTTCTCAATCAGCTTCCACATACTGGGAGAGAAACTCACTCTCTCTCACTCTCATTCTTTCTCACTCTTTCTCTCTCTTTCTCATTCTTTTTCACTCTCTCACTCTCTCACTCTCTCTCTCTCTCTCTCTCTCTCTCTCTCTCTTTCTCTCTCAAGAAAACTCCAACTCAATTCTTTAGTCCAGCAACCCAGCTCTCAGATGCTGGGACAATCCTGTTTCCTCCAATGGGAGCCACCAGGAGGAACATTCCCAATTTTGTCTCTCTGTCTCTAGAACTCTTCTTATGTACATACTGGCTTCCTGTCTCAGCCAACCCCCTTCTGCCACTTCATCAAGAGGGGAGTTCACACCCTCTCAACAGAGGACAGAGTTCACACCTTCCATACAGAGCTCACACCTTGTACTTAGCCTTAAGTTACTAAGGGCTAAGTATCTGCTAAATTGATTGCTGTTACATGGTCCTGGGGTAGGAATGCTACTGTGGCATAACTTGCCATGGCTGTAGAGAGGGCACCCTTCTCATAGTTCTGACAGCAGTTCTGACAACTGTGAAAACCCCAGCAATTTGGGACACAGCTCTCTCCACTATGGAAGGAGAGTTCTACGTGGCAAAGAGCTCAAAAGTCAGGGAATTGGCTGCCAATATGAGCAAACCGAGGAAGCAAATCAGACCATAGAATCTTTTTTGAGGGAACAAAAGGGATCAAAACATGGAACCAGAAGAAGACAACAAAGTTAAAACTTCTGTATCAAAAGCTTCCAAGAAAAATACAAATTGGTCACAGGCCATGGAGGAGTTCAAGAAGGATTTTGAAAATCATGTAATAGAAGTAGAAGAAAAATTGGGAAGAGAAATGAGAATGATGCAAGAAAATCATGAAAAATGAATCAACAGACTGACTTAAAAAACAACACCTTAAAAAATAGACTAAATCAAATGGCAAAAGAGGCCCAAGAAGCCAATGAGGAGAAGAATGCCTTTAAAAGCCGAACTAGTTAGATTAAAAAGGAATTTAAAAAACTCACTTAAGAGAACAATTCCTTCAAAATTAGAGTGGAGCAAATGGAAGCTAATGACTTTATGAGAAATCAAGATACTATTAAACAGATCCAAACAAATGAAAAAATAGAAGGCAATGTGAAATATCTCATTGGAAAAACCACTGACCTGGAAAATAGATCCAAGAGAGATAATTTAAAAATTATTGGACTATCTGAAAGCCATGATCAAAAAAAGAGCCTAGACATCATCCTTCAAGAAATTCTCAAGGAAAATTGCCCTGATATTCTAGAACCAGAGGGGAAAATAGAAATTGAAAGGATTCACTGATTGCCTCTTGAAAAAGATCCCCCAAAAAGAAAACTCCTAGGAATATTATAGTCTAATTCCAGAGTTCCCCAGTCAGGGAGAAGATACTGCAAACAGTCAGGAAGAAACAATTTGAGTATTGTGGAAACACAATCAGGATAATACAAGATCTAGCAGCTTGTATCTTAAGGGATCAAAGGGCTTGGAACATGATATTCTGGAAGTCAAAGGAGCAAGGATTAAAAACAAGCTTCACCTAACCAGAAAAACTGAGTATAATGCTTCGGGGATATGGTCATTCACTGAAATAGAAGACTTTCAAGCATTCTTGATGAAAAAACCAGAGCTGAAAAGATAATTTGACTTTCAATACAAGAAGAAAGAGAAGCGTGAGAAGGTAAACAGAAAAAAGAAATCATAAGGAACTTACGTTGAACTATTTACATTCCAATATGGAAAAACAAGGGCACAGGATCAGTTGAATATGAAGGAATGATATCTAAAAAATAAAATTAAGAGGTGAGAGAGGAATATATTGGGAGAAAGAGAAAGCAAGAGATAGAATAGGGTAAATTATCTCATATAAAACAGGCAAGAGAAAACTGTTACAATGGAGGGGAAGAGCAGGAAGGAGAAAGGGAATGGGACAACATTATTCTCATTCAATTTGGCTTAAGGAAGGAATAACATATGTGCTCAATTGAGTATCTTATCCTACAGGAATATAGGGAATAGGGGATAAGAAAGGGGATGATAGAAGGGAGGGCAGATGGGGTGAGAAGGTAGTTAGAAACAGTTTTAAAAAGAGACAGGGTCAAAGTAGGAAATAGAATAAGTGGAGGGTGGGATAGGATGGAGGGAAATATAGTTAGTCTTTCACAATATAACTACTATGGAAACATTTTGTGTAACTACACATGTACAACCTATATTGAATTGCATGTCCTCCCAGCGGGGGTGGGTGAGGAGGGAAGAAGGGAAAGAATATGGAAATCATAATTTTAAAAACAAATGTAAAAAAAATTATTTTTTACATGCAACTGGGAAATAAGATATACAGGCACTGGGGTATAAAAATCCATCTTGCCCTTCTAGAAAGCTGGGGGTGGGGGGATGTGGGAGGATATAAGAGAGAACGGATTGGGCAAGGGGTATTCAGTATGCTCTCTATCTGGAGGTGGAGGGTAAGGGAAAGATGGGGAGAAAATTTGTAACTCAAAATCTTGTGGAAATGAATGTTGAAAACTAAAAATAAATAAATAAATTGAAAAAACCAAGTTGATTAACTAAAATGCTCAGGGAATGAGTATTTTGGCTAATTTATGTTGATGTTTAACTAGGATTTTATGTAACTGAATCTTTCACAGATCATTCAGAATCTTAATGATTTAGGGTCTTTAATCTGGTAATTAGTTCTTTTAGCAGAAATGGGAATTTGACTCCATGTCATACCTTAGAAGTCAAATTATCGACTAAATCTTTGATAACTTGATTTGTTGTTATTTGCCTCTTTTTCCTAAAAGTGTTGGTCCTAAAAGTGGAGCACAACAAAACTGTTTTAGATAATTGAGGTTCTACTGATTTATCTAATTCAAGTTTTACAGAAAGTCCCTTATGGCATAAGTAGGACAGATATATCCCATGAGATCATAATGAGTAGAGCTTATTAGGGAATGTAGGTTTGGAAATGACTTCTGGGGATCTGGAACATGGTTTCAGAAGAGCTGGACCAAATGAGGGCATTCTGGGACATTTCCTGAGTTGGTCAAAACAACCTCCTTGGATCAGAAGCTGGTTTAACTTTGAAGACTCACTCCAGTTGCCCAGACTAACTGTGGTTTGGCTTCATTCTCCTCTAGACCTGAACTCCCTAGCTAAACCTGGAAACTCAAGAATGGCAATTAGGATATGAGAAAGGGTGGACCATGCATTACAGAGTCTCTTTGAATTATAGTAGATAGAAATTTCAGGCACTTTTGACTATACTGCATTTTAGCTGACAGCATAATGAAAAATCATCTTTTCCCTCTCTCCTCTCTCCCCTCCCCTCCTCTTTTCTCTCCTCCTCTTTTCTCCTACCCCAACATCACAAGTTGTGATTAAAAGAAACAAACATGTTTAGGTTGATTTAACAGCAACCAAAGTTGGTCAGACTGGAGGGAATATGAAAACACTCTTTAATGACTTGGAGGTTTCAAGCACTAGGGACAGAGAGACATTATTTAAGGTGGTCTCTAAAGGATATAACTACATGTAATGGGATGAAATTGAGCAAAGGAAAGTGCCCTCACAGGAGGCTGATTATATGGTGTCATAATCTACAAAAGGAAGTAGTGGGTTTTCCCCTTTCAACCTCTCCCTCCAACTAATTTTAACTAATTTATGCAGAATGTTCAGTAAGCCACTATGGGAAGGATACCCCCCCTCCTCCCCATACACACACATACTTTTTTTCTTCTCCTAAGGATAGAGATTGAATTTGTGCTTTCATTAGTATAGGACCCTCTGGGGTGATGAAACTCCCTCTATACATTCAGGTTTTCACCTTCTCTTAGAGAATTGCCAGGGGGTACTTATCAGTGAATTATCCAAGCAAATATGTATCACAGACAGGACTTGAACATAGGTCTCCCTGGTTCCAAGATCTCAATCCATTATACCATGCTGCCTTTTCTAAAATGGGAAAATTGAGTATTCTGGATAGGTTTTTGACCATGAGTGTGAAAGCTCCTTCTAAAAAGGCCCCAGTTAAGGGATTGGATTTGTTGGATTATTTGTTTTAAAAACTTGAGTTAGTAACCAGCAATTTCCTTTTGTTTTCACAAGGAGAAGTAAAGAAATGTCCCCATGAGGGTAGGTCACTGGAAGCTTGACTCTTCAGTCTGCCACTTCATCTGAAGACATTCTTAGGTATTGCTTATAGGAGTGAAGATTAGATTGACTTACTTTGGGTCTATGTTGGTTCAGATTTCACAAGTTTTTCAGTTAGGAACCTATTTAAGGAGGGAGCAGGGATAAGTGACTCGGTATGACTTGCTTGGCATGAGTTTAGATTAGGACAAAAGTGTTTTCTAGATTATAAACTCCTGTCTAGTCTGTAGGCTCCTTGAAGGAAGGAACTACATTACCTATTTTTTAAAATTTCCTTCAGTGCATAGAACACTAGTTTGCACATGGCCAAATAAATGAAAGTGATTTAGTATTTTCCCAATCTTTTTTTTAAAAAAGTTTTGATTTCTTCACTCTTAATAATATATTAAAATGTAACACCATGGGGATGTTCAAAATATATTCATTTTGATGCTAATTTGCTTTAATAAAAAGTGCTGCTTAGTTCAGCATGGTACAGCAGGACATCAAAGCATGGTACAGCAGGACATCTAAATATGGTAAACTCATTAAGGGTAGGCACTATGTCTTATTCATCTCTCCATTTCCTCTCCCCTTCCCTAATCTAGCACTGTGCTTCACATACACACAAAAGACCCTCAGTACATGTTTCTTCGGTGTTTGCATGACTGTCATTAAGCTGTAGGCCCAAGGAGTTTTATCTGAACTCAACTCAGCCTCTGGACCCAGAGGACCTGTAAGGAAATAGCCTTCTTTCTCATGCCCTGAACAATGTAAAGGCAAATGTGCCCATGTGCTCATGTCCCTGTGTGATTTGGGCAGAGTCAATTTTACTTATAGAAGTAGCAGGAAACTAAAGATATGACGTGATTTGAAAATGGCAAAAATGTTCCAATGACCGAAACTATTTCTCCTACTGTCCCTGTCACTATGTTCTTGAAATTCCCACATCACTTACCCTTCTAGGTTAAGGCATTGAAAGCTTTTATCTTCTTTAGAAAGTGTATATATATATACATATATATATATGTATACACACACACACACATATATGCATGTACTTGTTTGTGAAAGAGAATAGTAATAAGGCAATTACCAATCATTAACACGTTTGCTAAAATTAATTAATCAGATTATCAACCAGTCCTCAATTTGAGCACTAAAATATCAAACACGGAACAGATATGCTTTGGAGGGAGGAGAGGACCATAAAATATCAAGAGGAGAATTAGTAGAAAGGGAAATGCATCTACAGAAGGTTTGAGGTAAGAGCTACTAAAATGGTGAACATCTCCCCTCCCCCATCCCAGGGATAAAGAGCACCTTGGTGTAAAGGCTTGCTGAGCCCTTTTTAGGGTTTCTCACTCACCTTTGCTGTCCCCCTGTCACCCAACTCTCATCTGTGACTCCAAGAAGCTGTAGCATGCATGGTGGCCACACCCTGGGAAAATTGTCTTACCAGACAGGCTAACCCAGGCTGAGGGTAACCGATAGACTTCAAACCCATTGGCGAGTTATGGAGATGTCTACCCCAAGCATGCAAAGACTTCTCCTGGCAGAAAGGGCAGATTAGAACAATTTGTTCCAATGACTATGAAGGGGGGGAGGGTGGAGGCTAAAGCAGGTGCTGTGAAGCACTTGTTTGGTCAGATATCAAAGATGCCAAGGTCATCCATTGCAACCCAGAGCAATTGCTCTTGTGTTGACTTTGTCTTGCCACTCAACTTCAATGACTCTGAGAGTGAGGCTGATTCACATTTTGTGCAACTCTGCCTCACTTAAGTCCAGCTCACTCAAAAGCCAAGACATCACTCTTTAATGTCATTGATCCTCTTTGAAAACAAAGGATGAACAACGGTAACTACAATGGTATATGAATTACTTGGGACAAAATGATATAATTAAATTTGTTGATATAATAAACCTTACAAGGTTTTACATTTAAAAAACTTTTAATAGGCAATAAATTCTCTTTGCTGCAATCTCTTGTTTTATATGATTTGACATTGAGTTCACAAGACTTTGACATATATTTTTAAATCACAAAACCAATTTTTGTCACATTGGATATTACTCATACCTTTAACTAGCAATACATTTTTTTTCCAAGTGTAGTCTTGATAATTAGCCCATATAACCCATTTCCTATTGAATGGGATTTAAATCAGATGAGTTCTCAGGCTATTTCTTGGGTATATTTCTCAGCTTTTGTGGCATTGTATAAGGATCCGATATACTATTTTATCTTCTTTAATAAATTCCAGTAATTCTATAACAATTCTGCTTCTCAGTATACCAATATATTTATCAGAGTTCATAATTCTTTCAATCAAAGCACCACTTCCAGGCCCACTGGAAGTTAAAAAACCCCTTGAACACTTTGGGGGATTTATATTTTATGGTTTAATGGAGATACTTGGATAGTACTGGCTTACCTGCCATTGCCCTCCAGATTAGGGGTTCTGCTTCAATCCTGAACCCTGTAGCTATTATTAAGGAAAGAATTTAATACAGAGAACTGGTCCACCTTCTTTGATGCCAATAATATCATTTGCTAACAAACTGCCATTGGTGGACAGGTAAGACCAAGAGCTCCAGAAATGGAAGCACCCTCCCCCACCCCAAACGTCAATCTTGCTTCTAACTCAACTCCCAAAGCTACTATCACTTTTTCAAGAAATGGGTTCTAGAAACTTCTGCAGTTACTGTAGCCACAGCTACTAAATACCTAGAAAAGAACACCGTTTTTAACCGAAATCCTTGGCACTGTCACATGGCTCAACGTCAGAAATTCTTTTTTTTTTTTAATTTTATTATAGTTTGCATCATTCATTTCCACAAGATTTTGAGTTACACATTTTCTCCCCCTCCCTCCCCCACCCACCTCCCCAAAACAGCCATCCCAGTGTGTCCCCCCTCCCCCAGTCTATTCTCCCCTATGTCACTTCTCGGTAGGGCAGGATGGATCTCCCAACCACAGTGCCTGTGTAACTCAAGTTCCAGTTGGGTGTAGTCAATAATAATAATAATAATTGCATATATAGATAGAAAGATAGATACATATTCATAACATTTGATTATGGAACTCCAGATTCCAGGTTCTTCAACTTCAGAAATTCACATGGGTTTTGTCAGCAGGAATGGCATTAAAGAAGAGGTTACTATCTGCTTTGTCACTGAGCTCTAAGGAATATGGGACTTTTCCATTTAACTTGCAGTTGAAACCTTCTTTATGTGTTGTCTCCTCCTTCAGAATGTGCATTCCTTGGGACCAACAACTGTCCTGCTTTTCTATTTGTAGTCCCAATACTTAGCACAATGTTATATACATGATGCATGCTTAATTAGTATTTTTTTCATTCATTGTCATTCATTTATTCATCAATCAAATAGTTTAATTTTTGACTCATTTAATGGAAGCTTAAATACTATGAAATGGAAGTGAAAAAGAAGAAAAGTGGCAAAGTAGAAAGAGCATTGGATCTCTGAATCTACTGGAGGACATAATGGCTGAGTTCAAATCCTGATTCTGTCACTTACTATGTGACTTGAAGTATTTTGAGCAAGTCATTTCACTCCATTGGACTTCTGTGTCTCTGTCTGCAAAGTGAGATGTTGAACTACCTTAATCTCCATAAGATCCCTTCTAGTCATAGATCCAATGATTCTAATGAAGGGAAGTCACTACATTTGGACTCTACCACTTGGGTACCTAAAGTACTCTATGAAGATATGGCAAAAACACTTGAGTGGAAGGTGAGAAGTGTCTTGGCCTAACCATTTACAGAAGGAATACAAGCTGGAGGCAGCATTATTTTAAAGACACTTGGGAACTGATTTTCAATGTAGTTCAAATTGGGGAAGATTTCAGATCTTCCTCAATGGAGGAAGTACCACCATGAGAGGTGGTACCTGAGAAGGTAGCAACAACTACTGATCCATATGCCTACTTTTTCATTTTTATAAATTCTTTATAAGGATGTCTATGAATATTTAAAGAGTTTCCTTGATGAAAGTATAAGAAGTGAATAAGGGCATATGTAAAAACAATTGATTTTCTCTACCAGACCACATTTTCATAGTCAAATAATTCAGAATTGTGAATTTAAGATTCTGCTTTTCTCTTGTTGATGATAAAATTGTATACTCAATAGTCCCAGGAGTAGTCTTTAAACTTACCTTAACACAAGATATTTCCAATGCATTTGTTTGGGTGGGGTTCCTTTCCCTTCCCAGTTAATCTGAGAAGACCCAGAGTGCTCAATAAATGAATGCATCAATCAAAAGCATAAACGAGGTCTCAATAAGTACCTAATTTGAGAGGAATAATGTACTTCGATCATTGGATAAAAATATGTGACCACATATAAGAAGCATCTTGTGATTGGCAGAAATAATAAGAGTCCTTTACGGGCTACATCTAAAAACAACAAACTAGTTCAGAGCCAGGCAGTTGAGTAGTGGTCAAATCTAGTGATGATAAAATTCAAAGAGAGAGTTGCCTTTAGGGCATGGGAGTGTCTACACTGGGAACTGAGAGACCAAAGACCCATTAGAAATAAGGAAAGGCAGTTTCAGGGAGCTTGACCCATTGAGACAGAAAGAAGTTTCTCAATGAGCCTTGGTAAGATATCATGCCAAATCTGTTTCTAGGAATATCAGTGTGACAATTGACCAATATTTCATGGTGTCTTATTTCAGAGCCCAGACATAATTCAATTTTCCTAACTGGCAACAACCAATAAATAGATGAAGTTATTGAATATGAAGCCTTTAGGTGCTTGTCAAATAGTTACCAACTTCCTTGGTGTGGATTTTTTTTTTTTAACTCACCTGAACTTCTTTGAGAAAGACAACTCAGCATGGGTAATTGTTTTTCCTGAGAGGAGATGACTGGGGACGGCAGCAAATTCAAGGCTACCTATATAGATGCTTTCATTTTTTATTTTATTCTCTATTTCATGAAGGGTCTTATGAAGTAATTCTTAGTAAAGCATTTGTGCCATTCTCCCTTCCATAGAAGGTTTAGGTTGCACAGTGCTCTATGCACAATGCTTGGTGAATAGATGTTGGTTGACTGACTGGTTGATTCTAACCTCAGACAGGTAGAGAGGTATCTTTGGAAGTTGTCTGGGGATGAACCATAATTGGTCCTTTATTTGCTGTGACTGGGCTGACAACATAATTCTTAAATTATGAATAATCCTTCCTCCCTGCCATTGTTTTGCTGGGGGGCGGGGGGGGGGGGAGGGAAGGGTAGATGGAAAAATCAAGAGCTGTTGCCCATTGTAAAGAAAAAGAACTATGCTAAGTACAATATCATTCATGACAATTTATTCTGACTAAAATCTTGCCACTCAGGTTTTATATTATCTCTTTTAAATAAAAAAGCAGCTCTTTTGCTTCTTTTATAACCCAGTTCTAGTATTTAGCTAAGTAATGGGATTTATGATTTTGTTTACATCGGTCTCCATGGTGATCTACCATAAAAGATCAGTTGCCTGGCAACTTGGTATTGTGGCGCTGCAATGGAGGGTGGAATTTTTTGTCTCTCTGAAGGGAGGGCTTAAGGAATAATGAAAACTTCTGCTCATACTTCTCATGAATGCTTTTATTTTCAAGGTCAACCAAATGTTTTTTCAGTAATGACTAATGTACTTTTCTTCAAAAGATGCACCGTAAAATGTTTCTCTAAGATTATCCTGTCTCAGAGTAGAGGACAACCAGCTTAAGAGGTTCTTATTCTTTCCATGCTATTGCAAAATTAGGTTTAGAGCAACTATGGAATCATTAGAATGAAGCAGGTCCTTCTCATTTACTCCATTCACTGACACTTTCCTCACTCATTAGGATTTTTAAAAAATAAGTTGTTTCATGCTCAGTTATCTCTCATCTTAGAAATCTGAATGGTTAGGTTTTATGATGAGTTAACCATTGTTTCTTTTGTTTATCAAGTTAATGTGAACAAATTTTGAGTTGTGGTCTAGAGTTCTAAAAATAAGAAAATGGATTTCCTTCTGAGGTGAACACAGGGAAGATAGGTGTTTTGAGTTGTGTTTCTGAGGAATTGACTAACTTTGACATTTTTAATTATGAAGCTTGGCCCTGGAGCCAAAAAGACCTGAAATCAAGGCCAACATCAGACACTTACCAGCTTTGTGACTCAGGGTAAATCATTAAACTTCTGTCTGCCTCAGTTTCCTCTTCTGTAAAATGGGATAATAGTAGTATCTACTTCCCAGGGCTTTTGTGGATAAAATGACTAAAGGACTAAACAGCTGGACTAGCTACAAGTAGCCATAGGCAGCCGTAGTAAAGGTGGTATGACTGAGGCAGCTGGCCTGGCCATCATTCTAGTTCTGAGAGGTTCTGGCACAGATGTCAGGGCTACTACAACCCAATCAACAATTGTCAACTTTTCCTTCCTCCTCTCTCCTTGCCCTGCCACTATATCTCCTCCAGTATGTTTCAGGACTCTTTTTATCCTACATATCAAGGAAAGACATAAATTACTCTTCATAAAGGCTCAGAAATGGCCAATACTGGTCTTGCATGTGTTTTAAAATATTTTGATGATATCAAATTTATATATAATATAAACATATATATGCATATATGTAAGCATGTATATATGCATATATATATATACATATAAATATAAAATAATATCACTTTCATTTCCTAATACAGTTATCCCTTCCACATCATGGGACTTAGAGGCGCGGTATCCCCTTGATCTGGAAAATCTGCACTGAATTTTTTCACTCTCTCTCCATATCAGATAAGAAGTCTGAATTATTATGGTATTACAAGATAAAATATGTTGTTGTTCTACAATACTACACATATATTTTATGCATTTCTGAGATTTTAAACTTTTTATGTGTCATCTGCTGGGCTTCACATGTCTTCTGTGGCTTCTGTAAAACTCCTCCCAAATTCCCATTTAAAATCTTATGCTGACCTCCAGTATATCAAAACTAAAATGGGAAAAATCAATATGTGGAAGGGAAGGGATGTATCTTTCTCTGTCTTCCACTTGGAGAGCCATTCCTTTTATCAAAGAGAAAAAAAGCATATCAGTAAAACAATACAACGCATTAATCAAATCCAACAGTATATGCAATGTTTCATATCCACGGCCCCACCCTACCCCAGCACAGATGGGAAGGAGGTACTTTCTCCTCTTTCTTCCTTGGGATGAAACCTGATTTCAATGTTCAGTAGTTGTTCTTTTTCAATTGTTCAATTTCAATTTCAATTTCAATTCAATTTCAATTCAATTGTATTTATTATTTATTATTCATATTGTGTTTCTGGTTTTGCTTACTCCACTTTACATCATAGGATCTTTGGTTATAATAGGCATACCGAGGAGACATTTTGGTTTGGTTCCAGACCACTGCAATAAAGTGAACATTGCAATAAAGCGAGTCACGTGATTTTTGGGGGTTTCCTAGTGCATATAAAAGTTATGTTTGTAGTATGCTGTAGTCTATTAAGTGTGCAATAGTGTTATGTCAAAAATGCACATACCTTAATTGGGACATTTTATTGCTAAAAAATGCTAATTATTGTCTGAACCTTCAGTGAGTCACAATTTTTTTTGCTAGTGGAGTATCTTGCCTCAATGTTGACAGCTGCCGAGTGATCAAGGTGGTGGTTGATGAAGGTTGGAGGGTGGCTATGGCAATGTCTTAAAATAAGACAACAATGAAGTTTGCCCCATCCATTCACTATTTCTTTCATTTGAACACTTAGAGGCCATTGTTGGGTTATAAGTCTTCCTAATTCCAACACAGTTGTGTCTCAGGGAATAGAGAGGTCCAAGGAGAGGGAGAGAGATGGAGGAATGGCCAGTTGGTGGAGTAGTCAGAGCACACATAACATTTATTAAGTTTACTGTCTTGTATAG
This sequence comes from Pseudochirops corinnae, assembly GCA_028646515.1. Taxonomy (NCBI): domain Eukaryota; kingdom Metazoa; phylum Chordata; class Mammalia; order Diprotodontia; family Pseudocheiridae; genus Pseudochirops; species Pseudochirops corinnae. Next base: position 182,255,120 of record CM053590.1, read on the forward strand.
GTGTGGTTTGTAGTGATGCAAAACCATTATAATAGTAACATCAAAGATCACTGATCACAAATCATCATAACAGATATAATAATAATAATGAAAAAGTTAGAAATATTGCAAGAATTACCAAAATGTGACACAAAGACATGATGTGAGCATATGGTCTTGGGAAAATAGTGCTTACAAACTTCTTCAAGGAAGGGTTGCCACAAACCTCTAATTTGTAAAAAATGTAATATCTGTGAAGCTCAAAAAAGCAAAGCATAATAAAATGAGGTATGCCTATATATATGTAGAGCTGGAAGGGTCCTCATTGTATAAAAGTCTTCCTATGTTCTTCAAATTTGTCATTTTTTATGGAAGTCATTCTATCAAAGTCATGTATTGCAATTTTGTTTGGTCGTTCCCCCAGTCGAATGGCATCTACTTTATTTTCCAGTTCTTTTCTAGTACAGAATGTCCTTCTATAAATATTTTGGTGCGTGTTCGATCTTTTTTTTTCTATCCTTGTCCTCCTTGGTTTTTCCTTCCATATCATGGTATTGTTAAGTCAAATGGCATAGATGGTTAATGTGACCAATTCTTTTTTTGGTCCAACCTCTAAAGTTCTGAAAATAAGAAACTGGATTTTCTCTTAAGGTGATTTACAGAAGGTATTTCCTTAGCATAATTTCATATTGCTTTCCAGAATGGTTGTGCCAATTCACAGCTCCCTCTGTAATGCATTAGTTTCCCTGTCTTTCCATAGTCCCTTCAACTTTGACCACTCTGAGATTGTGTGACATGGGAGACACTGGCACAGGACCACCCAGCATGGTGTGCCCTCATTAGAGAAGGTGCTGTGCCCTATGCGCAAAGCAGAATTGAAATGGCTCAAAAGAAACATGCAATGCGCAAATTTAGAGAATCCCCCCAAATGTTCACATGAACTATTTGTGCCTGCCTGTGGTAGAGCATTCTGAACTTGTACTGGTCTGATCAGTCCATTCTGAAGCATTTGAACTTGACTCTAACATAGTGATGTCACTGATCCTCTTTGAGAATAAAGGACAACAACCAACCAACTCTGAGATGTGCTTACTTAAGATTTTGAGATATGTTTCTTCTTTATATTGATGGTCTGACTACACAGTAACTTTAGAAAGTTATACATGATGTCAAGAATTGAATCTACCTACAACTGTCAAAGCACTGTCATGGGGGCAAATCTTTCTGAATGAGCTTTATCACTAATGATGTAATTTTGCCTAATTTTTCTTTGTCACAAATCAAATTGTTTCCCTTTGTTCTAATTGTAGAGATTATGTTAGGAAATTATAATAGAAATACCTGAATTTTTAAAGAAATAACTATCAAAAGACACAAAAATAAAATGAACCAATTAAAGGATAAAATCTTAAACAAGGACATTTAAGAAAATAAAACCAAATGAATTAACCATATAGCAACAAAACTCAGAAATATATTTACTCTATTTTGTTTTCCAAGTCTGTCTGATGTTCCATACCTTTTATTTTATATTCTTACTTTTTGAATTGAAAGGAGGATTTGGTTCCTTTCCCTTCTGCCCTAGATAAAATCACAGAAAAGTAGGAGAAGAGAAAGGAGTCATTGAGGCATTACTATGCTAATGAAGTACAAAGGTCTGCCATCCCTTTGCAAAGTGTGAAAAAGTTATTTCATTGAATCAGAAGGGGTGTTAGCCATGCTCTAGGGTGCCCCTTAAAAACTAAGCTTACCAAGCTCTGGAGATGGCAAAAATCACTTGAGACTGAGAATAACTAAATATAGAATAATATATCTATGTGTAGTGTGACACTCCCCCTTCTGCTTCCCCCTCCCATTTATCTGAGGGCAACATGGTGGGAGAAGGGATTTTCTCTCCACTATCAGCCCTGGAATCTTGTAGCAGAGCTACTCACTCGGTAGGAAAAACCACATCTAGTTTTCCATGTTCCAAAAGTTGAGCTCTTTGGGGCATGAGGTAGAGACATACAGTTTACACAACCATGTATATAGAGAGACAACATTCAAGGTGTAGAAAGGTTTCAAGAAGTAAAACTTTGGCAGCAAAAAAGAAAGATGACCATAGATTTCTCTCCTACAGCTCACATAAAGTTGTAGTTAATTTGCTTCAGTGCTACTGGTACATTTCATATCACTTCCACCTCCTTATACTATATTTCACTACATAATCATTGTAGATTTTATGATAATTTTTCAAAAAGTGGGCTGTGACCATTATGTGAAAAAATATGTGTGTGTGTGTGTGTGTGTGTGTATTTGTCTCAGTACTACTTAAAAATCATTTATTGCTAAACTGTCTTTGGTGCAAGATTAGGATGCATGGAATACTCATGAATATACATTAAAATTGATTACTAACAATGCACATGCTCTGAGATTTCTAGGCTCCCATAAGAGATAAATGCATATGCATATGCCACTGGTGAATACATTGCTGTTCTGTTCACCTTTTAAGCAGTGTGATGAGCAGAATTATACTATGCGACAATTACAAGATGAAAGGTTATAAACTAATTTTTAGGCTGAAAAAAAACCCAAACCAACACAGGGTGCTATGATTATGCAATGGTAACCATTATGCAGTGAGAGTTTCCAAAGGGTTTTTAAATACATCAATTCTATCTATTATATCACAGCAAACAACTTTGTCAGGTAGGTAGGACAAATATTGTTGTCTTCTTTTTATAAGAAATTAAGTCCCAGAGGGTGTGATTTGTTTGTGGTCCTGCAGGTATTATGGGGCAGAACTAGGACTAGATCCTCTATCTCCCAACTTTTGCGCTAGTATTTTCTCTACTATATTATAATGGTCTATACAGTTTTGATGACGACCACATAGCTAGTCAGTGACAGACTTGAATCTAGGTCTTTCAGTAGCCCTGTTTCCACATGAACTATTAGTGAAATTAAATCAGAGAATGCCTGGTAAAGGCAAGAAATCTTTCCTAGGGAGTGAAAGAGGGACCTCCATAGGTACAAGGACCTTGAGATCACAGTCCATAGTAATGGCAAATATTTCATATACAAACTTCAGTCTATGTCAGCTTGTGTATTTATTTAACCAAAGAAAGTTTATACAGCTTGTAGAGAATTATTTTGGGGGAAATTATATCTCTGTTCTGTGGCTTCTTTATCCCTTCTCTACATGTGCCAGCTCTCTCTCTTGCTTTCGAATGCCAATGATATACAGCAAATCTCAGAAAGTTTCAGTACACTCAGAATTGCTGTCCCTTTTCCCTCTTCTGATTTGAACTAAAAGTCCAAGTTGTCTGCTCACGCCATCAACTTTTCACAAGATATTTTTCAGTCATCTGTGGTGAGAAATCTAACCAAAAGATCTGTAAAATCATCAAAAGTGAATCAGAACACTTTGAAGGGAAGGACAAAGATTGACCTAACTACTTGAGAGTCTCCCTTCTTGGGAGGTAGCCCAAATGATTGAAAAGTTGAAGAGTAACTGGGGGTCCACTTTAAGCCAAACCATTAACAAAGTCTGGTGGTACTTCCCATTCTAAAACCCATTTATGCTGTAAATGAAGTTCTCACTGGAACTTTTGGCATGTAGAAGGGAGGATTTAATTTGTTTCTGTTGACTTTACTTGACCTTATGATATCACTGTAAAATTGTTTGCTCTGCCACCATGAAAGTTGGATCCTGGTTAATTCTATCAAGGAAAGAGTCTACTTCCCTTTAATTCACGTTCAGTTCTGAGAGGCCAGCAGAATTCCTCCTGACATGAAATGGCCTCCTTAATTGATTTGCTATAGGCTGAAATAAGTTTGGACCTTTCTTTTTAAAATTTGTGTCAAAGGATCCCAGATAATTCCTAGAGGCAGCTGGCTAGTTGGCACAGTGGATAAAAGACTAAGTCTTGAGTCAGAAAGACATGCTCAAAGCCAGCCCCAGACACTTACTAACCGTGTGATCTTGGCCAAGTAATTTAATCTCTTTTTGTCTCAGTTTTCTCAACTATGAGATATGGGTAGTAGCTGTTGTGAGGATCAAATGAGGAAATATTGGTAAAGTATTTACCAAAGTATCTAGTACATCGTAGATATTCTGTAAGTACTTGTTCCTTTCTCTTCCATTCTCCAGTAAGGAAGCATAGGCCTGCATTAATAATGATTCTGTTGACTTGTAGGTTCTGAATAGTGGTTGGTTGTTGTTCTTCATTCTTTTTTTTTTTTTGAGGGGGAAAGGCAGAGCAATTGAGTTTAAGTGACTTGTCCAAGGTCACACAGGTAGTAAGGGTTAAGTGTCTGAGGCTGGATTTGAACTCAGGTCTTCCTGATTCCAGGACCAGCGTTCTATTCACTGCACCATGTAATCACTGCCCCATTGTCCTTCATTCTTGAAGAGATTCAAAATGACTCCTACGTAGTGATGGGGTCAAGGTACAGTATGTCCAACTGTAGCTGATGAGACCAAAATGAGTTTGGAAGGTTCTATCCTTGGTCAGGCACAAATAGGCCATATGAACATTTGGAGTGAAGATGTCTCTAAATTTGAACATCTCACATTTCTTTTAAGCTATTGAAATTCTGTTTTGTTTATAAAGCACAGTGTGCTTCTTTGATGCAGGATACCATGCTGGGCCATCCTGTGCCAGTGTCTCCTGTGTCTCACAATTTATTCCAAAGTTCTTCAGAGAGACCTTGAGAGTATCCTTGTATCACTTCTTCTGACCTCCATGTGAGTGCTTAACTCGTGTGAGTTTTCCATAAAATAGTCTTTTAGGAAAACATATGTTTGGCAATCGATAAAGGTGGCCAGCAGTAGTGGCAATCACACTGGCATACCCAGGATGACTGCTAGCACAGGTTCTTAGATCTGCTTTTTTGGAAAGATAGCTGTTTAAGGGATCTACAATCTTTTTAAATTATATTGACTAGCTCAGGGAAAAGGTAGCACCCTGAACTTCAGAGAAAATACAAACTGAGAAAATACAAGCAGAGGAATAAAGACCAACAGACAGAGCTCTGACTGCCTGAATCAACTATACACTTTACATACATCCCTGGATCAAAAGAGCCTTTACATCTGAGTAGGCAGGGAGTTCTGAACATATGGCTGAACACTCAGAATCTCGACCAGGGAATCACAAGATCCTTCTCATAAGCAAATCCCCAAAACAAAATACCAACTCAGAGTATATATATACTTCTCAAAGCCAGAAGGCATCACAACCCTCTGGACTCAGCACCTAATTAGAAATTTGCAAAAGGTGTGAAAGCCTTCCTATAAGCAAGCCTCCCCTATGCAAGCTTCCCTTACTGGGTTCTACCTGAGGCCTATTAATGGGCAGGGAAGATCTTATATCCCATTAAGATTTCACCAGCTCATTGGAGTTGCATTCTCTTCAGTAGAGTTTGAATGTTTGGCAGTTCAGCTTGAGAAAGGACTTCAGTGTCTAGTCTTATGTGGTAGAAGCAATACCCAGAGGCAGGTAGATGGTACAGTGAATAGAGTGCCAGGACTAGAGTCAAGAGTACCTAAGTTCAAATGTGGCCTCAGACACTTACTAGCTGTGTGACCCTGGGCAAGTCACTTAACCCTGTTAGCCTCAGTTTCCTCATCTATAAAATGAGCTGGAGAAGGAAATGTCAAACCACTGCAGTATCTCTGCCAAGAAAACTCCAAATGGAGTCATGGAGAGTTGGACATGACTGAAATGACTCAACAATAACAACAAGGGAGCAATATCTACTACCAATCTGGTGAGAATGGAAGATTTTTGCTGATAAGTAGAATTCTCCCTTACAAAGACAAGGAAATCATCCATCTGATCTAGAGAACCAAGGCTTTAACTATAAGGCATAAAAGTCAAGTGTGTGAGTAGTCTGCACTCCTCAGGCTTGATGGTATTCCTACTGTGAAAAACAAAGGGAATAAGCATTTACATGAGTACCTACTATGTGCCAGGAACCATGCTAAGTGCTTTTAACAAATATTATCTCATTTTCTAGATGAGTAAACAAAGTATTTTTGACCCAGCACATCATCATGGTAATGCAGGTACCACCATCATAGCAATGTAGTGTCTCTGCTGAATATCCTTCCCATGCTACTGTTGAGTCAGCTTCCTTGTGTTAAAGGTTATACAGTCTATGGTTGTCTCATTTCCTTCCGATTCCTAGCCTGAACCACTGGATCAGCCTGAGTTAGGCCTGGCATGGAACAATGGGCAAATGCAAAGAATTCCTTGTCTTTCCCAGGTTCCTGTTCAAATCCAAAATTTTGAATTTGAACCAGAGCTGGTAGAAAGGTATGAAATGTTAAAATTCCATTTTTTGCTACTCTCTTAATCCTTTTTACTATACAACCTTTCCTCGTGCACACATGTGCAGTCCCTTTGCCAAAGTAAACAGGCTAACAGGGGATCACTGTGTCTAGTTGCCTCCCTGTGAGTAGAGCAGAGACCTGCATGAAAGCGGAGCTGCATTCAGACAGTTTGGCTTGCAGTAGAACAGCCATATCCTTTGCGTACAATCACTTCCAAAATTAAAAATTTCCATCAAAACACACATAGATGTATTTCTATCCAATTAAAACTAAAAGTACGTAACAGGACTGAGAGAGTTTGTTGGTGGAGCTGACTGATTCAAGCAAGGGCTGGGATAGCTAAAGTCCTTTTTTATTTTGAAATAATTACATTTCCTTCCTGCATTATTTATTCAGATCTGGGTAAGTAGAGGAAGATTCATGTGTGCAGTGGGCACTCATCTGCTCTTCTAACCTTCCTATTCCTCCATTTGTATTTTATATGTTCTGTGTGTATTTTTGTCTTCCTACAAGACTGTAAGGTCCTTTTGGGACCTCATCTCCTTTATCTTTTTCTATGCCAGTACAGATATTATTCTCTAGGACTAAGTAGGCCTTTCAGGAAACTGTCTTAACTCTGTTAGGCCACCAAGATAGCAATTCTCAAAGAAACCATGGACAACCTACCCCACCCAACCTTACTTATTATTGAAAAAAAATTCCAAACCCCAAAACCAAAACCTCACTGCAAAAGATCCAGCCAAAATTAATGGGAAGCCTGGTGCTGCTTTTGATGAGATGCCACTGAGGGATATCATGAGTATATTATTAATTCATGCCAGAAACCTATGCACAGACATTGACACATTAAAAACATTAGTGTTGTCCTACAAGGGACCAACTTATGGACCACCTGGAGAATGCTCACAGACTGTGGTTTGTGGACCACACTTTGAGAACTATGGCACTAAGATTTTTCTTTAAAATGTTTTCCTTGTTTAATGAAAGGGACTTAGAGTAATGGTGGTTTCAAGTATTTTTTTTAATGCTTTTTTTGCCTTTCTTTGGCTGTTTTGCCTGTAGAGATTCCCAAATGGAAGCAGGATGGAGTCATTGCTAGTGGGTAATATTCAGAAAAAAATCATTCTATGTACCCATCCCTCATATTCCTGCATTTTCAAAAAGGGAAAAATATGACTGCAAAGACAGCTGGAGGATGACACAACCTTCAGCTGGTAAGTGTGTGTTGGAGACAGGAGGGGTACCAGTCAGGCAGCTAGACAACCCCAGATGCAGCTCATTTGTGTCCAAGACTTAGATCTTTGGTGGCATCTCTTAGGGAGTAGAATGGTGCTGTGCATATGATTCAATCAAGACCATACTCATTTCCTCTCTCTGAACCTCCGTTGAGGGGACTGGGTTAGATCAGGGGTTCATAATCTTATTTTTGTGTTATAGATTCATTGACAGTCTGGTAGTCTATGGACGCCCTCTCTGAATAATGGTTTATATGCATAAATTTTTAAAAATATGTAGATTTACAAAGAAAACCAGTTGTCAAAATATTTTTTTAAAAAACCAAACAACTTTACAGACTCTAGGTTAAGAATGCCTGGCTTAGATGATCTCTGAGGTCTCTTATACTTCCAGCAGCCTCTAAATCATTCATTCAGCAAATATTCATTAAGGGCCTACTGTGTGCAGTGCCTTGTGACAATTCAATGAAGCTCCATCTGTTGTCTTTCTGAGGCACTCCAGCTTTCTTGTCACTGGGATCAGAGCTGTCACTAGCAAATTTTGGGCCCAAGGCAAGTGACACTAAACACACCCTAAATGTGGTTGGAGGGAGGGATGTTAGAGTAGCATGGGGCTAATATGGGGTGGGGGAGGTTGCTCTTGGTAGGGGGGGAGCAGGGGAGGACGATGTCTGGGAAGAGCTCACCTAGTGTGAGCTTCTGTTGGGATTGAGTGGAAGTGACCATCTGGTAGCTTCCTATGTTAGCTAATTACTCTTGCTAAGTAGGTGCTAAGCTTAGTTGTTTCTGCCACTTAAAGACTGAAAGTGTTTTCACTTTCTTCCCTTATATTTATACAGCCTGGAATAAAGCCCTGGTCATCCTGCTCTAGTTAATGGTTCTGGCTCTGAGTAGGGAGAAATGTCATATAGGCTTTGTAGGTAAATAGAATATAGATCCAGCACTTAGTCATGGCTCTTCCTAGTTGTTCTCCCAGGCCACTCATAAAACTAACTGTTTAAGCTCTTTTATTTTTCTCTCAATGTAGCTCACCACCTTATATAAACTAAAGTGTCATCCTCAATTCCACTCTCCCCCCACCCAAGACCCAGTTCATGGGGAACTATGATTTATTTTATATTCTTGTATCTATCTTTTGCCGTTTTTTGGATTTGAGTTAAAAACTGATTTGAAGTGAGTGAAAGAAAATATACTGAAAAATCAGGTGTAGAATCTTTCTTCTTGTCTGAACTTTGGACAGAGCATCTGTTAGGACAGCAGGAAAGGCAGTGTGACCAAGTAGCGAAAGAATACCAGATGAATCCCAGCTTTGCTGCTGAATGGCTGTGGGACCTTGGACAAGTCTCAACCTCTCAAGGTATAAGATTTCTCTAAAATGAAAAGATTTAAGTAGAGGCAGCTAGGTGGTGTACTAAATAGAGCGTTGGACATGGAGTCAGGAAGACCTGAGTTCAGATAGTGTCCCAGATGCTCATTAGGTGTGTGTGACTGTGGGCAAGTCACATTTTCAGTTTCCTTACCTTATAAAATGAGAGGAGTTGGGCCCAGTGACCTCTCAGGACTTTACATCTATGATCCCATGACTTGGAGTTCACCAGCTCTAAAATTTGCCGATTCTAGAAAAGGATACAAGTCAAAGCAACCTTAGGAAAATTAAATTTCATGATTAAAATGATAAATTAATTCAAATTCCATAACCTCTAGTCTTTTCTAAATGATTTTGATTTTGTCAGTTGCAAAAGATGGTGCTGAGAATGAAGTATGCCTCAGTCACTCTTGTAGCCACTGCTTCATATTTGATGCTACAGCTGGGCTGTACAGCTAGCCTCAAGATAATTTCCCTCTGTTACCCGCCCCCCCCCAACTTCCCCCTTCTCCTCTCTCCAACCTTCCCCATTTCTGGCTTCTCTAGTCTGCGGTTTTTCAAAGCTCCATGTGGTAGGCATTGCCACTTAGGCTGCTGCCTGATCTCGTGGTTGGGACAAAGGCACTAAAAGCTTCAGAATCCCACTGCCCCCAGCACTTTCAAAATTACACATAAATGGATTAAAATTAATTAGGGGGGTGGGGAGCAGCAGAAGGAAAAAAATCACCAAGATTTCTCCCCCTTTCCTTGGGTGGATGGCTCTGTGGGAGGCCCCTGTGACTAATAAGGCACCACCAGAGTGATGGCTCTCTCAGAATCACCCAGGCTGGAATTCTCAACAGCCAATTAGATTGCTTCCTTAGTCCCGCACACTTTATAATGGTCCATTAATTCATGCTCTGGAATGTCTTTTTAAGTTTTTTTTTTTTTAATTTTTGTGTTTTACATTGTTCCTCTCTCTGTGTTATAATTGGATTGAAAGACAACACAGAGAGCAGCCTGTTCTAGTGGTCTGAGCCCCAAATCAGGGGCCCAGGAACTTCAGAATTTTAATCTCCCCTGTGGCATTACTGCCCTATTAAAACTTTGGCCAAGTTGCTTACTCTGTTAGCTCTTATTTCCCTTATCTCTAGGGAAAGGGGTGCAATCTTAAAGACAAAGACAAAGAATATAATGTGCAGGTTTATTAACTAACAAGTTCTTCATATGAAGATACTGTGATTCAGCCATCTAGCTAAAAGATACAATGAGACAGTGGTAGTATGGGGTAAAGTCGATTCCAAAGTGTTCAGCTAGGAAATTCAGAGCCCACCTGGATGTGTCCATCTTGGTCAGGGCCAGTAAAAACTAGATTTTTACCTTTGCCTCTTGCATTGCCAAAGCTTTCTGAGAGGTGCTTTCCTCCCTGCTCTGCCTGTCAATGTTTACTGAAGAGGAAAAAAAAATACCAGGCTAAATCAAGAGGTGTTTATTACTTCCAATTTATATTTAATGAAAAGTGAATGGTGAAAGCAGTCTGACTCCAAACAAAGTGTCTCTGAAATCCCAGATCCAACTGCCACCAAAATAAAAAGCTGGTTTTCAAATTGGAGTTGTTGGCATGTCATTCATGACCAGGCCAACCTAAATCCCTTTCATATAGAAAAACAAAACAAACTACAAGTGAAAACCACCAACCCAAATGAGAAGGATTAGAAACCTCCTGATACTTGGATGTACATAAAAAGCAAGCAAATGAAAAGCAATGCATTTGATGGGTGGGGACCTTTGAAAGCTAAGGCCACAATAAGATGCTGAGGTAAGGCAATGAAAGCCAGGAAGAGTAAAATATTCACACATGCTTCATATATACTTTGGGTGGGGGGAGGAATTGAAAGAAAAGGAGGAGGTTAATCATTTAGAGAGTCTAGCACAATCAAATGAGGAGTCTTACATAAGTATCCTCCCTTGGCTTCTTTTTTAGCTTTCTTCTTGGCAAAAATTGGATGTGGAGTGATTTGCAAAGGTTGGGTAGGGGAGAGAGAGTCTAAAAACTCGAGAGGTCTTAAAGCTATTGTCATTCTTTCTGGCTAGATCTTTACTGCTCCCACAAGGTTCACCTATAAGGTTGGGGCAGCAAGACGAGAAGGTGGCATTGCATTGGAAAATGCTCACCATTGATCAATAAGGGAAATCTTGTCTGCAAGCTGGCTCATGAGTAAGACTTTGGAAGAGGAACCAGGACACTTGAAAATAGAAGGCTGATTGTTTAAAAATCTTAGAATTTTGATAAAGAGAAAGATCTTAGAGATCATGAAGTGCCACTCTTTCCTATAGATAAAGAAAGTGAAGCCCAGAAAGTTAATGATCTCTTAAGATCAAGGATTTAGCACTCAAAGGGAATTTAGAAGTCATTTAACCCAATCTACTCCCTTTACAGATAAGAATACAGAGATCTGTAGAGGTTTAACAAGTTCATGGGACTTAGATTTGGAAGAAACCTTTGGTAGGAGCAATATTTCCCAGGTAGACTAGGTTAATTTTTTCATTAAAATGTATTGAACCATCCTTAATACTTAATTCACCCAGAAGACTAAGACTTGGGTTGTTGACATAGCTTTCTGGTGGTCTAAGTACAAAAGTTAGCTCATGAGGAGGGAGATTTGAGCAGTATGTTAGCAAGGAAGCTAAACTCAGTCAAATCAAAGCTGTATCCTTACTGAGTATCCTTTCCCTACTCTAGCTGAGGAAACCTCCTCATGTTTTTTTTTAACATATCTGTTGCTCTACAAATGTCTCATTTTGTTCCAATTTCAAATTTGAAGCACCAGACTGGGGGTGGGGAGCCTGTAGCCATGAGGCCACATGAGGCCCTCTAGGTCCACAAATTTGGATTCAGTTAAAGGGCTGTACTTGGCTCTGAGGCCGCAGTTTCCTCAACCCTGCACCAGACTGATCTGATTTCTTTCAGCAGTAACTTAGAAGTCAGCAGGTCAGCAAGACCCATGGATATTAAGTGGATTGCAAGTAGCAAGCCTTGGAGGCCAAATTCAAACTCAGGCCCTCTGACTTCAAATCCGAAGCTTGTTAAGTGCAACTGTCTGAGTGCCTCCTCCAGCAGGTCTTCATGAGCTCTTCCTGTAGCTCTGAATGATTCTGTGCAGGCAGCACCAAATCATTACTGTAACTTTTCTTGCAATTCCACATGGTTCCCAGTGGATGGTGCCAAGCATTGCTACCCAGGCAAGTAGCAAACTGTGTAAGACAGTGAGTAAAGTGCTGGATTAGCAGTTAGGAAGCCTTGGATTCAAATCTTGCTACTGACACCCCAACTGGGCATGAAATTATAGGTCCCATCCACAAGGACAAATCATATATTCACATATATGTATACATACACATATAAATGTGCATATATACACACATGCATACACACAGAAGCACACACATACACACAAATACGTACATATGTATAAATATACATACTATAAGCACAAACATATATGTCTCTGAACCTTAGTTTCCTGACCTGCAAAATGGGGACAACAATGCCTGTAGTTCTGATTGTTTAAGGACGTTGTGAGGCTCAAATGAAATCATTTGCTTCACAGATTTTAAAGCACTTTATAAAGTTCAGTAATTATTACTGTCATGATTTTATGTGAGAATTTAGGTTTTTAAAATAGCATTATATTTTAGTAAATTCCAACCCCTCATTTTATTGGTCTAGAAATTGACCTCCCCCCCCAATTAAATGACTTTTTCAAGATCACACAGTAAGTGTAGCTCACATGAACTGATGCAGAGTGAAGTGAGTAGAACCAAGACAATGTAGACAATAATGGCAACGTTGTAAAAACAAATCACTTTGGAAGAATAAAGAACACTGATCAACACAAAGATCAATCATCATTCCAGAAGACCCTTACTTACCCTCTGACAGAGGCATGATGTGCTAATATGAGGCATGAGATATACTTCTCTCTATATCCAATATGGAAATTAATTTTGATAGACTGTGGGTATTTGTTATAAGGGTTTTGCTTTTCTCTTTTCCTTTTCAATTAAGTTTAGAGGTGGTAGAAAGAGAGAGAGAAAAACATGCTTGTTAATTGAAAACAATGGATTTATTTAAAATATTAGTGAATCCAGGAAGAGAACTCAGGCTTATTGGCTCCTAGTCCAGTGTTCTGATGCCGCTCTATGTAGTCTGAAGTGTTATTTAGTAGATTTCACAGCTAGTTCAACTATCTGATGGCTTGGAGAAGTCTCTAAGTGTTCCAGGTTTGTCTCTGTACTTAAAAACTACTTGACCTCATATATGTACTGAGCTCTGGACAGCTACTTTCCCAATGTGCCTCAGTTTCCACTACTGTTAAATAGGAACATAATATGTTTTCCTTAGTGGTTGCATATTGATGCATTCAATGGAAGTACTCAAGGGGCCTTCTGAGAGTTAACGCAATTTCCAAAGGTCCCTAATTTATGATTGCAGATGATTTGGGAGTTAGAAGAGCCTAGCTCACTGAGTTAAAGAACAGACATGTTGATAATCCTAGGAACCAGGAAATAGAAATAGGAAAATAGTAGCCATTGGCACAGGCGTGTGTTTTTACAGATTTATCTCAATTTAATTCAGTAAACACGTATTGAACACTTACCACATACAGAGAGAGGTACAATGTGACATAGATAGAGAATCAGCCTTTGAGTTAGAAACGACTGGGTTCATGTGCAGCCTCTGACTCATGCTGGTTATGGAACCATGGGCATGTCATTTAACTAATACGTTACTTAGTCTGGGTAGAGCCTGAAGGTTCTAAGCTGGGGAAGACAGTCAATTGCTGTCTTTATATTTTATTTATTTTTATTTATATTATATATTATATTATATATAATATATATAAATATATATAATAGATACATATATTATATTTATATTATAAATTTTTCTCAACTTTTACTGACATGGTACAGTGGAAAGAACACTGGCTTTGAAATTGGAGGCCCAGGGTTCAAAGCACACCTTTGTGGCCCTGAGCAAGTAATTTAAACTCCCTGGATCTCAGTTTCCTCATCTGCAAATGAGAGACTTGGAGTAGACTTCTGACATTTCCACCAACTCTATATCTATAATCTTTTTTAGAAAAATGCATTTCATTGATTTTTTTTTTGTTTTTTATATCACTAGAATTTTCTCCAGTATCCCCATCCTCTCACTTTCACAGAATTATCCCACATAACAATGGTTTTTGAAGAAAATAAGGCACATGAGAAAATGGTCAAAACTACAAATCATTAAAAAAACAAAGTGTAGTCGCACCATCTTTGCAAAATAGTAGAGCAGAAATGTTCTCTCATGTTTCTTCTTGAGGCCATGCTTATTTTTTGTAATTATGCAACATTCACTTTTGATTGTTTTATGGTTGTTTTTTCTATTTACATTCTTCCGGGCTCACTTCCCTGCATCAGATTATGTAAATCAGATTGCTTAAATGCTTCTCTTTATTATAATCTTAATTTCTTAAAGGATGAAAATATTCCATTGCATTTATGTACCACAATTTGTTTAGCTATTCACCAATTGATGAACATCTACCTTGTTTACAATTCTTTGCTATCACAAAAAGTTCTGTTATAGACATTTTTATAAATATGGGGATTTTCTTCTTATCAATGACATCCTTGAGGATATAAACCTATCAGGTTTGACCTCTAGGTCAAAGGGCATCAACGTTTTTGTCACCTCATTAGCATAATTCTAAATTAATTTCTGAAATGTTTATATTGCATGTAGCTTCATCAACAATGTGCTAATGTGTTTGTCTTTTCACAATCTTTTCCATATTGACTATTTCTATCTTTTGTTATCTTTGCCTATTTGCTGGATGTGAGGTAGAACTCAGACGTGAGGGATATTTTGATTTGCATTTCTTATTATTAGAGATTTGGAGACTTCTTTCATATAGTTATTAATAGTGTGTGATTATTTTGAGAATTGATTGTGTATATCTTCTGACCACTTTTCTATTAGAGAATGACTTTTGATTTTATATATGATTTTATGTATGTATGAATACATAGATATGTGTATATGTATATCCATTTTTATTTTAAAATTATTTTTCACTTTTTAATCAGCAAAAGTCTACCTTCTCATTCTCCCAACCCAAATCATACCCAAATTGAGAACAAAATAAAAACAAAACCTCTATTATAAACATGTACAGTCAAGCAAATACATGCATGTGTCTATGGAATCATTCTCAAAGTTGCATATTGTCCTTGTTCAGGAACCACTCCAATCTTCTTTATATCATTCTAATTTTAGAATACATACTACTAAAGTGACCTCTCTGTCTCTCTCTTGTCTCTACATGCATGCACAAGCATGCACGCACACACGCACACACACACAAACACACACACACCCCATACCTATTAGTTGTCTGTATACTTCGTCTATAAAAGCCTTATCTGAGAAATTTGATTCAAAGGTTTTTTTTTCTCCATTTGACCACTCTTTTTCTCCTAGATGGATTAATTTAATCTCTATGGAAGCTTTTCAACTTCATCTAATCAAGATTATCAATTTTTTTTTCTTTTGTAATTGTCTCTATCCCTTGTTTGGTTAAGATACATCTACACAATCATGAAAGCTATATGATCTGCTTCTTTTCTGATTTTATTATGGTATGATCTTTAATATTAAGATCACATACCCATTTTGTATTTATTTTAAAATATGGTTTCATATGTTGGTCTAAGCCTAATTGCTGCCAAATTGCTTTCTATTTTCCCCAGAAGTTTTTTAACAGGAATTCCTTTCTAAGTAATTTATGCTTTCAGTTTTATTGAACAATGAGTTATTAAGTTCTATTGTTTCTGATTCTCCTTAGTCTGTTTCATTGGGCTACTTATCTTTTTTTTTTTTTTTTTTTTTTTACCTATACCAAATATTTTTGGAGACTGCTACTTTACATTATACTTTGAGTTCTGGAAGTATCAATTGCTTTTTTTTTTTAATTGTTATAACTTTCTATAAGGAATGTTATTTAATTTATACCTCTGTGGTCTGATGGTTTTCCCTACTTTCTTCAATTTAAGCCTGAATTTTGCACTAAGAAGCTCATTCAATGAGCATATTCTTATATTCATTGCATAAGAAGCACAGTCAGTTCCAGGTCTTATTTTAACTGACTATATAGAGCTTCTCTACCTTTGGATGTGAAGTATATAAAAATCTGATTTCTGTATTGAAGGATGATGTCCATGTGTAGAGTCGCCTTTTGGGTTGTTGGAAAAGTGTGTTTGTTATGACCATGGAGTTATCTTGACAAAGCTCTGTTAATCTCTGCCCTGCTTCATTTTGTACTCCGAGGTCAAATTTGCCTGTTAATCCAATTTTCTTTTGATTTCCTGCTTTAGCATTCCAATCCCCTATGATGAAATGTGACAACTTTTTTTGTTGTCATTTCTAGAAAATGTTTTAGGTCTTCATAGAACTGCTTAACTTTGGCCCCTTTGGTAATGGTTAGGGCATAGATTTGTGTTACTGTGTTGTAGAATGATTAACCTTGGGTTCAAACAGATATCATTCTATCATTTTTGAGATTATACCCCAGTACTGTTTTTCTCACCTTTTTATTAACAATGAGAGCTATTCCATTACTTCTAAGTGATTCTTGCCCACAGTAGTATATGTAGTGATCATCTGAGTTAAATTCACTCATTCCGGTTCATTTAAGTTCACTGACTTCCAAGATGTGGATTTTAATTTATTCTTCTCCTGTTTGAACACATCCAACTTATGTTGGTTCATAAATGTTACATTATAGGTTCCTATGTAATATTGACCTTTATAACACTGGATTTTCCTTTCCTCACCAAATACATTTGCAGGTGAGCTTTCTTTCCACTTTGGCCCAAACACTTCATTAGTACTGGAGCTACTTGTAAGTTGTCCTTCACTCTTCCCCAGTAGCATATTGGACACATTTGGACCCGAAGAGTTCATCTTCTGATGTCATCTGTTTTATCATTTTAGTATTGTCCATAGGATTTTCTTGGCAAAAATAAGTGGAGGTGATAGAATTCCAGCTTAACAGTGCTGCACTCAATATGCCAACAAATTTGGAAAACTCAACAGTGGCCACTGGATTCAAAAAGATTAGTTTATATCCCAATCCAAAAGAAGTGCAATTCCAAAGAATATTCAACTTAGCAAAAAAAATGCAGTCATTTCATATGCCAACAAGGTTATACTTAAGATTCTACAAGCTAGACAACATGTGAACTGAGAATTACCAGAAGACCAGGCTGGTTTTTGAAGAGGCAACCAAATTGCCAACATTCACTGGATTATGGTGAAAGCAAAGGAGTTCCGGGAAAAAAATGCACCTTTTCTTCATTGACTCCACTAAAGCTTTTGACTGTGTGGATCACAATAAAATGTGGCAACTCTTCAAAAACATGGGAGTACCAGATCATCTTACTTGTCTCCTGAAGAATCTGTATGTGGGCCAAGAAGCAACAGTTAAAGCTGAATATGGAACAACTGATTGGTTTAAGATAAAAAAACAAGAGTATGACAAGGCTATATATTGCCTTCTTATTTATTTAACTGAAATGCAAAGTATGCCATGGTAAATGCCAGGCTGGATGAATCAAAAATTGGAATTAAGGTTGCGAGGAGACATGTCAGTGATCTCAGATATGCAGATGATTCCGTTCACAGTGGTAGAAAGCAAAGAGGAACTAAGGAGCCTCTTGATGAAGGTGAAAGAAGAGAGCTGGCTTGAAGCTTAACATAAAAAAAAAAACCTTCAAAAAACAAAGCAAAACTAAGATCTTAGCAATCTTAGCAACCCATCACTTCCTGAGAAATAGAGGAAGAAGAAGTGGAAGATTTTATATTTTTGGACCTAAAGATCGTTAAATATGGTTATTTGCACCCATGAACCTAAAGGAGCTTCCTTCTTGGAAGGAAAACTAAAGCAAATCTGGACAGCCTACTAAAAAGCAGAGACATCACCTTGCTGACCATATAGTCAAAGCTATGGCTTTTTCAGTAGCAATATATGGCTGTGAGAGTTGGACTATAAAGAAAGCTGAGTGCCCTAGACTTGATACTTTTGAATTGTGGTGCTGGAGGAGACTTTTGAAAGTCCCTTGAACAGCAAAAAGATTAAGTAAATAAATACTTAAAGAAATGAATTCAAGTTATTCACTGGACAGTCAAATACTAAAGCTGAAGTTTAAATACTTTGGCCATATGATGAGAAAATGGAACTCTCTGGAAAAAACCATGATGTTGGGAAAGATTGGAGGCAAAAGGAAAAGGAGACAGCAGAGGATAAGATAGACAGATAATGTCATGGAAACAATGAACACGAACATGGACAGACTTTGGGAGATAGGAGAGGACAGAAGGGCCTTGTGTGCTCTAGTCCATTGGATCATAAAGAGTTGGACATGAATGAGTGACTGAACAACCATAAAATAACTTCCCATAGGAAGAACCCCCCCCAAAAGTATTTCTTTTAACAAACTATAGTTGAACAAAACAAAACATTGTCCATATCTAACAAATTATTCCTCTTGTAAAACTGTAGTCCACCACCTTTCTTCCAAAAGAGAAGCACCACAGTTTACTAGTAAGCCATTGAAGTCACAATTGCTTAATGCATTAATCAGAGTTCTGATGTCTTTTCAATGTTCTTTTTTCTTCTTTACACTGCTAAAGTAATTGTGTAAATTGCCATGTTGATTCTACTTACTTTCAGTTTTTTAGTTTTTGCTATCAGCTCATACAAACTTTTCCAAGTTTCTCTGAATTATTCATATTTGTCCATTCTTATGGTATAATATATTCCTTTGAATTTATATACCACAATTTGTTCAGTCATTCTCCAATTAATATCTATTAATAATAGATATTCAATTTCCTTCTAGATTTTTTTGCTACCACAAAAAAAATAATGCTACAAATATCTTTCCAATACATTGAACCTTCCTTTTGTTTTCTACCTCATTGGAGGGTATGTTCAGCAATGGTATTGTAGAATCCAAGGGTATATAGAGTTTAGTTCCTTTTCTAACATTGTTCCAAATATTTTTTCAGAAGAATTGAACCAATTCTTAGCTCTGTCAACAATTTATTGGTGTACCTATCTTCCTACAACTCCACCAGGATGTACATTTTTGTCATCCTTGCCTATCTTTTGGACATAAGGTGAAACATTAGTTATTTTAAGTTTTAATTCTTTCATTATCAAAAAATTGAAGAATTCTTTCATATGGTCACTGATGGTTTGTATTTCTTCTTTTAAAAATTGTCTCTTCACAGTCTTTGACCTCTAATCATTGGGGTCAAGGTAGTAATCTTTAAGAGTTTAAGAAGAACAGGGTAGTATTACCTAGTCTTTTTTTTTTCCTAGAACACTTTTTGGTTTGTAGAAAAAAATGATGGAAAGGAATGAATCATTATTAATTACCAGAAGAGCAAGATCAATGAATTAATTTCTTTGGAGTACATTTTAATAAATTTTCTCTTGGAAAAGTAAGGTAGAGCAAGGTTTTGAAAGACTAGAAATGGGCCTTAAATTTTTTTTTTGTCAAATTTAAAAGAAAAAACCAACCCATTGATGCACGAATTCTTTCTGTATCATTCCTTCAAACACTGTGTTAAAGAGAGGAGAATATATTGAGTAGGGAACAATTTGACTCCCTCAAACTAAATACAGCTTGAATTATATGCCAAATCTTCTCCAATCTATTGAAATTTCAGGAGTTCCAGGGGATAGGATCAGATATTTCACTTAAGCAACATGACATATTTTTCATGCCATAATGCAATAAAAATTACATTCAATAAAGGGTTGTGGAAACATAGATTAAAAACTAATTGGAAACTAAATAATCCTAAAAATGAGTGGATAAAAGAAAAATCATAAAAACAATACATAATTTCATTAAAGAGAATGACAACAATGAAAAAACATACCACAATTCATGGAATATAGCCAAAGCAGTAATTAAGGGAAAATTTATATCTCTAAATGCTTCTTTCAATAAAATAGAAAAAAGAGCAGATCAATGAATTGGGCCAGCAACTAAAAAAAAGTAAAAAAAGAACAAATTTTAAATCCTCAATTAAATACTAAATTGGGAATCCTGAAATTCAAAGGAGAGATTAATAAAATTGAAAGAAAACCATTGAACTAATAAATAAAAAACTAAAAGCTGGTTTTAACAACAACAACAAAACCTCAATAAAACAGGTAAACCATTAATTAATTTAATTTAAAAAGAGGAGAACCAAGTTACCAGTATCAAAAATGAAAAGGTTGAATTCACCACCATTGAAGAGGAAATTAAAATAATTATTAGGACTTATTTTGTGCAATTATATGCCAAAAATCCGACAATCTAAGTGAAATGGATGAATATTTAGAAAATACATATTGCTCAGATTAACAGATGAAGAAATAGAATACTTAGATAACCCTATCTTAGAAAAAGAAATTGAACAAACCATCAGCAGTAAGAGAAAAAAAAAATCCAGAAACAGAGGGATTTGCAAGTAAATTCTAGCAAATATTTAAAGAAAAATTAATTCCAATACTATATAAACTATTTCAAAAAATAGGCAAAGAAGAAGTTCTGCCAAATTCCTTTTACAGCACAAATATGGTGCTGATACCTGAAGCAGGAAGAGCAAAAAAACAGAGAAAGAAAAACATATTCTTTAATAAATATTGCTGCAAAAATTTTAAATACAATACTAGCAAGAAGATTATGCAATATATCACAAAGGTCATAAGGCAGAGCTTGTTCAATATTAGGAAAACTACCAGCATAACTGACCATCAATAACAAAAACAGCAATAATCATATGATCATCTCAACAGTTGAGGGGAAAGTTTTTGACAAAATACAATACTCATTCCTATTAAAAACACTGGAAAGCATAGGAATAATTGGAGTTTTCCTTAAAAAAAAAAATAGTATTTATCTAAAACCATCAGAAAACATTACATGTAATGAAGATAAGCTAGAAGCCTTCCCAATAAGATGAGAGGTGAAGCAAGGATACCCAATATCACCACTATTATTCGATATTATACTAGAAATGGTAGCTATAGCAGTAAGAGAAGAAAAATAAATTGAAGGGACTAAAATAGGTAGTGAGGAAAGAAAACTATCACTCTTTGCAGACAATATGATGATATTCTCAGAGAATCCTAGAGAATCAACTAAAAAAGCTACTTGAAGTAATTAACAACTTTATCAAAATTGCAGTACCTAATATAAAACCCACACAAATCATCAGAATTTCTATATATTACCAACAATGTTCAGCAGCAAGAGAGAGAAAGGGAAAGTCCCATTAAAATAACTAGACAATATAAACCCAGGAACTATATGAATACAATTACAAAGCACTTTTCACACAAATAAAGTTGGATCTAAACAACTGGAAAAATGTTAATTGCTCATAAGTAGGCCGAACCAATATAATAAAAATGACAATTCTACCCAAATTGATTTATTTATTTAGTGTCATAGCATTCAAACTGCTGTGTATGTTGTGCTTAGGGAGGGCTAATGCCTCTGGTGTGAGGGCTTGCTGAGCCCTTTTCAGAGCTGTTCATCTACCTTTGGTGTCTACCAGGCACTCACCTCTCACCTGTGGTTCCAAGAAGCCATAGCATGCAGAGAGGCCACGCTTCAGTAAACCACGGCCTCAAACCCATTGACAAGTTAGGGGGACGTCTACTCTCAGTACGTGAAAACTTTACCAGGTGGAGTGGGTAGAAGAGAACAATTTGTTCCAGTAGCCATTGAAAGTGGCTGAAGGACGTGTGATGGCACACTTAGAGCTTGGTCAAATACCAAAGATGCCAAGATCATCCACTTCATCCTAGGCCATCACCAGGCATCTTCAATTTTGTCTTACCATTGAACTTCAATGACTCTGGAAGAGAAAGTGAGGCTGATGACTGTGCAATTTTGTCTCACTAAAATCCAGTTCACACAGGAGTCAAGACATCACTTTGTGATGTCAGTGGTCCTCTTTGAAAATGAAGGACATATAACAAACAAAAACAACAATCAAACAACCAAAAATTATTTTATAGAGCTAGAAAAAAACGATGACAAAATTCATCTAGGTCAAGAATATCAAGGGAATAGATGAAAAAAAAATGTGAAGGAAGGTGGCTTAGCAGTACCAGAACTCAAAATGTATTACCAGGAGGTAATCATCAAAACAATCTGGTACTGGCTAAGAAACAGAGTGGTGGACCAGTGGAATAGATTAGGTACATAATAGACAGTAGAAAATGACCATAGAAATCTAGTGTTTGATAAACCCAAAGATCCAAGCCTTTGGAACAGGAACTCAGTATTTGACAAAAAACTGTGGAAAAACTGGAAAGTGGTATGGCAGAAACTAGGTATAGATCAAGATCTCACACTGTATACCAATATAAGGTCAAAATGATTGCATAATTTATACATAAAAGGTGATATCATAAGCCAACTAAGGGAGCATGTAATATCTTCATTGTCAGATCTATGGATAAGGGAAGAATTTATGACAAAACAAGAAAGAACATTACGAGAAGTCAAGTGGATAATTTTATCACATTAAATTTAAAAAGTTTTTGTATAAACAATACAATGTCGAAATTAGAAGGAAGGCAGAGAACTAGGGAAAAATACACAGCAAATTTCTTTGATAAAGGCCTCACTTCTTGAATATAGAGAGAACTGAGTCCACTCTATAAGAATGAATTATACCTCAAATGATAAATGGTCAAAGGACATAAATCGGCAGTTTTCAGAAGAAATCAAAGCAATCTATAGACACATAAGAAAAGTCTCTAAATCATGACTCAATAGAGAAATGCAAATTAAAACAACTCTGAGGCACCACTTTACATCTTTTAGATTAGCTAATATGACAGAATAGGAAAATGGAAAATGTTGAAGGGAACGTGGGAAAATGTGGGACACTACTGCACTGTTGGTGGAATTGTGAACTGATCCAACCATTCTGGAGAGTAATTTGGAACTATGCCCAAAGAGTAACCAAACTGTGCATACCCTTTGAATCAGCAGCACCAGTAGTAGGTCTATATCCCAAAGAGACAAAATAAAAAGGGAAAGGGCCTATACGTACAAAAATATTTCTAGCAGCTCTTTTTGTTGCGGCAAAGAATTGGAAATTGAGGGGATGCCCATCAATTAGATAATGGTTGAACAAGTTGTGTCATATGATTGTGATGGAATGCTATTGTGCTGTAAGAAATAAGGAGTAGGATATTTTCAGAAAAATCTGGAAAGACTTACATGAACCGATGCAAAATGAAATGAGCAGAACCAGGAGAACATTGTACACAGTAATAGCAATATTATGTGATGATCAACTGTGAATGATTTAGCTACTCTCAGCAATAAAATGATCCAAGATAATTCTGAAGGACTTATGATGAAAAATGCTAACACCTCCAGAGAGAGAATAGATGATGTCTAAATGCAGATTGAAATATACTTTTATAAAACTATGTTTTTCTTGGGGGTTTTTTTGGTCTTTTTTTTTTTTTTGCAACATGGCTACAATGGAAATGTTTTATATGACTGCAGGTATATAATGTATATTAAATTCATTGCCTTCTCCATGAGGAGAGAGAGTTGGAGGAAGAGAATTTGGAACTGAAAATTTTTGAAAACAAATATATATATACATATAGCTTTTTGGAGGGGGGAAAGCAAGGCAATTGGGGTTAAGTAACTTGCCCAAGGTCATATGGCTAGTGTTAAGTGTCTGAGGCTGGATTTGAACTCAATGCCTTCTGACTCCAGGGCCAGTGTTCTACTCATTGCACCACCTACCCACCCCTAAAAACAAATATATTTAAAATGCATTACCTGTAATTGAAATACATATAAACATTTTTAAAGCAATACATGCCATCCATACTTCATGAATCTCAATGATTTTAGTGCTATGGATTCTTTCTCCACTAACAACAATAGCAACTTTTCTATATCTTAAGAGATGCTTTTTGAAAGTTCCTGAGGCTGAAATAGTCATCACTCTGCAGGCAACCTTGAAATGAGCCTCTGCAAATTTAGCTAGACTGGTCCTCAGAGAAGAGATAGTCTATTACTGGCCCAAACTCCAAGCCTTTCCAGCTTTGTAGGACTGGACAGAGTACGTACTCTGCTGGCATCACTTTTGAGAACCCTTCAATTACAGTGTATGTTCATGTGTCCATAATCAAATTCTTAAAGAAATATGGTTTCCCATGAGAACCACCTGCTACAATTATGCTGTGCTCAATTACAGAATTGTAAGGACTGGCTTCAGAAGTAGCGGATATGGTTGCAATGTGCCTCTGTTTCCATAGATCGTTTGCCAAGAAAGTACCACCAGTCCATGTGCCTAGACTTTTAACCAAAATAGTGACTGGCTATTTTGGAATATGTTTTTCTACATAGTATAAGATAAAATTTAACACAACTAAAGCTTGAATGGTTTTATTCAGTGGCATATTCAGATTAATTCAATAAATGTTTTTGTACTTTATCACTATCTTTCTGCCTTGTTCTTTTACTCCTCCAAATGAATCTCCAGCTTTTGCCCTTTGGCTGTGTTGACTGGTGAGAGCCCACTTTATCTAACCAGCCCCAACTATATTTGTTTCACTTTCATCTTCCTGTATCTCCCCTGCTTCCTTCCATTTCTAGCCCTTGCTATGGGAACAAGATCTACATTAATGATTGGATCTGGAAAGGATGTATCAGTCAATTGAACCTACAACCCCACTCAATATCTCTCACTTTACCCTTTTTGAGTTCAACAACACAATGTGTCCCCTTTTAGAATGTTAGCTATTTGTGGGCAGAGACTGTCTTTTGTATTTTTATGTCCAGTGCTCAGCACAGTGCCTGACACACAGGGACATAGTAACTTCTTAAAAAAATGCTTTTCCATTCCTTCATTAATAATGCCTTATTGTGTGCAGAGCTTTGTAGAGTCCTTGAGGAAAAACAAAGTTTTGAGAAAAACTGTCGATAAGTTTATTTTATATGATAGTATGTGATAAAAACATGGAGACATGCGAAGGAAGATGCTACATGAAGTTATGTAGGGCCTCTCTAATTGCTTTGGCTTTCCTGAATTCTATAGGAAAACTTACTCTGCTATAACATTTAAAAATCTGTACTGTGGAAAAATAGGTCCTGCGCTTACAGAGGACCTGAGAGGAGATAATTAGCAGATGGCAACAATAGGGGAATCAATAGATTTCCCATAGAAACACTTGGAGAAGACATGAGTGTGACCGGTTGCCACAGGAAGGTAGTTCATGGGCATTGTTTGAAAATCACAATTTCCTGTATGGAATAGATGAGATTTTGAATTCTCTGGGCAGCCTGATCCTACAGTCTAGCCTTTGAGCCAGAGAAGGGAGATTCTCTGTATAGTACCAGTTTTAGAAGATTGCCTTGTGGATAACCCTTAGTTTGAAAGTTTGGGCATCAGACCTCTTAGAGAAAGCATGGGATTTCTTGGTGCAGCAGGAAAGAAGAAATTCAAAATGGTTTCTAAATAGAGTCCTACTTGGAGAGCAAAGCTAGTGAGAAAAAGGCCTAGAAGGAAGGGAATTTCTTAGCAGCCTCAAATTTTGTTTGTCTTCTGGAGGACATCCAAATCAAAGGGTGATGCTAGAAGTCTAGACTGTGGAGGATGCTGTGGCAACATTAAATTCATTTTCCTTCCTATTGGAGCACTCAGTTATTTGAATGTTTTGTTTTGTGTGTTTTTTATGTGCTCTTTTGAGCCCTCTATGTTTTCTGAATTTTTTGAAAGAAAAAAAAAAACCTGCTGTCCTACCTACATGGTTACCTAGAGTGTCTATGATGGGAACTGGGCCCCCATTACCCACATTTGGTGAAACCTAGACACAAGCCCAATATAAGCTCTCGTTAGAAACTTTGCTATATAACTACTGATGGGGACAATAAATCAATTTTTAAAAAATGTCCCTTTGGGTCATTCCCAGAGTTAATCTATTCCATATGATGCCAGAGTCTTGGGGATGGGGGTGGGAGGGCTCTAGGCCATGAGTTACATAACCATTTTTATTTGGCACTTTCTAGTCTGAAGATCACTCTTCTTGACAGAGACAATGGAAGCAAAATAGAATTTGAGCAGCTCTGCTTTCTCTCAGTTGTTTATTATCATTGTTCTATCTAACATGAGCAGAGACCCTTCTCTTCTTTGATCCTCCTCTTTCCCCCAGAATTAAAAAAATTATCAGCCCTGTTTTGTTATTCACAGTTTTCCTTCCCTATGTCATCTCATTCTGAGCTTTAGCACTCCTGATGTTTTTCAAGAATCATACGGAGCTTTTAAAAAAATTATCTTGCATTCATTATCTTTCCTAATTTCCATTTGCTATCTTTTAAAAATCTAAGCTGGTGAATGAGTTCCTTTTTTGAAGCTGCATTAGTGTCTTTTGGAAATTACTCCTTTTATTTTCTTGGAAACTTTGGGTTTTTGTGCCTTTGAGATATCATTCTTGAGAGTTTTTCATCCTTTCTACACTGACTTCCTCTGTAGAATTAAAATTCCATTAGATCCTACCTATCCTTTTTCTCTACCCTTTGAAATCCACTCTTCCCAAATTTAGGGTGTCTGGTTTTCCTCTTCTCTATCACAAATTTCAAGATACAGTGTGATGTAATTGCCAGGGGATTATTTACTGTGAAACTCACCTGACAGTTATCTGTGTGAACACAGGCACAATGTACATAATCTCTCTGAGTTCCTGTTTCTTCAATTGTAAAATTGGGTTAAGAATATCTATAGTACCTGTTGTTGGGCTCAAATAAGATAATGTACATAAAGTGCTTTGAAAACATAAAGTACCATAACATCAATTATTACTATGGAACTATCCTCACAAATTCCCTAGCATTCCAATTCTAGTAACCAGTTTTTAATTGGTGAAAATCAGATCCAGAATAAAAGTTCCTCTACAATTTAAAGGGTGAGATTTTAAAGGAAAAAAATAAAAATTTAAGCATTACAAAGCAGTAGGAAGATCAGTTACAACCTTGATGCCCTTTCCCACTTGTTTTACCCTTTCAACTTTTTCTTGGCCACAAGCTTTCCCAAAATCCAGCATAACTTGTTTGATTGTTCACATGGCTTTAATGAGATGGGGAGTTGTCATCACCACCATCATCATCATCATCGTCATCATCATCATCATCATTGTCATCATCATCATCATCGTCATCACCATCATCATCTTTGTCATCATCATCATCATTGTCATCGTCATCGTTGTCATCATCGTCATTGTCATCACCATCATCGTCATCATCATCATCATCATCATCACCATCATCATCATCTTCGTCATCATCATCATCATCATCATCATCGTCGTCATCATCATCATCTTCGTCATCATCATCATCATCATCATCATCAGCATCATCGTCATCACCATCATCATCATCGTCATCATCATCATCATCATTGTCATCATCATCATTATCATCATCATCATCATCATCGTCGTCATCATCGTCATCATCATCATCATCACCATCATCACTCTTATAGTCCATTAAGTTTTGCAAAGCATGCTATGTATTATCTCATTTGATCCTTGTAACAACACTGTGCTGTAGGTGCTATTATTATCCCCTATTTACAGATGAGAAAACTGAGGCTATGAAGGTTAATCAACTTTCCTGGGGTCACACAGCTAAGCATCTGAGGCAGAATTTGAACTCAGGTCTTCTTGATTCCAAATCTGGTGTTCTATGTACTGTACCACCAAGATTCACTAGCTCTATTCGTCTAGTGAGATGGGGGAACATTGTCTTACCACCTTCCCTGGCACTACATAAGAGATCCCATTACACCTTACTATTCTCCCCTGTCTTTACAGTCAGCAGAGCATGAGCACTGGCACTGATCTGTCAGTTTTGCCCGAGGACCTCTGAGCTTTGCTAGCTGTGCGCTTAGGACATCTCAAGCTTTCTATCTGCCCTAAACTTGAACTTTCTTTAATTTGATATCTTCCTAGGTTAAAATTTGAACTCTTTGAGAGCAGAGACTATCTTATTTTTTTCTCTTCCATTATCACCAGCACTTAGCACAATGTTTGAAACATAAATAGGTACTTAATAAATGCTTTTTCATTCATTCATTCTTTCATTCATTTAGTATAGCCATATAACAATGCCCTTAACCTTGTCTAGATTGTCTTGGATTAGAGCCAACTTTTAGAGACTGAATCCCAAAATTTTCCTCTCTCCTTACTCTCGAGTTCGTTTTTTGAGTCCATTTGGGGTATGTCATAATGAAGTTGACAATGATGGGGAATTGGCTTTTGCCTTTTTTTGTATCCCCAGAATTAAGCATAGAGCCTGGCACATAGCAGTCCCTTAAAGCATACTTATAGACTTTGCTGCATCATTCCTATTCATAGTCAGTCTTCAGGGCTGGCATTCAAGCACTCATCCATGCTTTGATCCATATGACAAGGGTAGATGTGAAAGAACAATAGAAACAAAAAAATCTCTCTGATTTTTGAGCTTCTCCAGGTTGAGTTCAGAAAGCGATCAGTGTCTTTAAGGGAACAAAGTTCAATTTATCAACCAAAACAAAACAAAACAAAATCATTTCATTTGGAATAATACTTCCTTCAAAATCCAGGTTGTCCATTCAAACTGGTTCGCACATTTCTCAATTCCACATCTACACCCACAGTATTCTCTCTCAAGGTAAAGGAAGCAGCTGTAGTTTTTCACACTCTACCCTTAAGATGAACTCCAGTAATTCTTTTTCAGTTTGGATGCAATTCCTTATTTATGTTTATTTTAAAATGTGTATACAGATGGGAGGATTTTCTGGAAGAATGGACTAGAGGTTGAAGCAACTGTGGCCGTACAACTCTTTTCTGAGTCACAGGCCTCATTCTCCAGAGCAAACGGTTTAATTTTCTAAACTTCGCCACAGATGTACTGTGCATGTGAGTTGTTTGCTCTGGCACAAACCATCTAGGGTCTCTATAAACATGCCTGCGGTATTCTCCCACAGGATGACATGTTGACTGTCAGGCCTAGCTGCTTAATTAGCTTTCACTAAGGAGCTATGCTCCTTTCTGGTTTCTTTCTGGTTGCTTCAATGACTTGAGAGGTGTTGGGGGCTGGGGATGAGGACAGAGAGAGGGAACAGCATCAGGTTATTTGCTATGGCTCTTAAAGCTCATTTGTTCATATCCCAGCAGACAGATCTAAAAGCAAAAGAGGTTTGTGCTTTCTTAAAAAGACCTTTATGGTATCTGTGTTATTGTGTTTCACGAGCACTCTGATGCAAGGTGAGTGTGCTATGAATCAATGACTCCCAAGTAAACACAAGAGAGAAGTGTGGAAGTTTCCTTGCCCCTAAGAGATTCTGCCAATACCCCTACTTCAAGTCATTTTCCTTCCTCATTCCCCTCTGGTAAATAAATTTTCTCTTTCTTTTCCTTCTTCATTAAAACAACAAGGGTATAACTATATATACATAGGGACACATATATACATCTAGTAAAATCCAGAAGGAAAGATCCCAGGTGCCAAGGTCCACGATCAACAAATCACACCCTTTCCACTGGCCACCTTCTACAAGCCTTCGGAGACTCGTGTCTATAAATTGTACTATGACAAGTCTCCTGGAAACTTCCTTTGCTCCAGCAGCTCCACACCCATGCATTTCCTTTTTCTCGTGAAAAAAAAGAAAAAAAAATCTATTTCTAGCTCCAACTTGAGACAGAAGGGCAGTTATGTCAACACCTAATGTATAAAGATGCTGTATTTTCAGGAAAATATTTTCACCCCCTGAAACGTTCATGTCAGTTTCCTTTTACCCCCTCTGCATATTTCCCCCTTCACGAACATTGAGAGCTTAAAGTTGTACCCTTTGTATACACAGAATGACTCTACTGACCTACCATCAGCAGGGCCTGTGCTTTGATTCTCTTCTCCAGTGGTGGTGATGGATTGTTCTGAACCATCCGGATATACTCTCCCTATAATTTACAGCATGCATTTGAGAGAGAGAGCTATTTGGGTTTGGGGAATGTGTAGTGAGTAATGCTGAAGGGAAGAAGGCTGCCAAGCTGGTCTTATTCCTAGGCAGAACTGGTAGTGGCTAGCAGAGTCTGGCCCTACTTTCCCATAAAGAGCTTCCCTAATGGTCTGTCAAAGAGCAGGCATGAAAAGAGTCAGAGAAATGCAATGGGAAGAGCATTGGATTGGGAGTTAAAGAAAGTAGGTCCCAATTCTCACTCTGCTATTCTCAGTATACATGTGACCCAGGGCAATGTCAGTCAGTCAGTCAGTCAGTCAGTCAACAAACATACGTTAACTACCCAGGATGTGTCAGGCATCCTGCTAAGGGCTAGGAATACAAAGAAAGGCAAAAAGTAAACCAAAAAAAAAGGTTTTCTTACTCTCAAGAAACATATAGTCCAATGGAGGAGACAGCATGCAAACACCTATCTACAAACAAGATATACATATCTGTTTATATATGCATACATATACATCTGTGTGATTAATTATAGATAATCAATAGAGGGAAGTACTACTTTAAGAAGGATTTTGAAAGACTTTTTTGTAAAAGGTGGGCTGATTTTCATTCTTTTTCTTGGCCTCAACTTCTTCATTTATAAAATGAAGAGGATAGAAGCCATGTTAGGATGTCCTTTGCAACCTGCTCTCTGGTGATAGTGATAGTGTAGATAAGCAGAGAATATAAATTTGAAAAATATTGCTAAGATAAAGTCAATATGGACACTATCAAATAAGTTATTTAATTAAATGGATTTGATTTTTGTATCTATTGTCTGTCTAAAGACAACTCGCACTTATATAGCACTCAGGGTTTGTAAAACACTTTATGCCAAGACCTCAAAACAAAACAAATAAGTAGATAAAAACCAACTCCATGAATTAGTATGAATATCGTCCCCATTTTGCAGATGAAGACATCAAGGCTCACAGATATCAAGTGGTTTACCCAAAGTCAAGCACCAACTAAGTGCCAGATCCAAAACTTAATTCCGGGTCTCTGTCCTGCATCCTTGTCTGCCACTCTTTCCTTTATGCCACCCTAATGTCGTGCATGGTGTGATCTGTGATCTGGGCAAACCCAGAATGACAGAATCTCAGAATTGGAAGGGACTTTAGAGGCCATCTATTCCAGTCCACGCCTGTTGAAGTATATCCTCTAATCAAATACTCAAATGGCATTTGATTCAACTAAATGGTCTAACATCACAAACTTTTTGGATCCAAATTCTATCATTCAACATTCTTCCCATCCTGGTGGCACCTTTAAAATATATACACAAGCCATCATTGGGAACCCAGCGTCACTCCCAGAGGATGATGAGGTAGGATTTGATGGAGAATCCTCTGTACTACATACCCCAAGTGATCATTCAACCTTTGTTGGAATCTCTCCAGTGAGAGGACACCCACTACTTCCTGAGTTAGCCTTTCCACTTTCACATAGCCTTGTTAAGAAAGTTTTCCTTACATTGAGCTTAAATTGGTTTCTTTTCAATTTTCAATTTTGTTTCCTGCTTCTGTCCTCTGGGACCAAGCAGAACAAGTCTATTCCTTTTTCTACAAGATCACCCTTTGAAATATTTGTGTTCTGCAAGAGAGCCACTGGGCTCAGGGGATGGGGATGTGTGCATTCTCCCACTTAGGAGCCCAGTTCTAGGCTGATGTACAGTTTTATGCCTGGGAGATCCTGTCATATAGAGAGAGCATCAGATTTTGTAGTTGGCCCTGGTTTATGATGCTCCTATCCCAAAGTAGAACTCTGTTGAAAATTATTTAATTGAAGTTTGGAAATGACTTATGTCTAGGGGGTCTCCTCCAAAATGGACTAATAGAATACCTTCTAGAAAGATATTTAATGTACAAAATAGATCAGGTATAGATCAGCTATTTCCTCCACCACAAAACAAATGCTTAAAATACAGAAGACTCAGAAGAATAAATTGACAAATACTTAAAATATACAGCAGTGACTCATGAAATCTATTATTTCAGAGAGATTGATACTTAAACCATGGAAAACTAAACACTTTGTGGGATTGTCAAACAAGTATTCATGCTCACCTCATCTCTGCATTGCCCCAGCAACTCATTTAGGGTTCATATCTTTTGTCAAGCCAGGGCATAGCTTGGGCTCATCCTTCAACTGGAATCATTTCTTCAGGGAACACTGTAGTAGTTTCAGACAGTACTTCCTCTAGGGCAGCTAGTGCAGACTGAGGGGCCCAGGAACCCCTGAACTCCTGAGGTCAAAAAAGTCCATCTCTTAGTTTACTGTTTGATCATTTGTGCTCAGGGAAAGGAACGGGAAGAGGCTGCTCATCCACACCAACACATGTGCTCTCTGCTAGGTGAAAGCAACTGCCATAGATGTCAGAGGGGAAGAGAAGAAACCTCTTCTATCTTTTTGGAAATTTAAGATAACGTTTTATTCTCCCCCTCCAGTTACATGTTAAAACAATTTGTAAACATTAAAAAAAATTGAGGTCCCAAGTTCTATCTCTCCTTACCTCCCTCTCTGAGATAGTAAGTGATCTGATATAATTTGTACAAATTTACTCATGTAAAACATTTCCATATTAGTATTTTGTACAAGGAGATTTGCATAAAAGAAACAAAGAAAGAAAGTGAAAAATAGTGTGCTTCAGTCTATATTTAGATAGTATCAGTTCTTTCTCTGGAGGCAGATAGTATGCTTCATCATTAGTCTGTTGGAATTGTCTTGGATCATTATATTGCTGAGAAGAGCTAAGTCATCCACAGTTCTTCATTGAACAATATTGCTATTACTATGTACAATTTTCTTCTGATTCTACTCACTTCACTTTGCAGCAGTTCATGTAAGTCTTCCCAGGTTTTTCTGAAATCTGTTTGTCATTTCTTATAGCACAATAATATTCCATCACAATCATATACAACAGCTTGTTTAGCCATCCCCAAATTGATGGGTGTCCTTTTATCTATTAAGGAAAAGCCAAGGGAGAGCTGCCATTGTCCTAAGTCATACAATTGAGAAGAGAGGAAGAATAGAGCAACAGCAGAAGTCTCTCCCTTTAAAGTCTGAGTGGGAAGCTCTTGTTGCTCAGTGGCCAGTCATTTTTGATTCTATGTGCTGGGGGTGGGAGCAAACTGCCCTTGGGGATCTATCAGAAGCCTTTGAATATACATGCATGTTATTGAGAGACTAAAATGCATGTTTCACAAATATTGCCTTGCCATAGGCTCAGTAGTCCTTGGGAAGTGCCCCTGCACATGTATCTGTAGAAGAGACTAGGGTAGAAGCCTATTGCCACACATGCTCCATGGGATGGTCACTGTTACACTTGAATGCAGATATCATTGACCCTCCAAGTTGAAACATTAAGAGATTCACCACGGCCTAATCTCAAGGCCCTCTCACCATTCCAATTGCTCTTTTCTGGATGTTCTGCTACTTGTCAATGTCTACCACAAAAAGTGGCATCCAGAAACAAATACAATAGTCCAGATGTGCCCTGACAACAGCAGGGGAGAATAGAATCATCGCCTTGGTCCTGAACACTATGTGTCTCTTAATGGAGTGTAAAATCAAATTATCTTTTTTTGTTGGCTACCATATTACATTCCTGATTCATATTAATTGGGAGGGGATGGGAACATTTATTGTAATTAAGTACCTATTGTTTGTCAGTCACTCTGCTGAATACTTTACTAATATGATTTCCTTGGATCCTCAAGACAGCCCTGAGAAGTAGGACTATTATCACCCTCATTTTACACCTGAGAAAATGAAACAGAAGTTAAATGACATGCCCAGGATCATACAATTCATAAGTATTTAAGGCCAGATTTGAACTCAGGTCTTCGTGATTCCTGGTCCAACACTCTATCCACTGTGTCACCTCGCTGCTTCTATATTAAGTTTACAATCCAATTAAAACATTTTAAAAGTGCAATTTAGCCATTCCTGTCTTATCTTGTACTTGTGAAGCTGTCTTTTTTTTTTTAACTCAAGTGTACATTTATCCCTATTAAATTTCCTCTTATTAGATCCTCCCCAGAGTTCTAGACTCTCAAAATCTTTGGATTCTGACTTTCATACAACATAGGAGCTGTACTTCCTGACATTATTTCATATATGCATTGTTCAAACATGTTGTCTATTCCTTTATCAAAGCTATCAATAAAAACATGTTCAATTTGGCACAGGTCCAGGGAGAGAGAGAGCTCTGTAAGCTCAGTGACTAGTCATCTTTGATTGCTATGTGATGGGGGTGGGAGCAAGCTACCCTTGGGGATCTACCAGAAGTCTGACAATATGTGCCATTTGACTGAGAATTCAAAGCACACGTGGTCTCACAAAAATCGCTGGGGTCCAGGCTCAGCAGTTCTTGGGAAGTACCTCAACTAGAACATGTATCACTAGAAGTGACTAGGGCACGGGCCTATTCCCACAAATATTCCATGGTATGGCCACTGTTGCACTTGAATACAGGTATGATGGATCCCCTAAGTTGAAACATTGAGAGATTCACTAGAAACCTCCTCCCAAGTTGATGTTTAGGCATTAACGACTACTTTTTGGGTTTAGTCAACGAAACAGTTTCAAATCCACCTAACTGTATTATTGTCTAGCCCACTTTTCTCCATCATATCCACAAGGAGAGCCTAAGAGATTTCATCAAACTCTTTGAAAAAATTCTAGATAAACTATATCTATAGTATTCCTATTCTACCTGTCTACTAATCTTGCTAAAAAAAAATAGTGGGGGGAAAGGGGAAGTTAGTCTAGCACAATCTGTCTCTGATGAAGTCATGCTGGCTTTTTGTGATCAGCTTCATTTTTTCTAGCAATGTCCACTAATACATTCATATTACATTGTAAAGCTTTGCCAGAAGGTATATCAACAAAAGCATTGAAAAAAATTAGTAATAGAAGAGAAGCATCTGGTATATAAAGCCTTAAACTGAGTTCTGGGAAATGTGCAAAGGATTAATGATTTGGAAGTGGGTGAATAGCAAGTTAATTTCCCAGACAATGCTAACTTGGGAGTTAATGAGAAAGGGAGATACTGGGAAAACAAACTTTGAAAAATTAAAATCAGAAACAGGAAGTGGCCACATAATGGACAACCAGGAACATAATGCAAGTATCCATGCCTGAACAGTTAATATTCAGCTTGTCAGAGCAATAGAAAACATTTCCATGTTGTTCCCTTTGTCTAGATAAGCTTCTCTATTCCTCTCTGGCTAGCTAAATTCTACTCATCCTTCATGATCCTTTGTATAAGAGCCCAAGAATTATAAGCTAAGGCTGGAATCTTGGTTCTCCCACTTACTGCCTCTGTAGCTTTCAACAAATCATTTAATCACTCTTGTGTTTTAATTTCCTCATCTGTAAAATATGAATTAAACAGGACAATCTCTGAATCACTTCGTGTTCCAGATCCTTTAAAATTTACATAGCACTTTCCCTCACAGCAACCTTTTAAGGCAGGTTATAGAATTTATCATTACATCCATTTTTGTAGTGGAGGAAACAGAACCTGAAATGACTGGCTTTTGGTCACACAGTTAGCAAATGCTGGAACCAAGATCCGAGGCCAGGTTCTTCTAGTTACATGTCCATCATTCTTTCTGCTACCTGTTATTTCCTTGGTGACTCCTCCAGCCCAAATTGATGTTTCTTTCCTCTGACCTCCTAGTGTGCTTGAAGTCTATCTGTACATAATTTAGCCAACACTATCTATTGTTGTGTTGTGTGTTTCATGTGTGTTTCTTATGTTTCTCTGACTGGAAACTCATCTTTCTTAAAGTAAGGGACCACATGTTTGTTATATTTCGTTTCTTGCAGTGCCCAGCACTGTGCTGAGTATCCACTTACTTGTCCTTCCATCTCCAAGAGGACCAAAATGACCTCACTATGTTGTGGGTTAAGCAAGGTACAGTGTGTCCATTAATTGAGCTTGGTATTCCAGGATCACAAAATAATCAAATCTTTCTGTGTTTGTATTTGCTTTCTATGCAGAAAACTTTCTTACTTTTTAATTTAGCACAATACTTCCTACTTTCAGTAGGCACTTAACAAAGTATTTGAGACTTTCTGTCAATAGATCAAAATGTGTTAGAAACTCCATTTGTAAAGCACTTAGCTCAGTGCCTGGCACATAATAGGAGCTTAATAAATGTGTATTCCTCCCTTCCCCTCCTCAGTTTTCCATTTAACCAAGCAACTTCTGCTCCATTTGCCTTCTCACACCAGCAACACGTCAGTGCTTTGGCTTCTTCTTCTGAGTGATGTATTCATTGTCGAGACTTCTAATTGAGGAAGCACCCACAGCCAGTCGTGCTTATTTGAAACCCAGACTAGCCCATGGCTTTTGGACTATTTCTCCATCTGGCTCCTTTCCTCTCTGCTTTTCAACTCCTTTTTATGTGTTGTCTGTCTTGAGTAGAATGTAAGCTTCTTGGGGTCAAGGACTGTTTTTCCTTTTGCTTGATTTGTATTTTCCATGCTATTAGCACAGTATGTGTATATTATACTTATATACATACAGATAATCTCCCCTTATAGAATTTACACTTTTTGAAGACAGAGATGTCTTAATTTTTGTATACTTAGCACCTGCCTCACTGTATATTTTGTTGGAACTTAATAAAAATCAAAATGACAGAACTTGGTGCACATGGATCCTGAGTTTGTTTCAAGAAATTGGCTTTCAGATTGGAAACCATAGGGACACATTCATTGTATGATTCATGCTGAAGTACCATCTAGTCCTGCATTCTGTGACTTATGCTGGCAATCTCTGCTTCACTCCTGATCTTACTGGGAAGGCGCCTAGCCTATCCCCATTTGAGATAATGCCTGCTAATGGTTCTAGATAGATACTACTTAAAATTTTAAGGAAAGCTCCATTTTTTCTGTATAACTTCTAGTGTTTTTTTTAATAGAAATTAGTGTTGTATTTTGTCAGTAGTTTTTTTTCCTGCATCTATTGCAATAATCGTATGACTTTTCTTATTTTTGTTATTGATATGGTCAATTATCTTCATATTGAGTGAGTCCTGCATTCCTGGTATACATCCCACCTGGTTATAGTATATAATCTTTGTGATATATTGCTATAATCTCTTTTCTAGCATTTTATTTAAATTTTTGCAGCAATATTCATTAGGGAAATTGATCTATAGTTTTTTTCTCTGTTTTTGGTTTTCCTGGTTTTGGTGTCAGCACTATATTTGTGTTGTAAAAGGAATTTAATAAACTCT
Source organism: Pseudochirops corinnae (assembly GCA_028646515.1). NCBI lineage: Eukaryota > Metazoa > Chordata > Mammalia > Diprotodontia > Pseudocheiridae > Pseudochirops > Pseudochirops corinnae. Next base: position 182,292,402 of record CM053590.1, read on the forward strand.
TTTCTATTTCCATTAAAGATTTGTTAGAATTAACTTGTGAATTCATCTGGTCTTGAGAATTTTTTCTTAGGGAGTTCATCAAGCATCAGGTTTGTTCAATTTCTTTTTCTAAGATAGGGTTATTTGTGTATTCTATTTCCTCTTCTGTTAATCATACACACATGTATGCACATGTAAATATTCATCCATTTCATTTAGATTGTCAGACCTACTGGCATGCAATTAGACAAAATAACTCCTAACAATTATTTTAATTTCCTCTTCAATGGTGGTAAATCAGTCCTTTTCATTTTCAATGCTGATAATTTGGCTTTCTTCTTTTTTTAAATCAAATTAATCAAAGATTTATCTATTTTACTTTTTTGTTAAAACCAGATCCTAGTTTTATTTATTAATTCAATGATTTTCTTTCAATTTTATTAATCTCTCCTTTGATTTTCAGGATTTTTAATTTGGTATTTAATTGGGGTTTTTAAATTTGTTCTTTTTATAGTTTTATCAATCTGTTCTTTCTCTATTTTATTGGTTAGTATTTAGAGATATAAAATTTCCCCTAAATATTGCTTTGGCTACATCCCATAAATTTTGGTGTGTTGTCTCATTGTTGTCATTCTCTTTAATGAAATTATTGATTGTTTCTATAATTTTTTTGATCCACTCATTCTTTAAGAGTAAGATGTTTAATTTTTAATAAATTTTAATCTATGTTTCCATGGTCCTTTAGGGAATATAAATTTTAGTTGCTTATGGTCTGCATTTAATACTTCTGCTTTTTCTGCATTTAACTGTGAGGTTTTTATACCCTCATACATGCTATATTTTTTTGAAAGTGTCATGTGAAAAAGGGAAAAAGTGGATTTCTTTCTACTTCCATTCATTTTACCAGCCGAGGTCTATCAGATCTAAATTTTCTAAAATTCTGCTCATCTCCTTAACTTCTTTCTTGTTAATGTTATGGTTAAATTTATCTAGTTCTAAAAGGGTCAAGGTGAGGTGCCCACTAGTACTGTCTATTTCCTGCTACAAATCATTTAACTTTTCCTTTAAGAATTTGGATAATATGCCATTTGGTGCATATATGTTTAATTTTGATATTATTTCATTGTCTATAGTACCTTTCAGCAAAATGTAATTTCCCAGTTATGTCTTTTTAGGTCTATTTTTGCTTTTCTTTTCTCCCAGATCATGATTATTACATTGTTGTCGTTCAGTCATGTTTGACTCTTTATAATGCCATTTGGAGTCTTCTTGGCAAAGATACTGGAATGGTTTGCCATTTCCTTCTCTAGCTCATTTTACAGATGAAGAAATGAGACAAACAGGATTAAGTTACTTGCTCAAGATCACAGAGTTGGTCTTTTAGGCCAGATTTGAATTCATGAAGATTACTCTTTCTGATTCCAAGCCTGGCCCTCTGTCCACTTTGCCACCTATCTGCCCTGCTGTTTTGTTTTAACCTTGGCTAATACATAATAGATTCTGCTCCAGTCCCTTATGTTTACTCTATGTGTGTCTCTCTGTTTTAAGTGTGTTTCTTGTAAACAACATATTGTTGTATTCTATTTTTTAATCTACCTTACTATCCTCTTTTGTTTTATGTGTGAATTCATCCCATTCACATTCACAGTTATGATTATTAATTATGTATTTCCTTCCATTCTATTTTTTGTTTTTCTCTCCCTCTCCTCTCCTACCCTGCCTTTCCCCCGCCCTTCCTCAAAAACTGTTTTACTTCTGATAACTCATTATTTTTCTTAATTTCTCCTCCTTTTTGTCAGTCACCCTCTCCTTCTCTTATCCTTTCTACTTTCCTGTAGGGTAATATAGATTTCTACACCCAACTGAATGTATATGTTATCCCTTCTTTGATCCAATTCTGATGAGAGTAAGGTTCAGGCATTGCCCAAGACTTTCACCATCTTTCTCTCAATTGTAAAACCTTTTCCTTTCTTGCCTCTTTTATGTGAGATAATTTCCCCCATTCTTTCCTTTTCTCCCATTGCATCCCACTTTCTCACCCATTAATTTTATGTTTTTATATATCATCCCATAATAGTCAACTTACACCTGCACCCTCTGTCTATGTATACTCCTTCTTCCCATGTAAGAATAGTCATTTTACTCTTATTGATGCTTTTATGTTTTATCTTTCCTCTTTTCCTTTTTATACTTCTCTTGAGACCTGTGTTTGAATGTCAAATTTTCTATTTAACTCTGATCTTTTCATCAGAAATGCTTGAAAGTCCTCTATTTCATTAAATTCCCCTAAAAGATTATACTCAGTTTTGCTGGGTAGGTTATTCTTAGTTGTAATCCTATCTCCTTTGCCTTCCAGAATATCATATTCTAGCTCCTTAACTCCTTCAACTAGGAAGCTGCTAAATCTTGTGTGATCCTGACTGTGGCTCCATGATATTTGAATTGTTTCTTTCTGGTTAATTACAATATATTCTCCTTAAATTGGGAACTCAGGAATCTGACTGTAATATTCCTGTGAATTTTCATTTTGGGATTACTGTCAGGATATTTTTGGTAGATTCTTTGAATTTCTATTTTACCCTCTGGTTTTAGGATATCAGGGGAGTTTTCTCCATAATTTTTTGAAATATGAAATTTGGGCTTTTTTTTTATTGTGGATTTCAGGTAGTCCATAATTCTTATATTACTTCTTCTTCATCTATTTTCCAGGTCAGTTGTTTTTCCAATGAGCTATTTCATATTTTCTCCTTTTTTTTTTCCATTCTTCTGATTTTATTTTATTTTGGTTTTTTTTAAAAATGTCTTATGGAGTCATTAGCTTCCACTTTACCCACTTCTAATTTCTTTCTTTTAAATTTATTTACTTTCAGTTTACAACATTCAGCTCCACAAGTTTTTGAATTCCAAATTTCCTCTCCCTTCTTCTCCCTCCCCTGCCATGGTGGCATGCAATCCTATATAGGTTCTACAAATACCTTCACATTAAACATCAATCAAGTTGTAAAAAAGAATTATAATAACCAGTGGAATGAACAACGAGGAAGAAGAAACAAAACAAAACAAAAATGAGAAAGAGCAAGTAGTTTGCTTCAATCTGCATTCAGACTCCATAATTTTTTCCCTGAACGTGGATAGCCTTTTCTATCATGAGTCTTTCAGAGTTGTCTTATAACCTTGCATTGCTGAGAAGAGTCCAGTCTATCAAAATTAGTCATCACAGATACAATGTATTTGTATTTGCGTACAATGTTCTCCTACTTCTGCTCAGCATCAGTTTATATAAATCTCTACATGTTATGAAGTTTGTCTGCTCCTCAGTACTTATAGCACAATAATATTACATTACATTAATATACCACAACTTGTTTAGCCATTCCCCAAATGAAGTACATCCCTTTGATTTCCAATTCTTTGCCACCACAAAAAGAGCTGTTATAAATATTTTTGTACATAAAAATCCTCCTCCCATTTGTATGATTTCTTTGGGATACAGCCCTAGACACCCACTTCTAAATTTTAAGGAATCATTTTCTTTAGCAAGCTTTTGTATCTTTTTTTCCATTTGGCCAATTATGCTTTTCAAGGCATTCTTCTCCTCATTGGAGATTTGTGGGGCTTTTATCTTTCAACCTATTATGTTTTTTAAGGTGTTATTTTTTCAGTATTTTTTGTACCTCATTTACCAAGCTGTTGACTCTCTTTTCATAATTTTCTTGCTTCACTCTCATTTCTTTTCCCAAGTTTTCCTCCACCTCTCTGATTTTTAAAATCTTTTAAAAATTCTTCCATGAATTCTTTTTTTTTTTTATGTGTATCTGTGACCAATCCTAATTTTTCTTTGAGGCTTTTCATTAGCTGTTTTGATTTCATTTTCTTCTGAGTTTGTGATCTTGATCTTCCCTGTCACTGTAGTAACTATATGGTCAGATTTTTTTTTTTTGTGGTTTGCTCATTTTTCTAGCCTTTTTCTTGACTTTTAACTTTATATTAAATGTGGACTCTGTTTCTGGGTTGGAGGTGGCTTTTTACCAAAGTTCTTATGGCTATTTTCAGAGCTACTTCTAGAGGTCTGTAGGTTTTTGGTGCTTCTAAAGTAGTGTGGTTTAAGCAGAGATATGGTCACTGCTCTCCTGCCCTGTAGTCTGGTCTTTACTCAGGAAGGGATCTCGTTTTCCTGTAGCCACCAGGGTTAGTGTTTCTTCTGGCCTTGGGACTGTGACTAGGTCTCTTGCTGTCCTGCAGATGCAATTGCTAGTGCTCTCTTCTGTCTTGGAATTGAAACTGGGGTCCCTACTCCCTCACGAACAACCCAAAATGCCCCTCTCCATCTGGAACCACAAATATTTAATAATATCCACAAGTGATATCTCTCCTTTTGGTCCTGGGACTATGATCCAGAATTGCATGTGGGCAAAGCATCTCCTCCAATCTCCTTCCCACCAGGTGTCAGACTGTTTTTCTCCAGCCCTTCCATGGACTGAGAGCTCCTGAAACTGTTGCTGTTGCCAACGCAGCCTTCTCCAAAGCCCACTGCTGGTGCCTCCATTCTCAGTCTATTCTGTTCTCTAAGCCTGATCACCACCATGTGAGACATACCTTTCCTGTTTACCTCCTAAGCTGTCTAGGGCTGGAAAATTATTTCACCTGATCTTTTGTTAGTCCCATCATTCTAGAATTCAATTTGAAGCATCGTTTTTGAGTTATTTGGAGAGGAATTTAGGACAGCTTGAGTGAATGCTTCCCTTTTCCACCATCTTGGCACTCCCTCCCTGGTAAGGCAGTTTCCTTTAATATTTCTTATCTCTGCCACCCAGCCTAATATGTAGCACAAAGTAGGTGTCTAATAAATACATATTGAATTAAATTTAAATGAATAAAAATGTTATGTCTTTCTGTGCTGATTTACTATATCTTGCCTTATAGGCAGCTATGAGATTGCTCTTGAATCTGGCTCTGCCTTGTACAATGTAAAAAATAACAATAAATTTAAAAGTGATTGATAATTATTTTGAATATACCTAGTATGCTAGTCCTCAGTTTCTAACTTAAGATTTGCAATTAATTGGATAAAACCAATGTCCCAATTTTCTCTTGGCAAAAGTATAATAAGCTCCATTTTCTCCTTTGTGAGAACCTTATTTCTATTTGGCCAAATCTTCTGCCTTTTTTTCTTTTTCATTTTCTGGTCCAAATTATGCTTAGGGTTTTCTAGGTCACAAACAAAGGGGGTGATTTTTTGCTGGGTGGTTCCCTCATCTAGAAGCTGACCCTGTAACTTTTTCTTCTTACTCTGATTCATAACATAATCAAGCTAAAGAAAGGAGAAAAAAAATCAGAATATGTGACTTAGAAGTGACAATGGAGCCAATAAATGAGGCCCTAGATTCAGCATCCATGGAGGAAAACAACCTCCCAAGAAGAATTTTAGGGAAATTTTGAGAAGGGACAGAATAGGGTGTAGAAGGCAAATTTAATAATCATGGAGAATTTATTCAAGGTGAAAATAAGGTGGCCATGAAAGATAATAGGAAAATATTTAGAACGGTAAAAAATAATTAAGGAATAAAAATTTTGGGTGGGGAAAAGGATTAAGAATGAGATAAAGCACATTCAAATTGGTGTCTTCCAAAACAGAATAATATTTTTAAATTAATTTTGTTATGAACTCTACAAACATAAATAAAAGAACATTTCTATATACAAAAAAAAGCAAAAAGAGGATTGTTTATGAAGTAGTAAATGTCTTATGTAGCAATGAAAAAGTATATATTACAGTTAAAATAATGCCTGCACTGCTCTGTTTGTCTATGCCCTCCTCTGAACTACTCTGCTTTTCTCTGAATTTAAAAAAGTGTTTTCTTGATGATACTGCTTTTCCTTTTGGTACCATTATTACTACGTTACCACTCTCTGTCACCACAATTCCCCCCAGTCCAAGAAAAAAAGGAGGTCTTCTCTTGCAACAAATAAATAACAAATAATGGGCAAGTAAAATAAATACTCACATTGTCAATGTCTAAAAATGTAGTCTCATTCTGCATCTTTAGTCCATCATTTCTCTGCTATCAGGAAAGCATGCTTTATCGTTAGCCTGTGATTAATTGGTGACCAATTGATTGGTCATTGCATTGATCAGAGTTATCATTCAAGGCTATCTGATTTTACATTACAGTAGTTATTGTATAAATTGATCACCTGGTTCTGTTCACTTCCTTCTGAATCAGTTCATATATGTCTTCCCATGTTTCTCTGATTCAAATCCCTTTTTTAATCTCTGGGGGCTCAATAATATTACATTATATTCACATGCCACAATTTGTGATCAGTATTTATCTAATCAATCAGTATTTATTAAGTACCTACCATGTGCTAAGAACTGTACTAAGTTCTGGGGATAGAAAAAGAAACAAAAGATGTTCCTTTCCCTCAAGGATCTTACAATCTAAAGGGAGATAACATGCAAACAAATATAGACAAAGCAAACTATGCATAAGATAAATAGAAAATAATTATGAAAGAAAAGGCACTTGAAATAAGACGAGTTAGGGAAAACTTCCTATAGATGGTGAGATTTTAATTGGGACTTAAAGGAAGCCAAGAAGGTTAGCAGTAAGAGCAGGGGAGGAATAGCATTCCAGGACTGTGGGATAGCCAGAGAAAATATTCAGACCACAAAGATGGAGTGTTTTGTCTGTGGAACAGCCAGGAGGCCAGTGTTACTAGATCAAAGAATACATATGGGGAACAAGGTATAAGATGATTGGAAGGATATGAGGGGACTAGGTTTTAAAGGTTAGATAGATGCTTTTGCATTTGATCTTGGAGGCAATAGGAAGCCACTAAAATTTATTAATTGGAGGAGGAGGAGCAGAGAGGTGACATAATCAGACCTGTGCTTTAGGAAAATTGCTCTAGTGGATGGTTAAATGGAGAAATGAATTGGAGTGGGGAGAAGTTGGAGGCAGGCAGACCCACTAGTTGGTTATTGCAATAATCCAGATATGAAGTGATAAGAGCCTGCCCTAGAGTGATGGCAATACCAGAGTAGAGAAGGGGATGTATTCAAGAGATATTGCAAAGGGGAAATTGACAGGTCCTGGCAACCACTTGGATATAGGGGGGATGAGGGATAGTGGGGAATCCAGAATGACCTCTAGGTTGTGACTAGGAGGATAGTGTTAGTGAGGGACTGGGAAGGATGGTGTTACCCTCTATATACTAATATACTAATTATATACTCTCTATATACTATATACTAATATACTCTCTATATACTATATACTAATAGGGGAGGTAGGTGGCCGGTTTAGGGTAAAAGATAATGAATTCCCTTTTGGACATAATGGGTTTAAGATGTTTATTGGACATCCAGTGGGAGATGTCTAAAAGGTAGTTGGAGATGGGAGATTTGAAGTTAGCAGAAAGATTGGAGCAGGACTGGCAGGTTTAAGAATCATCAGCACAGAGATGGTAATTTCCCAAATAATGGATATTCACTTTGTTTTCAATTCTTCCCTATAACAAAAAGTGCTGCTATTAACACTTTTGTATATATGGGACCTTTTCCTCTGTTTTTGGTCTCTTCCTAATATATACTTCTTATGGCATCACTAGTTCAAAAAGTATGTACAATTTAGTGTCTTTATGGGTATAGTCTGCTTTCCAGAATGGTTGGTGGAGTTGGCATCACTATCGATATTAGTATGCTTCCTCTATAGCCTTTCCAACAACTGCTGTTTTCCATTTTTGTCATATTTTGTTGATCTGATGGATGTGACAAAGAACCTCAGAATTGCTTGACTTTTTCTATTATTATTAATAATTTGGAATGTTTTATGTGTTTTCGATGCCTTCTATTTCATTCTAAAAACCACCTTGTCATTATTATTTGACCATAAAAAAACTTTTATATTTGTATCAATTCCCTCTATACTTAGGGAATCAAATTTTCATCAGAGATTTTTCTATACTGACTTTTCCTCATGTATTTCTCTGCTAATTTTAACTTCATTGATTTTATTCATGTAAAAAATTTTCAATTGTACACAAAGTTACAAAAAGGTATAATTCAGCAAATTTCTGCCTTGTTATACTTTATTGTATCCTTGCTGTCTAAAAAAATCCAATACAAAATATGAAATTATATGTTGTTTTTTTTTAAGATTGACTGTCATTCAAGTTTTAACAATTCTTTAGGGCCTACCTCATATCTCACTTTCTTCATGAAATATTCCTCTAGTATTCTGGGGAACCATGATCTCTTCTGCTTCCTGAAACATAGCACTTCCTGCTTAGAAATGGCATTGTTCAATACGGAAAGTCAATAGATCATGACTCTAGATAGAAAGAACATTACATGAGATATAAGAACTAATGTGTTGTTACTGATGATTGGACAGTAGCAGGATGAGTTAAACTGAGGAAAACTCAGACTGAGAATTATAGTATTGAAAAAAAGGTTTATCTGATGTGACCTTTTTAAAAAAATATCTTTTATCATTACATTATTTTTACTTCTTAATATATCTCTTCCTAGAAAGAATCTAGAATTTAAAGTTCTATAACCAAATGTTAAAAATATATATGTGTATGTATAAATATATACATACATATATATACACAATTATTATTATTATTATTATTATTATTATTATTATTATTATTATTAACTACATCCAGCTGGGACTTAAGATACACAGGCACTGTGGTAGGGAGATCCATCCTGCCCTACTGGATAGTCAGAGGGGCGATGGGGGAGGACATAAGAGAGAGCAGATTGGGGGAGGGGTTATACAATGGGATGGCTGTTTTGGGGTGGTGGGTAGGGGAAAGTTGGGGAAAAAACTTGTAACTCAAAATCTTGTGGAAATGAATGATGTAAACTAAAATAAATGAAAGTTATATATATATCTTCCTCCTTCTCTATCCAGAGAGCTATCCCTTTTAACAAAGATTAAGCTATAGAGTGGATAGATGATAAGCATATAAAAGGCACTTAATAATTGCTAATTGACTAATAGATAAAGCATTTACTACAACAGATACTATGCTAAACTATAGGGAGACAAATATAAGCAAAGCAACATAGTCTGTTCCCTCCTGGAACTTATATTTTAATGGGGAAAGTCAACACGTGGAGGGGTACTGGAAAGGGCTGGAAAGGGATGGTAAGAGCAGTGGTGGGGCCTTGGAGAGATAATGCAAAAGTTCTCCTATCAGGGCTGGCAGAACAGGGGATGGAGTCCAAAGCTTTTGAATTATTCTAGGATAAGGAGAAGGGGTGTAGGGGGTGTGGGGAAAGCACTTCAAGAAAACCAACCAACATATCTGCCTCTTCTAACAATATGTGCAATATTCTACACCTAAAGCTTCACTTCAATGAGAAGAAGGAGATAATTTTTTCAATGCTTGTTTAAGTCCAATTGGTCATTATAGTGAGGGTTTTCAGTTTCCAAATGCATGATGAAATCCCAGTAAGAGACGTTCTTCATCCCTGTGTTCTTTCTTATGTGGATTGACATACCAAACTCTTTTAAAGGCTTGTAGATCTTTACCAAGAGGCTCTGCAGTGTTTCTGGGCTTAATATAATACACACAATGAACAGAAGAATCTGGGGGACTTCACCATCCTCAGGGAATTCCTCTTTGACCTGGACTCTTTATTAGATCTCCTCTATCACAGTGGCAGATATATTGATAAGCTTATATCTCTCTGTCTTATGTTTTACCGGGCGTTCATTATCAGAGGATTATTGGCCAAAATTATTTCTGTGGCTTCATTTTTCAAGGAATCTTGAATGATCTTGAGGAATGTATGTATGATCACATCCTATATAAGAACATTTAAAATAGGATTCTGTTCTACCAAGTCAAATTCCTTTTTATTTTTGATAATTAAGAATGAATAAAATGGGAATTTATTTTCTCTACATCTTTCAGTTAATTATGAAAGAATAAAGATACAGCACATTGTTGAGTAGTGCTTTCAGAAGCTTGCTTGTTCCTTACTAATGCCTTCATTGAGGATGTCCTTGTTTCAACTATTGATGACTCTCACAAAGATACTATATAGTTGGGAAAGTAGTCGTATGCATAAATAGTTACTGATGTTCTCTCACTCATCTTTTTCAGAATCAGTAAGGTGTAAGTTTTTTCTTTCCCCCTTTCCTTTGATGTCTTCTCTTGCACCATAACCATAGGGAGAAAGGAGGCACCTCAAGAGGCTCTTCAATGTCCTTGAATTGTCTGAGATAATTTTGCTCATTTGGATATATTTTTTTCAATTAGCAAGCATTTATTTTCTCTCCTTCCTTCTTCTCTACTCTCCCCACTTTCTTTAAATTTGTTCTCCCCCTTCTTCTGAAATTTCTGCTTTATGAGACAATCCTACTCACAGTCATCAATCGTGCACTTCTAAGTCTAACAGGAAACTCTACAACGGGAGCCTAGCCCCTCGAAGCATGCTCAGGATGCTTGACCTGAAGTACTCCCCGACATGGACTTCAGAACATGCTCAGATAGTCTTTGACTATTTGTTCCACTTGCCACGTGGCAAAGAAAGGGCCTTTTCTAATGCAGACAAAGAACTCCAACCTCTAACTTGCGTGGTGGTAAGTGAGGCAATGGCTGCCATAAGCCTCTAAGAGAGAGGTTCTGATTCCTGCTCCCAGCCCCCAGTCTCTTCTCCTGTGTTGACATGTCGCCAAGAACATGGAGTCTGCTTCCTTGCCCCATTGTGTTTGTTCTTTCCTGCATTTAGGTGAGGGAGTATTGGAGATGGAGTAGGACAGATAGCAAACTTGTCAACTTCGAAAGGTCAGGAGAGCCACTGGGAATACAGGACCTGGGGTCCATGCCAAAGTCTGTCAGCAAGCAAGCCAAGTAAAGCACCAGGGAGGTCCTGAGGAGGGACTAGTTTGACATCCCTGAAGTGGATGGACTGTGAGACTCTGTTCCACTGTAGCAAGGGATACACTTGATCTATCTATTCTGTGGCATTTGGATGTGAACTTCAGGTGGGGAATGTTTTAGAGCAGTACTGAGTCCACTACCCTAGAGAATGAGGCGAGAGTGTGCCCTCCCTTGGCAGAGTCAGGGAGGGATGTTTTATTTCTCTTCTTGCTGTGCCTTTTCTGTAAATATCCCTTTTGCAAAGTTAATTGATTAAACGATACTGGGGCATAAATTAAGAGTCATGATATTAAGAATATATCAACTGGCACTGGTTAGATGGTATTGAAGAGATAACTGACCCCCCAGAAGGGGGACTTGAGCCAATGACATTAGAGAAAATTCTATAATCTTGTAGAGATATCCTGGAAGCCCTGAGAGTTATTCTTAAAACTTCATGGTTTTCCTTATTTACCTCTGAATCAGTTTATATTTCTTTCCATATTTTTCTTAGTCTAATCATTCAATGAGTACAAAACAATTAATAGATACTTACTAAATGCTAGACACTATTCTAAATGCTAGAGATGAGAAGAAAGGTTAAAAATGCAGTCCCAGGCACGGAACCCTGAGGGAGAGGTACAGTAAGCCCTTTGGGGTATCTGACAGGGTAAGTGGAAGTTGAGATAAGCACCTGAGAGTTTATAATTACTATTTTAATTTTTACAAACAAGTTTATGTCTTGACTCAGCATTACTTTTGGCAGCCATCTCTTGTCATTTGGCAAGTAATTCATTTTGCTGACTAAGGCACTTTCTAGGCTCCTTTGGTCTCTGTTACAGAAATTAATTTTGTTAACTAAACTTCTGAAATAATTATACTTGATGTTGATGTCATTTCTGTTATCTATTTCCCATTTTCCACATTCAGTTAATTATTTAAATAATTCAGGGTTCAATCATTTTAATTATGTACCAAAACTTTCATTATTTTTCTTTATTTTTTGAGGGGTGTAGGGGACACTAATTTTAATTCTGATTTTAGCTCTGACAAGATGAAAGATGGCTCAGAGATAACCATCACATAAAGAATTAATCTTTTCCTGTTTATTAAAATATACTTTTTACTTACACTATGATTTTGTGCTTGACATGTCCCATGCCTACCACTTCTTTTTAGAAAGAAAGTATTCATGAAACAAACATGGAAAGCTTTTGTGTAATATTCAAGACTTTGGCGTCTTCATTTTTTTTCCTGAACTATATCTTTCTTCCAGCCTTATTTTTCCTCACTTTTAAATCACCAAGTTCCAGAGCACTGATTTGACTTAGAAGGATTAATCCAAATTCTTCATAGTATCTCTCCACTGATTCATCTTCATCAACTGATCTCAGTGCATACGTGGCAATTATGTTCATAGTGGTTTCTTTGCAGATATTTCTCTTTTTGTCCTTTAATCATTTTTCAGTCATGTCCAACTTTTTGTGACCCCATTTGGGATTTTCTTTGAAAAGATATTGGAATGGTTTGCCCTTTCCTTCTCCAGCTCTTTTTACAGATGAGGAAACTGAGGCAAAGAGGGTGAAGTGACTTGCCTGGGGTCACACCATTGTTCTTCTGAGGCCACATTTGAACTCAGATCTTCCTGGTTCTAGGCCCAGCACTCCATCTGTTGTGGCACCCAGCTGCCCATTGGTACCACAACATATGTTTCTTATTGCCTCTGGATGTATGAAAAAATTCACTCTTTGCCCGTTTTGTTGTTTCTCAAAAGTTTTGGTATGTCATCTCCTCATTGTCATTTTCTTCTCTGAAGTGTTATACTATTTCTGTGAGTTATCTTTTGATTCAACAACTCTTTAGGATTAAATTAGCCTCCATTTAAATTTTATTCCTTTCTTCAAAGGTCCTTTATTGATTATAATTTTATTGTTTTTTGGTTCGTAAAGGATGAGTATAATGTTTCTGTTATTCTGCATTCAATGAGGTTTTAAACACTAGAACCTGCTCAGTTTTTGTAAAGCTACAATAGATAGCTGAGAATACAGATATTCCTGTCTGTTCCCATTCAATAATTACCAAATATCTATCACATATAAATTTCCTAACATTTTGTTCAAGCCATTAGTTTATGTCTTATTTATATTTTTTTAGATTTATCTTGTTCTCAAATGGGTACAATAAAGTCCCCAACTATTTTTGATTTGCTATTTCTCACTGTAATTCTATCACCTTCTCCTTTAAGCTCTTAGATGCTATGCCATTTGGTACATATATAAACATATTAAATTTTGATATCACTTCATCTTATGTGGTGCCTTTAAATACAACACTGCATTTTTTTTTGCTGTTGCATGATCACCATTGTTATACCTACTTTTTTTTTAGTTCATCTGAGGCATAATAAATTCTCCTCCTGCCCTTTACTTTAATTATGTGCTATTCTTTATCTTTCAAGTGTATATTTTTTGTTGCAAAAAAGTTCTTGGATTATGCTGTCCCATCCTTTTTGCTACCTTCTTTTATTATATGGGTGAGTTTTTCCTATTCATGCTCATTATTATGATTGTCAATTGTGTATTTCCCTCCATCAGAGTGCATTCTTGTTGATACCCATAACATAAAAGAAGACGGTGAAAGGAAAGGGTGATAAATACTAGAAACCTATAGTTGAAGTAGTCTGACCCATCTCTTGATCATCTTCTATTCATTTATTCCACCTTCTGATCACTAGTTCTTATATTTTTTTTCTCTCTCTTTTTGCTTTCCCAATTTATGATCTACCCTCTGAATTTAAAGGTTTTTTGTTTTTTTTTTTGCTTATGAATATCCTTTCCCCAGCTCTTCCTTTCCTATAAAGCCTCCTCTTCCTACTCTCTGTCTCTGCCTGTTCTCCTCTTGAGTTTAATGTTTTTGTTTTTTTTTTTTCCTTTTGCAAGTGATTCCTTCCTTTAAAAAAATTATCAAGGGGCAGCTAGGTGGTGCAGTGAGTAGAGCACGGGCCCTGGAGTCAGGAGGACCTGAGCTCAAATCTGGCCTCAGACATTTAACACTTAATAGCCATGTGACTTTGGGCAAGTCACTTAACCCCAAATGCCCTGCTTTCTCCTTCCAAAACAACAGAAACAAACAAAAATTATCAAGCAGTTTTTTCCTCCCTTCTACTGGAAAAAAGAAAAAATCTTTATAACAAATATGCATCATCAAGTAAGCAAAATTCCCATTCTGATCATGTTTAAAAATCTGTTTCTCGTTCTGCACATTAGTATATCACCTCTCTTTTGAGAGGTAGGTAGCGATGTTTGTCCTTGGTCTTCTGGAATCTTGGTTGATCTTTGTGTTGATCAGATTTTGATGCATTTTCATGACAAATGCTTTGTGTCTTTCTGTTCAAACCTCCTTTACTGGGCTCTGATAATGATGAGGTTCATGAGATGTTCCCTTCCCGACCTACTCCTCCACATATTTACATTCTTCTTGCATATCCCAATTATCAAAAAAAATAGTAAGTTTTCCTTGCTTCTTCACTTATTCTTAATATATTAATTTCCCCTTTCTTCTCTTAAATGCCACAATATACAACAAAACAAGTCCTAGGCCTTGAATTTGTCTCACTCTCCTCTTTCTGACTCTACAAGACAATAGGAATCCGAAGGAACACCTGTCTCTTCTCCCCTTTTCAGAATAAAAGAAATTCGTTTTCCTTCAGCCTCTCCTAATCACTTAAATTCATTTTACTTTCCAGGTAACTCTTATTTCTTTTGTTTGCATTTCAAAGATTCTATTCAGCTTTAGTCTCTTCATAAGGAATTTTTCAAAGCCCTCTATTGATCCATTTTTTTAACCTTTGTTTTGCCAGGTAAATTATTTTTGCTTGTAACCCTTTTCCTTTAGGAATACTATTATGAGTTCCCCTTCTCTTCATGGTTGTAGCTACCAAGTTTTATGTGATCCTAATTGGGGATACTTGGTACTTGAACTCTTTCTTTATGGCTGCTTACAGTATATTTCCTTTGACCTAGAGGCCCTTAATTTTTGGCTCTAGATTCTTAGGAGTTTTCAATTTGGTTTAACTTGTAGGAGATAATTATTGAATCTTTACATTTTATTTTGCCCTCTGGATTGAGTATCTCCTAGAAGTTTTCTTTTATGATTTCTTGAGCTATATTATGTAGGTTTTTTGTTTGGTCACGATTTTTAAGGAATCCAATGATCTCTTCCTGGCC
Source organism: Pseudochirops corinnae (assembly GCA_028646515.1). Lineage (NCBI taxonomy): Eukaryota > Metazoa > Chordata > Mammalia > Diprotodontia > Pseudocheiridae > Pseudochirops > Pseudochirops corinnae. Next base: position 182,307,497 of record CM053590.1, read on the forward strand.
TATATTTTGTAGTACATTCTTTATGCCTTTTCCCCCTACTGTTTCAGTCTTTTGATTTTGGTATATTTCCTTTTACCTCATGGAGTTATGTGTGTAGTAGGAGTTATGGACTTGTGAAATTGTTGTAGTTGTCACATGCAGACTACATTTAATTTTTTTTGAAAAGAGAATTTTGTTTCATTTTTCTTCAAAGAATGACACTTGTTTGTAGTGTTCTGAGATCTTCAAATTTTTACTTTCTTTCCTTATGACCTTCTCTGTTGATTTATCTGTTTGTGAGTTAAAATTTTACTCAAGATTTCTCCCTACACTTTTCCAGCCTTTCTCTTTGTATTCCCAATCACTTGTCCCTGTTTTTTTTTTTTCTTTCATTACTTTTTGTTTCCTCCCTCTTCCTTGCTTCATAGACTCCAGGCAGTGGTTCTCAACCTTCCTAATGCCGCGATCCTTTAATACTCGTATGTGGGGATATCTGCATGTGGGCAGAAGAGACGGATAGAGGAGCCATGTCTTGGTTCCTAAGACCATCAGAAATAGTGTTTTCTGATGGTCTTAGGTGACCCCTGTGACCCCTGTGAAAGCGTCGTTTGACCCCCAAAAGGGTTGCGACCCACAGGTTGAGAACCGCTGCTCCAGAGGCTATGTGTTGTTGGCCTCCTCATGTTTTGGGGAGTCGGATTGAAACTAGATCTAGATCCCTTCCTAGTGTAAGATTGGAAGGAAGGGGATGAACCCTGGCTGGGGTCTAAGCTGGGAAATTTAAGATTTCCGTATCTTCTATCTTTGTCCTCCTCTAGCTTCTGACCTTTTCCTTCATATGGCTGGGTAGAATCCATTTTTGTCTCATCTCATGGTGTGATTTTGTGGGGTGAGTGTGTGTGTGTGTTTATGTGTGTGTAGGGATTCAAGCTGAAATGGTTGCTGTTAGTTGGCTGGACAAGGATGTCCACAGCTTTGACCTGCAGTGAAAACCTGTGAGGTTGTGCATTTGGCAGCTACATGGAGTGAGCTTGAGGGCTGAGGCAGGTGACACTGAATGGAACCTCTGAGTACTTAAGTTCTCCAATAATACTCATAGGTTTTTTTTTTTTAACCATGTGTGGTGTTTCTGGTAGTTTTTTTGTTTTTTGGATTTTTTTTTTTTTGCATTGTGGATTTAGCTTTGGTTACCCTATACTTGCATGACAAAAATTTTTTTGTGAGGCTTTTGGGCTAGAGAATTTGTTTAAACAATCACTCCACTGTCTTCTGCATGACCTATTCTTGATAAAGCCCTGCTGGTTCTTAGTGATCATTGTTCTTTTGTCATATATTTAGTAACCAAATCTTGAATAAACTCTTTGAATTGTGTAAGATTGATCAACATTTGCCTTTTAAAGGATGGTGCACCAGCAATCACATCCATCTGCTTTTTCAGAAAGCTGGGATGCAACTCATCCATAAGCTTGCTGCTTTGAACTAACCTAATGCAGTGAGATGCTCTCCTGTTATCTTATGATCATAGATTCCAAGATAACATATTTAGAACTGAAGGGGTCTTAGTGATCACCTAATTCAAATTCCTCATTTTATAGACAAGAAAACTGACATCCTGCGAAGTTAAATGACTTTCCCAATATCAAATCCTTTTTTCAAGGAGATTTGCTCTGTCAAGTTTGAATTCAGTCAAAGGGCTGCACTGGAGGACCTAGAAGGCCACATGTGGCCTTGGGGCTGCAGGTTCCCACCCCATCTATGTCAGAGGTTATGTCTTAGTATTTTTGGTTACAATGTTTATATATACACACACGTACACATTTATACATATTCACATATATGTATATAAACATGTGCCTATGTTAAATGTATGTCTGTATATGTGTGGGTATCTGTATATAAATTAGATTTGTGTATTTCTTCTTCTGTCCTTTGTCTGTTAGATATAATCATAGAATCTTAGACTGAGGAACTTTAATGGATTCTTGAGAGAATATTTCCTCCTACCTTAAGAGAGACTGACTACACATGGAGATCCTAGGGAGAGAAGATTCTCTCTTGTTTTTCAAATACCTTCTTTAACCTCATTGTAATAACTTTTATTATTCCTCCCTGACCTATATCTCCTCAGGAATGTGTTGCAAATGGAATAAGTGAGCTTCTAGAGGGGCAAGTGCTGAATATGTCCAGAATGAAGGGTTGCATACTATAGGCCTTTGAACCTTCTTTTTGCATTTCTCTGCCCTATAGATCTTATCTGAAATGTTTTCTTGAAGGGGCCCATTTCTTAGTCCATTTCAATGGCTGTAGCTTGTAGTACCTTCTCATCTGGTTCCCAGCAGTTGGAATTCCAAGTGTTGTTTGTCTCCTGGCCAGCACACATAAACAGTTCTGGGGCTGCCCACCCATGTGGGCTGTGAGCACAGGTTTTATCTGTTCGCTGACACTCAGCCGAATTTTCTTTGCAGCTTTGTTAACATACACTTCAAATGAGTGTGGTAGGCTTAATCTTAATCAGATGTCTCAGTAATATATATCCACAGTATATCCACTGTTTAGGAATGCTGTATGTGGAATTCATGTGCGTAGCATACACATATACATAAGTAAACACCACACTAACCACCCCGCTAGTTTAAAGGGTCCGTATATTTATGTGATGAGTCTATTTTTCAACAGGACTGGTTTAAATAAACTCTTCCTCTCCTGGCAATACTTGCTCAAGGTCACCCAGCAAGTTCAGAGACAGGATAAGCACAGACCTAGGAAAAGCTTCTCTCCTGACAATTTGGTAAATATGTATGAATGCAGTCTTGTGATGCCCGGTGCCCTAAGTGACCTGGTCCCTAAGACCAGGCTGCTATATGAAACTTTCATCTCACTGTCCGTTGGTCATCTATCTAGGGGCAATACAAAAATTGGGGTTTCCATTCTTCTTGATTTAGGATATATCAGGGACACAGGACTTTTGTGGCTTGCCATGAATTAGTGATGGGGCTAAGATTTATAATAAGCTCTTTTCACCATAAAGGGTAATGGAATCACCTTATTTAGATTATAACATTACAATCCCAGATGTACTTTTAGAGAAAGTGGAAATGGCACCAAAGAAAACAAAGATGGAGGGGGGAAAATCCAGCTAGACTAGACTAAGTATATACAGAAGAGGCCTGTGCAGGGGGTTTCAGAGTTTGGAGGGCTTTGAATCACTGATTTTTCAAGGCATTTGAAAGAAGAGATAGCAAAAGCATGGGAACACATTTCAGATCTTATTATTTAAAAAAGTGAATATATCAATAACGAACAACTCATATTCCTGCTTTCTCACTTACATAAAATTTTTATGATAATAAGTTGAAGAAATCCTTGCCAAAAGCATTAGAAGTAAGCAGGTAGACTTTCACAAATGTTGTTTCACACTGGATCACACCTTAGCTATTATACAATTGACTGACATTTAGGGAATATAAGATTGCACTGAGAACATTGTTTATTGACTATCGATTCAGTACAGCAAAACATCTCCTTAAAGATACGTTGTCAACAAGGTTTCTCCTATACATATCTATGTAAAAATTTTTGTCAGATTTCTTGAAAAACACAAAAATAGAAATGACTTTGTTTGAAGGTCTATTCCTCCCCTTGCCTTGTTTCTGACTTTGTGGATTTCAAAATCATGGCCCATCTACTGTTGGCTCATCCTGGAACTTCTCTTGGGATCTGATTCCTCTTTGCCCTGTAATAGACTCCTTACCCTGGAACAGTCTACCATCCATGTGGTCTGCTCACCATGGAATCGCTTTCTGTGAGGCTTGCTCTCCTTCTATTAATTAATTCCTCCTGGAGACTTCATTTTGTGGAGGGGCCCAGGCTCCTTCTCTCTCTCCTTCTGCCCTATTCTCCCTTTATCTGTGTTTTTGTTCCTCTTTAATATGTAAGTTCCTTGAGGGCAGGGACATCTTTTTTCTTTTGTTGGTATTTATAGCCCCAGAACTTAGCACAGGGTCTGGCAGTCAGTAATTGCATAATAAATTCTTGCTTCCTTCCTTCCTTGAGGACCCTGATAATTAATATAAATCAAGGCATAAAATAAGGATACATATACTCACCAATGATGTTTGCTGTTGTCATAAAGAAGATCCAGTGCATAGCCCAAGTTCAGGATGGATTCCTTAAGAATGTGAGATTCTGCAGAAATTCCTATTTGGAAATGACATTGCAATGACCACATCATGCCCTTTTCTTAGCCTACTAAGTATGAGCCATAATCCCTTTGAAGAATTTAGCCTAGCTAGTCACAGGAAACACTATATGGATGAAGAATCATTATTGAGCAGTTGAATGGATACCCTATAGGATTTGCTTAACAAGTTGGACAGACGCTATCATTGGACAATTAATCGGGCCCAAAATTGAACAGGAGGAGGAAAACAGGTTGAATTGGTTTTGAGAGTTCTTTTAGAGTTCTTTATTCTAAGTTTCTCCTTAAAAGAAAATTGCGTACCAATATTCTTCTGGCATTCTTATGCTGTTACATGGCTGCAAGGAATGGAACATTATGCTGAGGAATCACAATTGAGAATCACCCAGAAGAGTGTGGTGAGGTCAGAGCAGGCTATAACACATTACAAATGAAGAATTTTTAAAAATAGCATAAATAATGTCATAAAAATGCATGAGTAAAAAACAATAGGTTGATTCCATAAGGAGAATGAAGGATAGTCAATGAAAAGTATGTGTGCTCCGTTGGTTGGTGTCCTTGTGGTATCAAGGTGTGGTATCAAGGTGTGGTATCAAGGTATGGTATCAAGGTAAGGAAGAATCCACAGAACATTGAGTGGAACCCCCTAGGGAACTTTGGGGAGGAAATGAAAAAGAATCACATAGGTTAGATAGATATGGATGGGTTCTGATCTATGTTTCTGGAGGGAATACAATGGTAAGATCATAGATCCATTTGAGTATTTGAGAGGCTAATATGCAACTCTTGGGAAATGATTTCTATGACCATCTTTTATGTCTCTTTTTAAACCTTCCACTCTTTCACTGCAAGTGCAGTGTTCAATGGAATTTCCTTAGAAAGGGTCTCATTTCAACATAATTATTAAGTAGCAACATAGGTGGGTCTTTGAACAACTCCTATGAATTATTCATAGGAAATTTCATAGCATCCTCCCTTAGACAAGTCACTTAACCTCTCTGATCTTCATTTTCCTCATCTGTAATATGGAGGAATCAATAGGGGATTGCTAGGAGGCAGATGTTTTCTATGCTTTAAAGCCCTGTATGACTTGTCATGCATATTCCTTTACTGCAGGGATATTGTATTTTTGTCACACATATTTGTATGTATGTCTTATTACCAGCACTCCCTTTGAGCCCACAGATGATAAAGCCCTTGAGGGCAGAGATTTAGTATCTTATTAATTTTTCTATATTTCTCAGAATCGAGTACAGTGTCTTGCCCATAGTAGATACTTAATAAATGTTTGAATCAATTAGTGAAAATGGATGAATGAATAAATTAATTGGTGGAATAGTCAAAATAACTTCACTAAAGTAATAAGATGTTTTACAAAAAGATGAGATTATTTTAAACTAATTTGACAAGCACTTGTTAAATACCTCCTATGTGCAAGGCACTGTGTCTAAGTGAACTTCTGTTAGAATGCTGATGGTTTTCAAAGTACTTTACGTGACTTTTCTAATTTGATTTTCACATCAGACTTAGAGAGCTTAAGGAACATATAAAGCTCATGAGGGGAGAAATTAAGATTTTAATTCTGAAGTTCATTGCTTTTCTAACTAAACCATATTGATTTCCTTTACCCTAATTGGTAAAAGAGATTGGTAGGGAGACCACTCAGGCTCTGACACACGAGTGGGACAGTTTTTGGTGCTGGTACAAGGTGGAATTGTGAGGCAGGGTGCCAGAAGTTGATCCTGGAAGAGCAGAGGGGTGGGGGATCAGGCTTTAGTAGCAGACCCTTGAGCAGGGATTCTGTGAAGTTTGGATTCAGTCAAAGGGCCATATTTGAGGACCTGCAGAGCCATGTGTGGCCTTGAGGCTGCAGATTCCTCACACCTGCCCTAGAGTCCAGGGTGTTCCTGGTACTGATGGTTCATATCTAAGGACTCAGTTCTTCAGAAGGGAGGAGTTAAAGCCTGGTATTTCTAGTCTTTCTTCTCCAAATTCTATCACTCCCTTCAGGGGATAATTGAGTTGCATGGTGTGTTGTTTTGGGTTTTTTTGAGTTTTTTCTTCAAGGAATACTGCCTGTGTTAGACTTCTTGTGTCCCTGAGATTAAAGTTGTCCAGTAATCATTTTAAAGCCTTTTAAATGGTAGAAGGTCCTCTAGAATCACAGAAGCATAGAATTTGAAATTTGGAAAGGATGTTAGCAACCTTCTAGTCTAATGCTTACACAAAAGGAATCCTGTTATAACATACCCAGCAAGTGGTAGGCCAGTCTCTTCTTGAAGACCTCCAAGAAATAAGAACCCACAACCTCTTGAGGATGCCTATTCTACTTTGGGACAACTCTAATTGTTAGGAAATTTCTCCTGACATTAAGCTTTAATTTTAATTTTTGTAACTTCTATTCCATTGTTCATAGTTATACCCTCTGGGTCCAAACAGAATGAGACCTATCAGTCTTCAACATGGCAGCCTTTCAGATACTTGAAGACAACTGTCAAGTCTCAACCACAAGTCTTTTATTCAAGCTAAGCATTCATGGTTCCTTCAACTAATCCTCAGATGGTTGTTCTATTTGTCCTTGTCTCTAACATATCAATGTCTTTCTTAAATTATAGTGTCTCAAATTGAATATAATACCTTAGATGAGGTATAACAAAGGCAAAGTACAGTGGAACAATCACTTCTCAATTCCTATAATATGTTTTTCTTAATGCATCCCAAAAATGAATTTGCTTTATTTGTATTCCACATCACATTGTTGACTTATTTTTGAGTTTATTCTACACCTAAACCAACTGATCTTTCTTTTCAGAACAAATGCTGCTTAACCAAGCCTCTAGTGGTATATACTTGTAAAGGTATATGTAAAGGTATAGCCAAGTTATGGGTAGTAAATGTTTTGTTAACTATTACATAGTTGATGAGTGTTTCTTTTTTTTTTTTCCATTTTAATCTCATTCTAAAATATTTGATCAGACTGAATCATGCCCAGCTTATAACAACAGGGTATCTGTCCAATGTGCTAGAGTCCTGGCTTCTTTTGGATTATGACAATGAATCCCATGGTGATCAAATGAGATAATGCATATGAAATAATTTTGTAAATTATATATTATTTTCCCAATAGAAGCTAGTATCATAACTTACCCTGCACATAATAGGCATTTAGGAAATGTTTTTTGATCGAGTTTATTCTTGAGTTTCCCTACCGCTCTTTTTGCTGAAGTTTCAATTATCTTTCACAGGACCCAAGAACCATATTAAGAAGTGCCAAAGAAATGCCTAGACTAAGAGGTATGAATAAAACAATGTCTGGGAGCTCAAATGAACTTTTTTTAAAAACTATTAGAACACAGAAATGATCTCTTTAATGTGTTCAATGTTAGAAATGGACAATGGATAAGAATAAAAAGTTGTGGTTATATTATTGTTTTTATAGTCCTGCACAGGTTTTTTTTCTCTAGGAGCAATTAGTATTTCTTAGGTCCCTGGCACCAAGAATTATATTTCTTAAACACTATTTTCATTTTGTCTGTACCCTCTTTAAAAGCAAACTCCACCTTCCAATTACTTCTTGAATCAAATTGTCAACTTATGACCTTTTGGGAATGTCTGAATCCTTAACTGTTCTCATACTGGCTCATACTCTGTATTATAGTCAAACCAATTTCCTTTCCCTCAGAACATACTCTCCTATATAGATATAAGCAAGTGATGGGTGACCAATATAAGGATATGTTTTTTGGGTGATATGTATTTTTCACTTCCCAGTTGTAAAGGTAGTGAGCCAGTGATAGATATTAGTCAGGATACCTGGACTGTGGTATATGATTCTGGTGGCATAAACTTTGGTGAGGGAGGTTATTATTGAATGAAACACTATTAGAAATCTTTTAGTAGTTTCTCACATGCTTTAGAGCTATTTCAGTTAGTATATCTCTTAAAATTTGCCTGTTTGAATCTAGGTCTGGGGAATCATGTTTTCTCAGGCACACAGGAACTCCTGGGCAGGAAGGCATTGTCTATGGACAATGCAAAGGAACCACAGATCTGGCCTGAAGTAGCCATATTACTTCATATGTCCTAGATGAGAAAAGATTTTTTTTAATGAACTGTAGGAATTCAGGATGGGTTAGACAACAAAAAGGTATGGCTGCAAGACAACTTGTATGAAAGCAATGGAGGTTTTATAAGCTTAATCTGAGTTAAGAGGGGAGATGATAGAAAAACTCTGTTATATGAATGTAATGGAATAGTGTTGTGTAATAATAAAGGACAAGTAAGAGAAATTCATAGATATGAGGAAGATTTATATTAGCAAAATAAGTAAAATAATGTAAACATTACTTATGTAAATAATGTAAACATTCCTCCTGGAATGGCAGAGAAGTAGATTGTTGAATGTATATATTGTCAGACACACTAATTATGTTGTATGTTTTTCGCTGAATTATTTTTCTTTGTCATAAGCAAGGATTGAATTTGGAGAAAGGTTGGAAGTAATTGTGATAAAAAAACAAAACACATATATATATATGCATACTCACTATATAATATAACATTATAAAGAGATATATACATTGGGTGTGCATATATAGATATATACATATTATATACACATACACACTGTGTATATCAAAGTTTATTTCTAAAAGATAAGCTAACCATGGCATAGTGTCATTATAAAAATGGTTAATGTGATCCTAGGTGGCAGCTAGATGGTACAATGGATAGAATGCCAGGTCTGAAGTCAGGAAGACTCATCTTCCTGAGTTCAGATCTGCCCTCAGACACTTAGTGACCCTAGACAAGGCACTTAACCCTGTTTGCTTCAATTTATTCATTTGTAAAATGAGCTGAAGAAGGAAATGGTGAACCATTCCAGTATCTTTGCCAAGAAAACCCAAGTGAGGTAACAAAGAGTCAAATATGACTGAAAAGACTCAACAACAACAAACAGAATGTAATTGGCCTATATTATATTTTATATTATCTATGTTGACCTTGCTGTAATTAGTTTTGTATCAATATCTTACTTTGTAAAGAATATTCCTAAACTTCATCAACTCTCCCGTCATTGTTTACCCTCATCAGTCTCCTATTTTTAACATTCCTCTCCCAGATAACTTTATATCACCCTCATTTGATTTTGTTTTCCCAGGATTATAAAAATCATCCACCTAGTCCAGATAGGTGAAACTATGTCTCTTGGTGTTAAGATATATTTCTCCTTGCAATATTTTGATCAAGCCAGAAAAAAAATATTGAGTCAATTCTTCAATATGTTTAACAATTTCTAAAAGTATGATCCAGGATAACTAGGTGGCACAGAGAACGGTACCGGAAAGACTAATCATCTTGAGTTCAAAATCTAGCTTCAGAGCCTTACTAGCTGTGTGCCCCTACGAAGACTGATGGCTTTGCAGGGACCTCCCTTACTGTAATCCAATTCATTTGCAAATCTTAGCATTATCTTCCTGACGTCATGATGTTAAAGGACAAAGGAAAAACTACAACCTAGACAAGTCAGTGAACCCTCATTTCCCATCTGGAAAATGAGATAGAGAAGGATATGGCAAACTACTTCAGTATCTTTGCCAAGAAAACTGCAAAAGGGATCACAGGGAGTGTGACACAACTGAATGACTAAATAACAAAGTTATAATCTGATTATTTGTCAATAGACTTATTTCTTCAAAGGTTTATCATCTTTGATCACTTATTTGAATAAAAAGGAGGGGAAAACAATTTCCTACACCTTCTCTTTATCTCCAGTGCTTTTGAATAGTCTTTATGCTAAGACAATTTTTGCCTTGCTTTATTTGTGGCTCTGTTGCCTGATTCTCCTGGCCTCAGCAAGTATAACCAATTGGGAGTTGACTGTAATCTGGAATAGTACTGACCTGACGGCTCCTCAATAATTTTTTTAGCAGTAGGTGAGAGATAAGGGACCATTATTCTTTTTAAAAATGTAAATAGTATTTTATTTTTTCCAATTACATGTAAAGATAGTTTTCAACATTCACTTTTTAAATAAGATTTTGAATTACAAATTTTTCTTCTTCCCTTTCTACCTTCTCCCCTCCACAAGATGGCAAGCAATCTGATACAGGTTATAGTGGGCAACCATGTTAACTTTATTTCCCTGTTAGTTGTATTGTGAAAGGAGAAAAAGAACAAAAGAAAAAAAGCTATGAAAAAAACCAAATAAAGTGAAAAAACCAAATGGAAAATAAAGATCTGAATTCAGACTCCATCAGTTCTTTTTCTGGATGTGGATGGCATTTTCCATCAAGAGTCTTTTGGAATTGTCTTGGATCATTGTATTGCTGAGAAGAGCTACATCTTAACTGATCATTTCACAACTATGTACTATGTACAATGTTCTCCTGGTTCTGCTCACTTCACTCAGCATCAATTCACATAAGTCTTTCCAGATTTTTCTGAAGTCCTCCTGCTCATCATTTCTTATAGCACAATAGAATTCAATTATATTCATAAAGTGCAACTTGTTTAGCCATCCTTCAATTGATGGAAATTCCCTCAATTCCCAATTCTTTGGAGAACCGATTATTCTTTGATAGTCCTTCTGCTTGTTTGTAATAAAGAATGAATGGGGGGATGGAAAATTCCATAGTGTAGTTCTCTGAGATGAATAGGAAATTCTAGAGTCCACTTCACAAGGGAACCTATACAGGCAGATATAAGTATGTAGAAGGCAAAGGAATCCAAAAGCAAAGAATTATAAAAGGGCTTGTTAACTGAACTGATCCAATATATTTTATTCTAATGTGCTCAGAATTGGGTCAACACTTCCTAAAGATGGCTTTGCTGAAGCTAAGAAAGATTCATTGCAAATTTCTGTTTGCTTATCTGGCTTTTTTTGGGATCTCCATTATTTCCCTGTCTTAGGTTTTCTTTGGATGCAAGGCAAAGATAATAACCCAACAACATCCTGTTGGAAATTTAAGTCTATTCTAGATAGACTTAAAAAAAATATTTGGTTATCCAGCAAGATGTTTCTTATGTTTCTACATCTAAAATTTCTCTGTGGTTTGGCAATATCAAAGCTTTTTTGTGGCTAGGAGTCATATCTTAATTGGATCACCTCCTGGAAATTCATTTGAACTCTTTCTAGAATTTGTTTCGAGTTTCTCATGTCTAACAACCTTCACACTCAAAGATGAAACAAATAGAATGCTATTCTCTCTTTCTCTATCTAGTCAGTCTTATCTTCAGAGAAGAGGCTCTCATATGTTCTAGTCCACATTGTTCCACATATATCCCAAGTAGTCACTAGCTCTAGGATGTGACCTCAAGTCATATTTAGGTGCATCTCATCTGACTATGGAAAATAGAGGACCAAGTGGCTAAAGGAAGACTAAGAAATATTGTGGTTTGGACTCAAATCACTAGGGAATATGTGTCATCCATGAATGGTATTTGATTAAACATTACAATTTTGTGTAGGAATTTCTAGCAAATCAATTGATCTCTTTTCATTTTGCCATTTTAATCCAGATGGTGCAGAGTATATAATGTATGAAATACATTGTTTCATTTTCTTAAGAACGAACTTCCTTGAATGAACCAATTTCTATCTCTTCCTTTTTAGGTTTTTCTCTCGCACTTGGCTTAGGGGAATACTTGGCCATTAATTGGACATGGTTATTTGTAGGACTTGAATCGGGGGCACTTAGGGGCACAGTGTATAGAGTGCTGAGCCTGGAGTCAGGAAGACTCATCTTCTTAAATTCAAATCTACCCTCAGACTCTTACTAGCTGTGTGGCCCTGGACAGGTCAATTAACCCTATCTACCTCAGTTTCTTCATCTGTAAAATGAGCTGGAGAAGGAAATGACAAATTGTTTCAGTGTCTTTGCCAAGAAAACCCCAAATGGGATCACAAAGAGCCAGGCCTGACTCAAACAACTGAACAACAATGATAGGACTTAAATCAAGATATGAAATTGAAGTATGGAATCTCAGACCTGGAAGAGGTCTCAGAGGTCTTTTAGTCCAGCGTTCGAATGCTCACTTACCTTCTGAGGAAAGTTACACTTTGCACAGATCAAAATCAGGAGAGAACTTTTCCTTATATTAAGTTGAAATTTGTGTCTCTGAGAGATCTACCCATTGATTTTAGTTCTGCTTTCTGGTGCCACGAAAAACAAGCTTAATCCTTGCTCTGAAATACTTGAATTATAAGCCTTATAGCATGATTTGATTATGTTATAATCATTGCTGTTATTTTCACTCCATATATTTCACTCAATTCATTTAATAAAGATGCAGAGATAAAAATGAAACAACCCCTACCCTCACAAAGATTATTATATTGTCATCAGAGGGAACAGCATGAACATAGATAAGTAAATACAAATTATATGCAAGGTAAGTAAAGATTAACTTGGAAGGGGGAGAGCACTAGCAATTGATAGGATCAGGATAGGCCTCCTGTAAAAGGCATCATTTAAACTGAGTTTCGAAAGGCTAAGAATCCTGCTTTCTGGAGGTGAGGAGGATATATATTCTGTGATTTAGGGACACCTGTGCAAAGATACAGATGGAAGAGAGAACATTGTGTACAGAAAACAGAAAACAAGACAGTTGACTAAAAGATATAGTGTGAAAGAAAGTAATGCAAAATAAATAGGCCTGAAAAGGTAGACTGGGGCCAGTTTGTAAAGGGTTTTGAATGCTAAACAAAAGAATTTCTATTTTATCCTGGAAGCAAAGCTTCCCTTGGAATAACATAAAAAAATTTATACATATATAAAGTTTCCACCAGAAGCTTCAGATGCTTAAAGGAAGTGACCACAGTCACCTACTCTTTCTTCTTTTCTCCAAACTAAATATCCCCAACAAAAGAGTGGTCAATATTGTCGAACACTACAGAGAGGCCCAAGATGAAGATCAGAAAAAAAAGTCAATGGGTTTGTCATTTCCTTTTTTTGCATATAATTTGTGCTGTCAACAAATATTTATTAAGCACCTACTGTTTGCCAGGCACTATGATAAATGCTAGGCATATAAAGAAAGGGGAAAAACCCCCTAACAGTCCTTGCTTTCAGGGATCTCACAGTTTAATGGGAGAGATGCAAACAACAGTACACAGATAAGATATATACAGGATAAAGTGGAGATAATCAAAGTGAGAAAACATTAAGAATAAAGGATATTGGGAAACATTTCTTGTAGAAGGAAGGATTTTAGCTGGAATTTGAAGGGAAGCAGGAGGTGGAATTGAAGAGAGATTGAAGATGGGACTTGAGGATGACAGAGGAAGGGAATTCTGGGCATGGAGGAAAGCCAATGAGAATGTACAGTCAGAAAATGAAGTGTCTCGTTTAAGGAACAACACCTTGGCCTGTGTCACTGGATTGAAAATTATATTGAAGGGAATAAAGCGTTAAAAGATTGAAAAGAGAAGTGACTAGGTAATGGATGATTGTTAAAGTCAGACTGAGCATTTTATATTTGCACCTGGAGGTAATCTATTGTCAGTGGAGCTTATTAAGTAGGAAAATGATGTGGTCAGATCTGTGTTTTGTAGGAAGATCCATTTGACAGTTGAGTGGAGGATAGATTGGACTGGGGAGAGACTAGAGGTAGAGAGACCAACTAGACTATTGCAATAGTCCAGGCATAAGGTCATTGTTATTTATCCTTTGTTCTTGAAGAGGACCAAGGACATCAGGAGCATGATGTCTTGACAGGTATAAGGCAATGAGGGTCTATCCTAGGGTGGTAGTATTGTCAGAGAAGAAAAGAGAGGTTACAGTAAGTGTTATAAAGGTAGAAATGATAGTATACATACAATTCATTTTCTTGTGCTTAGCAGATATTGTGGGGAGGGGGTTGTTTGTTTTTTTTACAAATTGAAGGTTTTTGGCAACCTTTTGTCAAACAAGTCTATGACACCATTTTAAAAAAAAATTTTATTTTAGTTTACATCATTCATTTCCATGAGATTTTGAGTTACAAATTTTCTCCCCATCTTTCCCCTACCCCTCCCCTCAAAACAGCCATCCCCTTGTATGACCCCTCCCCCACTCTAATCTCTCCTATGTCCTCCCCCATCACTCCTCTAACTTTCCCATAGGGCAGGATGAATCTCCCTTCCACAGTGCCTGTGAATCTTAAGTTCCAGTTGGATGTAGTTAATAATATTAGTAATAATAATTGTATATATGTATATACATACATATATATTTTTAACATTTGATTATAGAGCTTTAAATTCTAGATCTTTCTCTTCTTCCCTCGTCAGCCACCCCCACTGGAAGAACAAGCCATCAAATACAGGCTGTACATGTGGCACCATTTTTCTAACTGCATCTGCTCACATTGTGTCTCTGTGTTATATTTTGTTAATTTTCACAATATTTGAAACTTATTATTATTATATTTGTTATGGCGATCTATGATCAATGACCTTTGTTGTTACTATTGTTATTGATTTGGGGTACCACAAACCATACCTACTTAAGACAGCAAACTTAACTGACATATGCTGTGTGTGTTCTGACTGCTTCACCAACAGCAACCACCATTGCGATCAGTCAGAAGTCATCAACCTTGAGACAAAATCCTCCATCAGCAAAAAGATTATGACTTGCTGAAGACTCAGATAAGGGTTTTAGCAGTTTTTTAAGCAATAAAGTATTTTTAAATTAAGATTATACACATTTTTTAGATATAATACTATTGCACACTTTTTAGGCTGCAGTAGAGTATAAACATAACTTTGTATGCAGTGGGAAGGGGAAACCAAAAACTTTGTGTTACTCAGTTTATTGTTGTATTTGTTTTATGGTGGTGATCTAGAACTGATCCTGCAATGCCTCTGAAGTATGCCTATACTTGGCAATTATTGTGGGAAGTGGGAAGTGAGAGCGAGGAATTAATGATGTCACCAAAGTTTCAAGCCTGGGTACCTGGGAAGATGGCCAATCATAATGAGGAAGTTAGGAAGAGAGGAAGATTTTTCTTGGGAAAAAATGTTGAGTTCAGTTTTGTACATGTTCAGCTTACAAGGGTGAGGATCTTTGCTCTGTGAAGTTTGGATTCAGTCAAAGGGTCATACTTGAGGACCTGGACCACCACATGTAGCCTTGAAGCCAATGGTTCCTTACCCCTGGAAAATGTCTATAGGATATATAGTTCCAGATGTGTAATAGGCAGTGAGAGATAATGAGACTAGACGTGGGGAGAGAAATTAGGGCTATAAGTAGTCATTTGCATAGAAATGATAACTGAAACCCTGGGAGCTGATGAGATCACTAAGTGAAATGATAGAAAAGGAGGAGAGGACCCAGGACAGGGCCTTGGGGAGCATTCATAGTTAGTAAGTATGACCTGGACAAAAATTTAGCAAAGGAGAGAAGGAACAGTCAGGCAGGGAGGTAAAGAATCAAAAGAAAGTAGTTTCACAAAAAACTATACAGAAGAGAATATCAAGGAGAAGAAGGAGATTAATAGTGTTAGAGTCTGAAGGATAAGAATAGAGAAATAGCGATGAGATATGGGGATTTAGAGACCACTGGCAAATCTGGAACGGGCAATTTTGTTTGAAATTGAGTTTGGAAGCCAGACTGCAGAACACTGGTGCGAACAAAGGAAGGACAGGCACTAATCATAGACAACTTTCTCAAGGGATTTAGCTAAGAAAAGAAGGAAAGATGTAGGACCATAGCTGGTGGGAATGAACAGATCAAGTGAGGGTTGTTTTGTTTTTTTTTTTAGTATTAAGGAGACATGAACATGTTTGTTTTTGTTGTTCATCCTTCATTCTTGAGGAGGACCCATGACATCATGATGTCTTGACTTGCATATGAATTGAATTGAAGTGAAGCAGAGCTACCCAAAGTCATCAGCCTCACTCTTTCCTCCAGAGTCATCAAAGTCCAGTGGCAAGACCAAGATCAAGACGACTCAGCATGTTTGTAGTCAGTAGGGCAGCAACAATATTAGAATTAATTGTTCTTTGAATATATGATGGAATTTACTTGTAAATCCATCTGGTCCTGGTTTTTTTCTACCCTTTGGAAGATCATCTGTGGCCTGTTTATTTATTTTTTTCTGATATTAGGTATTTTAAATAATCAATTTCTATTCTATTAACCTGGGTATTTAGTAGTTCACTAAATATTCATTTATTTCATCTAGGTTATTAACTAT
>CM053590.1:182324356-182362363 GCA_028646515.1 Pseudochirops corinnae
TTGGATCTGTTTTATACTATCTTGATTTCTCATAAAGTCATTAGCTTCCATTTGCTCCAATCTAATTTTGAAGGAATTATTCTCTTCAGTGAGTTTTTGAAATTTCTTTTCCATCTGGGAAATTCAGCTTTTTAAGGCACTCTTCTCCTCATTGGCTTTTTGGGCCTCTTTTGCCATTTGATTTAGTCTATTTTTTAAGGTGTTATTTCCTTTCATATTTTTTGGATCTCCTTTAGCAGGCTGTTGACTGATTTTTCATGATTTTCTTGCATCATTCTCATTTCTTTTCCCAATTTTTCTTTGACTTCTCTTACTTGATTTTCAAAATTCTTCTTGGGCTCCTCCATGGCCTGTGAGCAGTTAATATTTTTCTTGGAGGCTTTCGATGCAAGAGTTTTCACTTTGTTTTCTCCTTCTGGTTTCATGTGTTGATCTTCTTTGTCCCCAAAAAAAGATTTTATGGTCTGATTGCACTTTCTCTGTTTCCTCATCTTGCCAGCCAATTACTTGACTTTTGAGTTCTTTGCCATGGTACAACTCTGCTTCCAGAGTGGAGAGAGCTTTGTCCCAAATTTCTAGGGTTTCCACAGCTGTTGTGAGAGCTAGGAGTAGGGTGCCTTCTCTACAGCCACCACAAGCTCTGGCACAGTAGCATTCCTCACCCCAGGTCTACCACCCAAGACTGTAACCCAGATCCAAGCAGGTCAAAGCAAGACCAATTACCCTCTGAATGGTTGCTTGGCCCTCTAAGATCTGCAGGTCAGGAGCTCTAGAGGCAGCCACAAGGCAGCAGCTGCAGCCACTGCAACACTGCCATCTCTGTCATCCTGGGGGCAGGAGCTAGACTGTGCTCCTTTCTCACCCAGTTCCAACAGAGTTCCCTTGTGACCTTTTAATTTCTCTTTGGCATTCATGGGTTGAGAATTCTGGAAACCACCACAGTTGCTGGTGATTCACTCTCCTGAAGTCTGCTCCAGCTAGTCTGTGCCATGAATCTGGGCCAAAATGGCTCGCATGGGACTGTGTTCAGCTCCCAGTTTGATGTGATAGACCCTTCCTGTCGGCCTGTCAGGCTGCTTTCAGCAGAAGATTTGTTTCTCTCTGTCACTTTGTGGGTTCTATAACTCTAAAATTTGTTTGAAATCATTTTTTTACAGGTATTGGAGGTGTTTGGAGCAGGAACTCAAGCAAGTTCCTGCTTTTATTCCACCATCTTGGCTTCACCTCTCCTCCCCTTTTTAAAATCTCTTTGGGATACAGACCTAGCAATGGTATTGCTGGATCAAAGGGAATGCACAGTTTGGTTGACTTTTGGACATAGTTCCAAATTGCTCTCCACAATGATTGGATCAGTTCACAAATCCACCAACAGTGCATTAGTATCCCAGGTTTCCCAAATCCTCTCCAACACTTATTATTTTCTTATTTTGTCAAATTAGCTAATCTGATAGGTGCAGGGTGTTACTTCAGAGTTGTTATAATTTATATCTCTAATTGATAGTAATTTAGAATATTTTTTCATATGATTATAGATAACTTTGATTTCTTTGTCTGAAAACTGCCTGTTAATATCCTTTGGCCATTTATCAATTGGGGAATAACTTGTATTCTTATAAATCTGACTGAGTTCTCTATATTTTAGAAATAAAGCCTTTATCAGAGACATTTGCTGTAAAAATTGTTTCCCAATTTTCTGCTTTCCTTTTGATTTTGGTTGCATTGGGTTTGTTTGTGTGAACGCTTTTAAAATTTTATATAATCAAGCTTATGTATCTTACCTTTCATAATGCTCTCTATATCGTTTGATACTAAATTCTTCCCTTCTCCATAGGTCCGACAGATAAACAATTACATGCTTTCCAATTTTGCTTATGGTGTCACCCTTTATGTGCAAATCATGTACCCATTTTTACTTTATCTTGGTATATGGTACAAGATATTGGTTTATACCTAGTTTCTACCATACTGTTTTCCAGTTTTCACAGTGGTTTTTGTCAAATAGTGAGTTCTTATCCTAGAAGCTTGGATCTTTGGATTTAACATATAGTAGATTGTTATGGTCATCTACTACTGTGTCTAGCGTACTTAATGTATTCCACTGACCTACCACTCTATTTCTTAGCCAGTTCCATATTGCTTTGATGATTACTTTATAATACAGTTTGAGATCTGGTAAAACTAGACCACCTTCCTTCATATTTTTTTCACTGATTCCCTTGATATCCTTGACCTTTTGTTGTTCTAGATGAATTCTGTTATTTTTTTCTAGCTCTATAAAATAATTTTTGGGTATTTGATTGGTATGACACTGAATAAGTAAATTAATTTAAGTAGAATTGTCATTTTTATTACATTGGCTTAACCTACCCATGAACAATTAATATTTTTCTAATTGCTTGGATCTGACTTTGTGTCAAAATATGTTTTGTAATTGTGTTCATAAAGTTTTTGGGCTTGTCTTATCCCAAGTATTTTATATTGTCTACAATTATTTTAAATGGAATTTCTCTTTATATCTCTGAACTTTAAACCTGCTTGACTTTGCTGGTAATACAGTTAATTCTTCCATGTCATGAGGGTTAGGAGCACGGCACCCTCACCTTCCGGAAAATCTGCATAAAAATTTTTGGCCCTCCCTTCATATCAGAGAAGGTCTGAATTATTATGGTATTAGAATATAAAATATATTGATATTTCACAATACTATACATATATTGTGTGAATTTCTGAGCGTCTAAACTTTTTTTGTGTCACCTGCTGGTCTTTGCATATCATCTGTGGCTTCTACAAAACTCCCCAAAAATTTCCATTTAATTTCTTACACTGACCATGATATATCAAAACCATGATAGGGAAAGTTACAATATATATATAGAATATATATTATATGGTATATAGAGAATATAGTATATATGTAAAATAAGATATATAGAATTACTGTGTGTGTGTGTGTATGTGTGTGTGTGTGTGTGTGTGTGTGTGTGTGTGTGTGTTCATTTATTTATTTATTTATTCTGATGATTCATGTAGGTTTATTTTGTATCCTGCACCTTTGCTAACATTGTTCATTATTTCCATAAGTTTCAAAAAGTATTTCTTAAATGTCCACTATATACCAGGCACTAGACCAAGTCCTCAGGATGCAAGTACAATGAACAAAACAACTTCTGTTCTAAATATCTTGAATCCTAATTTTGGAGACAACAGGCAACTAGATAAGTATATACAGAATTTTATACAAACAATAAATATAAAGTAGTTAACTGCTAGGTAGGTTAAGAGGTAGGATACTAACAATTGAGTAGATCAAGAAAGACTTCAGGTAGAAGGTGCTGCTCGAACTATAATTTTACTGGTAGAGAGGGATTCTATGAGGCAGAAGTGAGAAGGAAGAGCATTCTAGGCATGAAGAATGACAAGTACAAAAGCGCAGAGACTGAACGAGAGACAGAAAGTAAACCAGTTTGGCTGATTGTGAGGGGAAGGGCTACAGGCAGATAATGGAGAGGTAGATTGAGAACAGGTAGTGAAGGGCTTTTAAAAATTAAATACAGAAATTTCTATTTTATCCTAGAGGCAAATGTGAGCTGATTAAGTTACTGGAGTAAGGCATTGACATAGTCAGATCTTTGCTGAAGGAACATCACTTTGACACCAGTGTGGAGGATTATCCAGAGTGGGAAGACACTTAAAGCAGTGAAACCAATTAGGTAGTCTTCATAATAATCCAGGCTAGAGGTAATGAATGAAGACCTGAACTAAGGTCATTTCTTTATAAATAGAGAGAAGGGGACAGATGCAAGAAGTGTTGAGGAGGAAGAAAAAGCAAAACATGGTAACTGATTTGCTATGTGTAATGAGAAGGAAAGAGCTTGAGAATGATGCTGAGGTTGTGAACCTGAGGGACTGAAAGAATGGCAGTGCCTTCAATGAAGGTAGGGATGTTTGGAAGAAGGGTAGGTTTCAAGGAAAAGATAATGAGTTCTGTTCTGGGAATATTCAGTTGGAGATGGCTCCAGGACATCTAGTATGAAATATCCAAGAGTCAATTTACAAAATGAAACTGAAGTTCAGGAGAGAGAATGAAATTTAATATATAGATCTGTGGGGGTAGCTAGATGACAGTGTATAGAACGCTCAGCCTGGAGTCAGGAAGACCCATCTTCATGAGATCAAATAGGGCCTCAGACACTAGCTGTGTGACCCTGGGCAAGTCACTTAATCCTAAGCCTTAGTTTCCTCATCTGTAAAATGAACAGGAGAAGGAAATGGCAAACCACTCCAGTATTTCTGCCAAGAAAACCCCAAATGGGGTCATGAAGAGTCTACAACAACAGCAAATAGAACTGTGAGTCAATGGTGTAGAAATTATAATTAAATAATAAATTAATAAATTATAATTAAATAATTCTCAACTAAATGATATATGAGAATGGGGACAGCATTAGCATGTCTATGTGTTATAAGAGAAATAAAGGAGAGCATCAGCATACCCCTCTAAAATGGAAGCTTCTCAAGGACAGGGGCTATTTCAGGGTTTAGTCTGAAACTTCCAGCACAGTGCCTTGAATATAATATATGGCTGATGAATACTTATTTCACTGGATGCACATGTAACTTCTTCCACCAATCAGTCAATCAATAAACATTTATTATGTGTGCCAGGCAGTGTGCTAAGTGCTCAGTATGTAAACAAGGGTGGGACCAATTCCTCAACTCCCTACCAGCGCAGATGGCAACCTGCCTCTGCCAATGTAAGTAAATAAATATTTATTAAATTGAATTGGTGTGGAATTTCCCTGCCTGAGCCCCATAGAAGTTATATCAGTTTCCCAAGGTAAAACAGTTTACAATTGTCAGAGATGGAATTTGAACCCACTCTTTCCTGATTTCAGCTGCCTCTCCATAAAGGAAATGAAATTACAGTTTCACATACAAACCTTCTCTGTGCTAATAAATATATTAAAAAATATACATGTATGTATGTATATAGAGAGATATATATGTACATATAGATAAACACACACATACACATATGCTTAGTTTATTCACTGTTTGTTAAGTTCAGATTTTTTTTGTAAATGAAAGGATGAAATTAGCTTGTGAGTTTTTGAACCAGTCACCCAGTCACAGATGGGTCTGCAAAAAGTAGGTCCCTCAAACATGACTGATTCCAAGTACAACTTACAGATGTGTTCTGTGAAAAACAAGTAAGAATCCAACCTGGTGAAAAACAGAAGACTTTCTGAGAGGGCAGAAAAAAGGTGTGAAATGAACAGCCCAATATCCCAAAAGCCGCACAAATGCTTTCATCTACTTGAGTGGATTCCTTTAGCAACAGCCCTGATCCTTCATTTAAGCCAGATAGAATACACACCAGTCCATTTCCCTGTAGGTTACCACTTTTTCTTCATACCCTTTCCTTCTAACTGTGTGCATTGATCGGAAAACTCATAAACAGTATTATAATGTGGCATAGAGGGAAGAAAAAATACAGGGAACCACAAGAGGATAACTTTGTGGAATCTCTTGGTGGTTAAAAGCAGTAACCAAAGAACTGAATTTTATCCCAGTACTCTGTAGCTGGCACCAAAGGAAAAACTAGCATTTTTATAAAAGGCTTTCCATGAGGGGAGAGTGAGCTCACTTCCTGAGGAAATTACTGCAGGGATGTCTGCAGGAGCTAGCCAGGCATGGCTTTATAACATCTGAAATGGCACCCAGCGTAATCATGTATGACTATTGAGTCAAACAAATTATCCATGTTTATAAGCTTATTATGTTATCTGAACACATGCATGTATACACACATACACACACAGAGAGACTACATAGTGACCCAGAACAACTGTAATTTATGACATTTGGCTTTTAGATATTGTAAAAGTGAGAAGTTTTGAAATGCTCATTGGCCAGAGAAACCCAAGCAGTTATTGGAAATTACAACCCAAGGGACAACAAAATCCATTTAGAGAATTCTCTGAAATGGACAGGTCACCAATCTGCTTAAATCACATTTTGGTTCCACTCCACAGTCTTTAACAGGACACAAAGATGAATAAATATGGGTAGCACCACAACATTCTAGCAATTATCATTTAAACAAATAGGGCTCTTTTATAATACCCACATTCCTTTCCAGTATAATCATGAAATACACACACACATACATACACACACATACATTCATCCCTCCTAAAAAGAAAAAAAAGCACACAAACTACAGTGAGGAGAAGTACCAGTTCATTCATTCCCTGAGTACTGCTAAAATATTCTCAAATGGATACCAAGGAAATTACTTCTACTGTTGCTATTTTGGGCTCATTGAAGAAACAGTATCATAATTATTAGGATGCTGAAAGTGCCACTATTGATGGCGAAGGTGGAAGTTTATAGCCCAAGCTTCCTAGGAAACTCTCCAGCAAACATAAAGGTACCAGATGAAGCAATAATCAATAAAACCAAAGGGCAGCACCAGGAAGCTCCTCCATCCAGTCCGGCACTATACAAGAAGACAAAGCCTGCAGGCATTCCAGGAGAGAGGATGGGGAGTGAGAAGAACTGAAGACAGAATGATCTCCAGTAAATGGAGCCTGAAGCTATTGGGATTCCAGCCCCAGTCTATTGGAACTGTACCAGGGAGGGAACAAAGCCAACACCTGGTAGACCCTTGTGCAGAGAGACAGAGACGAGACAGAGGAGCCTGGGCAGTGAGTATTGCTCAGGGCCCTTCAGGGAACTGAAGCAGGTGAATCTCTAATATCCTGTTGGAGCCATGCAGTACGCAAACTGCCTGAGGAAAAGGAGATGGAGAAGAGATACCCAGGCAGTCTGAACAGGGGACCACCAGAAGACCTGAAACCAGGGCAAACTCCAATATTCTTTGGCCATATTAAGAAATAAAGGAGATAGAGATAGGGCATCAGTTACCTTGAGCCTTGAGACCCTTTAGGAAGCCCAAAGCCAAGGCAATCTCTGATAACCAATTAAGACCACAGCAGTGTACAAATCCAACTTTCACTTGGAGACTACAACAATAAAGAAATGTCAACAATGCTAAGGCCAGAACCTGTGTTGGGCCACCAGAAGACAGAGGCAGAAGTCAAGTACCAGGGAGGAGATTCTGATCCTAGTTCTGAGTCTAATTCTGTGTCCCAAGCAAAGGTTGGAGAAGCAGGTAGGGAAGGTATCTAGGACCCTGACAACCCATCCATAATTGCCCAGAGAGGGTAGTTACTATATTATCCATACAACAGAGGCAATGGTAGTAGGGCCTAGCCATCCCAAACAATGTGAGAGGGGCTAGAACCTAGCCATGGCACAAAATTCCATTCCCAACATATGCTGGAAACATGAGTAAACAGAAGAAACCTCCTAATACAAAGGAAAATACTATGAGTTGAGAGAACTCCAAAAGATAAACACAGAACAATCTCCACAATAAGCAGAAATAGTCTCAGAAGGGGGGGGTGGGGTGGGGAAGCACAGCCTTGGGGCAAAGCCTCCAAGAGTGACTGGAAGAAATGAAGCAAGAGATAAAAAATGAAATTAAAGTTCTTGAGGAGAAAAAATAATGGAAATAAAACAAACAGCTTAAAACAGATAGTTGGAAACATAAACCAGAGAGTAGAATCCTGGCGGGGGAGGGGGGGGCGGGAAATGTATCAAACAGAATTCAATGAGTGCATGAGACAAGAACAAAGTCAAAAGATCAAAAAACTATGAAGATGGGTGAGTTATGTACTATCAAAAACAATAAATTTTGATAACAGGTCAAGGAGACATCATTTTCTCCAATTTTCTCTATTTTTTCTAGTCCCCAATAACTCTCAAAAACAAAAGTGAAAGAGGAGTTATTTTCCAGGAGTAGGGCAATTTCAGCTGTCTCCATAAAATAAGAAACCAAGGAGATCAACAAGGTAACAAACAAGAATTAACACTGGGGAATGCTAATCCCTAAGTCACACACTCAACATCCCTCCTCCATCAGCCTCCACATTCCAACAAGGCTCACAGACCATCCCATAGCCTAGTTCTGGGATCCCTAAACTAAACTAAACTAAAGAGCAGAGGGAGTTGGGGCAGGAGGAATCAGTATATAGGACTGTACCAGACCAGAAGAAAAAGGAACTGCCTACCTGATACCAGTTCTAATCCCCCGGAAGTTGTTTGGTGCAAGTACCAAGACCATTGAAAAGTGAATTCCTCAATGTAAGAAGAAGCTAAGACAACTTTGGGATCCAGCTCCAGAGAGATAAATCTATCATCCAAGGAGAAAAAGTTTAAAAAATAAGAGCTAATGGAATATAAGAAGATCTCAGGAGGAAGAAACATCAAACCCTCTAAAAGTCACAACCAAACAAAAAAATCAGCATACCACATATCAAAAAATTTTCATACAAGTGCCCAGAACTATTAGGATCAGAGGGAAAAGTAAAAACAGAAAGTATCCACCAATCACCTCCTGAGATAAATCCCAAATTGAAAACACCCAGAAATGTCATAGCCAATATCCAGAGCTTCTAGGTAAAAGAAAAATTAGTCAAGAAGCCAGAAAGAACAAGTTCCATTACCAAGCTCTTTCTAGTAAAGAATAGGGAGACTTGGGAATGTTAGAAGGTACTAGGGAAGGAATCAGTAGATAAAGATATTAAATATTAAAGAGAAGAGATTATTGAGTGGATGATTTGCTGGAGAAAATGAGAGGAATGGGAACAAAGGTATATGTGGATGGATTGTCCTTGGCAAGGATAAGGGTCACCTCATTACTAGACTGAAGGGGGAAAGTGCTGGATCGAATCAAGGGGTTTTAAAATAAAGAGGAAAGAAGAGGGAGATCATATCACATGACCTCAAGGAAGCAAGATGCTAATAGAGAGCATGAGGTAGGAGGAGATATGAGAAGGTTGAGGGGAAAAAAAGAAGTTTGAAATGGCTTCGAGAGAGAGAGGCATGGGGATAAATTAGAGAAGAGTGAAGAATCACCTTGCTACAGTGAGGACTCAGTTGAGGTTACATGATTTAAATTTGTATTGCACCCATTCACTTAGTTGCACAACTTCCTCTAGTTCTATTCAGGAAGATGATGGAAGTAATACAATTGGAGTCTGAAAATGGATAAGTAGGACAAGGGATCAACACATCCAAGAGACAGTATGGAATTCAATCGGGTAACTAGAGTTGAAACTGAAAAAAGGAAATTGAAGCACTGAGAAGAGGAGACATTAGAGGTCACAATGAAGACAAAGAATTGGTTTAGGAGGGGTGAGGAACAGGGAGAAATGGAATCAATGATAAGAGGTTATAGTCAAATAAAGAAATATCACAGGAAATCATATCAAAAACCCTACTTTTATCAAAGTAAATGATAAAAAGACCACAAACCAAAACTTTTAAGATGCAGTCAAAACAAACCTTAGGGGAAATTTTCTCTCTAAACACTTTCATCAACAAAAGACAAAAAAAACAACAGTTAACTGAAGGCACAACAACAAACTCAAGCAACAGGTCTTTTTTTTAACAAAACAACATAAAAATAGAAATAATGAAAATATAGAGATAAAACAAATAAAAAATAATTGGATTGATAAATAAAATGAAGTATTTTTTCAAAAACTGATAAAATAAGCAAGCTGTTAGTTAATTTCATTTTAAAAGAAAGAAATTAAATTATAAAAATCAAAAGAAAAAAGAGACAGCAATAGGAGGAAATAACAAAAGGATTAGGAGATATTTTCTCCAAGTGTATCCTAACAAAAATTATAACTTAAATTAAATGGATCAATAAGGATAGGTGTACTACATGTGACTTTATGTAGGGAGTGACCAGAGTACATTAAGTCATTGCCTAGGATCACATAGCCAGTATGTATCAGAGACAAGACTTGAATGACCTGAACCTAAGTTTTTCATGTTCCAAGATCAATTCTCTATTCATTATGCTTTTCAAATGGATGAATATTATAAGACTGTTTTAAAAGCCAGATTCTCTGAATAAGAAATATAGAATTTAACTTAATAGAATATAATTATTGTTGATATTGATCTATGTCATGTTTTTCCCCCCACTCTGCTTTAGCTCTCCTTTGTTTGGGTATCAGAATCTTATTTATCTCCTAAAAAGGGTTTGGTAGAATATCTTCTCTCTATTTTTGCAAACAATTTTTGTAATATTAGAATTATTTATTTTTTTAATGCTTCATATAATCAGTTTTAAATCTAGTCGGACCTATTTTTGTGGGGAGAAATAATTATAAATGCAGAATATCAAACATAACAAAAGCAAAAAAGCTATAGTAGGTAAGACATTACAAAGACTATGTACTATTATCAGGCTAGAATTATTGCAAGAATATTAATAGTAATGATATCTAGAACTTACTGTGTCTAGGCTCTATAGTAAGTACTTTACAATTATCTCATTTGATTCTCACAACAGCCCTGGGAACTAGGAACTATTATTATCTCCATTATACAGGTGAGGAAACTAAGGCAAACAGAGTTGTTCCAGAAACATCTCACGCCCAATATTTATAAAAACAGAACTTATCAAACAATTAAAGTGAACTTAACAAGATGAATTTTTCACAAGGAAAAGAAATTCTTGGGAACTTATTTAGTAGGCTGAAATTATATCTGAAAGATGATAAAAGTATAAAAAAAATTACATTATTGGTCCCTCTCTTCTTCTTTTATCTGGTTATACATTTTTTTCCTCTATTTTTTCCATCCTGTTAGCCATGTAGATTCTCCCTTCCTCTCCTTCCTTTTATCTAGTCTTGTTTATTTTGAAATTTCATTTTCTGCTCCCCTTTCCATTATCCATCTTCTCTTTCTGTTCACTCTAGACCTTCCTTCTTTGATTTATGACCCTCATAAAATCTGAATTCTCTCTTTTCACTGCATTCTTTATACAATCAAAACTTCCAAGGTATCCATTCTAGGGCTCTGAGCACAGAAATCACCTTCCCTTCTTCGCTAGCCCTTGACTTGACCTGAACACAGCATTCACTCCTCTCTACCCTCCTATCTCCATCCTTTTCCATGTACCGGCCTATGTTGTAATGTAGTACCTCAAAAGAAGCATTCACTTGTAGGCAGGGTGTTGTCAGGTTCTCTCCATAATGTCCCCTGTCAGTCTGTTCACTGTTACCTCTACTAGATTTCCACCTTCACCCTTGTCTCTTTACATACCTTTAGAAAGGGGTCTTTTACTGTTCTTTCTCTTGTTACTCTGTTGCTGTTGTCGTCTGTATTTATTCACTGCTCTTATAATTCTGTTGTGAGGTGGGGGAAGGAAGAAAATCAAATAACCTCTGCAGTTTGGGTTTTCTTTCTAAAAATATTTCAAACTCTTCTTCATTATTGAATATCCAGCTTTTGTTCTACATGGTTAAGCTCAGATTTGCAGAGTTGATCACCCTGGGCTGCATCTGAGCTCCAACACACTGTAGAACACATAATTCCATTCCCTCCTCCTTTTTCTTGTGTGTGTTGGATAGTCTTGCATTATTCAAATATTTTTCCTTTGTATTTTGGTGGTCTTTCTCCTGATAGCTTCCAGAATTCATTGTTTCTTAATCTGATTATTAAACTTAACCACTGTGTGTCCTGGAGTTTGCAGCCTTGGATTTTTGGAGGCAATGTGTGAATTATTTCAATTGGGATTTCATTTTCTATGTTTATATGTTCTGGGAAGTTCTCTTCTATTTCTTTCATTATAGGGTTAAAGTTTTTCATCCTGTTGTGTTCTTCTAGGATACATCCTTAGGTTGTCTCTATACATCCTGTCTTCAAGATCCATATGTTTTGTTTGTATATGAGCATATTTTATTTTAATTTGGTGGGGGCGGGGGATTCCTTCCCTCCATGGAAGGCTATGACTGAGGAGTAGACATGGTGACAGGAGAAAGACATGATTGGGAGGAGTTGGCAAACCCCAAATCCCAAAGGTGAGGTCTACTTCTATCTAATTTTTTCAGTAAAAAATATCTAATGGTTACAACATCAAAAAGTTTCAGAATCACTAGTGAAAATCAGAGTAGCTTTTACCCTTTTACATTTTTTTTTGAGGGATGAGGGCAGAGCAATTGGGGTTAAGTGACTTGCCCAAGGTCACATGGCTAGTAACTGTTAAGTATCTGAGGCTGCATTTGAACTCAGGTTCTCCTGACTCCAGGGCCGGTGCTCTATTCACTGTGCAGCCTAGCCTCCCCAACTTTTACCCTTTTAAACACTTTTTGATTCCTTACCCTTATCCCCATCAGTTTGTTTGTTTGTTTTTAAGCTATTCAGCTTCCTGACCTCTCCCTCCTAAGGTCTGATATCATTAAGGATTCTTCCTCAGATGTTAACCCTTTTTTAAAAATCGTTACTAGACTGATAGATCAAAAGAATACAAGGCACAAGATGGGCACAATATGCCTAGTTTCAGCAAATCTAATTGACTCTAGCATGTATTAAGCACTAATTATGAAAAAGGCACTGGGAATACAAATATATCACACTCCACCCAGCCATCTGTCCATCTTACCAACTACTCTGCTGCTGCTCTGCTTCTTTCCACTTAGAACTGCAACCTCTTAATTAGACCTCTAGAAATCATACCCTGAGTCCTTGGGAAAGTTAATTCACTTAGCTTTGGACTTCCTGTGCTGGGACCATCTCCTAATTGGTGACTGCAAACTCATCTAGCTCACTATATCTAATTGGCCTGAGATGAGGCCATGCTTCACATCCCATCCTGCCACCCACCCTGTCCATCTTATCAACTGCCTTATCACCAAACACGCAACTCTCCAATAATCAAAAGCTAGAACAGACAACCACCAGATTGGACAGAATCGTGGTGCTGAAAGATTTCTATAGTCTCAAACATTAGGTTAAATAGAGTAAGACAAAATTTAATAGTGGTAAACATAAAGTCCTTGTTTAGCCAAGACTACTTTATTCTTATTTGGAGAATCTGAGGAGTCTGCAAACTGTCTATAGAGTTGAAGCATAAAATCAATCAACACTGGGAGAAATGTCAGCACATATGGATGAGTAATTTCATAGGTTTTTATTCATATAATCTTTATTAATTCTTAAACTTTTCTTCCTCCACATAAATTTTATTGTTTTTTCCAGCTCTATAAAATATTTTGGGGAATGTGGTTCAGCACTAAGTAAAGAATAAACAAATTAATGTAGAATTAATAACGTCCAGAAAAAGTAAAACAATGTAGGAAGCATCACAATTTTTATTGTATTAATGTGACTCACCTTGATCAATTAATTGCTCATTGAAGATTCGTTAGTTGTATTTCTCCAGTGTGTTTTATAATTAGTTTCAGATAGTTTCTGCATGAATCTTGATACTTATACTCCCAAGTAGCTTCTGTAGTTATTTTGAATGGAATTTCTCTTCCTAGATATTTTTATTGGGATTTGCTATTTATATATAGGCATGCTGATGATTTATGTGAATTTATCTTATACTCTGCTACTTTCTGAAGTTATTGTTTCAATTAATTATTAGTTGACTATAGGGATCTCTAAGTATAACATCACAACATCTGCCAAAAAAGGCGATAATTTTATCTTCTCTTTCCATATGCTGATTCCTTCCATTTCTTTTTCTTGTCTTATTGCTATAACTAGTATTTCTCACACTCTGTTAAACAGTAGTGGTGATACTAGGCATTTTTTCTTTACCTTTGGCTTTATTACAAAGATTTCCAACTTTTCTATAATACATTTGATGTCTGTTACTGAATTTAGATTATTTATTATGTTAAAGAGAAGTCTATTTAGTTCTATGATTTCTAGGTTATTTTACATAAATGAGTGTTTTATTTTTGTCAAAAATCCTTTTCAGTATCTACTGATATAGTCATATGGTTTTTATTATTTATATAATTAACATGGTTTATTATATTTTTAGTCTTCCTTATATTGAACCAATCCTTCATTCTTGATGAAAATAAAAACAAAAACAAAAGGTGATTATAATATATAATCTTTCTAAGTACTTCCTAGCTTGCAAGGTAGATACAGCTAGCCTATGGGGAACACTCCCATTCTATTTTCCAAACCTTTCTACTTGCTGTTCCCACCAAATTCTATCTCCTGCCTTGAAGCCTTTGCACAAGCTCTCTCCCAGGCCTAGAATTCTTTTCTCTGTGCACTTTCATGTCTTAGAATCTCTAGTTTCCCTCAAGGTTCAGCTCAGGTGGCACCTCCTACACAAGACTTTTACTGATTCGTATTTCACCCCACAACTGCACCCCAGCCAGTTATTAGTAGTATCCCCACCACCACCAAAAACAGTTTGCATTTATTTTGCACGTATCTTTTATTTATTTATCTGTATCCATATTTTGGGGGCAACTAGGTGGTGTAGTAGATAGAGCACTGGGTCAGAAGTCAGGAAGACTCATCTTCATGAGTTCAAAACTGGTCTCAGACACTCAGTAGCTGTGTGAACCTGAGCAAGTCTTAACCCTTTTTGCTTCAGTTTCTTCACCTGTAAAATAAGCTGGAGAAGGAAATGACAAGCCACTCCAATATGTCTGCCAGGAAAATCCCAAATGGGTAATGAAGAGTTGCATATAACTGAAAACAACTGAACTGAATGATACATATTTCCCCACATCCACACAAATTTTTTTAGAATATAAGCTCTTTTAGGGCAAGGACTGTTTCATTTTTGTTTTTGAATCCCAGTAGAAATCCCAGATGCCAGTAGGAACTTAATAAATATTTGCTGAAAGGAGGGAAAATATTCATTATAAGAAAAAAAAATCAAAATCATTGTCTGCTCTTATTACATCTCATCTTCCAAATCTTTAAGTCTATGTGCATGTCTTTTAAGGAGAGGAAAGGATTTTAAAAAGAAAAAAAGTACATCCATGTTTGTCTTTGGAGATCTCAAGGAACATGTCTCCTCATTTACAGCTTCTGATCACATAAAGAAGTTTGATAGAGAGAGAGCAAGAGAAAAAGAGAGAGGAATGAAAGAATGTATAGTCTTCTAAGATCCTACTTGGTTTATACACTAGTTTCATATTTCTTTTTTAACTGCTCTGCTCCCTTTCCTGTCCATCATCTTCTTGCAACTTGTAAAGTCTCAGGCACCATTAATTACCAAAATATTGGCTAGAAGCACCATTTAGAAGTAGAAAACTAAGACTAATGAGTCAACTAGGACTAGAATAAGGCTGTGGGCCTAGTATCTAGAAGCATATTATGAATTTATTCTACTCAAAGTTTCCCCTTGACCAGAAGATTATCATTATTGACTTCTTGGTAATTTTGACACAAAGCTCTTTAACATATGAATACAAGGACAAAAATGTTATAGAGGCTGGTGGGCTCCATGTAAAAATAACAAAAATTGATCTTTTAATGGCTTCCTTAAGTTCATCGAGGATAGAGATTGAATCATTGTTACAACAATAATTTTTAAAAAGTGATGCTAAAAGACATAACAAGTTGGGTAAATGTTATAAGCAATTTTAAGCTCAGACAACTGATGAAACACGTTTCCCCTCTCTTGGCGGAAAGAGGCGGTTTATTTCAGATATAGAATGGACAATGGGTTGTCATGCAGAGTGAATATGTTTGTTTTTCTTAACTTTATTTCTTTGTTACAAGACAGGGTTCTATAGGAGAGGAGAAGATTAGCAAAAGATAGCATTCAGAGCAAATGAGTTTTTTAAAGTATTAATAAAGCTTTTTAAGAAAACCAATCATTTCTAATTTTACAGTTAACCATTCTCCAAACTCCTTTCCAGTGAAGTTATAGTAGTGAATTAGAGACATCATCATCATTTCCAATCTGACCTCCTACTTCTCCCATCTTGTCACCAGTGTCAGGTTTTAGGATATAACAGGAAAAACTGGAAAGAAAGAAGGGAGGGAATGTGAGGGAGTTAGTACTTGTTCAATCACAAATCGCTTTTTAAAAATGACAAGGGAATTCAAAGACTTTCTGGCAAAGCGTGTTTTCATAAGGGTTGACTTTCTTCCCCCTTGCCCCAATGAGAAAGGCTCTCTTTAAAATACAGACCTCAAAATCAAACACATCATAAAACACAGTGAATTAGGCACTAGAACATACACCTTCTCCACAGTCCTTAAGAAATGCCTCTTTATGTTTGCCTTTCTCAAGCAGTAATATACAATTTCTGTCTGCTTCCCTAAGCTGCTTCCCCAGAATCTCACAAATATTTTTTTGTGAGAGGCAGCAAACGGCGGAGGTGGCAGGGACAGGGGTGGGGAAGTGGGGGGAAGGGGGTAACACCATGGATCCTTATCCTCAGTATTTGAATATTGGGTGCTCACTAAAAACTTCATTTACCAACATAGTCTCTTTCACCTTTATCCCATCACTGTGAAATAAGAAACCCCAAGTTGAGTGTTCTCATTTGTCAGATACATTAAATAAAGAAGTACCTTCAAAGTAAGAACTTCGGGACCTTTAGCATCCTCTGCTCCCCTTTTCTGCAATTTTGCTGCTATCATTATAGAAACAAAATGAAAATATGAAGAATTAAAGATAATTTTACATTCTTATGTTTTACGGGTCACCATGATCTGAAAAATTTTCTAGTGTCCAGTGTTCTTTACCTGCACTATCACTGGACTTGAAATTTAAAAAAAAAAAAAAAAACAGCTCAGTAGGACCTACCAGAGCTAAGAAACCAGAATCAATTCCACACTATGATGAAGCACAAAAACAAGACTTTTGTGGAGATATAATAAGGCATGGGGAAAATAAATAATGATTCTTCTTGATCAGAATCTTAATCAAGCCAGGATAGCTTTAAAGGAAAACATGCAGAGGACCTAAATACAGGTTGGGGAACCTGTAGCCTTGAGGCCTAGTCCACTAAAAGGGCCACACTTGAGGACCTAGAGGGCCATATGTGGCCTCGAGGCCACAGCTTCCCCACCCCTGACTAAAAGTTGATCAAAGCCACAGCTAGGGTGAGGAAATCAGAGTTTTACCCCAGGTTGATGTACCCAGGTATAAGGTGCCAAAAGTACTTGCACTGCTTCAGCAGGTAGAAACATCTGAATTTAACATCAGGTTAACAAGACTAATTAGCTCAAATAGGAAAATACCAGGCAGGAAAACATCTCCCAGTGGCAGTTCACACCAAATTATCTTCTTCCCAGCTAAGGGTCTCCTAGTATCTTCTGATCTTTCATTCCATAGGTCCTTTTTTCCCTAATTCCTCCTGCCTCAACCAAACTTTCCTATAAAATTTGATTTGAGGACACCTTGCTTGCTATGGATGCCTTTTTGGTGTCTGTCCCAGTCTTGTTTTGTGGT
This sequence comes from Pseudochirops corinnae, assembly GCA_028646515.1. NCBI lineage: Eukaryota > Metazoa > Chordata > Mammalia > Diprotodontia > Pseudocheiridae > Pseudochirops > Pseudochirops corinnae. Next base: position 182,341,677 of record CM053590.1, read on the forward strand.
GGGTGCCCCAAGGGCCAGAATTACTATTTATGATCCTGTAAGAGTAATTTGCTTGTAGCTTGATTTTCATGGTCAACTTCAATTTTCAAAGGAATTCAAAGTATTCTTACTGATAGCCAATGATTGTGTTCTCCTTTCGTGATAATACAGTGAAGCGTAGAGATATTTGGAAAGCAATTGAAGTCGATAAATATAGCTGGAAGGGAAAGTCGACTGTGGATAAATGTGTAGGAAATATGTGGAAATTATCTGTGTGGATTGGAATTATTGCAAGTCTGTTGTTCACTTTGGAAAATCATCTGTACAAGTGTATTAAAAATTCTAGGATGGTGAAATAAGAGGGTAAAACAACCAGACATCTTAACTGGGCACTTGTCTCCTGAACTCCCATTGTTAAGAGCAACTTTAATCCACTGCTTTCATTTTACAGAGGAAGAAACTGAGACCCAGAGAGGTAATTTTTTTTTGCCATTTCTATGATATGCTCAGTACAGAAAAATGATTTCTAAGCCACCAGCTAAGAAACCCAAATTGAATATTTTTTTTCGAACAGATTGGTTTCTAACATATTGATTGATACAGATAAGAAATTGGCAATATCTTTATAAAGTTTAAACATTTCAATACCCTATTGATATTTTTTTAATATCTAAAGAAAGTCATGCCTACCTAAACAAGAATCCTGTCATACCTGACCAGTGGTCATCCATCTTTCAACTGAGAATCTTATGTGAGGGGGAATCCACTGTCCATTCCACTCTGGGTTGGCTCTATTTTTTAAGGTTTATTTTCTTTAGGTTAAGCCTAAATTTGCCTTTCTGTGACTTTCACCCATCTATACCTGTTAGTCTCCTCTGAAGCCAAGAATAAGTCAGATTGGGGCAGGGGAGAGGAGTTATGAATCTAGATGAAATCAGAGGAATTAAGTTTGATAATTATGTGATGGTAAACAAGTCACTTCAATGTTCTAGGCCTCTATTTCCCCAATTGTAAAATGTGGAATGGGAGACATAAACCAGATGACCTCTGAAGTCCTTCCAGGTCTAAACCCGAAATCCTTAAAGGTAAGAACCACCTTTTGCCTCTTTTTTGTATCCCAAACACTTAGCACAGTACATGGTATATTGTAAATGCTAAATAAATGTTTATTAACTGACTAAATCTATGATTCAGTTATCATTTAGCATACCCTCCCTGAGTCTTCCCTTCTACAGGCTAAACATATCAAGTTCTTTCAACCAACATGTGGTATGAACTCCAGGCGGTTCACCATCCAGGTTGCCTCTCCTTTTTATCAATGTCCTTCCTAAAATATAGTACCCAAAAATGCATATAATACTCTAAGAAACTAACCAAAATTTTTTAATCCTGACTCACTGTGACCTAGCATGTTAGTTATTCCTTTCAGAATTATTTCACTGGCATGTTTAATAAGATTGTCATAGAAGCTTTTATCCAAAGTACTGATTTTTTTAAAATCTCCGTTAAACACCCAGAGCCAAAAACCAGAGCCAAAAAGCATCCCTGGAGCCCTTCATTGGCCCTGTGCATTTGACCAGTTGACATCAGACCACTGATGATTATTCTTTGGTTTGATCTATTCAGCCTTTTTCTTTACTATCTTTAACTTTCACTGCAAGCATCCACTGGTATTATTCTTACTGGACCATGCCATGTTTTTTATTCATTCTGCATTTCCTTCTGTTTCCTAGATACATCTCATTTTTTTTAACCCAAATCTTTTGATGATTTCCCTATGTGTCCAAATTGTTCTCTTTAGATAACTACTCTTTATATTCTTCTTACTAATTGTTTTCTGTTTGTGTCTTCAGAATTTCATTCTTAGGCATTTCCTGCCTTTCAGGAACTATTTTCCCCTGTGGAATTTTAATCCATAAGATTTTTACTATGCTTTCTCAGAACCCTTTGGAATCTGTTCTCCCAAAATATAAAGTATATATCAGATATTCCCAGTTTTCCTCTCCTCTGTCATAAATTCCAGTATGGAGTGGTCAATTCTCCCCCAAGGTTCTTATTACTCCCCTTCACCCCCACATAGTGAACCTTCAGATGCTGCCAACATGTTCTAAGTGAGTGCCTTTCTTCCCCTCCTGCTCCCGCCCTTTACTTCCCTTTATGTATTGTCTTCACTTATTAGAATGGAAGCCTCTTGAGGTCAGGGACTTAATTTTTGCCTGTATCTGTATCCCCAATGCTTACATAGTAAACACAATACATGCTTGTTGCCTTGCTTACCACAACAAGAATTCTCCCTTTTGGGTGAGAACCAGATTCCAAAAGAAATTTCCCTTATTGGATCCACCACATTTTGAAGGATAAAATTACATTAAGGCAAGTCATGAAATTATTGCATGCTTTGCCTTGGAAAAAGAGCTTCAGCAGATGTCTGAATTCTTAAAGTCCCTCATCAAGACCATTACATGCCATCATCCCAGACTTATGCTTTGTTTCTCCTAATTTCTCATCCATTTTTTTCTATTTTTTTTTTCTGTTCAAAGTGGTCAGCATTGTCAAACACACGACCAGTGGGCTATATGCAGCCCATGACATTCCCAAGTGTAGCCTGAACCAGATTAAATGTCATTGGGAAATATTTAATGAAATAAAACATAGATAATATTACAATTTAAAACTAGTCATTATGTAGCCATCAGGGATCCTTATGCATGGTTTAATGGCCCCCATTTCTATTTGAGTTTGACACTACTGATCTATAGACTGCCTCAATGATAATATAATTTCTGTTCCTGCCTCCATTGATCTTCACTAAAGTTCTCCCAGTTATGTTTTACCTCTCTGGTTCATGGATTTCCTCACATAAGAACGTCTTCTTAATACATAAAACTACTCCCTCCTCTTCTTTTACCTGGTATGGTGTTTTCTTTGGGGGCTTTTTGTTGTTGTTGTTGTTGTTGTTGTTGTTATTGGAAACTCAGTCTCCTATCTCACCCAAGCTAGACATGCAGGGGATGCAATCAAATGAGATAATATTTATAAAATTCTCAGTTCAGTGCTTGATACATTGCAGGCACTTAATGAAAGCTAGCTCCCTCCCTCCCCTCCCTACTTACAGGCTGGATCCCAATCCTTTAACTTGCTCTCTTTTTGAAACTGAACCAGTTTGACCCTCCTTAGGCAACCTAGTTGTCCTCCACTCCTGGAGCTTCAACCATATTGGTGTGGAACTTAGTGAGGACATCCAACTTTAGCCCTATTACAGCTCAGAACCCCTGAACTCAAGCAATCCATCAGCCTAATCCCACCCTTCCACTCCCAGCAGAGACTATAAGGAGGGCATGCTCTGCCACACTCAGCCTAGTCTGCTTTTTTTTAAAAATAAGGTTTTATACCATCCCAAATCCATATCCCAGTCACAGATGTCATGCTACCAATTAAAATCTGTAATTCATTTTGTTTGTTTCCCATTCTCTGTGCATATAACCGTCTGAGGTCATGGGTTTATTACTGGCTCCTTTCTTGGATTTTTTTTTTCTCATCAATTTTTAGGTATTACTCTGCTTCCTAATAATAAATCAGTTGATAAACATTTATTAAATGCCTACTATGTGCCAGTCACTGTGCCAAGCACTGGAGATACAAAGAGAATACACATCCTCAAGGAATTCACAACTAATGGGCAAGAAAACTTGCAAACAAATATAGCTATGTATCAGATAAATAGGAAATAGTTAAAAGAGGGAGGACGCTAGAACTAAGATACACACAGAGATACATACATATACAATGTATAAATATAAACATTTATAAACAGGATAAATAGGAAATAACTAAGAGAGGAAAGATACTGAATTATGAAGGGCTGGGAAAGGCTTCCTATAAAAATTGAGATTTTATTTGGAACTTAAAAGAAGGCAATAGATGAGGCTGAGATTGTTCCAGGCATGGAGAAATAACTTGGGGCCAAATGAGTGAATGTTGAATTACACTGCGGCTTCTCTCTATATCTAGTTCAATGAATACAATTTTCCTACTCTCTTTCTTTTCAGTTAAAGACTTTGTAAGATTATAGGCAAATACATTCTTACCTTCTTAGGTATACTCTGTCACTGATCAGGAGTCTATCATTCCTACATTTGGAGCTATGGTGTAGCTGTAAAAATTCTATCCTCAGAAATCATTGTCTTAGCCAGCAATTCACTTCGCGAATCCTCCTTTCTCTTCTAAATCCCTTGCTCTTGGAGGATAGCAGTGATTAAGACACCATCTATGTCCCTAGGTCATCGGATTTCTATACCAAGATTTCATAATCTTGGTCACATCACATTGTAGAAGGAGGTTTTGTTGCAGAATGCAATGTAGTTGTTAATACTTAAGAAGACTGAAGAGTCTACCACTATGACAAATTGTTTCAAAAAAATAAAATTTAGAAAGAAAAATACAGCACAAAGTACTTGCAGGGTTCAAGTTTTTTGTTTTTCTTTTTACTTCCAAACATTTCTAATGTCTCCCTAAAGTCAAAATGTAATTTCAGAAGTCTGAGAAACAAAAACTGGATTTCTTCAAATTGCAATGGTTCATTTAAATATATTTCATTGTATCCTCAGATACCTTCTGTAAACTTGCACATTTTTTGGTATCAGGGCTGTCTGTCTTATATTTTAAGCTTCTAGAAGGCAATGACTTGCTTCATAATTACAATGATGACGCGTTAGATATTCAAGACTGCCTAGTCCACAAGATGCAGAATGAAATGGCCGGTATAGAAATTGATTTTGTTTCACTATGCATGTTGTTGCAAGGATTATGTTTCATGGTTTGTTTGTTTTTCATTAGAGGAGATGGGAAGCAGAGAAAATAAAATTTTTGATAACAAGTCCCTAATTTAACAAATGAAGGAACTGAGGCTCAAAGAGGAGACATAATTTGTCCAAGTGAGTAGCATTCTCTTTGTATAATATCAAGTACAGCATCACATACAAGTACACATTTGATAAATTAAGATGGCAGGAAAGGGAGAAATAAAATTGTTTTTAAGTTGTTTAGAATAATTAGGAAAGCTTTTATATTGAATAGTTGAGGGAGGGGTAGAGAGAGAGACATAAGTATCAGGGATTACATTATAAACACCATAAGAAGAAATTAGTGTCACTTGGGCTGTTCTGCAGCCACTAGGACTGCTGGGAACTTTCACAAGATGGAAATTCACGAGACCTAAGTCCAGCAGCATCCCAAAGGAGGGTGGAAAAAAGGGAAAAGTAATTATATCCCTTCAAAGGAAGCTCCAGTTGTTGAATACAAATCCAGTGTGTATGGCCATAACCTTTGGAAAAGAAGATCATCCCTAAGATTCTTTCTAGCTCTAACATTATCTGGGGCTAGAAGAGATAGAAGCAAATCACACACAAAGCTCATCCTTTGTATGTATGGCTTTTCCCACCTCACCAGGGTCTTTCTCAGGGAAACGACCTAAGGTCTAATAATCAAAAATAGTATCCAAGGGCTGTTAGCAATTTTGAAATAGCTAGAAGAGTCCATCATTCTTTAGGTTATTTGTTAGCTCTTTAATATTGTGCCCCTGTATGCCATGAAAAAGGAGAGGAAGGGAGGGGAGTTGTTTCCACTCTTCTAATCAATTCCTTCAGCATCTTTTAGAATTCTTTAGCAGTGGTCATTGTGTTTCTCACTGTCATTTTAGCTCACACTGTTCAGTACAGAAGGAAGCTCCCCAGGGCCCTTCCCCAAGCACCTCTGGTGGGATGACTGCAGCCAGAGACCACTTCGTTGTACTCTGAGCTAACCCAGCCTCTACTGACCAGCCTGTTTTCTAAGAAGGCACAACGTGGATGCAAGAGACTAAAGTGAGCAAGGGAAATATTTTCTTCCTTTCTGAAAGTAAACTTTTCTCAGCTTCCCCATTTTGCAGTGATGCCTGGAGAGTCCCAATTTTTTTTTTTCCAGATCAGCCAGTCCTTTTTTTGCCCTGATTTTATGCAGACTGACTGTTAAAAATGCAGCCTTTACATCACAAAGCTGCAGCTGAGTTTTGCGAAGCTGGAGGCTGAGGTCACCATTGAAAATCACTCAACTGGAACTAGTCAAATATACCCATTAATCAGAACTATTTTACTCTTAAAGTTAGGCCCTAATCCCTAATGTGATCCCCAAAGAAGCCTATGTTTTGATTTTTTTTTTTAAAATCTCTGGAGTGTTTTGATATTTACATGAGCCACTGAATTTTTCTCTCTCTCCAGTTTGCTCCCATACAGAGGAGTAGTAAGCACTGCGAAATTAGTGGAGAACCTAAACTAACTTTTCCCCCCAACCTTGAGCAAAACCAGACATGTTTGGGGAACATCTGGAATTCCTATCTTTTTCTTCCTAAACACAGCAGGCAGCTTTCCCTGGAACGTCCCAACCTATAACTATCCCACCTGCCACCTGGCATTCACCCCCCACCAAGTCACAGACCCTCCTTCCCAGATACTAGCTGTTCTGGTCTCCCTATTGTTTCTCTGTCTTTAAAGAGAGAGAGAGAGAGAGAGAGAGAGAGAGAGAGAGAGAGAGAGAGAGAGAGAGAACCCACCAGGACCCTCCCACTAACAGGAACTCCCCACCAGCAGCTCCCTTGTTACAACATCCCCATTCCATAAGAAAGAAAAGAATGGAAAACACAGGGGGAAAAAGAATATCTCCCAGAGAGGGAAGAATTAAAATCAAAATGGGTCATTGAGATAAAGAAAAAAGGGTTGCTATCATTATCAATGTCTTAGATGTGAAAAGCACATGTAGGAAAAATAGTACACATACAGGAAAGCTCTCCCGTCTAGAATACATAGACTACCAAGGAGTGACTCTGGCTTCCTTTGCTGTTCTTTGAACAATAAGCACCATCTCCTGATACCAGGAATTTTCACTGGCTCTCCCCTATGCCTCAAATGGTCTGCCCCTTCACCTCCAGCTCCTCGTTTCTCTGACTTTCAAGTCTCAGCTACAATCTCACTTTCTGTCTTAGTCTTAGTGCCCTCCCTCATAGATCGTCCTAAATTATCCTGTATTTATCTTGTTAATGTATAGTTATTAGCAGTGTCTCCCCCAGCTCCTTGAAAGACAGGATTGTGTTTTTGCTTTTCTTTGTATCCCCAGTATTAACATAGTACCTGGCACACAATAGGGGCTTAATAAATGCTTATTGACAAATCTCTGAAGACATTTTTCAAAGAATTGAAGGCTATTTAAATTTAGAATCATAGAATTATAAAGATAAAAGCAACTTCAGAATCATCTAGTCCAATCCCTTCATTTTACAAATGAGCTGGGTCACCACAGGGATTACAGGTACTGTATATATTCCCTGTTCTTTAACCATGCATGCAATTTGAACCAGTATTCATCCTGGGGAAATTGCCTTTAATGATAGAGGTTAGACTCCCTTTCCTCATATTCATTGATTGGCTCATTAGAACCATACTCCAGCACCTCAGGGATGATTTTATGACTTACTTCTAAGGCCTCCTCCAAAACGGGGGAGTGAGGGAGGAGAATAAATATGACTTAGATATAGGGCAGGTAATTTATTACTACACACAAAAGAAATGCTAAATACAGGACACTCACAAGCATGTATTTGACAAATTTAAAACAGGATTAAGTAACTGAACTTATAATCACTATTACAGTCTTCCATGAGGATGATACTCATACTTCATCAGAGCATAAAGCATTTTCTCAGATTGCTAGTTATTTTACATTTCATCCTGTCTCAGTATTATCACTCCTCTCCAAATCTGAACCTCCTCTAAATTTTGTGCTCAGATGCTTCCACAATCAAAGTCTCCTGTTTGTCCTGCTCCTTTTATTGGGCCTAAGACCTTTCAGACCTTTCAAACTTACAAATCTGGACATATCCATTTTGAGATCCATGTTCAGTCAGTTAATTAAGAAAGGAAACACAAAGAGGAAGACGCAGACAAGAGCCCAGCTTCAAGCTTAGCTACTTGAGTTTATACTCCATGAAGGGAGTGTGGAAGGGACAATAAGGTGGAAAACACTATTCTCCACATGCTACATAGGACAGTCAAAGCAAAGAGTACACTAATTGTCACACCAGGGAGTTCAAGCCAAGATGGCTAACTGGAAGCTGCCTCTACCTTTAATAGACAGAGCATCCTATCTCCCTGCCACTGTTACAGGGTAGGGAAAGGATCAATTGTCAATTTATGGTTTGCTACAACTTTGAAAGACTTTAGAATTCTGATCAGTGGAACAATGAAGCATTTGCCCAGAGGACTGAAGATGAAACATGAAACTCAGGTCTTGACAGTCAACTAGCATTTATTAATTGCCTACTATGTTCCAGGCACTGTAATAAGCACTGGCAATACAAAGAGAGAGGATAACCCTAAAATACAAGATAAGACACATATTTCTGGACATGGCTAATGTGCAAATTTGTTTTGTTATACTATATATGTTTATGGTGAAGGATTGTGGTTTTTTAATTGTTCAGTTGGAAGTAAGAGGGAAAAAGAATAATTGATGCTTCTAAGAATAGATAGATAGGGGATTTCTGAGGGCAGAGCCAACATGGCAAAGTAGAGAAAGCTGAGCTATCTTAATATTCCCCTCCAAACAACTTTAAAATAATGCCTCAAATCAAATTCTGGACTGGCAGAACTAACAAAAGGTCAAAGTGAGACATTCTTCCACCCTAGACAACATAGGAGGTCCAAAAGAGAGATCTGTGATATGGGTTAAGGAAGGTGGCCGAGAACCCACATGGATGAAACAACAGTGGTGGGACTAGGTGATGGCGACCAAAACAGCAGCAGCCTAGGGAGCCCTCAAGCCAAAGACAGTAAGCAGACCTGGCAACTGGTTGAAAGAGATTGCAGGGTACACCAGTGCTGGCACTGGCTGTAGGATCACAAGCTGTTTGGCAATTTTATTGCCTAACCCCTTTCTGGGTCATGGTTTAAGGGCAGAGGGCAGCTCTCTCTCTCTCTCTCTCTCTCTCTCTCTCTCTCTCTCTCTCTCTCTCTCTCTCTTTCTCTCTCTCTCTTCCCTCCCCCCACTTTCCCTTTGACCATTTCATCAAAGAGATCTAAAAGACAGGGGAGCATCCATTTGAATCAGAGACACAAGAGTGAAACATTCAGCTAGAAGCAGTAACATTCTGAGAATAAACAGGAGGAACATAAAAGACCATGACTTCTTGTAAATCTTGTACAGAGTTCTCAGAATTCTGGCCATGGGGCTCAAGGAAGGGTTTTCAGACCATAAATCTCCAGGAGTGTGTGTGTGTGTGTGTGTGTGTGTGTGTGTGTGTGTGTGCGTGTGTGTGTGTGTGTATGTGTGTGTGTATGTATATGTATATGTGTGTATGTATATATGTATATGTGTGTATATATATACACACATACATCTATGTGTGTGTGTTTGTGCGTGCATCCTTTGCAGAATACACAAGTATACTATATAAAAGTGCCTCACTGCCATTGTACTCTAAGTTTGAGCCCCCACTCTTCCCCTGCACCTGTCAATCAATATGTATCAGGTGCTGCCAACGCTCCAGGCACTGTACTAAGAAAGCACAGGGGATGGAAAAAGAGATAAAAGACAGACCCTGCCCTCAGGAAGCTCACAATATGATGGGAGAGACAGGCAAACAAATATATGTACAAAATAGGCTATGTACAGGATAAATAGTCAATAATTAACTGAGTAAATGCACTAGAATTAAGGTGGGTTGGAAAAGGATTTCAGTAAAAGATAGGATTTGAGTTGGAACCCAAAAGAAACCAGTGGAGGAGGGAGAGCATTCCAGGGATGGGAGTCAGCCAAAGAAAATACCAGAGCCAAGAGATGGTGTCTTTAGTTCATGAAAACAGGAGTCAGTGTCACTGGGTTGAAGAATATGTGGTGGGAACTAAGGTATAAAACAGGAGGTAACTTGGTTATTAAGGACATTGAATATCAAATTTTGGATTTGATCCTGAAGGCAATAGAGAGCCTCTGGGGTTTATTAAGTAAGGCAGGTGATATGATTGAACCTATGCTTTGCAAAAATCACTTTGATGGTTCAATAGAGGATGAATTGAAGTGGGGAGAAATTTGAGGCAGGCAGACCCTCCAGCAGGTTACAGCAATAATTCAGGTGTGAGGTGATAAGGGCCTTGGCTACAGTGATGGCAGTGTCAGAGGGAAAAAAAGGAATGTATTTGAGAGATGTTGCAAAGATGAAATAGACAGGCCTTGACAACAACTTGGATGTAAAATATGAGAAAAGAGTCTCACCTAAAAGAGTCAGGGAAGGGCAGAGGGAGACCAAGGGAAGTTTAAGGAGGAATGAAAAGGTGTGGAAGAGCCACTGTGAAGGGTGGGATAGTGAGTTGATAAAGGAGGACTAGTAAAATTGCCTTGTAACAGTGAGGGCCCAGTTGAGGTTGTATAACATAAATCTGTAATGGACACAGAATAGTTATATGATTTTTGTTCAATCAGCATCATGTATGTAGGAGTGAAGGCAGCTAATGGTAGGAATGATACAAGGCCACCTGTGTGGTTTCTGGGAAAGTATGCCCCATGCTTTTGGGAGCAGTGTGTTATACTATCACACTATCATGAACCACACGGAACACAATGTAGCAAAGAAATAGAAAAATTTGAATCACTCATGGCTACCTCCATTGAATGTGTCATGGAAAACTGAAGGAACCTGAAAAATTCCCAGCTGAATCAATCTTAGTTCTAAGAGATCAGTGCACTAATTTATTTTCATCATTTAGATCATATTCCCAAAACAGGTCATAGGTCTACCAGCTCCATGAGTCACATAAAGTATCCTTTGCATCCAATACATTTGGAATTCAAATGTTATCATGCACAGTTTTCAGAACATTATTGATTCCTGAGTGGAAGCTCTAAGTGAGAGAATTTCCACTACAGAAATAACACAGTTCCATAAGAGAACTTTAGAAAGAGAAATATCTAGCCCAAGAAATATACTAACCATAGCATGAACTTAGGTGCTAAACTTGTCTGAGTCTCAGTGTAATCATCAGGGAAATGGAAATAATAGCACTTGCTTTACCTTTGTTGAAGGGTTCTTGTGAGGACAAAATGTACAGAAAAGCACTTTGCAATAAAAATGGTTCAGATTCGGCTAGTACTTTACAGTTTTAAAAGCTTGCCACACAACAACCCTGGGAAGTAGGTAGAGCAGGCATTTTAATCTCCATTCTTTTTTTTTTCATTGACTTGTTTATTTACTTTTAGTTTACAAGATTCAGTTCCACAATCCCTTGAGATTCAATTTTTCTCCCTTCCCTTCTCTCCTCTCTCCCCATGGTGGCATGCAATCAAGTATAGGATCTGCAAATACTTCCACATTGTACAATAGTTTGGTCATATAGAAGGGTTGTAACCAATGGTATATCTATTCTTTAAATGAGGAATCTGAAGACCAAAGAGATGATTTGCCTATGCTAGACTTGTAGATAGGGAAGCCAAGACTCTTTTCTCCCCTCCCCCACACCTGCTACCATATTATGTCATAACTATAAAGCACTATACAAATATAAACTATTTAAAATAACTTTCTTACTCTTTCTTAATTACAGAAAATATAAGTGTTCAGTAGAGATTTAGGAAATCCATTGCTGTCAGGTCAATTTCCAGTTGGTCAATCAGCAGATTTGAAAATAGAAGTGAATTCCCTAATTTATACATGAGCAAAATAGATGAATAGGCAGTTTTTGGATGAAGACATCCATGCTAAGTAATATGAAAAAAATGCTCTAAATCATTACTTATTAGAGAAATGCAAATTAAAACAACCTTGAAATATCATTTTACACCTATCAGATTGGCTAACATGTTGAAAGGGAAAGTGACAAATGTTGAAGAGGATGTGGAAAAATTGGGACACTCATTCATTGTTGGTAAAATTGTGAACTGATCCAACCATTTTGGAAAGTGATCTGGAATTATGCCCCCAAAATTATTAAACTGCCTGTGCCCTTTAACCCAGCAATATCCTTACTAGGTCTATTTCCAAAGATAATTAGGGGGAAAGAAAAAGAATCAATATGTTCTAAAATGTTTATAGCAACTCTTTCTATGGTGGCGAAGAACTGGAAATGGTGGAGATACCTGTCAATTGGGGAATGGCTGAATAAATTGTGGTATATGATTGTGATGGAATACTAGTATGTTATAAGAAGTGATGAGCTCAATGATCTTAGAAAAACATGGACAGACTTGCATGAAATAATGAAGAGTGAAATGTGCAAAACCAAGAGAATGTTGTATACGTTCATGTCAGTATTGTTTTTAAAACAGCTTTGAGTAAATCAGTCATTTTGACTATCATAAATACCCAAATTAACTACAAAAGACTATGAAGGAAGATGTTATCTCTATCCAGGGAAAGAACTGATAAATGGAATTACATGTAGGATGATTTGACATAGATATACAGATTTGTGTCCAATAGCAGCCATCTCTGGGGGGCAGGAGGGAGGGGAGAGAAAAAGGGAAAAAATACATTTACATGATAACTTTATTATATATTTAAAAGGAATGGCAAGTTGAACATAATAGATCTGCACCTTCATGTGCAATCATCTTTTTTTCTTATACTATGTTATAGAAGTACTTGTTTAATTTCATAAATTAAAAATAAAATAAATTTTAAAAATTTAAAATAGAAGTGAAATCCCACAGAGCTTATCATTGGTGAACTGTCTGACTACCCTAATTTGGCCTTACCTTTTTGTTCTTCAGTGTTTAACATAAAGACTTTATTTTAACTGTAGGAGACTCTGCTCTTAATTTACTCCGCCTCCCCAAAAATGAAATTCAAATTATGAATAAAATTCTGGCAAATTCTTCTACCCATTCATCTCCATTACTAACGAAAAGAAGGGAACATTCGTTTATTAAGCAAGCTAATATTTGTCAGGAGGTTTTACAAATTATCTCATTTAATTCTCAGAATACCCTGGGAGGTAGTCATTATTATGATACTTACCATACAGGCAAGGAAACTGAAGCAGGGAAAGGTTAAGTGACCTGCCCAATTTCACACATGAGGTAGGATTTGAATTCAGGTCTTCCTGGCTCCAGGAAGGGTACTCTAACCACCACATCACCTAGCTGCTTCAAAAGCCTAATATCATTTGGTTCTCTAAATAGAGCCAGACTCATTCTTTTCCAAGAGGCTATTTCATCTGTTTTCTTTATTACCAGCAGAAATAGCAGCAATAATGCAAGAAGCTAGCAAGTTTCACTCACAATCATGAGGCTTCATTTCTTCCCCCATAAAATTCTTCTTTGAAAATAGTCTAAGCAAGAACTTTATGATACCTTTCAGATTTTCTTCTTTTTATAATAAAAACTAATTTTAAACCAATAATTTTAAAACTAATCATTTTTGTTTTTTTTTTTTAATGGAAATGAATAGTTTTCAAAGTAAATTACTTACAGGAAACTGGCAGCCTGCTTAACAACATTTCATTAAAAAGCTAGGATGAACATATGTCAGATCAAACACACACACATACACACACACACACACTACTTCAACTCACTTAGTAAAGAGGCCATTACAGAAAAAAAAAATTAATTTTTTTTAAATAGAAAAGAATTAACCAACTGGAAAAAAAAAGTGAAAGCCCATAAAATATGATACATCAGGCAAACTAAAAATTACTTCAAGGCTATGTGATTTCATTAGTTTGGACTCTACCTATACCAGTACATGCTGTAATATAAACTCTTCTGTTTGGTTTTTATAACTTGACCCCAACCTATCCTTCCAGCCTCACTGTATATAGTCCACCTCCAACTCTCTGTAATCCAGACACACTTGGCCTTCCCTCTGTTCATGACACAATATGCTCCATCTCCCATCTCCACAAATTTGCACTGACTGTCCTCCATTCCAGACACATACTTCCTCCTCACTTCCACCTCAAAAATCCCTCTATATCTTCAAGAGAAAGCTCAAGCACCACCTTCTAGGCATGTTCTTTCCTATACTCTCAGGTGCTAATGCCCTACTTCTCAAACTACCTTGTATTTATTGTTATTTATTCTCTTTATATGTATTCTGTATATACTTTAAAGTTTAATGGCTTGAAACTGCATAAAACCTTTTGGGATGCCCTGTATGAATCCATGATTCCCCCATCAGAATGTAAGCATCTTGGAAATAGGAATGATTTTACTTATTGTATTTTTATCCCAGTGCTGGTACCTGGTAGGTCCTTAATAATGCTTCTGGATTGATTGATTGACAGTATTAGCTGTGATCAAGGAAAAGTTCCATTTTCTAATGACAAGCCTTCTGGTTATAAGCCCCTTTAGACTTACTAGGCTGATTCCCAGATATAGATAGATAGATAGATAGATAGACAGACAGACAGACAGACAGACAGACAGACAGACAGATAGATAGATAGATAGATAGATAGATAGATAGATGGATGGATGGATAGATGGATAGATGGATGGATGGATGGATGGATAGATGGATGAACAGATAGATATAGACATAGACATAGACATAGACATAGACATAGACATAGACATAGACATAGACATAGACACAGACACAGACATAGACATAGACATAGATATATAAAGTCAGTCACTAGGCCCAAGGTTGAAGTCTTTCCAACTTGCTGGTACCTGTCCAAATTTGTGTTCCCCTGACACATGCTTTATGAACTTAGAAGCACTCCACTTACTTACTAATCTAGGAGTTGGAATTGAGTAGAAGAAACTAGAAAATTGGGATGACCAAAAAAGAAAATGAACAGAAGTCCTGGTCAGGGTTGTGACCACATTGAGATACTGAGGAGCATTGCCCCAATGGGAGTGTCCAGGTCCCAGCTGGAATTCCCTCCCTCCAGTACATAGGTACATTATATATATCCCCCCAAGACTAGACCTTAGGCCTCGTTAGAACAAAATGTCTGAATTTAGCTCTGACCCACAGGATGATGCAAAGTGGAAATAAGAAGAAAGACTTGGGTGTGTTAAGCTAGATAAAGCATGACTGTGATTATACCAATTACCCGCAATTTGCCCTCCTACATATAGTTTGTATCCTAAAAGTCTCTGCACTGTAGTTAAGTTTTTCCTACACTCAAAATAGTTAACAGTGTGTGAAATTCTGGTGACTCACTACCCACAGAGAAGAGACTGAAGAGAAGTAAAGGGGCAAGTCTGAGATCCTCAAGATCAAAGTCTAAAGATGAGAGCCTTCCTTAATTCCTTTGGTGGCTTTTTCAGTCATAAAACAAAGAGGGTTAGACTAGATCAGAGGTTCCCGGCAATTTTTTGCGAGGAAAAGCTGCCTTTCATTTCACTGAAGGCTTGAGATCACATAGAAGGACAATATTGATAGTGGAGCCCCAGAGTGGAGCTGAGTAGGAGTAATACTGTCAGCAACACTGATCTCCCCAGTAAAGATCCCAATATATGTCCAAGATGAAAGAGAGAAAGTGAAGGGGAAGTGGAGTGTGTGTTAGTGTCTACCAACTTGAAACTCCACTGACTGAAGACTGCTGCATTAAATAATCTGTGTGACCATAGACAGCTTGACTTAGGGGCTAGAGCACTGGACTTGGAATCAGGAAAAAGTGAATTCATGTCCCATCTCTGACACCTACTAGTTGTATGACCAGGGGCAAGTCACTTGACCTTTCTGAGTTTCAACGTCCTCATCTGTAAAATGGAGATAATGCCTATAGTACCTACCTCACAGAGTTGTTGTGAGGTTCAAATGAAATTAAATATTGAAAGCACTTAGGAAACTTTAAAATGCTATATAAATGTCAGGTATTTTTATAATCCCTTCCAGCTTTAAAATTCTTTACTTCAAAGATACTCAATACAATTGACCTATAAATAACTTTTAGACTTGTAAGGAATTGATTTTTTTTTTTTAAGCATTTACATGTCCTATATAACAGAGTATTTGGAGCCAGAACTCCCTCTCTGCCGGTGGGAACAAAGATCTGAACCCTAATTGAATCACATGACTTGTAGTTCAGAAGGACAGCACTCCCTGCCGTAAGAGAAGCTGGACAATCAAGTGATTTGAAGCTGGCAAGGTGAGGTTTCCCCTCTAATCCAAGAACTTTTGGATTGCTCTGCAGCAGGACAGATTAGATAGACAAGACAGATAGACAGGAGAGATGGGCTGGAAGCAGAGCTTTATCCCAGTGAAACCATTGCAGTGCCGGGAAGAAGAACTAAAAATATTGGTCTGGTCTCGGGACAAGCCTCCACTTTATAGAACAAAGAACTGAGACTGACTCTGTCAGGTGTGATCATCCCTTAAAGAATTAAGGAAAGCTAAAGACTCGTGATGGAAACGCTATCCACATCCAGAAAAAGAACTATGGAGTCTGAATGATGATCCAAGCATACTACTTGCTCTTTTTTTGTTTGTTTGTTTGTTTTCCTTTCTCATGGTTTTTCCCTTTTTTTCTGATTCTTATTTCATAACATGACTAATGTGGAAGTTTGTTTAATATGATTGTACGTGTATAACCTGTATCAGATTATATGCCATTTTAGGAAAAGAGATGGGGGAGGGGAGGACCCGCAGTTTTAGAATTCAAAATCTTATAAAAGTGAATGTTAAAAACTAAAAATAAGTTAATTATTTTTTTAAAAGAAAGCAAGCTATGGAAAGGTTTTCCTTTTGCCACTCTCTCCCACTTTATATGTTTGCTAATGTTCTTTTAATATGATCTACTCTGAATGCCTTGTACTACTTGTCTATATCCTTATTCCATTATGGGGAAGGAGAAATGGAGAATGTCAGTGACCAGCTGTGAAATACAAAACTAAAAAATAAAATGGGAGATCAAATCTATACTAGTGGTCAGAATTTTATCCTAACTTGGGAGCTCCAGAGCTGTATGTGTGAAATGATCTCATAATGATGGTTTGTATTAATATTCTGTGTTTATAAGCTCTCTAAAATTGCAGAGAAAGGGATCCATGTGGACCTAAGAGCTGTTTTCATTGCTAGAGCCAGATTCAGGTCATTAGAATGGAGTAACTTTAGGTAAATCTCCAACTTAAGGCAATGAAAAGAAGTGTGAACCAGGGGGACCCTGGACCACGTATTAGGAGAAGAAAGATGTGGTCTGGGAAGATTCAGCTCTTCCCCAAATTCCTATGGAAGGGGGGAGAAAAAAGATCTGAGTACCTAGCCAGTTTTATTCCATAGCAACAGCTTCTAGTTACACCAATAAAAGTCATATAAGTTCTGAACAACTGTTGACTAAATCCTTCTCGAAATAGTTACCTTTTTTTGCTCCAAGGAGTTTCACTTCAATATGCAAGAAACAAAAGAAATAATGACTTGTTTGAAGAATTTCTGTGTCATAAAATGGTGATCAGAGAACATTACAAAAAATTCTAGACTATATATTGACTTCATAAATATGTATTATTTTTAATATCCTCTGCAGTAACAGATTGGGATTAATTCATTAAAAGACTAAGTCATAGGAATAGTTGTGTTAATATAAAGATGTTATTTTTTTAACTTCATTAAAGTTTTTTTTTAATATTTTTTCATTTTTATTTTCAGTTCCAAATTCTCTCCCTCCTTCCAGTCTCTCCCCTACTTATTGAGAAGACAAGAAATATAATACCCGTTATACATATAAAGTCATATAAGACATATTTCCACATTAGCCATGTTGCTAAAAGAATTAAAAAGCAAGAAAAATAGAGAAAGAAAAAATATACTTCAATCTGCACTCAAGTCTCTCTGGAGATGGATAGCATTTTTAATTTTACTTTTATTTTTATTTTATTATTTTTTAAGTCTTTTGGACTTGTCACAGATTGTTATACTGATCAGAATTGCTAAACCTTTCAGAGGTGATTATCATTATAGTATTGCTGGTATGTATAAATTATTCTCCTGGTTCTGCTCACCTCATTTTGCATCAGTTCTGAAATCATCTCCTTCATCATTTCTTATAGCACAATTGTACTCTCACCAGTGGCTCCAAAAAGCTGCAGCATGGATAGCAGCCACACTCCAGTAAAACCATCTAGGCAGACAGGCTAAATCAGACTGAGAGTAACTGAGAGGCCTCAAATCTATTGGTAGATTAGGGGGAAGTCTACCAAAGCACAAGAAGTCTCACCCTGGTGGAATGGGCAGATAAGAGCAATTTTTTCCAATGGCCATGAAGGCTGCTGAAGGAGGTACTGTGGAGCCCGTAGAGCTTAGTCAAACATCAAAGATGTCAAGGTCACCCACTACATCCTGGGTCATTGCCAGTAAGATGTCATTTTTAGAGGAAAAATTTCAAGTACAATACAACTGAGACCTCTCAACAGTCCTTAAAAGAAGTCTTTTGAATTGTAAATGATTGGTGATCACTTGAAGACAGTCTGTATTGCTTTTATTCATAATGTACATAAAAGGTGAGTTTAAAAAGACTTTTTTTGAGTCATTTCAGTTGTAACCGATTGACCCCCTTTGAGATTTTCTTGGGAAAGATACTGGAACAGTTTGTCATTTCTTTCTCCAGCTCATTTCACAGATGAGGAAACTGAGGAAAATAGGGTTAAGTGACTTGCCCAGGTCATACATCTAGTAAGTGTCTCAGGCCAGATTTGAACTCACAAAGATGAAATTTCCAAACTCCAAGCCCAGCACCCCATCTGCTGTACTATCTAGCTAAAGACAAACCAGCAGAGGTAATAATGATCAGCCAGAGAGTAGAAAAGTTGTTTTCCGTATATCATTCAATCTTAAAACTTAAGAAAAAAAAAGAAAATCTGGTGTTACTAAAGTTAAATCCATAGGATAAGAAGATAAACCCATTGAACAAAGCAAAAACTCCATGAAATAATATATGACTACTAAAACACAGCTCCACACCAAAAGCTTACACTACCAGCTAAGTGAAGCCAGTACCAACAACCACATAGATTTGTGTTTCAGGGTCCAGCTGGAGAAACCACCGCAATTTACATTAGTAAGCCTCAGTTTCTATATCTATAAAATTAAGAGACTGAACTACATGACCTTTAATATGCATTTCAGTCCCAGATCTATGGTCTGGAAATGCCCAAATTAAAAGAATATAAAATTGAGGTCTTAAAAAACATAATCTCATTGAGGGGATGTCCATCAATTGGGGAATGACTGAACAAGTTGTGGTATATGATTGTAATGGAATATTACTGTGCTATAAGAAATGACAGGCAGGATAATTTCAGAAAAATCTGCAAAGAGTCACATAAACTGATGCAAAGAAGAGAACATTGTACACAATAATGGCAATACTGTATAATGATTAATTGTGACTTGACTACACTATTCTCAGCAATACAATGATCCAAGATGATTCCAAAGGATTCATGATGAAAAATGCCATCCATCTTGATAGAAAGAACTGATGAAGTTTGAATGACAATTGAAGCATACTATTGTTCACTTAATTTTTTGTGGGCTTTTTTTGGGGGGTCTGTATTTTCTTTCACAACATGAGTAATAAAGAAATATGTTTTGTACAACTGCATATGTATAACCTATATCAAATTGCTTGCCATCTCAAGAAGGGAGGGAGGGAGAGAATTTGGAACTCAATTTTTTTTATTGTTAAAATTGTTTTACAGGGGGGCAGAGTCAAGATGGTGGCATAGAAGCAGGAGAACTCTGTGAGCTCCCTCCATAACCACCTTAAATATCTATAAAATATGGCTCTAAACAAATTTTAGAGTTCCAAAACTCATAAAATGACAGAGAAACAAAGCTCCCACTGAAGGCAGCCCAGCAGGCGGATGGGAAGGGTCCATCGCAGTGCTGGGAGTGGAGACCAGCCCCACCATGGTTTTAGCCTCAGGTCGGCCAGGAGGAGCCAAGGCTGGAGCAATTGGAAGAGTGGATCACTGGCAGCTGTGGCAGTTTCCAGAATAATGAACCCATAAGAGCCAAGGACAAAGTGAAAGGTCAGGGGAACTCAGCTAAATTTGGGGGAAAGAAGTGGGTCCAGCCGTCCACTCCCAGGGCAAGAAAGCAGCGGAAGCAGCAGCCCTGCAGCTGCCTCCTCATGTCTGCTTCAGAGATCTTGGCCTGCAGATTGCAGGGGGGCCAAGTGATCATTCAGAAGCTAAGTGCTCCTGCCTTAACCTGCCTGGATTGGGATCATGATCTTAGGTGGTGGTCCTGAAGTGCATGACCAATGAGCCAAAGCTGGAAGGGGCTGCAGAGACAGTGGTGGCCTCATAATAGCTCCAGCACCTGTAAAAACCCCAGCAATTGGGGACAAAGCTCTCCCCTCTGAAAGCAGAGTTCTACAGAGCCCAAAAGTCAAGTAATTAACTGGCAACTTGAGCAGGCAAAGGAAGCAAAGCAAGAACAGCAATCCAACTTTAGATTCCTTTTTTGCACACAAAAAAAGGATCAAAGCATGGAATGGGAGGAAAACAACACAGTCAGAACTCCCACACCAAAAGCTGCCAAGAAAAATGTAAGCTTCTTACAAGGCATAGAGGAGGCTTAAGAAGGATTTTGAAAACCAAGTAAGAGAAGTGGAGGAAAAACTGGGAAGAGAAATGAGAATGACGCAAGAAAATCATGAAAAGAGACTCAACAACCTGATTGAAGAAAATAACACCTTAAAAAATAGATTAACTCAAATGGCAAAAGAGGT
>CM053590.1:182362863-182378491 GCA_028646515.1 Pseudochirops corinnae
GGAAGGCAGGGCAATTGGCGTTAAGTAACTTGCCCAAGGTCGCATGGCTAGTGTTAAGTGTCTGAGGCTGGATTTGAACTCAGGTCCTCCTGACTCCAGGGCTAGTGCTCTATTCACGGTGCCACCTATCTGTCCCCATTGGGTTATTTTCTTCCGTATTTTTTTGAGCCTTCTTTAGCAAGCTCTTGACTCATTTTTTAATGATTTTCTTGCATCACTCTCATTTTTCTTCCCAATTTTTCCTCTACTCTTACTTTATTTTCAAAATCCTTTTTGAATTCTTCCATGGCTTATACCAATTCATATTTTTTCTTGGAGGCTTTTGATGCAGGAGTTTTGACTTCATTGTCTTCTTCTGGTTGTATGTTTTGATATCCTTTGTCACCAAAGTAAGATTCTATAGTTTGAGATTTTTTAATGCTGTTTGCTCATTTTCTGAGCCAAATACTTGACTTTCTAACTCTTTGTTAAGGTAGGACTCTGTTTAGGGTGTCCTGTCCCAAACTTCAGGGATTTTGTGTAGCTGTTTTCAGAAGTACTTCTAGTGGTCTGTAAATATTCAGTTCTAAGGTGGTATGATCAAAAGAGAGGTTTTTACTCCTTTCCTGGCTTGTGCTCTGGTCTTTGAGTGACCACAAACACTGTTTTCTGTCTTGGAACTTTGAGGAGGATTCCGTTTCCACTGTACCACAAGCTCCACCACACCAGTGCTCCTTCTCACCCCAGGACCACTACCCAGGACTTCGATCCTGATCCAAGCAAGGCAAAACAAGAAAATCCTGCCTCAGTGCCAGCAAAGAGATTCCTGAAATCCTCCTCTGATCAACTGCTCCATCCACCTACTGTCTATGAGTGGGAGCTCTAGAATCAGCAGCTGCTGTTGCTGTTGCCATCTCCACTTCCACCCTGGCCTCTGCTGCCCTGGGGTTGGAGAGTAACCGTGCTCCTCTCTCACCCAGGTCCCATAGAGTTTTCCCACGGACCTTCTATACTGTCTTTGGCATTGGTGGGCTGAAAAGTCTGGAAACCCCCAGAGCTGTTAATGATTCAGTTCCCTGAGGCCTGCTCTGGCCCCATCTATGCCAGCATGGTCCCCAGTGAACTGTCCTCTGCTCCTAGCCTGGAGAGATAGACTCTTCCTGTCAACCTTCTAGGCTGTCTTGGGCTGGACATTTATTTCACTCCATTATTTTGTGGGTTCTGCAGCTCTAGAATGTGTTTAGAATAATTTTTTACAGGTATTTGGAGGGGTTTAGGGGAGAGATCAAGCAAGTCTGTGCTTTTACTCTGCCATCTTGGCTCCACCCCTCAAGTTTAGCATTTTTACATGTTTGGTGGCTTGTCTAAAGTATATGGATTTGTTCTATGTTTAGGTTCAGAGCATTGGTGGGTATATGATTATCTAGATCAAGGGTTCTTGACTTGGTTTTAAAAAATATTTTGGTAGCTATATTTCAATATAATTGTTTTCCTTTTCATTCCTAAATATTTTTCTTCTACCCATTTAAAGACATTATTCTGAGATGGTATCCACAGACTTGTCCAAACTGCCAAAGGAGACCAGGGCACAAAAAGAGGTTAAGTGCCCTTCCTGTAAACAAAGAGGTGGTGTGCTGCAAGGCTATGTTCTGCTGAGGCTTAAGTCAGGTTCTTGACAGTCAAAGAGACATCAAATCAGATGTCAAAGAATGATGAGGCTTACATTATATTTCTAATGGTCATTGAGTTCTAGGTCTTGCTGCTCTGTGAGGATTGAATCAGGCTGCTACTGGCCATTGAGCTTTCAGGCTGGATTCCACACTATTCAGGTGATGTTAGAATGGAGTGTCCAATCAAAAAAGTCCTAAGTGCCTAAAAAGTGAGATACAGTCTTGGGGGAGAAGAATGGTTCCATCCTAGAAAAGACCAGAATTTTTTATTTTCCCCACTATAGAAATAGTACAATATTTGCAAGAAACTTGAAAATTCTTTGACCAATTAAATTGACCTTCTTCTGGTGATTAGTTTTCAAAAGAAGGATCCTTTGATCTAAAAAAAAAAAATAAAAGTTGTTTTTGGTTGTGTGAATGAGTGGTTACTGGCAATAAAATGTTCATTTTTATTCTTTAATGATGTCTGAGATAAAGTTTGCCCAGTAAAAAAAGAGTGTTCTGTCCCTAACAGGATTGAATTTAAGTGTTTTTTTTTAACTCAATGACTCCAAAGGCATCTTGCAACTTTATTTTGTTTTGAAGAATCCTGACCTATAAGTACTGTCCTTTTAACTTTTTTCTCCTCTTCCTTTTTTCTCTTCCTTCCTTAGAGAAGGAAGCTTATCTTTTAAGGCTTAGAAAATAGCTCTCTGGAAAGTAGATCCCTCAGAGGGAAAAACAAAAACAGTAAATCAAAAACATTTGGAAAAAAGGGAAAGATTTTATTTTTTTGCTTTTCTTTTAGAGGGGGGCAGGCAGGGAAATAAGGGTTAAGTGACTTGCCCAAAGTCACGTGGCTAGTAAGTGTTAGGTGTCTGAAGTCACATTTGAACTCAGGTCCTCCTGACTCCTAGGCTGGTGCTCCATTCACTGTACCACATGGCCGCCCCAAAGATTTGATTTTTTGTTGGAAGTTTGATTTGCTGACCCCAGTGGGTTAATTTGAATAATTTGGCTTGTTGAGTCCCTGCAAAAAGAGGAATTTTGTCTTTAGACCAGTAAGTTTCATTTATAATCATCCAGTATGTAAAACTTATGCAATGAATTTGAGAAATTTTTTTCAAAGAATAAGCTACATGGAACTACAAAAGAAGTTAATATAATTTGAGCACTATGTGTTAGATATTTTAAAAAAGTTACTTGTACTACACGTGGAAAATTTTACCAATTTGCAGAAAACACAGATCAATCAAATGTCTCCTGCCCCTATTTGCTCCTTTACCTCTGTCGCACATGAAGAAATGGCCCCTTTTCTTCTCAAGACTGAGGCTAGGGGCCACTAGGTGGTACAGTGAATAGAGCACTGGCCCTGGAGTCAGGAGGATATGAGTTCAAATCCTGCCTCAGACTCTTAACGCTTACTAGCCTTGTGACCTTGGGCAAGTCACTTAACCCCAATTGCTCTGCCGTCCCTCCTCCAAAAAGGAAAAAAAAGAAAGACTGAGGCTAACCCCTCTTCATGTATATATGATCCTATTCCAACCCATCTGGTGTAGCAAATTCTCTCCTCTATCATTCCCACTCTCTCACTTAGAAGCCTGGCAACTGCTCCTGGAGGTGCTACAGCCACGTCTATTAATATTCATAAAAGAATTCTTTTTTTTTTTTGCCACCAAAGTCCTTGGCATTGTCAAGTGGTTCAACATGAGAAGCTATTAAGATTTTATTGGTGGAAATTACATGACTCAGTCAGTCAATAAACATTTATTATGCACTTACTGTGTTCCAGGTGCTGTATTAAGTGTTAGGGTTACAAAAAGAGACAAAAATGCAATTCTTTTTTTTTGTAGGTACATAAATTTTACTTCAATTCATGACAGAATTCCAGAATATATTATTTTTCTTAAACTTAAAGGGATTACTTTATTTTTTAAAATCCTCCCCAATTCATTAAATTATTTATTTTTAGTTTTCAACATTCACTTCCATAAATTTTAAATTTTCTCCTCCTCATTACTCCCTCTCTCCCCAAGGCAGCTTACAATCTGATATGGGCTCTACACATACATTCCTATTAAACACATTTTCACATTAGTCATGTTACATAGAAGAATTATGACAAATGGCAAAAACCATGGGAAAGAAAAAAAACACACAATAAAACAAAATAAAAAAGAAAATAGTCTGCTTTGTTCTGCATTCCGACTCCATAGTTCTTTCTCTGGATTTGGATGGCATTTCCATCATGTGTCCTTTGGAATTGTTTTAGGTCCTTGCATCGCTGAGAAGGGCTAAATTTATCAAAATCAGAATTCACACACCGTGGCTGTTACTATGTACAGTGTTCTCCTGGTTCTGCTCCCCTCAGTCAGCATCAGTTCGTAGAAGTCTGTGTCAGCAATGTGGTATTCACAATGCTATAAATATACTGATATGGTTATTAATCACGAAATGTAACAGGCTCTCTACATAAGAAATATAGCTAGAACACTCATTTAAATACCAGAAAACTGAGTCCCCAAACCAAAAAGTCAAAGCCAACACAGTAGTTATGAAGTTTGCACATGTGGTTAAAGTAGTAAACACCCACCTCCTCAAGCCTTCAAAACAGGACAGGCTACCTCAGGCAAAGATCCTCCTCTCCTCACGCATGCAACTGCTCAGTGTCCAGGCAGCTTGGTCCCAGCAGCTCCGGCCCCCCGCAGTTCCTGTCCCTGGCAGTCTTCAGCAGGAGTCCTTAGCAGAGATTCTGGCCCGCTCAAAGCAAAAGGATTTCGCAACTGCAGCCACTGCCTCTGCCGCCGCTTCCAGTCAGCACCACACGGAGACTAGCTTGGTTCTGGTGTTCTCTTGCTCCCCCCCTTCCTGCTACTCAGCAAGTTCAAGGGGTGTGGAAGATCTTCAAATCCCAGTATCGTTACAAAGTCTTTCCAGGTTTCTCTGAAGTCTGCCTGTTCAGCATTTTATTATAGCACAATACATTACATTCATCTACCACAACTTGTTTAGCCATTTCCCTATGCTTAGCTCAGTTCTTGGTAAATTATAGGTGCTTAAAAAATGCTAATTGACTGGTTGACAGCAGTGCTACCCTTACCACTCCCCCAACAGTTCTTCTTTTTCTACAGAAGAAATCTCCTGAATTTAGAGGAATAGTAGTCCAAATCACTCTACCTAACTAACTTTACTATAAGTATTGTATTAAAAAATATATTCTTTGCAAAGGGTTTTATTAGATATATGTCCTGGTATACAAATGGGTCTAATGATTGAAATACAGATTGCTCACCACATCAGTCTTTAGGACAATATTATTGCTTTTTCATAGATGAATGGAATGTATAGAGCTGTGGTTCCTGGTACTTGTGATCTGAGTGGAGTGGAGGATTTTTAGTTACTTCATCACTGAATCTAAAAGTTGAAAAGAAAGTTCTTCTAAGAAGTATCCTGTTACTTGATTTTTAAACTTTACCACTTCTGGTGATGGGGCTATTACTCCATGTCAGGAAGTGAGTGTTTCTTCATCAGAAATGTTGGGGTAGTACACCAAATAGCTTTGGTGCATAGCCCTGGGAAAGAGAAAGGGAAGAAAATGGATGCTTATGTACAAATGCTATGTTAGGAACTATTACATTTATCCTTCCTTTGACAGCTTTTCATATTACTTTCTAATACTGTAATTGTTCCAGTGGGATAGCTAGCTATCCAACTGACAAAACTTAGAGAACCTTGACTAGTATCTAGAAGCCATATTTCCCAGAACTGCTAAACAAGATTTAACTGGTCATCTCTGGAATGGAGCCAACACTGTAGACTTAGAGTAGTATATACTTATGGACTTAGAGGCCACTGATTGTGACAATTAGAATGAATCATTAACCTCAAGACAGTAGCCTCACTGGATCAACTCCAGGTAGGTTTGGGAGAGCTCCATATTATTTCTACATGAGACAAATACCTAAGTGACATTCCTCTCCTCATTAATGAGCGAGTCTGTTAAATAAGCCAAGGAGAGAGAGTACACTTTGAGGTCCAAGATTTCTTGAATATAGGTCATACCATATGCTATAGGTTATACATGATGACCTCATTCATCAACATTGATACTAGTGATTCTCAGATGTAAGGTTATTCAGTCCTAATCACTCCCCTAACCTCCAAACTCATGTCTTGAACCATTGGACATTGGACATTACATATTGGAGATCTTGAACTGGATGTCCTCTGGACATTCTAAACTCAACATGTCCAAAATTGAACTCATTATCTTTTCCCCCAATCCCTCCCCTCTTCCTAATTTCCCTATTACTTTTCAGGGTACTGTCTCTCCCTGTCACCCAGGCTTGCAACCTAGGTTTTTCAACACCTCACTCTTTCACCCTTCATTCACCCTTTCCCCCCATTCCCATATCCAATCTGTTGCTAAACCTTATCCATTTTACTTTCATAACATCTCTTGTATATGCCCCCTTTTCTCATCTAACATTGCCAACATCCCTGGGACAGGCTCATCACCTTTCTATTGTAATAGTCTTTGGTTGATCTCCCTGCATCATCTCTCCCTTTTCCAGTTTATGCCTTTGATTGTTAATGAATTCTGAACTCTGACCCAGGACTCTGGAAGGGGTACATACGGGATTATGTTGTCTTTTATAACATTCAGGAAATCAGGCTCCAAGAAAGCATCATAGATTCTTAAGTGTTCCTGGAATAACATTAGGTATTTGGTATGAAACAGGTTAACAGTAGACTTTCTACCTTTTTCAACCATCTAGTTACACAAAAAATTAAAGATAAGGATCTAGTTATAGTACATGATAATATTCATTAGGTTAAAAATAGGAAGCACACTCTTTTAACTATAATCTTTATTGATGTCTTTTAAAAGACATTGCTTACACTTCCTTCTACATCCTTCCCCTTCCCCTCCCAGAGAACCATTCTTTATAACATATAATTTTTAAAAAAGATAAAAAAGAGAAAAAGATTCTGCAAAACTAATTATCACATTGAAGAAAAATCTGACATTATATGCCATGTTCCCCATCCATGTTAACCCCTCTTTTCAAAGGGATGAGAGAAGGCACCTTCTCATATTTTTTGAGGGGACAAAATTTGGCTTTTATATAATTTAACAGAATTCAATTTCAGTTCTTTTATGGTTGTTCTTTTCATTTGTATTGTAGTCATTGTGTATAATATTTTCCTGGCTTTTCTTACTTCACTTTACATCAGTTCACATAGGTCTTTCCATGCTTTTCTATATTTAACATGTTTATAGGAAATACACTCTTGATAAGTGTTACAACCATATCAGAAAAATAGGCACATAGATTCAGAATATCCATTTTGTAATAGCCATGCCTAAGGGGATCAGACTGGCCAGATAACCGGAAGAATAAATTTATTTTTACAATCAGGTTGTTCTTTAATTGGACCACCCTATTCTTAAACAGTTTCTTAGTCTCTATGCCTTCTGGCTACTGTTAAGGAGATTGAAGGACTGACTGGAGGGAGACTCAAGTATATTTAAACAATGAACTTTTGTCTCCTTCCACTGCATAGCTGTCTCAACCTCTAACTGATAAAACTTGCCACAGAGTCAAAGCAATGCCCCAGTCCTCTTATGCCATTGGCACACTGTTGTAGCCCATGAAGTATTTCCCTTTATCTTATAGTTTGCTACATCTGCTGTACTGAAGTAAAAAATTGTAAGGGGCTCCCCATTTATATGGATCCAATTATGTAATGTATCTTGTTTTATCTAACTCAGCCTAAAGAACAAGAGCATAAATAATATCCTAGAATTAATGATCATGAATTATGCTTGAGATTAGGTTGTGCTCAACATAAAAGGGGGAGAATAAAGAGGCCTATAGAATTGAGGCGTTGGTTGTCTTATGAAATATTAAGAGAAAATAAATACATCAGTGTCTTAGAGTCCTAATTCAGTCTTTCTTGAATAGAAGACCAATTTCAGAAAATGACCTTGATTCTCTGAAACCAAGACACTTAGTTTTGTTTACAGTGATCAAAATAAGTAAGGGAATGTCTTGTTTAATCCAATTATAGGTGCATCTTTGAGAAGATTGAAAGGGGAATCCTTGGAGGGAGTAGTTAAAGAGTGAGTAATTGATTTGGGGAAGATAATTTTCCAAGGGTCCACCAAGACTGACATTATTATTGTTCTCTTTAAACAATTCCAAAACTTTAAACCCAAATTATGTACTTTTGCATTGCTTTGCTGTGGAATTTTGTTTTTTGTTTTGTGATTGCTATACAATGTAAGTGGATATAGCTTGGATCAGAATTACATTTAGCAGGAAACTTTTCCAGTTTGGGACCTCTCTCATCACAGAAATATTTGTATATTCATAAATTTATTTAAAATATAAATTTGTGTATTGCTAAATTGTCAGGCTTTGGATAAAAAGTTTGGAGTTTTTTCCTTCTCTACTAAGTGCTAGTCCCTAAGCACTAGGGATACAGAGACAAAAATGGAAAGAGTTTGTGCCCTCAAAGAGCTTACATTTTATCGGGTAAAACATGTACACATATTAGCACATACAAAACTTATATATGTGAACTATGTCTTTGGAGCCCCCCAAAGGTGAAGGAGCTTTCTGAATTCACACAGACCCTGATTTATCCAGGAGGAATCTTGACTTCAAAGCGTGGGGTCAGATTTCTTATATTCCTGAATCGTTATGCTCCCATGCTAGAATAAAAACTCTAAAATAAAACTGGGACCCATGCCTCCCCAAAGTGTGACTAACAAGGTTTGTTATAGAATAAGTACTTAATGCATGGTATTGTTTTTTTTTTTTTCCATCAGGGAAGATGATTAAGAAATGAAAGAGTTCAAAAGTGAACCAAGAAAAATACAGAAAACATGTAGCAATACTTTGGCTTTACTCATCCAGAGCTGTCTGCTATATCTCCTATCGGGGTCTAGGGGTAGCTATGGGGGAATAGTGGGTGACTATTCCCCTTTGCTATAGGTTCAAGCCTCCAATCTGGTGTTCTCTTCTCACTGTCAATGGCCAGTGATTAATACCCTAATACCATTGAACCAATTACCTTTAATTCAGTTTTCCAATAGGATTTTACTGAGAAAATATGGCAAGAGCAAAAGTTCAAATTTTTCTGCTCCCAACTTGAGGGACACATTCTTCTATATCACCTCAGTATCTGGGTGGTGGAGGGAATTTAAAGTAATTTCTAGATAGTATTCATCCCCCTGGAGTCACTTCCAACTGCAGCATAGTTGACAGATGAATGAGTCTGAATCTCCATTATTTCTTGGCTGGGCCAAGTAGGTTATTGGGTAATTTACTCCTTTACCATCTGGCTACCATAAAATCCTGGCATCAGCATCATCTCCTGAACTTCTGGTTGCTCACTCTCCTGAACTTTCAAAGCTCATAAGGTCATAGATATTTTCTATTTCATTCATCTAGAAAAATGAATAAATGCAGCAGAGACATTCTTTTACTAGCTAAACATCTCCCATGGGGATATAAAAACAGATCTCGGTTCCCTCTAAGTGCTTCATCCTTCCCTCCTCACTTGAACACAGTCAGTAAGGAACGAAGACTCCCTTGACCTTGTCTAGTTAATGCCTTTTGAATGCAACTCAGTTTGAACTCCCTTGGTCAGTCTTTGTCCATCTTTTTATCACATGGTTAGCAGACTGCAAACAGTTGACAGAATGTTTGTGCTTGTTCCAAATCAGGGAGCAAGATATTTTCTTTATATATCATGACTTTCAGAAAGCAGTTTCCCTAGCCTCTTCCACACAGAGATTTCCTCACCTTAGCATTCTGCACATGCTCACTGGTCATTCTGGGTCATCTCCAGTCATCCTGACGAATATCAGGTCACTGAATCCAGATGGCTCTGGGGGAGAAAGTGAGGCTGGTGACCCTGTACAGCCCTTCCTCCCTCAAATCAGAGTCAGCTGCTAGTCATGCCATTACTTCCCTGATGCCATGGTCCTCTTTGAGAATGAAGGACAAGTGAGGCGGCTAGGTGGCACAGGAGCAGCTAGGTGGCACAGTGAATAGAGCACCGACCCTGAAGTCAGGAGGACCTGAGTTCAAATTTGACTTCAGACACTTAACACTTACTAGCCATGTGATCTTGGGCAAGTCACTTAACCCCAACTGCCCTACAGAAAAAAAAAAGCAAAAAAAAAAAAAAAAAAGAAAAGAGAATGAAGGGCAAGCACAGCATGCTCACCAGCACCCACTCCCTGCTCTGGGTTGGGCCTGAGTCAGTCCAGTCTCCTTGTAGTTTATGTTAAATATCGAAGAAAATGAGATGCCCATTAAACAGCTTAAAAGTTATTTAGCCAGAAGAGAAAAAAGATAGTCTCCAAGGATAGGCATCTGTCCTTATTGTAGATACCTCATGGTGATGCATTGATTCAGGTGAGAAGCTTTCGCTTCATTATGATCCACAAGTCAAGTGTAGTAGCAACTCCCCAAGATAACAATAACGACAACAATGACCACAACCAACCAACCACCACCAGCACTAACTCCCTGATGCTCTCCGTGGCTACTTTACTCCGGCAATATAATTGTATGTAAATATAGATACATATAAATATAAATAATGTCAACAGCCTGAGCTTTTATCTACTTGAGTCAACCAAGTCTAGTAAAGTAAACTAGTAATCTCTTCAGTATATTTAAAGGAAAAAAAAAACTAGTCAAACTTGCACTGGGGAGTATAGGAGTGAATAAGTTAGGATGTTGCTCCTACAACACTTTACTGCTAAGTGGCAAGGTCCTTAAAGTCTTCTAGAGCAGAGGTGCCAAACATGCAGCCCACAACTCTCAGGAGAGAGGCTCAAACCAGATTAAAATGTAATTGGGAAATAGTTAAGGAAATCAATGAAAATGCAACAGAACACAGATAATGTGAATATGTCAATATTCCATTTATAGGGATCCATGGTTTAGTGGCCAGTGTTTCTATTTGAGTTTTTTAGAGGACTTTCCACCATGTAAATGGCTTTTGGGTCATTCCTGGTCAATTTTGAACTCTGGTATTCAAGAAGTCTGATACAGATAGAACCAAGGAAGAAGAGAAAAACTAAGACATCCAACAAAAAACCAAAACAATGTAATAGTTCCCCGAAGGAGGGTCCGAATCTGAGAGAGACCCTGGACAGGGCAAGTCCTAGGCCTAAATGATCATGTCCATGTGGTGGATGATCCCAAATGTTTGCAATTCAAAGTGGATATATCAATATAAAAAAGTGACCATAAGCAAGAGCAGTACCAGGAACATCAGGGCTACAGCAAATATGACAATACTTCCTGCACACTCACCAATTCTTACCACAGGTCAGGTAGAATTGTCCCATACACCTACCCACTTAGTATTTTCTGGCCCATTAGGTAGGACCTCTCTAGCCCTAGAATGCCCATGGGTGGAAAAATGCAAAATTTTTGCTATATTGTAGGCCTCCGAGGGACTGAATCTCTTCTGTGGAGGCTGGTTAGAAACTTTCACTTTCCTCTTGTTGCTATAAAGTAAGCCTCCTCCCAATAATGCCGTCTCTTGGTTTTTTAAGTCCCTTTACTTCTTTCCCTTCATCCCTTATTGGAAAGGCAAGAAAACCAAAATGTCCCGTTGCAAATATTCATAGTTAAGCAACATGTCCACATCCAAAAAAAGTCTTAATCTGCGTTCTGAGTCCATCACCTTTCCATCAGAAAGTGGGTGGTCCATTACATCATGAGTCCTGTGGAATCATGGTTGGTTCTTGTGTTGATCATAGTTTCCAAGATTTTCAAAGTTGATTATCTTTGTTGCTGTTGTTCAATCATTTTTCAGTTATGTCCAACACTTCATGACACCATTTGGGGTTTTCATGGCAAAGATACTGTATTGGTTTGCCATTTCCTTCTCCAGCTCATTTTACAGATGAGGAAACTGAGGCAAGCAGGATTAAATGAATTGCCCAGGGACATATAGCCAGTAAGATGAGTCTTCCTGACTCTAAGCCTGGCACTCTATCCACTGTGCCACCCAATTGTCTTTGCAATATTGTTATTGTATAAATTGTTCACCTAGTTCTGCTCACTTCATTCTGCTTCAGTTCATAAAGTCTTCCCAGGTTTGTCTGAAACTGTCCCCTTCATAATTTATCATGGCATAATGGCATTCCATCATATTTATGTACTATAACTTGTTTAGCCATTCTCCAGTTGATTGGTAAGTGCTCTACTTTCTTGTTCCTTGTCACCCTGAAAAAAGCTGCCATTGGTATTTTTATACATCTTTAAGTTTCTTTTGCTCAGGACAATCCCCCCTTTAGTCTACTTTCCTCTCATTCTCCTCCTCCATTATGCCTTTCTCTCCTGTTTCCCTATTCAGTGAAATGTATTTCTGTATCTAACTGTGTGTATATGTACATATGTGTGGATGCTTCCTTCCTTTGAACAGTTCAGTTGAGAGTAATATTCAAGTATCACCTGCTCCCCCCACCCCATTCTCCTTGTTTTTTCATAGAATTCCATGAGAACACACTGATTATAGAATTTCCTATATGTTCCTTCTCACTTCTTTCCTCTAGTGTAGTCCTTCTCCCACTCTCTTTCAATTCTTTTTTTAAAGATTATCAAGACAAATCAGAAACACTTCCAGAATCTTTGCTTAACTAGAGTCTCTCTATGCCACCTAAGAATGACAGGATTCTAAGAAAACACAAGTATCATGCTAGAATATAAATAATTTATTTTTCTGTAGTTACCCATGATTGCTCATATATCTTTTTATGTTCTCTTGACTGTTGTTTGCATGTCAAAGTTTCTATTCAGCTCTGATTTTTCCTTCGGGAATGTTTAGAAGTCCTCTATTTCATTAAATGTAATTTTTCCTCTAATAGGATTATATTGTTTTTCTGGATAAGTTATTCTTTTTTTTTTTTTGTCTTTTTGGAGGGGGAAGGCAGGGCAATTGGGGTTAAGTAACTTGCCCAAGGCCACTCAGCTAGTTAGTGTTAAGTGTCTGTGACCAGATTTGAACTCAGGTCTTCCTGACTCCAGGGTCAGTGCTCTATTCACCTCACCACCTAGCTGCCCCTTGATAAGTTATTGATTTCTGGAATATTGTATATCAAGCCCTCTGCTTCTTTGTAGTTGTGGTTGCAAAGTCTTATATAAACTTGATTGTATCTCGTTAGTACTGAAATTCTTTCTTAATGGAAATGTGCATAACTTTTTCTTTGACCTAGAAACTCCACATTTTTATTATAATGTTCCTGGGAGTTCTCCTTTTGGATTTTTTTCAGAAGGTAACTGTTGCATTCTTTCTTTTTCCACTGTAACTTCCAGTTCTATCTGACTGTTATTTTATTTCTTTTTTTTATTATTTTATTTTATTTTATTTCTTTTATTTCTTGAGACATTATGTCTAGCCTTTTTAAAATTTTGTTCATGGATTTCAGGTACTCAAATTATCTTCTTGAGTTATCTCTCTTCAATCTATTTTCCAGGTCAGTTATTTTTGCTGTGAAATCTCTCATAATTTTTTTCTATTTTTTCCAGGCTTTTAACTTTGTTTTTAATTTTTCTTTTTTTCTAATATTTTGTATTGTCTCATGTAGTCATTGCATTCTTTTGGTCCATTCTAATATTCAAGGAGTTTGTTACTTGGGCAAGGTTTTGTTCCTTTTATGCCAAGCTGTTAATTCTCTTTCTAATTCTTTTTTTCATTGCTCTCATTTCTTTTCTGATTTTTTTCTTCTAGCACTCTTATTTCACTTACAAAGCATTTAAAATTCTTTAAAAAAATGCTTACTTCTTCTTTTCTGGAAATTCTAGTTGAACTTGTGCCCAAACTGTGTTTTTCTTTGAAGTTTTCCTAGTGGATGTTTTAAAGTCATTCTCTCTTCTTCTGGCATTGTGTTTTTAGTGTTTCTGTCACCACAATAACTTTTTTATGGTGGAATTCTTCATTTACTTGTCTTTTTTTGTTTCTTCCAGTCTTCTTCCTCACTTCAGACTTTATGTTGAGGCCAAGCTTTGTGCATTTTTAGAAAGAATGTCTGGTCCTTCTGCTACTTTCTTTGGTTATTTGTTATATATCTTTCCAGAATCTCAGGGATATCACAGTCTGGGGACTGGCAAGTTTTAAATTCTTCTAAAGTGGTTTGATTTAGAGCCAAGTCTGATTTCTGGCCTATTGGTCTGAGCTCTTAAAGTACCTGACATGAGTTTAGGTCTAAGCAATATGCCTATATGCTTTTTCCTTTTGGAGTTCCAGTAGTCTGCTGCTGGAATCAGTCACTATTCCTTAACTAGAAAGCTCTTCTCTTCTGAGTGATAGAACTGCAAGCTCCCATTTAGTGTGGGATTACTACCCTGGTTATTCTACTATAGGTTTCAGACTGGACTAGAAACTGGAATTGAGATGCACTCTACTCCTGGGGTTAGAACCACACAGCTGCTACTTACTTCTGATTTTGCACTTTTCTTGATACACAGCCTAGGACCTGTGACTACTTCTCACCCCTGGAACACAAAGCCGCCAACTTTCTTCTATTCTTGCACTCTGCACAAATTCAGACCTCTTTGTGCTAGACTTGGGAATCTCTTCTTGCCTAAATGGATGGCTTCCCTCCCATGTCTGAGGTTCCAGGCACTTACATCCTTGACTAGATCCTCGTCTCCAGGGTTTACAGATCTGTCATCCTATTCCAAGATCTAGTTTGAAGAGATGGGTTGGGGGAATTCTGTTCAGCTTCTTTCTGCTACTTCTTCATTTTGATTTCTCAATCTAAATATATACATTTGATCATATTTTAAAAATCTATAATATTTTTTCTCAGTTGGATGTAAAACAATTTTTTAAAATTAACTTTTGTTGCAGGGATGGCTAGGTGGTGCAGTGAATAGAGCACTGGCCCTGAAGTAAGGAGGACCCAAGTTCAAATATGGCCTCAGACACTTAATACTTACTAGCCGTGTGACCTTGGGCAAGTCACTTAACCCCAACTGCCCTACAAAAAGCAAAAAAAAAAAATTAACTTTTGATTCTTTTTTGTTTACATAATTCATTTCCATGAGATTTTGAGTTACAAATTTTCTCCCCATCTTTCCCCTACCCACTACCCCAAAACAGCAATCCCACTGTATATGCCCTCCCCCAATCTGTTCTCTCCTATATCCTCCCCCATCACTCCTCTGACTTTCCAATAGGGCAAGATGGATTTCCCTACCCCAGTGCCTGTATATCTTATCACCCAATTGCATCTAAAAAATAATAAAAATTATATATATATATATATATGTGTGTGTGTGTGTGTATACATACATACATACATACATACATACATACATATATATTTTTAACATTTGATTTTAGAACTTTAAATTCTAGATTCTTTCCCTTCCTCCCTCATCACCTACCCCCACTGGAAAGACAAACAATTCAATATAGGCTGTACATGTGTAGTTATGCAGAACATCTCCACAATGGACATATTGTGAAAGACTGACTATATTTCCCTCCTTCCTATCCCATCCCCCCACTTGTTCTATTCTCTATTTTGTCCCTGTCCCTTTACAGAAGTGTGTGCTTCTAAAAACCCTCCCCCCCAACCTACCCTCCCTTCCATCATCCCCCTTCTCATCCTCTTCCCCACTACTCTCCTGCAGGGCAAGACACCCAGTTTAGAGATTATGTCATTCCTTCCCTAGGCCAAATTCAATGAGAGTAAGGTTGACCCCTTTCCCTTTTGCCTTCCTGTTCTTCCCCTCCATTTTGACAGTTATCCCTTGCCTCTTCTATATGAGAGGATTAACCCCATTCTGTCTATCCCTGTCTCCTCTCATACTATTCCTCTTCCACCTCTCAATTTCACCTTTTAAAGTATCATCCCTTCCTATTCAATTGATCCTGTGCCCTCTGTCTATGTACACACATATACACACACTCACATATGTATTCCTATGCATATATAACCTCCTATATAGACA
>CM053590.1:182388929-182426429 GCA_028646515.1 Pseudochirops corinnae
TGTCCCAGGTGACTTTTTTTTAATCCCTCCTCAAACCTCCTACTGTACCCTCTATGCAACACACACACACACACACACACACACACACACATTCATTGAAAACCTTGCCTGATGCTTCACTAAAAAACTGAGGCCGTTCTAAGAGTTCCCTTTTTGCTCTTCCTTTATGCCATCTCACATGAAAACGTGACCCTTCTCTTTGCTAAAGCAACCTCCTTTACATGCACACATGACCTCATTCCATCCAATCTTCTTAGATATCTTCTTCCATCATCCTTGCTCTTTCTAATTTTCAGTCTCTCACTATCACCTGAATGCTTCTCTGCTGCCTACAAACACAATCCTCATCCAAAAACAAAACAAAACACAAAAAACCCAAGAAACTTACTTGATCTGTCAGTCTCCACTAGCTATATATTTCCCATATTTATCCTTTCATTCATGGTTAATGATAAGGTTAGGGTAGGGCCTTTGCTACCTATAAGCTATGCCCTATAAGAGCAGAAGACATATATGAGAGATGTTATAAAGGTGGAATTGCTGGGACTTGGCATAAGTAGTTGAGTATGACACATAGGTTGCAATGGGGAAATCCATCTTTAATTGATGCCTTTCCTTCTTTCACTCCCATCAGTGTCAGTCAGGCCATGAGCATTTATTAAGTATCTACTGTTTGCTAGACACCCTGGTAAGTTCAGGAGATGTTAAAAAAAAAAAAACCCAAAAGATAGTCCCTGATCTTGAGGAGCTCAATCTAATGAAGGGGACAATGTGGAAACCCCCAAAACAAGATAAATAAGGATACATTGGAGGGAATAGGAAGAAAGGCACTAGAATTAAGGGGACTGGGGAAGGATTCTTGTAGAAAAATGGGGTTTTATCTAAAACTTAAAGGAAGCCAGGAGGCAGAGATGAGGAAGAAGAGAGTTCCAAGCATCTTGGGACAGCCATTGAGCGGTTGAAACTTCTCACTCCAAAGTTACCTAATGATCTCTTAATTGCCCAATATAATGACTTTTTCTCTATTTTCATTTTTTTTAACCTCTCTGCAGTCTTTGATATTATTGGTAACTGTTCTTGATCCTCTTTTTTTTTGTAGGTTTTTATGACTCTGCTCTCTCCTGTTTTACCTCCTACTTTTCTGATTACTCCTTCATATTCTCCTTTACGGGATCTTCCTCTGCATCATGCCCACTGACTTTGGGTGTTGCCAGGGTTCTGTACTATGTTTTCTTCTATTCTTGCTCCATGTCCTTTCAGTTGGTGATATCATTGGCTCCCATAGATTTACTTATTCAGATTATTTATCCTACCCTAACCTCTTTTCTTGACCTGTTTTCTTCCATCTCCAATTGCCAACTGAACATCTAAAACTAGATAACCCATAGACATCTTAAACACAATCTGTCCCAAACTGACCTCTTTATCTCCCCTGTTCCCAAACGTTCTTCTTTTCCCAAGATTCCTATCAATGTCAAGGGCACCATCATCCTCCTGGTTGCCCAGGCTTGCAACCTATGTGTCATACTCAACTACTTATGCCAAGTCCCAGCAATTCCACCTTTATAACATCTCTCATATATGTCTCCTGCTCTTATAGGGCATAGCTGCCATGCTGGCAAAGGCCCTAAGGGCATAAGCCCCATCCAAGTGGAGTCAGGGACCATCCACATTGGAGGATAGCCCGATACCTTGAGAGTCACCATATGCTGCCCTATGGACCAGATGCCTTTCTATATGGAGGTGAGCAGGGGGTACCTCTATAGAAGTTATATGCCTATTACATATATCCTTGGAGATATATGTAATATATATATATGTAATATATATGTAATAGATATACATATACATATCTCCAAGGATACATGCAACCTTGTTACATGTATACTTGCTGTGTTAGGGTAATGTAGTCCCCATTTTGTTATCTGTTCAATGCTTTACAAGTGTCTCATTCATCCCACAATTGAACAAACAGGTTGGCGGAGCTAATCCCATGCTTAACATTTGGCATAGTCAGTAGCTGAAATGAGGTAAGATGGCTTCATGGCTCACATCATGGTTTAGTTAAGATAAGAGCACTGGACATATGGAGGGTTCAATGATCAGATGATGGGAACCAGACTGCCATTCACAGAGAGTGATTAGCTCAGTGAGTGCTAAAAGAGGCTGTCAGGGAGGCAGAGAAGACACCAAGACCAGAATTCTCTAGTCACTGTTGACCATCCTGAAGAAGATGAATTGCCAGAAAAATAAAACAAAGTGAACTGGTTTAGCACATTTAGAAACTAGAGACAGATCTCAGTTTTTAGGGACCATGAAAGGAAAGCTGAAGGGCAGCTAATGGAGCTGGTGGCCTTGAAAATGAAGGGATCTCTCCTGATGGAGGTAGAGACTAGCAGGCGGTAGCCAGGAGCCCACCATATGATGTGCTCTGTCACAAAGGTTCCAATTCCCCTGCCTCCATCTGAGATCAGCATGAAACAGGTGAATGACCAGAAGTGAGAAAGACATTTGGTAACTCCCACAGGAGGTTGTAAAAAAAAAAAAAGTCCTAGAATTATCTTATTACAGCTCCTAAAGGAGGATGATTCCTTGCCTTGATGCAGCAAGAGGTCAGCAGGCCTTCTTCACCAAGGACCTAAGGTGGTAGCAAATTCAAGCAAACCTGATGAATCCTTGGAGCAACAGCTACTGAAGGCATGATCTAATGGAATCAGTGCTAAGTCATTTCATGCAGGTGACTTCCATTGGCTTGAGGAGGTTTCTAAGGACTCCCTTTTATAGAATCAGCTAAATGTATTAGCTTTTCAGATAGGGTCAGCCTTTTATCTTTTTAGGAGGCTGAGATGGAGAATTATTCACACCTAACTCTTCTTCCAACAGTTTGCCTGATAGGGATTTGTAAGGGACAGGTTGAAAACAAAAGGAAGTAAATTTGATGGATTGTATCTATGCCTCATTTGAGATCTGGACAGGTAGGGCTTGGACAAATACTACTCTCAGTGCAAACAGGCACCTGGAAATGAAGGCAGAAGTCACAGTACCTGGTGCCCTCCTAGGTGAGAAGAGGACAATGACACTGTCTCCTGAAGAAAGCTTTGGATGTGGTTCCTGAAACATAGAGTTGAAAAGAAAACAATTGATGGCCAACTTTTGAGAGTGCCAGTAAAACTGTATAAAGAAATTCAGCACCAGGCACTGAGGGCTCGTCAATCCCAACTAAAGCTTGAGAAATTCTCTAAAACCCCTGCCTCGTTTGGATTTGCCCTACAAAGGGCAAATCATGGAGGAAAAGGGTATCATGAGCTAAGAGCCAGTATCTGTGTGGGCCTTTTCAGCATCTTCTATGGTATATGCATATTACTGTGGGTAGGGCCTCCCTTCCTGAGGGTGTTAATGTGTATCACTACATTGATGACATAATGTTGAGCAGGTCAGATGAGGCCACCATAACAGAAGCTATATATTTTCCTTATATGGAAAACAAACTTAAGAAAATTCAGGATCTAGTCCACTCAGTCAAGGTTTGAGAAATACAATGGGTGGGGAAAACCCAGATAATTATGAGCATAGTCCAGAATAAGCTACTGACACTTGCTTTCCCATATTCCAAAAAGGAAGTCTAGAGGCCCACTGGGCTCTTCAGGCTCTGAAAAACCCTCATTCCACTGTGAATATTCTGATGACCTCCATTTAATGGCACTCACAAGCCTGTTTCTTTCAAATAGGGCCCATAACAAGCAAAAGTCTTGGATGACATAAAGCAGGCTATCCAGGACTCTTGCCTTCCTTGGGCCCTTTGCTTGGACCCTACAAAGTCTGTGTTTCTGGAAGCCTCAGTCTATAAAAGCCAGGCTGAGTGGAACTTTTGGCAGGCACCAAGAGAATGGCTAGAATAAGAGAGAGGCTTCTGGAACTCCAAGTTTCCCAGAGCAGTCACTCAATATACCATTTTTTAAAAGTAGTGTATATACATCTTATTGGGCCCTCATTGCTACTGCTGAAGGGTCATTCAATTCTTTGTCCAGAGTTTCCTATTATCACTTGAGTGATAGAATATGGCACCTTTAACAAGATGGATAGAACAAGAGAGGCTTCTACTGATAAATGGAAATGGTACACTAAAATCAGGCTTGTCCAAGTTCCTCCAGGATTAGCACCCTTCACAACGGTGATGAATTATGCCAAACTGAGGTCTCCAATCTAGATCTTGGAACCCTGCTTCCTCTACTTGCCCAATGGCTGTAAGAAGCTGGCTTCTGAGGAAGGCCCTTTTGCCTGGTTTTACCTGCTATGAGAGGAGCATTCAGAATTCAATTCCAGAATTCATTAATCTGGTAACAATAGCTACCAGGTCCTAGGTCCAAGGGACTGAGAGTCCTGACAAATACTTTCAGGTTGCTGAGCTCCAATCTGGGTGGCTGGCACGTGAGAGAGCCTTGAGAGATTGGACAGAGAATATTCTTATCTGTATTATTTCCTGGGCAGTGGCTATGGACCTGGCCAAGTGGTCTGGGACCTGGAGAGGAGACTATACAACTGGACAATCAAAAGCTCTCTCTTTTGTAGTCAGGACCAATGGATGCATTTACTGATACCTCCCACTCCATACATTTGTTTGTAGGGCAAGTCAACAACCCATCAGAGACATCATATATACTAAATTACCAGATCAAAGACCTTACAAGAGAAACAGGGATTGAGAAGCATGTCCATTTCCAACATTGATACTGAGGTAGTGACGCCATATTATGTTGGACATTGTACCATTTACAATCTCCCTGTTCTTACCTAGCTGGGCTCCTTGTGCCGGTAAGAGCATCTGCCTAATCCAAGTGGCCCTTAACCTGTTCCCAATTAGCAAAATGACACTCTCTCATATCAAAGCAAGAGGCTTGCCCCTGCTAAGCAACAACTACATCATTATTCAGGTCCTGCCCAGGTCAGGTGTCCAACTTCCCAGAAGTCATGTCTGTAAGAAACCAATGCCAGCCTAGGAAAGAAAAATACTCTCAAGTCCAACAGTTTCTGGGATATGGTTTCCAGGATGACTTACCTGATAAAAATGGATCATTTCAGATATAGTTCTAACTGATCCTCCCTAGCCCTTTCTTATTCCTTCCCCAGAACAGACTTGACTTGGCCTCAAAGATCTTAATCCTTCAGATGGCTCTGTACCTCCTGGAGAAATAGCTCAAGTCCTGCTCAATCAATAGAATTCCTTTCCTCAGTGATAGTTTGGACAATTCTTTCCCAACCAGGGAACAAGGAGTGATATTGTGGGCAGGTGTCTTGCTTTCTCATAGCATGGAGTAAGTGTATTTAATTTAGAAGAAAGAGGATCCCCTAAGCTGACTTCTTGGTAATTCATAATCCCTGTACTGGGGTGAGATCAAGTGCTTATTTAGGTCCCATTGAAGGAAGAAGCTCTCTACACAGGTCTCTAAGGTGGCAAAGAAGCCATATCATCCCCTTGGTATGGTTCTCATAGAGGGGGAAGGTTTTTGTGGGTGATTCAAGGAACACTGGCAGCATTGGATATCAGTGCAGATCCTGAGCCAAGCTGTATACAAGAGGCTCATGAAAGGAAGGAACTGG
This sequence comes from Pseudochirops corinnae, assembly GCA_028646515.1. Taxonomy (NCBI): domain Eukaryota; kingdom Metazoa; phylum Chordata; class Mammalia; order Diprotodontia; family Pseudocheiridae; genus Pseudochirops; species Pseudochirops corinnae. Next base: position 182,394,528 of record CM053590.1, read on the forward strand.
AAAGGAATAAGCATTTGTTAAGCACCTACAATATGCAAGGCACTGTGCTAAGGTCTTTACAAACATTATCTCATTTCATTTGATTATGACTTTGTAGCCACTTTAGTACAGATAATCCTGACACACGAAGAACTGTTGACTGTGCTTGACATGTTATCATCTGGCCATAATTCTGATGTGTCTGGTGCTGCTCTGGCTCATAGGTTCATTATCACCTCCTTGTAGCAGGAAAAATCACTGAGAACTGCAAAGTTGTGTCATCGCCTTCCACATGGCCCAGATCATTGAAATTTGAGACTCAGTCCATCCATAGGGCTAAGAAAAAGCCTAGGATTTCTGGCTTTTGCCCACATTTTTTTCCCTTTTCTTTATGGTTACTTTTTAGGTAGTGTATGAGTGTTCAAGGAGTACTGGCACCTCTGGCATAAGGGTTTGTTGAGCCTTTTTTTTAGGGCTGCTCATTCACCATTGGTGGCCACTTGGCATTCCACTCTCACCTGAAACTCCAAGAAGCTCTACCAGGCTCCGTGATTACAACTGTCTCCCCAGATGGACTAAACCAGATTGAGGGTAACTAATGAGTCACACACTTGCCAGTGAATTAGCGGGGTATCTCCTCCAAGTATGTGAAGACTTCCCCTGGCGGAATGGGCAAATGAGAACAATTTGTTCCAAGGGTGATGGAGGCAGACAAAGCAGGTGCTGTGGAATACTTGGAGTTTGGTCAGGTATCAAAGATGCCAAAGTCATCCACTTCTTCCCAGGTCATTCTGGCCAGTTGTCCTGACTTCTGTCTTGTCACTGGATTTTGATGACTCTGGAAGGGAGAGGGAGGCCCACAACTTTATGCTACTCTGCCTCACTTAAATTCAATTCACACAGATGAGTGAAGATATCACCTTTGGTTGTCATTTGTCATCCTCCAAAGCAAAGAGTGAACAACAACAGTTTTTCAGGTGAGCCAGAGGTATAATTTTTTTGCCTTTTTTCTCATTTCTACCTTAGCACTGCCTATGACAGGATGATTCTCCAATAAAAGCTTTGAAAGCATTTAAATTGTGAAAGGTCCTCAAAAACAAAGATGTCAAACATACAGCCCCACCCACAACATTCCCAAGCAAACCAGATTACAATGTAATTGGGAAATATTTAACAAAATAAATAAAAACACAGTAAAACACATATACTGTTAACATATGGTTTTCTAAATCAACATTGTGGACAGGGATCCTTGTGTATAGTTTCTTTCTGAGTTCCACACACTGTTCTAGAAAATCCTTAGGACCTTGCCACCATGAGTGTGGTGTGAGATAGGACCAGAATCTCCCTTGTTCTTTACCACAGGGGCTAATTTACCCTAAAAATAAAACAAAGATTTCTTTCCCCAGGACCTGACTGACCCCTGCTTCTCTTGGCACTTGCTCCTGGTCACCCATGGGGCTAAAGGGAGCTCTGTTAACTTGGTGGATATCTGTCACCCGAATCACCATACCTTGCCACATCTATAGAAGCTAAGTGCCACTTGCATCCTTCTTTCATCTCCTTAGTGTGTGAAGTAAAATTAAACCTTTTTGTTAATTGGTTATTGTCTTACAAGCACCTCTTTTCATCCCAAAACAGAACCTGAACCAACAGGGTATTAGTATTAGGCCCACCCCTAACACATATCACCTCAAGCCTGGAATAACACAGTAGCCTACCATCCCTGCCTCACGTGTCTCCCCATTCCTTTGCTGCCAAAGTGATCTTCCTAAAGGGTAGATTTAAATCTCTTTCATGCTGTTTTTCTCTCTGTCTCTGTCCCTCACACAGACACACACCCTTCTATACCCCTATTCATCAAATATAAAATCCTCTGTCTTTTAAAGAACTTTATAAACTATCCTTTCTGTACCTTTCCAGTTTTCTTACATCTGACTCCCTTTCATGTTTTCTAATATTCGATGACACCAGTTTCTTGTTCCTTGAACAAGACACTCCATTGCCCAGATTTTTGCATTTTCATGGCTGCCCCCCCATATATGGAATGTTCTTCTCCATCCTGCACCCCCTTCACCTCTGCTTTCTCGCACCCTGGCTGCCTTCAAGTCTCAATTAAAATCCCATCTTTTATAAGAAACCTTTCTCAATCCATCTTAGTACTAGTGTCTTCCCTGTGAAATGACTGTTGTTGTTCAGTCCTGTCTGACTCTTCATGACCGTCTGGACCACCCGTCCATAAGGTTTTCTTGGCAAAGATACTGGAGTGCTTTGCCATTTTCTTTGCTCGTTTTATTCAGCCAAGGGTTAAGTAACTTGCCCAGAGTCAGATAGCAATTAAGTGTCTGAGGTCACATTTGAACTCTGGTCTTTCCGAATCTGGCTATCCATTGCGCCACAGATCACCTCTAGCTTAACCTGTATAAATCCTGCATGTATATAATTGTTTGCATGTTGTCACCCTCATTAGAATGGGAACTACTTGAAGATTCAGGACTGTTTTTCTTTTCTTTTATCCCCAACACATAGCAAGAGCTTAGTAAATGCTTGTTGACTTGACTTGACTTTGTCAAAAATAGAAGACAGAGGAAAGAACAATCTTGAGGCCCAAAATCGGGTACATTTGGGTCCATCTGCTCAGTGTAAATCAGTAGCAGTGTAATTCACTGAATGACTGCCACCTCCTAGCTTTACTTAGCAAAAAAGTACATTCCAAAGGTTCTGGGCAAATTTCTGCATTAAAAACAACATCGTTCACGCAAATAACTTCATTAGCCAGAGCTGTTTTTCTTATAGCTTATTCTTCTTTTTCTTTGTATCCTGGTCCACCTTGCTCTGAGATACACTTCCTTTATTTACGTTGCTTTTCCCTCTGTTTACACCAGAGCATGAAGCAGATTCTTTGATGTGACCTGGAATACAAAAGAAGAAAAAATATTTCTTGAAGTAAAACATTCATTTTTTTCCACAATTGTTAAGACTAATCTGACCTCAAACCCATTGAGATATTCACTCATTCATTGAGATATCCATTGAGATATATCTGATCTTACCGAAAACCAACTGATACGAAATTATTTCCTGGACTAACTTACATGGCTATATGACATCATAAAGGTTGGTTATGTAATGATTCATTAAGATTAATACTCTTGTAACTCAGATGACACTAAATCAAAATAATAATATGTGACAGAGGGGACAATAGAAACTCCAGCTTTTCAGTCCGTATTTTTGATCTGCCTAGAACCCAGTGAAAAATGTTAGACTCTATTTAAAGATTATTTAACTTGATATTATCATTAAAACTTTATTTAATGTATCCACAACTTACAATTAAATAATAATGTAATTTTTTTAAAAGCATACCTCAGTGTTTGTGTAGCCTTGCTAATAAAACAAAAGAAAACAATCCAAAATGACAGTTTGGGTAGCCTAGTCTTAGTACTACTGCTTGGTCCACAGGAACTAGGATTCAACATCACTCTCTGTTCTGTGCCCATGTACGCAGTTTGAACTGGGTTCATTCCTGAAGATCCTGGCCTCTAAAAGCAGATGGAGGTGGTGGAGAGACTAGGCTCAAAATTCTTATATTCTCACTCATTAAACTCCTACCTAAGTGCCTGGGGACAAATTTATTTATAGGTTAAGTTATGGCTAGTATCTATAGTTTCCCCAGAAGGAGGCAAAGTAAAAAGGACTCAGTATGAATCAGGTGTGGGACAAGTAATATATGCCTATACACAAAAGAAATACTAAATACAAAAGAGCACAAAATCACAAATTGACTTACTAAATACAAAAGAGCACAAAATCACAAATTGACTTAAGATTCAATAACTTAACTTGTATGTCACTACCTATTGCGTGATTAATACCTAAACCTCAATAGAACATAAAATAGTATTCAGATTTGCTAATTAGGCATTCTGCATTTCACTTTGGCTCTGCACTGTCCATACAACTCCTGGAACACATCTGCTGGTAAAAAGGCCAAGGTTGGGTCAATAGTCTTGTGGGTTGCTGTCCTCTACTTGGCAGAAGCTTCCTCTTGCCACCAGCCCAAAGCCTCTGGATTTCTTGAATTCATAAGGTTGTCTTCAAGTCTAGACATGTCCATCCAGAGAACAATATTCAGTCACTCAGTCAGTAGAGAAAACATAAAAAACACAAAGCAGAAAAGACATCCCAATAGGGCGACTCCAAGTATATACTCTATAGTATGTCCTCCCTCATTATACTTTATTAAAATGTTAAACAGATTTTGCTGGGTCACTTCCTCATCATTAAATTCTATAAGGTGATAAAGCTGAAAGAAGTTTTGGCTTGTTTTTAGAGAATAACCACCAGCTATTCATTTAACCACCATTAAAATGTGACTGACTTTAAAATGGTACTGTTGGAAAGATTATTTATGTGACCTATCGTCAGATATAAAAGGAATATTAGGCAAAAATATGCAAGTCTCATTTAATTGCTTCTCACACGGACTATCACTGTGAGCATTCCCGAAGCAAGCAAATTCCTGGTAAGTCCTAGCAGAAATTATAGGGCTCAACCTGAAAATTAGCATGGACAATGGGAAGTGCGCTGGATTTGAAGAAAGGAAACTGGAATTCCTGGCTTTGACATCTGCTTGCTCTGTGACCTTGGGGAAGTAATTTAACCTCTCTGGGCCTCAGTTTACTCATGTGTAAAATTTAGTGGTTGGACTAAGTGGCCTCTAAAACTCCTTCCAGTTTTAAATCTATGATCTTATCAGCTGATGCATATAAATCTTGTAATACTGAACATTTGAGCTGTTCATCATCATTTTGCCTCCTCTAGATGCCTGTCCTTCTTTTTGACATTCTGTTGACCTGCCTGCCATCTATTCATTTATCCTATACAGAAATACAAGTGACAGATATTCTTGTAAAGAAAAATGCAGCCCTGTTCCTCCCAAGCCCCATGTTTTTCTGAAAAGGGGGCTAAATGCTATTTTAAAAAATTGTGATGGGGGAAGGAAAGGTGGGAAAAGGGAAGAGTAAACGGAGAACTCCAGTCTCACATTCCTTTTTGTCTTCTGCAAACTTGAGAGGGTGCAGGCACTGTGGGTTTCTGGACTAGAAGAGCTTAGTTAGGCTGGGCTGAACCCAGGAAAGCGAGGGAGAGAAGCTGTGCCTCCTGTTTACCCAGGAGGGCTGTGCTGATAGCACGTTACTTTAGTTTACTTTGCTTTCCTAGAGTTTATTGTAAAGGGGTAAAGTTTTCGGATCCATCACGTGACCCTGACAGGTCCTGCCTATTGAGAGGCAGACCACCCACACAGAGAACGATGAAGCTGCTTAATAGAAACAGGCATGTAATTGTGAACCCTAGCAGCACTCTGCAGAATGCCTGCAACCTAGCAGGATTATTTTTTTACACTTTCAGTTCCTTTTGTGAAGAAGGAGAAGGAAAAGAAGAAGAAGAAGGAAAAGAACGAAGAAGAGGAGGAGGAGAAGGAGAAGAAGAAGAGGAAGAACAAGAACAAGAAGAACAAGAAGAAGAAAGAAGAAGAAGAAAGAAGAAGAGGAGGAGGAGGGGGGGGACAAGAGAAGGGAGAAAAGAAAAGTAATTGATGTGAAGCCAAAGTCCCCCCCACACCCTGTACCCACACGCACCCACCCCCATCTACTTACCAACAGCAACAGAAGAAGCAGTAGCAGAAACGGCCCCAGATTCCCTAATTCTCGGGAAGGGGCTCCTTAATGGAGATGGTGAGTGAGAGATTTATCTTTTAAAATCCATCCTATCCCCATCCTGTACAAAAAGACTTCTTGCTGGCAACTACCTTTAGTGCTGATACCCAAGGTTGCCGGCAGGGCTACGAGGGAGACCTAGGGGTTAGAGGTGTCGGGGTTCATCCTTGCTCCCCGCAGGCAAAGAAAACGGGTGGCACGGCTGGCTCCATTTGTCCCAGAGAAACCAGCGCTCCCTGAAGGGGGCCGGCTGTGTGTGTTGGCGGGGGGTGGGGAGTGGGGGTAGAATAGGAGGGGAGAACTGAGAGTCCCGCGGAGCCTCCGTAGCTGCCAGTCTTGCCCAACTTTTTTTATTTAAATGTTTCACTCCCCTCCGCCTCCCCCTCGGTCTTCCCTCTGGGCTCGAACAGGGGGTGCCTTTGGTCATGCGACTTATCAAGGGCAATTCTCACGTAGCTCTTCTCCGATCCCATTTTCACGCCTGGAAGGGTCTCCACCCTGGTTTCCGCTAATCAGCCCGGGTCGGTCCTGGCTACTGATTTGAGAGGATGAAAAGAGTTGTTTACAGAAACAGAGGAAGGTGGGGATGGATACAGAGACCAAGAGGTAGCCACAGAGTCAGAAGGAGTAGAGAGGAAGAAAAAGAAAGATGACCAAAACAAAAATTTTTTTTAAGAGGAAGGAAGCAGAAGAGGGAGGGGAATAGGAAGAAGAGTGGGTGGAATAGGAGGGGGAGAAGGAAAGGAACGGGAAAAGAATTAATCTCTAAATGCCACAGTTCAGAGAACACATTCTTACCTTTTTCTCCCTTCCAACCCAACCTCCCTTAGGGGGCATCACCTAGAGTGGAAATAAAGGATCCAAGAGTGTTTTCAAAAGGATGAGCACATATTTCCTTTCCCCTGCGCCTTCCCCCCCACCCCAGACAGACACTGACACACCTTTCCTACCACCCACTGAAACACTGGGGAAAAGGCCAAGTGCCAGAGTAGCATTTAAGCATTCGAGGTGAACTAGTGAGTGGTAAGAGATTCACCTTACCCAAAACTGGAAACAATCATTGTGAATTTTATTTGGAAGTGTCTGTATGGTTGGGGTGGGGGTGGTAGGAGAAGTGGAATTCTTCTACTTTGGGGAGAAGGAAAACCAAAAAGAAAATGTAAGGAAGGGAAAAGTTAAATCAAGTTTGTCCTAGGGTGCACCCTAAGACTCATAGGTTTCTGCAGGCCACATATTGGGGAAGTAGATGGATGTATTGTAGATGTCCTGGGTGTCAGGATAGCCTGATAAAGAATATGTGTAATCATACAAGGCGTTAATCTTGGCATGCACCTATAAACTCGTGGATCAAAGAGGTTAGTTGTACTGACGCTGGAGGTAAATAGAAACTCCAACATCAAGACCATTCCAAAGCCTTTAGTGAATGAGAGATGTATTTTTTCCAAGTTTCTTCTTTTTTTCAAAATGAAATCTGGTTTATGCATGAACAAACTCCACAATGGATATTTTCTCATCCTTTTGACTTGTGTCACCCAAAAAGAACCATGTGGGTTTTACTTTAAGGAATCACACTCAGAGACCTCTAGTTTCATAGAGCCTAAGATTTAAACTGTACCTTTCCTATTCTTTGCCCCTCCCCCTGTTGGGAGGGTGGGGAGACCTAGTTATAAATAAGAAAGACCCACCAAGGGTGACTCTAAATATATTATAATTGGATAACTGGAGTCTGAAACCACTCCAATAGTCCTTTTTCATCAGTCTGTGTTTGGTGTTTGAATTTGTGAGTGATCTGGGGTTTGACCTCAGTAACTCAACATGTAATTGACTCCATAAAAAGTCAGTGTTCTTTAGTATCATCTTTTGTTGTTATCATATATTTCTGGGTTCCTTAGGTGCATTGCTACAAAACAAGGAGCTTTTAATTGTGTGTGTTCTGATTGTTAACAACATTTCTTTCCACATGGCTACAAATGCCTTTGATTGTTTTATCACTTTAAGTTGACATATTGAACCAAGGTGGGAACCTTTAGGTTTAATAGCCTAACTCTGGAGTTTTACAAATCATCTTCAGTACAGTGTGAGAGGTATATGTAATCTCTGGTTCAGGCTATTAATGTTTTTATGCAACTGGATTATAATCTGACAATATATTTTGATAAAAGTCTACAGTTTGGGAATAATTTGAAAAAAGATACTTTTTAAATTTGTAGACAGACAACTGACAAATCATGATGAATTAAAATCTTAAGCCTTTCCTACTTTTATCCTTATTTCACATACATGCGCAACACACACACACACACACACACACACACACACACACACACACACACACACACACCTTTTATTTTCTTCTGCCTCTGCCACAGTGTATAAAGCCCTATTGAGACATGTAGGCATGATGTGTAAACCGGATTAGCAGTATGAAAGAAAGACACACAATAAGCTTGAATTGTTTTACTTCCTTTTCATTTCTCATGCCTATATCTCCAATAAATTTGTTGCTCCAGCAGTGGGTCAAAGGGATCATGTAACAGAGTTTCTTTTTTCAGTTGAAACACCCAATCATAGAGATCATGGAAATGAGTGGTTCGCCTTCTGCCAGAGACCAAGATAGATAGATAGGTAGATACAGAGAGATGTGTATATGTAGATATATGTGGGTATATATACATATATGTATAAGTATGTATATATAAATTGTAGATAGCTATATAAATATCTATACATATATCAATTTCAATATCTGTATCTATAGAGATATTGTTGTGGTTGAATTCAATAATGACTCCAAATACATCCAAGTTACAGTCACAAAGATATTCAGCAACGGAAAAAAACACCCACACCATAAACATTTCTGTGCTTTATTCAAAACTGCTTTGTGGACAAGCCTTACTGCAACTGATGAGATCTTGAGCAGTCTTGAATTCCCTGCCATTGTGGCTACTGCAGGAAGTATAATGCCCACTGAAGCTTAATATTTGGGGTGCTCACTAATGACCTTGGTCTGATGAATGTGGAAATATCTGGGGTGCTGGTGGGACATTTCTCTCTCCCCCCACCCTTCTCTGGGAGCTCAATAAATGCCAGTGCTCCTGGGTTTGTGCTGTAGATCTCTCTTTTACTCCTTTGTAGAGTTTGGGGCACCTTCCCATTAAAGGAGATCAGGGGTAATTAGCAGCATTATTTTGACAAGTTGGGTCGAGCTGTTCCCTTTCTTACATCCCTGAGCAGGGGGAGAAGGGGAGGGGGTAAGTGGAGGAAAAGAGAGAGAGAAAGAGAGTGGGGGAGGGAGAAAGAGGTCAAGCCCAGTGTCTTGAGATTCTATTGCAGCTGAATACTTTCTTTTCTCAACCCTGAAACTTTTTAGAATCATATTGTCTAATTTCTGTCTCTAGGCGCCACCTTTCAATTCCTTCAAGAGAACTTGTAAGGAAACACACAAACATTTATAAGGAGATAATGGCATTGTTGAGGGGCAAGAAATGAAGTGAATAGTGTAACAGTAAGTAGATTGTCAGGACTCCTGGGATCGGTTTGAGCCATCTCAGCACCTAAACTCATTTTATATCCTTTGGCAACTCACTGAACATTTGTATTTCAGTTTTACTATCTATAAACCAAAATGATGATATTACTATTCCCTATGAAACTGACAGCAACATTAGAAGGATTAGTGTGCTATGTCAAAAGTTCTTTGCACTTCTGAAAAATAAATGCAATATAAAAAGCAAAGTATTACTATTGTATTTTATTAGGTTGAAATGGATGGTTGAAATTAAGCAAAATAAATACATCTGAAAATAGTGAATTATAAGATAAATGCAGGAGCATACTTATTCATATGATGTTTGCATGGATGGCATTATACAAAAGGCAGCTTATGATATCATACAAACACCATTTCATCAAGTATTGACGTCCAAGGGTTAATTGAACATTCAAGGAGGTATTGAGGAGTGAACAACATTCCAAAAGATAACTGGAAGGTCATTCAGTTGTTATGAACATAACCATACCCTATTCTGTTCTTCAATTTAGCTGTATCTTGCTTTGCTTACTTCCCTCTTTAATACTCAAACACAGAAGCCAGATGTTTTTTGTCCATGTCCTATTGCATTTGGATAATAAAATGTAGATTTCAGAACTGTGTTGTAGGGCCATGGGAAGTTAAAGTGCTGGAACAGAATAAGGGGGAATGAAACACAAGGAGGGATTCTTCAGAGTTTACAGAATTCATGTGGAGAACTAAAGGGCTGAACCACAAGGGAAAAGTTAACCCATGTATTGAAATGTGGTCTAAAAGAAATATTAAAGTGGGCAAATCAGATGTTCCTTCATATATACTGAAAAGTTCTGCCAGTCCACAAGGTCTCAAGTGATCATGTGTTTGACAAATCGACAAGGGAAGCTAAGGAATAAAAAGGGCTCTCACCAACAAACACCTTGGTAGGCCTTGTTCATCCAAACCAGCTCCATATCAGGTCTGTGGGATCCTTGTGATTAGTTGAAGTTAACAAAACCTGGTGTTGAGCAGCAGTTACATGCACAGGGCATGCATATTAAAGGCAACAATGCTTACAAATGTAAATAAGGGCAGATTGATTAAGAACAACATTATCGCTGGGAATGTAGCACTCGCATGCATCAGCAATGAGGCAAATTGGGGGCAGCCTCAGCCCTGACCACCCATGTTGAGACAGGCTTTTACACTGGCACCTCTTCCTTTTTAAAAAACATTGCAGAAACAAGGCCAATTAGATCTCCAAAGTAATTCATCTCTTGTGTATGAAAAAAGCAGACCACAGGGGGAGAAGAGAGGGGGTGGGATGGGAGAGAGATTAAGATAGTGCTTGTTAAATCTGAGGTTCCAGATTGAGTTTGGGAACCAGTGAGAAGAATATACCAGCAGGGCATTGTCCAAGATCATGAAAAGTTAACCTATCAAACAGGAGGCAAAGAGGGGAAGTAGAAGGGCTTCATGTATTTTAAACCTCAGGCTTCAGTGTTCAAAGTATTTAGGAACGAAGTAAGACTGAATGAAATTAACATGGAAGAAAGAAGTCTTACCCTTGAAAGGATACCAGGGTAGGAGCAGAAGAATGTTTCTTCCATGCAAAGATGAATTAATATTCACTACCCTATCTTCCTGAAGTGTGGAACTCTAAATACTAAACAAAATTAGGAAATAATGATTATTAACTTAAATGATCAATGAGATAATATTCAGAGAAAAATTTTGAATTTTGATGCAAAAATTTTAAGAATTTGAAATGTGATTTACAATTTAGTTCAGCGGTTCTCAACCTGTGGGTTATGTTCAATTTGTAACAATGAAAATACATCCTGCATATCAGATAGATTCAAAAGAGTAGCAAAATTACAGTTATGAAGTAGCAACGAAAATAATTTTATGGTTGGGGGTCACCACAACATAAGGAACTATATTAAAGGCTCTCGGCATTAGGACGGTTGAGAACCACTGATTTAGTTGCTTTATCTTCAGCAGCTGAAGAAACATGCAAACCTCTATGCTCTTATATGTATGCAGTGACATCTGGTTGTCCTAACATTCTGTATTAGCTCTGTTACTTACCATTGGAACCTTGGGCAAGTCACAACCTCTCTGGGCATCTGTAAAATTAGGAGATTGGACTAGATGAGCTCTGAAGTACCTTCTAGGTCTAAATGTATGGTCCTCTCATATAAATAATTTGAAATGAGAGATACCCCCAACATTTAAAGAAATTATTGAACGTGTACATTGAGCACTTAATAGTTGATTATTCATAACTGAGCATCAGGTTCATTTAGCATGTGACATCAATCTAATTTAATGGTGCTTCTCAGGTTTTAAAAGCCAATTTTCACTATAAGATTAATTTTTGATATTACACCTTTGTCATGTGTTGATACAAAACATCCTGCAATACTATTTAGTTCCAGCATTATTCTGTATTTTATTTGTACTGTGATCATTCTGGCTTTTTAAGAGGTTTTGTTGTATATGTGTTTCTTGGAGTGAAGAGGCACATACTAACATGATGTCCTGGTTAAGGCATTCAATTTCAAATTTCCCGGCTGCCTGGCTACTCTTCCTTTTATGATATGAAAACGCCCACGTGAATCTGTGCCCTATCTCCTCTTTGAGAGTGTCACTTGTGAAAGTCATTCTTATAAGTGAGGTTTCCCTTCTACCTCTTCTGGGTGAAGACTATGAATGAGGAAGAAAGAAAATTTGTGGAAGGGGAAGTTCCAAGAGTAAATTAGAGGAAAGAAAGATGGAAAGACAGAAAGAAAGAAAGAAAGAAAGAAAGAAAGAAAGAAAGAAAGAAAGAAAGAAAGAAAGAAAGAAAGAAAGAAAGAAAGGAAGGAAGGAAGAAAGAGAAAGAAAGGAAGGAAGGAAGAAAGAGAAAGAAGGAAAGGAAGGAAGGAAGGAAGAAGAGTAAGAAGAGTAGGAAGCGGATAGGGGAAAAGATGAAAGGCGAAGGAAAGAACGAGAAATAGGGAGAGAGGGAAGTCGAGCAATTTTTAAACGCTATGTGCTCAGCACAGTACAAAGCGCTGGAAATGCAAAGAAATGCAAGAACACGAGTTAGGGAAAGATGAAAAAGAGAGAAAGCTATGTAGCAGGAAGGAGGAAGAGAAAGAAAAGAGAGGAGTGGCACTGAGAAACCCTAGGAACTGAAGAAAGGCGCCGGATTCTTTCTGCCAGAGCCGCGTGCGTTGTAATCAGCGGGCTTGTCTCTCCACCGGCCGGCAGCCCGTGACATCTTCCAAGACTTGGGGCAGAATTGAATGGAAATGTTTCCTTTCCTTGCTGCTATTGGTCGGTAGTAATCAAGCCTCGTTGGTATTGGGTAACGTAAAGGGGGAAGAGACCTCCTTTAGGAATGTACTATGGCTTGTCTGGCATGCTTTTCGGCACCGGCAGCGGCGCATAACTGGGGTGGGAGGGGCAGGAGTTTAAAACGGTGCATTCCCTTTTTCCTCCGGCTTCTTAACAACAGGAACTCCTTAGAGCGGGGAGAGAAAAGGAAGGAGGAAGGAATAAAGTAAAGAAAATCCCGATAGACTTGCCCCGGCTCGGTGAAGCACAAAACAGGGGATGGAAGGAGAGAACTCTCCCTTTCCGCTTCTGCCTTGTCACTTGCTGTCCAGCGGCGTGAGCTCCCTCCACCCCCCGTCCCCCGCCTCCCGCCTCCCGCCTCCCGCCTCCCGCCTCCTCACGCTTGGACACGCACGCACGCACGCACCCCCAGGCAGTGGTGCTCCTAGATCTACAGCAACTCTGGAGGACTGGGGCTCAGCTCCCGGCTCGTTGGTCACGTGGCCTCGCCAAGACTCCACCTCCCCACTCCCTCACCCCCCTCCCTCGCTTCATCCCCGCCCCTCCTACTTTCCCTCCATCTGGGTTTCTTTCTTTTCTCTCCTTTCCTTTCTTTCTTCTTTTTTTTTCAATGAACACACACCGAGTGCACCTTAAAGCAACATTCCCCTATTTCACTACCTCAATCAACACAACATCCCGCTAGTTTCCTCGTAATACAATCAAGTCTAAAAAAAAAAAGTTAGTGCCCTGATCTCCGCCGCAGGGAGAAATTTCATAACTTGCAAAGCTAAGGGGGAAAACAAAAACAAACACCAAAAATCCCACCCACGTTCTTAAAAAAAAAAAGCGATCGAGCCAGCCTAGTTTCTGAGACATTTTGTAAGGCAAGCCCCTACTGCTGGCAAATTAACAATGTACGCTTCCAATGGGGCTATTTATCCCAATGGGAAAGTAAAGCCTAGGATATCTTCGTGACCTTAGCTAAAGCGTCGGGATGGGTTCTTACAGTCAGTGCACAATTTGTTTCGAATGAATTCAACATCAAAGCCTTTATTCCTCCCTACGTCACGCTATTACTTAAATATATAAAGGATGCGTACCGCTTTAAAAAAAATAACAGTTCGCAACCGACTTTAAATAAATATGTATGTGTGCTAAAAAGGGGTCAAAAAAAGCAAAGTGGCCGTAATTTTTTTTTCTTTTGAAGGAAACAAGACAATTCAATTTTGCCAAAATTGCAAATGGCTCTCTTTTTAAACTGTGTGATAATTTCGATTCAAATAAAAACAGCTCCCCCCCCCCCATATGATTGCTGCGGGTGTCTGGATGCTACAGTATAAACGACTAATTCCTTCCTTGAATATAGTAGATGTTTAAGGGTAGGCAGGGGATTTGGAGGTTGTTGGTTTTTAATGTTCTTGTGTTGTATTATTTAACTTTACGTTTTGTTTATCTTTAATGTATGGCGTATTTCTCTTGCGAGAGACTGTCTTCCTTTTAGTTATAAAAGAAAGGGGGGGGGGGTGGAATTGGCACACACTACCTCGGTATCCACCACCCTGTCATTACTGGTTCAAGCCTGGGAATTCAAGTCGGACCTCCCAGTATTTGCTACAGCTTGGGGCCAAGGTGCCTCTGAATAGACTTTCTTTTTAGGAGTTTCTGAAATTGTTTAAGCGCTTTAAAAATTATTACTTTTTTGTACATCGCGAGGTGTGTGCGTGTGTGTGTGTGTGTGTGCGTGCAAAAAAAGGGTCTCATAAAAAGAAGACACTCTTTTCAAAAGAAAAGGAAGGGGGGAGCATTCCTTAATGGAAGTATTGCATGCAAGAAGGTTGGAGCTCTTTAAGGCTCCCCTTGAAGCTGGGGATGCACACACTAGGGTTGCCTGCCTGGGTGGTCTCTCTACTTTGGTGAGCTGTTGCTAAGCAGCTAATAATAGTCATGTTTGCTGAGTAATTTCTGCCCTCCTTGAGCCAATCACATTGCAGAAACCGTAGCCATCTGACAGCCCCAGGGGCGGGAGCTCCAGCCTTTTTCTCTCTCGCTGGCTCTTTCCCCCTCCACCCCCTCCCCTCCTCCTCCTCTTTCTCCAAATGGAGAGAGTTCTTTTTTTTCTCCTTCCATCTCATCTATTGAATCAAGGAGCTGCTGCTGCTTGCTGCACACACACAGACTGGAGTCCCAAAGTCCCGGGAGTCAGAGACCAGCGCTGCACTGAAACAGAATGGTACAGCGAGTCCGCAAGGAGCAGAAGCCAGAGCCAGAGTCGAAGGAGCAATCCCAGCAGCAGCCTCCGCCTCCAGCAGCAGCACCAGCAAGAGCAGGAGCAGCAACTCCCCAGCAGCACTGAGAAGAGCAAAGGAAGCTCGGATTCTGCTGTGGCTTTTTGCTTTCTTCCCCGAGAACCAAATCAAGAAAAGGAGCCGAGGAAGAAAGTCCCGGTGGTGGGATCTCTGGGGGTTTCCTCACATTTTCCCAAATAAAAGGGTCTGGAAAAGGGGGCAAACAAGGAGTGAACGAAGCGGTGGTGGGGATTGTTTGGTGGCGGTAAAGGAGACACCGGGGGGGAGGGGGGGCAAGCAGAAAAGAGAGAGGCTCGCCCCCCGTGCGCGCACACACACATACGGATCTCTCTCACCCTCTTCACGAACTGGATGTGGGAAGCGGCCGCAGCAGAGACCTCCGGATCACCACGAAATGTTGCAATGGAAGGCACAGGTCCTGACTCTTCTCCAACAGCAGCAGCGGCAGCAGCAGCAGCAGCCCCCGCGGTATGAGGAGGTCTGTCAGCAGCAGCAGCAACCACAGCAAAAGCCGGAGACAGCCGCAGAAAGAAGCGTTCTCCGGAGCCTACTCTCCGGCATCACCAGCCAACTCCAGCAGTGCGCCGTGGTGGTGGTGGTGGTGGGGGAGCCGAGACAAGCCAGCCCGCCTGATGCGGGAGCAGCAGGGGCAGCTCAGTCACCGCGGCGGCGGCGGCGGCGGCAACATGGCCTCAGCTGTTAACATTGCGGAGCCTGAGAGCGGCGGCGGCGGCGGCGGCGGCGGCGGCAGCGGAGGCTGCAGCAGAGACCCCAATCTGCCTGGGGGAAACGGCAGCAGGAGGAGGAGAAGGACCGGGGGGAGCAGACGTGCCGGGGCACCAGACCTGGAGTATTTGCAGCGGCCGAGCTACTGCGATGCGGCTTTCGCGTTGGAGCAGATTTCTAAGGTGCATTTCTGTCTTTCTTTTCCCTCCTTCTGGACCTCCCCCCCCGCATCCCTTTCCACCTTCTTTTTTTCCTTTGAAGCCCCCAGACGCATACACAAGTTCACCTCTTTTGGATAAAGAAATAGACTAGGGGGATTGAAAAACCCAAACACACCCACCAGCTTTGAAAGGAAAGGGATGTCTAACTTCTGCAGCGGGTGGAAGTGTGTGTGTGTGTGTGTGTGTGTGTGTGTGTGTGTGTGTGTGTGTGTGTGTGTAAGTGTAAGTGTAACGTACTCTCCCTCCCTAGGGTACGCTTTCTGGGTCATTCGAATTACTCTCCCATTAAACCAATCCAGAAAAAGACAAGGTTTGTACTGGCTCTCTCTCGCTCTATCTTTTCTCTAGGTTGGCTTTTCTCTCTCCTCTAATGCCACATTTCTTAACATATTTTGGGGGTGGGGGTGGAGGGAGGCGGGGAGAGGAAGGAGGAGGGGGTAGAAATAAAGGTGGTTTCCTTTTTTGGCAGCCCGTTTTGCTTTTGTTAAGCTTTGAGTAAGCGTGAAATCTCAAATCCCTTAAAAATCGCCTTTGAGGAGAGGATATTTTTCCCTTCTCATCTTTTTGACTGGTTTACCATGACCCCCAACTCGTAGGAAAAGTGAAAGTTGTAAACAAATTGCCACCTTAAATCTGCAGTGCAGGTCTGTCTGAGTCGCCGGGTTCATTGTGTTCGTTACTCTTACTGAAATGTGTGGAATCCAGGAATTCCGTGTAAACATAATGTAACAGAGAATGTAGCAGGGTTACTGATTCTGAAGAAGAAATATCTGTGAGAATAAACAACGCCCAGATATTTCCCTTTCCCCAAACGTTATTTCCCTTTCAGAGAGCAGACTTTTTAAAATGCTTCAGCAAGAAGGGAAAGGGGAGGGAAAAAAAAAATCCATGTGGCTGCCCTCTTCTGTTCACAAATATTGTCGTAACTTACAGATGGCTGCTCTACTTCTTAATTCAGATCACACAGCGTCTCCTAACTCTATGGAAATGAATCACGATTAAGCTATGATCTTGCAGCATTGCCCGCCACGTGGATCTTGCGTTTTACTACAAAGTTGGTGTTGAAGGCTGTGGGAGCTGGGCTGAGGAAATGGCAACAAATCAAATTGTTATCAAATAGCATCCTTCCCCCTCCCCCCTCATCCATTTAACCACTGCATCCTAGAGACGTAGCAAGACCTGGGGGGGGGGGGGAGAAGGGGGGGACTAGGTGTTTATTCTTGTCCTTCTTCTAGCCGGTTGCAATTCATGTGTATTCATTTTCCCTGCCGCCGCCCCCCCCCCCCCGCCCATTGTAAATATTGTAGTATGAATGATTTCTGTCCTCAGGACCCACGATCAGAGAGAGAAAGAGAGAGAGAGAGAGAGAGTCAAATCCTCCTTCCCTCTCCTCAGACACCCCGGGACTCCTAGTAGAGTCCCAGAAGGAGGTGCTTAAAGGGACGCTCACTCACAGTCTTGATACAGATTTCACTCAGAAGCTAGGCTTTGATTTATGAATAACTCTCTCATCCCACTCCCGTACCCCGCCCCTCTAGCCAAAGTCTCACCTTATTCATTACCACGCTTTCAGGAGGGAACCGTCCAACACTAGCTAGTGACCTTGTGATTGGATTAACTATTTCATTCACCTCTTACACTGTGGAAATTATTTGCTTATGCTCTCGAAACACATGGTATCCTCCTCTTTGCCACTCTCCAAACAAGATCTCGTCCCTTCCAGCAAATCCACCCCAGCTCTCCCAAATCCTACCAAAAAATTGAGACTGTATGTTTTGGGGATGGAAAGGCGCACCCCCAAAGCACAAACATTGTTGCACACAGTGCATGTGTCTATGGTGATCGAAGCACTTACTCCTAATATTTCCTTGCATTCCAGGGGAAGGCTACCGGCAGGAAAGCGCCGCTGTGGCTGAGAGCGAAGTTTCAGAGACTATTATTTAAACTGGGTTGTTACATTCAAAAAAACTGCGGCAAGTTCTTGGTTGTGGGCCTCCTTATATTTGGGGCTTTCGCTGTAGGATTAAAGGCAGCTAATCTTGAAACCAACGTGGAAGAGCTTTGGGTAGAAGGTAAGAGACCCAGCACGTTCTATTGCTTCCTTTTATTTTCATTCGATTGATAAAGATATTTACGAGACTGTACCTAAAGTCTTTTTAAAAAATCCTCCCTACACCAGGGGGAATTGTTTATTGTTTAGCAGTTGGGCCGGATGCCAGATAAAACCTACAAAGAGTTTGCTGTAATCTATTCTGGTCCACGGTGTTTTGCTAGGTGGTGTGGGAGATTGTGTGGAGAGCAAAAGGTGGGGGTGAAGGGGGGGAAAAGGAGGCTTGCGGCTCCTTGGGATAAACCATTATTAGAGGGGAAGGATCTTGGGAATGATTTAGGTGTTGAGTCTTCTCTTTCAAATCTGGAGAGACTTCAATGGCAAAAAGTCTTTTTCCTTTTCTACTGCATTTATCTCCATAAATCTTCCTTTTCCTTTCCTCTTCCAAAAAAGACATAAAAATAGGGGCAGAAAGACCACCCCTCCGCCATTTTGGAAGTGTGTGTGTCCCCAGCAGCGGAGGCTGCCGCTGCCTCTGGAGCTGCTGGAGGAGGGAGAACGTGATGAGCGCAGGCCTGCAGAGGCTGCGTGTGTGGTCCTGGTTTTGGACAGCTTTCAACTCTGGGGGAAAAAAACATTTGTCTCAAGGTTAAAAAAGACGGGGGGGGGGGGGGGGAAGTATAGCACAGAACTGGAACGCATGTTTGCAAAGTAGATTAATGTTTCCTCACGGGTGGGGGTTTATTTAATGGAATTATATTGGAGAAAGTTGCGTTTTGTACGGGGAAAGAAAAAAAATGTGTTTTAAGGAAGCACGTTCAGAGGATGAGCCACCCAGGCTCTCTGAGGAGTTCTACCAGTCTTATGTCCACATTCCACAATTTGGGAGTTTCCCTGTGAGGCTTCTTTTTAAGCCAGTTGTAAATCCTCAATAGACACATTGGTGGAGACTGAAACATTTTACATTCTTTTATTGATACTGTTTAGGTAACGCATGGTTGTTTTTCACTTGCTGTGAATGCTTTCTGTTATTTGAAAACTAATAAATAATTGCTTTTGGCCAGGTCTTCAACTAACAAAGGGAAATTGAGGCTGTTTGCCATATTTTTCAGGCATACACATATATACACAAAGCCTTTCTTCATAAGTACCCTGATAAGTGAGGCAAAGCTGGGTTTATAGAAATTATCTGGATACTTTTTTCAGTTACCCTTTTCAAAATGCCAGTGTGGACTTGACTTGAGTGATTTTTGCTGCCAGTTAATTTGTTTAAAGGGCTATTTTTGCTTTGACCTAGTATAATGGTGTGAGGTGTGTAACTGCAAAGTGAAATACTCTAGAGAATTAAGTGGACAATTATGAGGTAATATAGATGATTAAAAAAAACATTTTTACCTCAAATCTCCCAATTACTAATAAAAATTATTTGGATCAAAGCCAGCAAATAATAATCCAAATATCTTTTTATTTGTGTGTTTAGTTTAGACATTTAGTCAAAGTCTCTGAGAATGCTATAGCATAGAGTCAATTGATAAGAGGATTCAGAGCAGGAATGGACTTTAGAGACCATGTAGTCTGATTTCTTTCATTTCCGTTGAAGAAACCAGACAGGTTAGATAAAATATCCAAAGTCACACAATGAGTCAAGATCAAATCAGTGCAGATATTGACTTCATGATGCTTAGATATATGGGCCATACCCTCAATCTAGTTGGAAAAACAAATTTACTATACATGAAATAATTAGAAAATTATGAAGTGTTAAAATATATGGTATTAAGTAATAATTACTTATATTTGTAGAGAAGTTCACAAAAAATACCTCACATAAACTGTAATATCTCATTTGATCTTCACAGCACTTTAACATCAGTGCTATTATCATTCCCATTTTACAGATAAGAAAATTTAGTTTCTTGACTTTAGAATGTAAGCCTGAGTAGGGCTTATTATATCCTTTGCAATTGTTTGCACAATGTCTGACACATAGGAGGCTTTTAATAAATATTGATTGATTGAGGCTAATTGCACTGAATCAGAAAATTTAAACATTTACTTCTTAGCATGGTATGCTGCATTATATTAGGAGTTAGAAGACACAAAGTTTAGGTAAGACCTGGCCCCTCCTGTCATGGAGATTGTAATTTAGTAAAGTGGTTCCTGAATTTTTTTGTTCCTTGAACCCCTTTCAGCCAAGAAAAATGTGTTTTGAACCCTTATGGCAATTTCATATACTACTCTTTGTTCAGTTGTTTACTGCTTAAAGCACTATTAAAGAATTTTAGTGCCACTGGTTTAGTAGAACAATGAAATGGTTTATGAAGGCTTCATGAAAGAGGAGTGGACTTGTACTGGAGGTTAAAGGATGGACTATATTCCCACAGGTGGAGAAACAGAGTGCATTGTAGGCAGGGGAAATAGCATGAGCAAAAGCAGAGAAGCAGGAAGTATTGTTGCCAGTGTGGAAGAGGGTGTGGATGGCAGTGTAATTTCTTATTGAAGTACATGGTAGAGAAGGTAGAGAAAAATAAGCTTGCATAGGTAATAGTAGGGCCAAGATTATGAGAGGCTTAAAAACAAAAAAGAAAAGTTTGAATTTACACTTAAGTATTAGGGAGTTACAGATTCATAATCAGAGGAGAGGTGGTCAGAAATGTATTGAGTTATAATTATCACCTAATGTATACAGGAGTATTGTTTTAGTAGACACACAACATACTGTCTGTGACATCATAGAGGCATCCAGATTTAGTAGATAGAAAGCTGGCCTTGGAGCCTAGAAGACTTGGGTTCAAGTTTGGCTTCACAACCAGCTATGTGATTTTGGCCAAGTGATTAACCACTCAGTGCTCTGAGTAGCTCTCTAAGACTCTTAAGTTCTCTTATACTATAAGCATAAGCGAAGGTGTTGACCTATACTGACAAAAGGAGTTTGTTCCTCTAGGAGGTCATTAGGTCAATGAAATCACAGGTCCAGTCCAAGTTCTAGTTCATTGTGTTACAGAATCATAGATTTAGAGAAAGAAGAGGCCATCTAGTCCAACTCTTTCATTGTACAGATGAAGAAACTGAGACCCACAGAGGTTAAGTGATTTAACCAAGATTACACAGATAATAAATACAATAGTCCTTACTTGAACCTAATTCTTCTGGCTCTAAATCCAATTCTCTCAGGCATCTCCAACTGCATGACCTACTGGCACCTCATTATGAGTCTTGACTGACTTCATTATATTGCCAAGCTAAATTTGAACTTGCTTCTAACCTTACTAATTCTGCTGATGGGATTACCATTCATCTACTATGGCATGCTCAAAACCTTTGACTGACTATCTTTGACTCTTCCCTCTCCCTCACCTCTCATATCCAAAGAGTCTTGTCATTTTGACCTCCTAAAGATCTTTTGAATGTGAATTTTCCTCTCCCCAGCTGCAGCTACCACTATAATATAGACCTTCAGTATTATGCATCTGAAGGAACTGTTGCAGTATCAATCTTTCACCTTGCCTCTACTTACCATTTAAGAATCTTCAGTGGCTCTCCATTGCCTTCTCAAGTAAAATTCACTCTCCATTCCATGATATTCAAGGCTTCCTATAACCTGACAACACTCTTCTCTGTCCATTATTGTTTCATATTATTCCACTAGATAATAACCAAGTTTCAGCCACCCTGGACAACTCCCTCCCTCCTGTGTGTTGATAGTAAGGCTATTCTGTTTGCCTAGGATGCCTTCCCTCCCTTCTTTGTCTGTTGGATTCCTACTCTTTCTTTAAAGGTCAGCTCAAATGCCATCTCCACCAGGAATCCTTAACTGGTGTCCTCCTGGTTGGTAAATGTGTTTCCGCACAGACCTCATACATCGTTTTGTTCCGTTAGACTCTAATACACTTATTGTATAATATTGTGAATTTTATGTCTTTATTCTCCTCCTTTATGGAAGCTCTTTGGAGGTGGAGGCTTGTCTTATATGAACTTTGCATCTTCTCCAGGGTGTATGTTTTCTTCACCCAGGAGGTATTTAACAAATGTCAGTGAGTCAATGAATATTTATTAAGCACTCACTAAGTGCCTGGTACTGTGCTGAGTACCTGTAATACAAAAAGAAGCAAAAGACAACCTCTGGCCTCAAGGAGCTCACAGTCTAATAGGGGAGGAAAATAAGCAAACAAATATGTACAAACATCTACATATAAGATAAATAAGAAATAATTGAAAGAAGTAAGACAGTAAAATTAAGAGAGGTTGGGAAGGCTTCTTGTAGAAGGTGGGACTTAAGGAGCCCAGGGAAGGCAATAGGCAGAGATGAAGAGCGAGAGCATTCCAGGCATAGGGAAGAGAGAAAATGCCTGGAGCAGAGAAATGGAGTATTGTGTTTTTGGAATAGCCAGGAATCCCGTTACTGGATGGAAGAATACATGGCAAAGACAAAGGTGTAAGACGACTAGTAGGAGGAGACTAGATTATTTATGAAGGACTTTGAAGACCAAACAAAGCATTTTGTATTTGATCCTGGAGACTAGGGAGCCACTAGAGTTTATTGAGTAGGGAGAATAACATGATTGGACCTGTTTTTTTAGGAAAACCACTTTGATGTCTGAATGGAGGGAGAGACTTTAGACAGGAAGATTTCAGCAGGCTATTTCAGTAGTACAAGTGTGAACTAGAACTAGCATGGTGGCAGTCAGAGAAGAAAAGGGGGCATGTTTGGGAGATGTTGAAAAGGTGAAATTGGTGGGCCTTGGCAACAGATTGAATATGGGGAGAAGGGGTGAGAAATAGTGAAGAATCAAGGATGAAATCTAGGTTGTGAACCTTGAGATGCTGGGAGGATAGTGATATCCTGGACACTGATATGATAGGGAAGTTGGGGGAGGGAAGGGTATTTAAGGGGAAAGATAATGATTTTAGTTTTGGACATGGGTTTATTATTTGTATTGGACAGTTTGAGATGCTTGAAAAATAGGTGGAGATACAAGACTGTGGAGGTCAGGGAAGAATGGAGGGCTAAATAGTTTTTTTGTTTTTTTTTTTTGTGATGTGAAAATGTATTTGGGAGAAACAGAAGTAAGGGAGAGTAGATAAGAATTTTCTCTAGGCCCCAGACCAACTCCCAAGTAAGAGTTTGGTTGGAGTACAAACCATTTTCTTAATATTTAGTACCAACTTTTCATCATTTTTCTTAAAAATTTTTATAATAAATTTAAGAGTTAAGAAGTATCTTAGGAGTCATCACATGCAACGCTGTCATTTTTACAGCTGAGGAAACCAAAGAGGCAATTTGCCCAAAGCCACATAGATAAATAAGTGACAGAGCCAGAGTTCAGTGTTCTTTCTACCATATCACTGCCTCTCAAGTGCTTCCTTGGAAAGAAGTGCTGTTCTTAGATGTTTCATTTAAAAGAACTGTGCTTCCTAGATTTGTCTTTATCTTTTCTTCATTAATTCATGTTGTTTCTTATCAGTACTTTGCTGATAACAGATGTCTACAATGTTATTACATGCTCACACTGCCGTAGTCATTATCTAGTGGCTCAAGGTGTTCTAGATCATTAAGGAAAACTTTTTTAGCAAAGAGTGTAACATCTAAGAATATCTCCTCCATATACCTCCCTCAGCTCACCTTGATGCTTGCTGCCAAGAACTTTCTCACTACATACTGCTGTAGCAGGACCAGAATGGTTTACATAAGTCATTAATGGCTTCTCCAGTGCCTTGACCTCTTGTTTTGACATTTATGAGTTCATAGAATCATAGCTTTAGAGCCAGAAGGAATCTTAAAGGTCACCTAATTCAGTCTACTCATTTTGTGGATGAGGAAATCAAATCTCAGAGAAATTAAGTGACTTATCTAAGATTACAGTTAGCCAAGTGGCAGAGGTTGAGACTTCAGTCTTATTTCTTCAAACTCCAATTCCAGAACTTTCCTCCCATGCTATGTTATTCTAGAAGAAGCAATCATTTAATAATGGAATCCCAGCTAAATGGACTTCAGAATATTTTATGACTGATTCATTCACAATATATTCCCGACTATACAGAAAAATACCTAGTTTCCTGGTATAGTGAGTTTATTCCTGTTTTTTCCTAGAAATAAGTAGCGTAAACATTTAAATCCAGAAATAAGAATTTCCTGTTTTCCTAGACAGAAGTGGAAATCAACTAATTAAAATGAAAAAGCAGAATCCAAGGTTAAATTTACATGGAATATGCTCTCATTTTTTGCAAGACTATCACTGGAGAAGTTTGGTTTATTTGGATGTATTCTCAGTAGAGAGTGTATAAATGTGGTGGTCATGAACATGGGTACTATACAAATCATCCGTATGATTGTGGTTGCATTTTTCAATGGTTAAAGAATAGAATGTAGAATAAAAGACTGAGGGGAAGAGATTTTAAGGTACAGTTTGCAAAATGCTGTTTTAGCTATGCTTAAAATGACAAAAAATGATAATAAAATACCTATTTGTATGTTATACATGCTTTGATCTGCTATGCATACCAGTTTTATAACCCTGTGTCTTCCAAAATTAAATCCTTTTTTAAAAATATAAGTGGTCAAATAAAGAGATCCATTTGCTAGGTTGGATATTTTTATTCTACCTTTAAGATTTGTTTACTATTTTGGGAAACCATTGTTTTGTAAAGACAGTTTGAATATGTGTACTATAATCTGCAGACCAATATTGGCAAGATAAAAAGAATACATAAGATCAATTTTTGTGACATTTCTAATAGAAACTGTTTGGTTTTCTTGCTAAAACATTTAGTAATTGTTGCCTTTTAAACTCCCAATAAATACTAGAGACTATTGTGTGCAAGTGAATTCTAAAAACAGTATCATAGAATTTTAGAGTTGGAAAGGACCTCAGTGGGAAACTAGTCCAGTTCGTATCCCAAAGGAATCCCTACTATAACATCCTGACAGGTGTTCATCTTGCTTCTACTTGCAGACCTCCAATGGGGGAGGGGAACCCAGCAACTACTGAGTCAGCACATTCTCCTCTTGGATAGCTGTAATTGTTAAGAAGTTTTTCCTACTATAAAGCTTAAATTTACTCCCTTCCAACTACTACACGCTGTCCTTGGTTCTTCCCTCTAGACCCAAATAAGTCTAATCTAATCCTTCTATGTAACCTCTCAAATAACTGAAGACCGCTATCATGTACTCCTTGAGTCTTCTCCAGGCTAAACATTCCACAAATCTTCAACCAGTCCTCAGATGACCAGAACTCAGGGCCCTTGACCATCCTGGATGGTCTGTCTGCTTTCCAGTTTATGAAGGTCCTACTTAAACTTTGGCACTCAAAACTGAACACAGTATTCTAGATGTTGTCTGATCAAGATAGAGGGGCAGAGGCACTATCACCTCTTTGTTCCTAGAGGCTTTACCTTGAACCCCAAATCATGTAAGCTTATTTTGGCTGCTGTATCACATTGCTGATTCATTGAGCTTGCTGTCCACTAAAACCTCTCGTTTTGTATTTTTTCCAAGTGAAGTGCTGTCTAATCATACTTCTCCCACCCTGTATTGGTGAAGTTGATTTTTTGAATCGAAGCCCGACTTTACATTTGCATAGTTAACTTACATCATTATGCACAGTATAAAAATGTACTGAAGCACTATAATTTGATAGAGGCATGCTTTCTAGGAATTACACATTCAAAGTAACTCAGATTTTGAGAATTAAATTTAAGGATGCTTGATAGCCTTCAAGATAATATGGTTGAGTACAGTATATACTATAAACTGTTACAGCTAAAACAGATATGCCAGTTTTATGGGGAGAAGTGTAGTGAACAAGGATTTGGGGTGAAAACAAGAAGGGAACAGATAAAGTTTTCTAGCAAAAAAAAAATTTCCAGAGCTCTTTATTTTTTTCTTTTTTCTTTGCTTGCCCCATGACCTTTATTTGCACCAATTTATTTGGCCTTTTGTGTACTTACTGGTACCAAAATGCCTTTGTCCCAAATCTTATCCGTTTGCGAAGAAGAAGAAGAATTTTATTTTTAATCTACCCTAATTTCGCTTTTGGTATCTCTTTTGCCTTTTGAAGTTTTTTTTTCTTTCTACCCCACTGCCTTTAATCACTAACTCCCATTCCATTGGAAGAAAACCTCTGATAGATATTCCAATCAAGAGTATTTAGTGTCTATTTAGTATTTAGATTCTCACCATTGGGGGGAGGGTATATTTGTATAGTACTTTTCTCATTCACCCCCAAGATAGTAGCTTGAAATGAATTTATACCAGATATTCTGACTCCAGGTCATCTGATTCCAAGCCCAGTGTTCTTTTTTTAAACAACAAATCATTTTTAAGGATCTACTCTACATAGGTAAAGTATTAAGCTGTCCAAGTTGCAAAGTTTAGAAAAAGAGTCCCTGGCTTCATGGAACCTTAGAGTTCAGAAGGGGGAATACAAGTAACTATCATATAGAATAACATATAAGGCTAAGAAAAGTGAAAACAAAATACCTTATGAGAACTAAGGGAGTTAAGGAGGTCCGTACTGACTGGGGCATCAGGGAAGCTTTTTGGAGGAAGTGAGGTTTGAGTGGGACTTTAAAAGAGTTGGAAGAAGATCAGCAGGTGGAGGGGAAGAAAAAAAGGTATTCTAGGGTTAGGGGAAAAACATTGAACAGAGGTATGGAGACAGGGGAGGGATGGTGAATGGCCTAGACTGTTGGAGGGAATAAATTGAGAAAAAGGCTCTGTGTGTCATCAGACTGTGGGGGGAGGAGGGGACTTTGAAAGATGGACAGAGGGAGCCATTTAAAAGTTCTGAGCAGAAGAATGACAAAATAGAAGAAGCAATGGCTTCCATTACTGAGGAAGAACAATATAACTGTTCTTTTTACCTATGCTTTTTTTTTTAATCCTTTGGGGACTTAGTTTATGATGTCATCCATGTAGGGAAGTTCCTAGTAAGAAAATTCCTTTTATCAATGTAGATCAGCAACTGCTCTATAATTTATAATATTAAAATGTTGCCTAGGGGGCGCAGAGATTCAATGCCCTGCCCAGTGTAACAGGGAATCCAGACCTTCCGGACCTGAAGGCCAGTACTCTAAACTCTATTCCTGACCTGTGCTCTAATTTCTTTTACTAGTTTACTATGTTGTGAAATGATACTATGCTTATTCTTAGTATCTACCCAAATAGTTCTTCTGGTTAAGGGGACATAGTATAACTGGAAGCAAGAATCACAGTCCATCCCCTTTGGGTAAGGTCACATGAATAGAAGAGCAACTTATATGAAGGGAGCATGACAATGAAAAGAACCTTAGATGTGGTGTCAACCTTTATGGCTCTTCTCTTCAGGATCTGTATGACCTCAGGCAAATCATTTAATTACACTTGGCTTGAGTTTGCCTCTCTAGAAATTGAGGTAACTGGATTAGATGTCCTCAGAAGTTTTCTTCTAACTCTAAGCCTGTGATCTTATACAATCATTATTCAAGATGGAGCCTCATTCTCATGTGGATATTATTTGAGTTAATGTAACAGCTTTCTTGTTCCAGTGAAACCTGGCATTTTATTCTCTTTTTTTGCTTCAATTCAACATCTTTTGGCTCTAGATCAGGGGTGGGGGGGGGAGGTTGCCAGAGTGTGTGTGGCCTAACCAAATTAATGTAATTGGGAAACATTCAACAAAATAAATAAAATACAATAAAACATAGATACCATTACATTTTAAAAACTAAGTTAATGTGTGACCTGCAGGGATCCTTGTATCTGAATTAGTGGCGCCCATTCTATTTGACTTTGACAACACTGTTGGTGAGTTTTGATCAGGAAAGGACCTCAGAGGTTATTCGCTCTAAGGTCATCATTTGAGTGATGAGGAAACTGAAACCCATAGAAGCTAAGTAACTTACCGGAGATCACACAGGTGTAGTAAATGGCAAAGCCGTGATTCAAGATTCCAAGGGGGCACCTCAAGGTAGATTTTCTCTCTTGGAAGATATTTCAGTCTCTATTTTCTCTCATAGCTGAAGCTGGGGAGAGCCATGGGTAAACTCTAGTAAGAACATCAACTACCTTTCTTAAGATCCATAGATCAGGTGACATTTTTAAAAATTGTCTACCTTTCTATTTGAATGAAGGACCTTCATATAAAACTGACAGGAAATGTAGCATTGTATTTTGCTTGCTGAAATTATAGTTCTGTTTTTCTTCTTTGAAAAGCCCTTATAGGTCAGTGATGGTCTCAGGCTAGGACAGATGTTTGCATTTCTAAACCTTTCTCTTTAAAGGCACCCTTACAAAAAAAGAAATTAATGAATAAATGGACATCTGAGCCAAAACACATTGTCAGATAAGACAGTATGGAGTCAGTTCTAAATCTTTTTTACTGCCTTTTGGAGTGGTGTAGTTCTGTCTTTTCATGTCATCTCTTTGTGACTCCATTTGGGGTTTTCTTGGCAGATACTGGAGTGGTTTGCCATTTCCTTCTCCAGCTCATTTTACAGATAAGGAAACTGAGATAAACAAGGTTAATTGACTTGCCCAAGGTCACGCAGCTAGTTAAGCGTCTGAGGCTACATTTGAACTCAGGTCGTCCTGATTCCAGACCCAGCTCTCTATCCACTATGCCACCTAGCTGCCCCAAAGCAGTGAAATTCAGCTATTCTGTGAATGCAGGGTATAACAAAATCTTTCAATATATCTTAGACTGTCAGAGCTGTTGCATTTCATAAGCATCTATATGACATGTAACCACTTCTCAGTGCCTGTCCTCCTGTCAGTTAAAAAGAGAGATAAAATAATTATTTATTTACATTTATTAGATTCTAATAGTGCCTTTTAAGTAATATCTCAATCTAATTGAAAATATTGTTGGGAGTAGAGTAGTTGAAAGGAATCCCCTCTAAGCCTTCCCCCCCCCCCCCCACCAAATGCAAGTCAGTCTCATGTCGGTTTCAAAGAATACAGCTGACACTTTGAGCTGTAGTATTTTCACATTGTCATTCTTGACCCTTCAACAAGTTTAAAAGCTAGTACATGCAACTGGTTGTTTCAGTTATACATAACTCTGCTTGGAGGCTCCAAAATATGACAGCTTCCAGATGTATGAATCGACTGATCCGTTTGTTTAGATTATACTCCACAGCTGATGCTTAGATTAATGCTGGCTGGATAAAGCTAGGGGAGATTTGTTTCTACAATGCTGTGTTTATATTTCATTTGGATTTCTCCTTCAAAGCTGACCTCCCTGTGACCTCCTGGAGTGCTGTCCACTAGGGTACTAGTTGTAACTTGTCTGCTATTGTTTTATCTAAGGGGCTTGTTAACAATTCAGCATCCAAGGAGTCGCTTATATGTATAGCTCCTATTTATTCCATGACAGCTATTTGCCCCAATTTTGTCTTATTTCATAACAGTTCTAAAGCCTTAAGATTCTTCTAGGTATCATACCTTGAGTTACAAAAGTACATCTATGAAATGATGTCAAAGAAAATTTGAACACTTGCTTATATTTTTAGTAATTTTTGTATTCATTAGAATGACATAGATTTGATTAATTTAATAAAGCATTTTGGTTATCTTTAGCTACTATATTTTATACTTTTCAAAGCTCCAAGTCCGACTTACATGTCTTTTCTGAATTAATAGCAAAGTTTAATGACATTAGATCTTCAAAGAGTAGGTTCTTCTCTAAGAAGATGATATATACGTACATATATAAATAACATATACATGTACACATGTGTTTATATGTGTGTATACATATTTGTACATGTATACATTTTGAAAATGCAAAGGCAACCAGTTAGGTAAGCCATTCCTAAATAGTTGTCATATCCTTTGTGACATTCTTCTTGGATTTTACTGAATTGTTTCTTTCCCTCTCCCTCTCAGTCTTAAATAATACCATTCTGTTTCCCACTCTATGAATTTCTGTGTTGCTAAGTGTCAAATCAGAAACAGTAGCAAATCTATTTAATCTCAAACTGACAGGAGGATATTAGAAAGTTTATCGTTCTATAAGTAACATTGGGAGAATTTAGACGTCAGACTTTTCATTTACATCCGTGAGGGTCATGTCATTGGAAGAAGAGGTTCAAAAAACCATACTTTTTGACAGGATCTTGTCAGTAGAACATGTGTTGACCTTATCAAAGATTCTGGTCCTTTTTAAATGGATTTTTGAGGTAACTGTAAAATCCATTGACAAGTTCTTTCAATCTAATTTAAACCACCAAAAAAAATGAGAAACAAGTTTTTGATTCCCTCTGTTCAGTGTGGTGTATGAAATATGGAATAATTGAATCGTACTGCATATTTTAGATGGTCACAAACATGACCAGGGTCTTTAGAAAAAGGAATCCCTACTATGGTTCCTACGTGGCTAGAATTCTGATTGAAGCCAGTGAGATACTTGCCTGGGTTGGGGTTGCAGAATAGAGATTTCCTTATCCAAGTTTTGGCTTCTTCCTACACAGCCATATATAGCGTATCTGCATGTCAGGTCTTTGTTGGCTTCTGAGAGAGCTCAGTTAGTGAAGGAACTACATAGCCTAGCTGAGGAGTAGAAAGTGAAAAGAATTTAGCCATTCAGGACCATTAACAATGAGAAAGTTCCATCACTAAAGAGATGTCATTAAAGTCATCAAAACAGAAACACTTCTACTTATTTTTTGTTTACCGTACTGTTTTAATGGTTATTTTATGTTTTTACAATTCAGTAGCCATTTTTCTCACTTTTGCCCTTCCCTTAGACTATCTATCCATTCTAGGTTTTTAGTATTCAAAGAATTTTAGACCTGGAAGAGAGTTTCACCCAGACTTTTTCATTTTAAGTATTTCGAAAGAGGCTCTCGAGGGTGCATCAGTGCATAAGTTTTGCAGAACGAATCAATATTTCATAAAAATGGAATTTCTCTTTTGAAAACAGTGTACTTATTGGAGAAGTTTTTAGAATGGTGAAGGAAATAAGAGGCAGAAAATAGTTGCCTCTTCCAGTTATAGCTTTCCTATTTTGGAAGAGTATGGTCTTTTGATCCTCTTCTTCCAGTGACATGACCCTCATGGATGCAAATGAAAGTCCAACATCTAGACTCTCCCAATGTTACTAATAGAACAATAAACTTTCTAAATATAATTAGAAAACAGATTAAACATATTACAGTGGTGGTGGTCAATCAGGTATCTAGTAATTAATAATTGACATATCAGTGAATGACAAGTTTGTCATTAAGCCATTTAAAATAATGAAGAAATCTTATTTCCGATATCAAAAACACAAATACTTACTTGACCCAACAGTGCATTGCATGTGAGTGACCCTGTTTGCTCAAACATATTTAAGGGTGCTCAATAAAATTCTGACTTACGTAAGGAAAGCTGGTGAGAATTTCCCCCTACCACAGTATAACATTTATATACTTATTAAGGTAAATTAAAATAAACAATAGTTTTTCCTTATTTAGCAACCAGGGTTTTCAGTTATTGATTAAACATGCACAAAAGTAAGTAAAAATGAGCCTTGTTAAGTCAATGCGTATGATTTCTTTTTTTCCCCTTAAATCATTGCTTAAGGGCTTCTGGCCCCTAGCTTAGGAATCCTGCCCAAAAATGCCAGATGTATTACACAGTCAAGTATTGCAATGTAAACAGTACTCTGTGCCATGAGAGCAGGGTGGTCCATCTCCTATTTGGGGGCAGGGGGGAGGAGAGGGGGAAAGAGGGAAGGAAGAGGGAGGGGGAAGGAGGGAGGAGAGGGGGGAGGAGAGAGAGAGACTTTTGCTCTGAATTGAACACAGTAGTTGTAGTGTTATTGTGCTTTTTGACTAAGAGTCAGGGTTTGGGAACTGCAGGAGTGCACATAAATTAATACTTTGGACTGACAGAGAATAGCAGCTAAAATGGAAATGCCAAAGAGAGCAACATGTAGCTTGTGTAAAGTTGCCCCATTTAGTTAGGCACGTTTTATAAAATACTGATCAGAATTAAAAGAGAAAAATTGTTACTACTTGAAATTTGATGATTTTTCCCTCACAGGAGCTTCATAAGTTTCTGCTGTGTGAGTAGAATTGACAGAGGATGAGATGTAAA
>CM053590.1:182431429-182444077 GCA_028646515.1 Pseudochirops corinnae
AATGCTAAGACATTTTCGTCCCTAATAGTGTTTTACAGGGCAAAAGCTTCATTGCATCTTATGGAGAAAATAAAACGCACTGAAAACATGTACTCACTTTCTCCACTTGAGTTGTCAGTTGTCTGTATATCCTATGATGTAACTTAAGCCTGACTCTTTTACTGGATAGGTTGGCTATGGTTTGTTCCTGTTTTATTTTAGTAGGAACGGGAAATGACTCTGAATTGGGAAGTAGAAGAGGCAAAACATTGCATGGCATAGCATTTAATACTTGTTGCTATATCTTGTTTAATGAATGAATGGAGATGGGTGTGAAGTATAACATGAAGGTACGTTGGGGATATTTTAAAATTATTTTTTTTTTCTCCAAAGGTGTGAGCTTTAACCTTGAAAAATAAGTAGGGAGAGAGAGAAGAGAAAGATGTTTTTTCCAAATTTTGTGTAAAACTATAATTTCAGTCATTTGAAATGAAATAAAGTAGGACTTCATCAGAAGCAAAATCCTTACCATTTATGAATGAGGCCAACAAGTTAATAAATATTCCTTTTGGTTGTTAGTAATATGGTTTAGGAGAGATATTTGCTAGTATAAGAGGAAGTATTACTTAGTGGCTAGAGATGGCTTACTAGTGAGAAAGACCTGGGTTCAGATCTCACCTCTGACACCTACTGGCTTTGTTACTCTGAATAAGTTTCAGTCTCTCACTGCTCTAGGCAATTCTCAAAAGTTATAAGTTTTGGAGAAGGTATCAACCTGCTTTGGTAGAGAGAATTTCTTCCTCTGATATTGCCTTATAGTGATGAAATCACTGGTCCATTCCCTTTCCCTATTTGCTATTCAGGTGAAAGTCAAGCATGTCCATAAAATTCTTCAGAAGGAATTCACATTCCTTGTAGCTAGCTCCAGAGTACACTAGCTGAATATTGACATAACATCCCATGAATTTTCAAGGCTACTCAATGGTGCAGGTATAACCAAGATACTCAACAGTTAGCAGAGTCTACCAGTATGTGTAAGGACATAATAATAACATGAAAACAAAGGCACACTCTAGAAGATAGAAATTGCCAAAGAACAGACAAGGGAAATATCTCGTTAATTTATAGAAAAAGAAAACACCTGTTGATAATCCTTGATTAAGAATAAAATAAGTGAAGCGCAAAAGAGGCAACATGACATAATGGATAAAGGGCCAGCCCTGGAGTCAGAATAATGGGTTTAAGCCCTGTCTCTGACACATACTACAAGCATGTATGACCATGAACAAATCATTTATCCTCCCATTGCCTGAGGCTACTCTGTTAGAAAAGCTAACTTGTAGACTAGTTGCTTTTCTACATTGGTCAGTATCGAGTTTCTTTCTAAACCATAAATTACAAACAAAGTACTGATCTGCATTGATGGAAGGAGTTTATACATTGGCAGATTCCTATACTGATAAAATAACAGATGGACAAAATAAAATAAAATAAAATATGGCAGCAATACTGAGTTTCAAAAAATATAGGTAACAATAATAATAGCCAATGTTTTGGATAGAATTCTAAGGTATACAAAGTGCTTCACATATATTGTCTCATCCAATCTTTCTAACAACCCTATGAGGTAGGTATGATTAATATCCCCATTTTACAGGTGAGAAAACTAAGACAGGTTAACTTATCCCAGGTCACATAACTTAGTAGTGTATGAGTCAAGATTTGAACTCAGTACTCTGTGAATTATATATACTTCACAAGTGAATGGATGATAGGGGTTTGAAGAATATTTTAAAAAATTCTTAGCTTTCTAAGCTCTTTCATCTACTTACGATAATAGTCCAATCTGTTTAAAATAAAATATTTGGGGATACTAGGGGCGGAGCCAAGATGGCGGTGTAGAAGCAGCAAGGTTCCCCAGCTCCCACATAGCCATGTCAAATACCCATAAAATATAACTCTAAACAAATTTTAGGGCTCCAAAACTCACAAAAATACAGAAAAACATATCTCCCGCTGAAGGCAGCTTGGCAGGAAGGGCTCATCACAGCATGCCAGGAGCCAAAAGCAGCCCAGCATGAAACTGTGGCTTGGCCCCAGGGTGGCCAGGATGAGGTGCAGCTGGAGCCTTCAGGAGAGTGGATCAGCAGCAGCTGTGGCAGATTCCAGAATTAACAAGCCATAAGAAACAAGGACAAAGTGAAAGGTCAGTGGAACTCAGCTAAATTTGGGGGAGAAAAGCAGTTCGGCCAGACTGCCTCCAGGGCAAGGAAGCAGCAGAAGCGGCAGCCTTGCAGCCACCTCCACATGGCTGCTTCAGAGCTCCTGGCCTGCAGACTGCAGGGGGGCCAAGCAATTGTTCAGAGGCGAAGTGCTCTTGCATTGAGCGGCCTGGATCCAGATCGTGGTCTTGGGTAGTGGTCCTGGGGTGTGTTTTCAGTGAGTCAAAGCCAGTGGAGGCTGCAAAAAAAACAGCAGCCTCCTAATAGCTCCAGCAGCTACAAAAACCCCAGTGATTTGGGACAGAGCTTTCCCCTCTGGAAGCAGAGTTCCACAGAACTAAAAAATCAAGTAATTGACTGGCATCATGAGCAGGCAAAGGAAGCAAAGTAAGAACAGCAACTGAACTTTAGATTCCTTTTTTGGGTACACAAAGGATCAAAGCATGGAACGGGAGGAAGACAACACAGTCAGAACTACTGCATGAAAAGCTTCCAAGAAAAATGTAAACTGGTTACAATCCATGGAGGAGCTTAAGAAGGATTTTGAAAACCAAATAAGTGAAGTGGAAGAAAAATTGGAAAGAGAAATGAGAATGATGCAAGAAAATCATGAAAA
Source organism: Pseudochirops corinnae (assembly GCA_028646515.1). NCBI lineage: Eukaryota > Metazoa > Chordata > Mammalia > Diprotodontia > Pseudocheiridae > Pseudochirops > Pseudochirops corinnae. The sequence goes on from CM053590.1 coordinate 182,434,247, forward strand.
GAGAGTCAACAACCTGATTGAAGAAAATAACACCTTAAAAAATAGATTAACTCAAATGGCAAAAGAGGCCCAAAAAGCCAGTGAGGAGAAGAATGCCTTAAAAAGTCAAATTTACCAGATGGAAAAAGAATCTCAAAAGCTTTCTGAAGAGAATAACTCCTTCAGAATTGGAGTAGAGCAAATGGAAGCAAATGACTTTATGAGAAATCAAGATACTTTTAAACAGATCCAAACAAATGAAAAAATAGAAGGCAATGTGAAATATCTCCTTGAAAAAACCATTGACCTGGAAAATAGATCCAGAAGAAACAGTTTAAAAATTATTGGACTACCTGAAAGCCATGATCAAAAAAAGAATTTAGAAAGCATCCTTTAAGAAATTCTCAAGGAGATTGCCCTGATATTTTAGAACCAGAGAGCAAAATAGAACTTGAAAGAATTCACCGATTACCTCTTGAAAAAGATCCCAAAAAGAAAACTCCTAGGAATGTTATAGCCAGGTTCCAGAGTCCCCAGATCAAGGAGAAATTATTACAAGCTCCCAATAAGAAACAATTTGAATACTGTGGAAACACAATTAGGTTAACCCAGGATCTAGTAGCTTCTACATTAAGGGATCACAGGGCCTGGAATATGATATTCCGGAGATCAAGGAAGCTAGGATTAAAACCAAGAATCACCTACCCAGCAAAATTGAGTATAATGTTCCAGGGGAAAAAATGGTCATTCAGTGAGGTGAAGGACTTTCAAACATTCTTGCTGAAAAAACCAGAACTGAAAAGAAAATTTGACACTCAAATACAAGAAGCATGAGAAGGTAAACATGGAAAAGAAATCATAAGGAACTTACCAAAGTTGAACTGTTTACATGCCAACATGGAAAAATGATAATTGTAACTTCTGAAACTTTTCTCAGTATGAGGATAGGTGAAGGGAATACAAATGTATATATACGTATACATACACAGATGTCTGTATAGGAGGGTTTATATATGTATACGAACGCATATCTGAGTATGTGTATATATGATTACATAGAGAGCACAGGATCAATTGAATAGGAAGGGATGATACTCTAAAAGGTGGGAGAAGATTAGAATGAGAGGAGACAGGGAGAGACAGAATGGGATTAATCATCTCATATAGAAGAGGCAAGGGATAATTGTTACAATGGAGGGGAAGAACAGGAAGGCAAAAGAGAAAGGGTCAATCTTACTCTCATTGAATTTGGCTTAGGGAAGGAATGACATCAACTCTAAACTGGGTATCTTGCCACACAGGAGAGTAGGGGGGATGGGGATGAGAGGTGGGATGACAGAGAGGAGCACAGGGTTGGGGGGGAGGGTTGCTGGAAGCACACACTTCCATAAAGAGACAGGGACAGGGTAGAGAATAGAACAAAGGGGGGGAGGGATAGGAAGGAGGGACGTATAATCAGTCTCTCATAATATGTCCACTGTGGAGATGTTCTGTGTAATTACACATGTACAGCCTCTTACTGAATTACTTGTCCTTCCAGTGGGGGAGGATGACAAGGGAGGAAGGGAAAGAATCTAGAATTTAAAGTTCTATAATAAAATGTTAGAAATACATATGTATATATACTATTATTATTATTATTATTATTTTATTATTATTATTAACTACATCCAACTGGGAATTAAGATATACAGGCACTGGGGTAGTGAGATCCATCCTGCCCTACCAGAAAGTCAGAGGGGCAAGGGGGAGGATATAGGAGAGAGCAGATTGGGGGAGGGGCTAAACAGTGGGATGGCTGTTCTGAGGTGTTGGGTAGGGGAAAGATGGGGAGAAAATTTGTAACTCAAAATCTCGTGCAAATGAATGATGTAAAAAAGAAAATAAACTAATTTATTTATTTTAAAATAAAATAAAATATTTCTAAGCGATTGGCTTTATAAGTTTCCACATTGTTGAAGCAGTTGGCCTTGGTAAAGAAAAAAGGTATGAAAAGATGCTGGTTCATTCTAATCAAAATCATTTCCACTAGGCCATTTCCAACCTATATAGATCAATGTGTTTGGTTGTAAATAAATTATTTAAAATGAATCTCCTCATATAAAAATCAAGATGCTCAAGAAATTACATTGCAGTTTCTGGAACAAAATTCTAATATTGAAATAATCATATCATTTTAGAAAATCCCAGGCCAAAATAATTAACAAACTTTTGTGACTCCGGTCTCACAAAAAGGCAACACAAACCATTTTCAACATTATGCATCCTCTATTAAATTCCATTAGTTTTTGTGATTACTTGCTACTTTCATATATCCACACAGTATAGCCTTGGTTACCGTCACGCCCTAACTGGAACTATAATTGAAGTTATCTGCTATACTAATGACTGAAGAATTAATGTTATTCTGATTAGCTAAGACTCTCTTGTTCACTGAGCTTAATATAGTCTGACAGCACCTTGCTAAGGAAGCATTGATTTCTGTTGATAGTAAACAGTCACTTTGAGCAGAGATGAGAGATTTTTGTCCTTTGTGTTGTAAGAGTTTTGATGACGTATTTTAAATGAATCCTTAATTCTGACAATCCCAAAGCAAAATAAAATCTATTAGAAAAAGCTTGCTCATAGAAAGTGTGGAATAGGAACAATCATTTTTACATGAGCATATGCAGAGATATCATAACTAGACTCATATATGAGATTGGCCAATGGAATAAGAAAGAGAAGAATTAAAAATAAGTAAATTCTATAACATTTTATGAACTCAGGTTGCAGCTATACAAATTTTAGGAGGTAGCTGGATATGGTAACATGGTTTTTAGCCAAAACTTTATCTACGTCTAAAAATTGTAGTTTATGGCCTATGTCTTTGGGATGTGAATCTCAAGATTCAGTTATGACCTTATGCCCTGTTTCTTCATTATGAATCATCCTCTCCTCTCTGTGTCTCTAGACTTTGGTGCCTCCCTAACCATCTACTGGCTCCTCCCTTACTTCTTCAAATCTTCCCACCCTAAAAATAAGAAATCTAAAACTCTTACTAGAACCTACCATGTTCTTAAACTACTTCTCTGTATCTGTCTTCCACACAACAGGTGTGCCACCCCACTTCCTGTCTTCCTGCACAGACTATCTATCCTGTTTACAATTCACTCTTCAATCAGCCAATAAATGTATATTAGGTATTTACTGTGTACCAGGCACTGTGCTAAACTCTGGGGATACAAAAGGAAACAAAAGAAAGTATTTCAAAGTTGTATGTTTTTACAGTGCTGTTATTACATAAATTGTTCTCCTAGTTCTGCCTACTTCACCCTGTATCAGTTGATATATTTCTTCCCAGATATCTAGTATTCCATTACATTTATTTACTGTATTTTGTTTAACCACTGTCCAATTAATGGGCATCTCTTTAGGTTCCAGTTCTTTAAAACTACAAAAAGTGATTGTAAATTTTTTTTGTGCATGTGGATTCTTTTCCTTTGATTTCTTTGGGCTATAGTTCTAATAGTGGTATCATTAAGTCAAAAGGTATGTATACTTAATCATAATAGCTAATATTGTATAGTGCTTTCTTATTTGCCAGACATTGTGCTTTATAGATATCTTATAGATATTATCTCATTTGATCCTCACCACAACCCTGGGAGGTAGGCGCTATTATTAATCCTTATTTTATAGATGAAGAAAGTGAAGCAAACAGAGGTTAAGTGATTTGCCCCAGGGTCGCACAGCTTGTAAGTGTCGAAGGCCAGAGTTGAACTCAGGTCTTTCTAACTCCAGGCCTGGTGTTCTATCCACTGTGCCACCTCTGTTGAGTAACTTTGAGGGAGGGGGATAGTTCATAGATAGTGCTGTATAAATTTGCTCTCACTTTTATGTTGCTTTTGCAAAGTGTTTTTAAGTGATTTGTGTATATTCATGTTTGATTTATGCCCAATTAGACTGTTAGCTTCTCAGGGTTAATAGCTATTCCTTTTATATAGTTCCTATCATATTTGGACACTGGTATAGAATACCTGCTTTACAATTTCAAGGACCTGTGATGTCTTTACTTTGGGCACTTAGCCCAGCAAAACAGATTGTAATCCTTTTCTAACTTAGAAGATGGTCTTCAAAATTTTCTGAGGCCCAAATTTATCAGCCTGCAGCCAACCTGGTGATGAGTATCTTCGAACTTAGCTACTTTGGTTCTTGGACAAGAAGACATACAACTCATCACCATGCCCATGTGCAAAGTCCTTGCTGACCTAGCTAGAATTTGAATTTAGCTAGCGTAGCCTCTGAGAACTCAGTATCAACTCCAAGATGCAATGAGGCATCTCCAAAGGACTTGTCCACCACCACCCCTTCAAACACATACACCCAATTTTAATTTCAGTGCTCATAAATATAACCAACTGAGCTTCATTTTCATCTGTAAAATGGGCATAATACCCATAATAGAGTTAGTTTGGTATAGTGGATAAGGGATAGAGATCCACCTGCAAAATCAGGAAGAGGTTAGTTCAAATCCTGCCCCTGACACATACTAGTTATGTGTCTTTGAACAAGTCCTTTCATCTCTATCTCAGTTGCCCCAGGCAATTCTCTAAGATTATAAATTGTATATTTAGCTTGGAGTGCCCTACAGTATTGTAACTACAGATCTGTTTTATCAATTAAAAAAAGGCCCTTCACAAAGCTGTTGAGAGGAACAAATATAACGTCCATAAATCACTTTGTAAACCTATGACATATAAATGTCAGTAATTATTATTAGTGAATGTTAAACTTCTAGAAAAAAAATTTGTAATGGTGAGAGGTGGGCTTTTAGTAACATAAAGGTACTTGTTCTTTGTAGATGAGTGCTAGAGGTATGATTTCAGTGAATGCTTCAGGGAATATACGTGTATCTTTGCTAGAGTTTATCATACCCTGTTGAAGTTTGTGAGAATCCTATGAGATTTTCCTATACCATTTTTATGTTCTCCTCAGTCTTTTACACTAAGGCCCATGTCATAACCACTTACCCTGGAAAAATGTTAGCTCAATGAGAATCTTTTCAAAACCCTTCCCTGGTTCTTTAATCACAGACAATTGCTCTTTTGCATTTAAAGGAAATTCTCCAAAGTCCTAATAATCTTCAGCCATAGTGGTGGACCACCATGTGCCTACCTTAATACAGGACCAAATTTGGAAGCAAAAACTATTATTCCAAAGATCAAATTACTGTATTTCTGCTGATAGTTCCAGACATTTAAAGATTCATGTGCTTGTGTATTATTTCTGCCTAGTGGTTGCCAGTCATTGAAAGATTGGTTATTTTAATGACAAGAGGTGTTGGCCATAGGGCCTTCCTCTCAAGGGAAGCTTCTCCATGTGGATCTGAGTTTAACCATATTCTTTACACTTTGTAACTGGAGTCAGGATACTCATTAGCAAGTTGTCCTCCTTCCTCTCTTCACTGAGGAAAAACATTTCTCTGTTACCTTTGCCAAATTATTTAGGAGAAGAGTGTAAATTGAATCCATTTATCTTGAAATGAGCTTTTGGAACAGACTGTTTATACAAGTATAAGGAATTGTAATGTAGAAGTATTTGGTCTAGTCTATGAGGAAAAGGTTTCTCAAATTTTCCCCTCCCCCTTTTAATAATGTCTTCATATGGAATATTAGTTAAAATGTAGACAAAGCATATATCTAAAAAGTGGTGATGATTTTTACTATGATAAATAGAATTTTTTATACATGATTTTTGTGTATCATGAAATTGCTGAAAAGAATCAAGACTTTTTAAAGAAGTATAAAATAAAGTTATTGTGGACATACAGCTATAGTGTGAATCCAGCTTCCTTTTTTTCTTTTAACTGAAACCCCAATTCTTTCTCCCTAAGTTGGTGGACGAGTAAGCCGGGAGTTAAATTATACACGTCAGAAGATTGGAGAAGAGGCTATGTTTAATCCTCAGCTCATGATCCAGACACCACGAGAAGATGGTGCCAATGTCCTTACAGTAGAGGCACTCAAACAACACCTTGACTCTGCGTTACAGGCCAGCAGGGTACATGTATATATGTATAACAGGTAAGCCAAGAATCAAAGAACTGATTAATATCTTAGCACATAAAACTGATATATATTATTAGGGAGGACAGCGTGACATAGTGGATAGAGGGTTGGATGTAGAATCTGAATGACCCAGGTTCAAACTCCACATCAGAAGCTATTAGCTATGTGACCCTGAGCAAGTTATCCATTAAGCTATTGACTTGTTACATTTCAAGAAGGAAGTTCTCCTACCAGGAATTTCTCACACTGAGAAAATCACTATTTTGTAGAATTTAAGTAAAGTTCATGTTCATGACCAATAGACTAGATGATTTAGAACTTTGAGACAGTTTCCTGATGGAAGTAGGTCTTTGTTTATATCTGATTGATTGTGACCCTGTGGATTATACTGTCCACAGGGTTTTCTTGGCAAAGGTACTGGGATGGTTTGCCGTCTTCTCCCTTCAGTGGATTGAAGAGAAAAAAGATTAAGTGATTTGCTCAGAGTCACACAGCTAGTAAGTGTCTGAGACCAGATTTGAACTTATATCTTCCTGACTCCATGCCTTGTACTGTATCCACTGAGTCATCCAGCTGCCTCCTTGAAAACAAAATGCCATGTGGAATAAGCCACTTACCTGAAAAAATGCCCACTCAAACAATGGCATTATATTTTTTTGTATCAGATGAGACTGATTTAAAAAAAAAAAAATCAGAACTTACAGATCCAAGTAGACACCTTTGGGAGGGTATCATATTTACTCTAGGGATGCTACCATTACTCAAACCTTCTTGAAACTCCTCTCATTTGGAATTGCCTTCAGAGGCAATTTATGAGCCAGACAGTCTTTCTGTATTGTCAGTCCTACCTGGCACAGAACAAAAATGGAGTAAGTCATTATCTGGTGAAATCAGACCTATAATCCAGAGTATTTAAGCCAAGAAATAGATTAAAAGAAAATATGCTTTAAAAATATCACTATGTGATGACATAAGTAAAATAAATATTTTGTACAAGTAATAGAAACATGCAAAGTTTGGAGAAAATATGGAGAGTTCATTAAAATTAGGTTTTTTTCCTCTGAGCTGTTGAAATTGGCTACTTATATAGTACAAATTCAATCAGTTAATGAAGTGTAGTAAGAATATAGATAACTACTTTCTTTTCAGGGACTCAGATGCTTTATGACAGAGTGGGGAACACGTATCATTTTCTTAATTTAAAAGATAGAAAAGGAAGCAAATAAAATTGAGTGATTTAGCCAAGTTCTGTGAGAGCTGGACTAGAGGTTTGGAGGTATGCAGGGATGGAATATGACTTACGCTGGAACGGTAAATTGTAGTTTGAATTGTAGTTCTGACTCTGGCATCGTATGATCTTGAGCAAGTGACTTAATCAGTGCTGTAACTCAGTTTCCTAATATGGAAAATGGACGTTATGCTGTCTTCCTTAATATAAGATTGAAATCAAACAATAGATATGGAAAGAATTTGAAAAGAATAAAGAAAATTTTAAAATGTAAGGTATTTCAGTGAGTATTGCTATTAGGCGATTTTCTGTAATAAACCTGCCTCCAGTAGAAAGCATACATTTATGAGACTGGTGCAGGCTCAATATAACAACATTGTAGATGAAAATGTGGGTTCTACAATAGAAGAATTAACCAAATGTTAATCTTAAGAATTGGTTCAGAGAACCTTTTAAGAAATTAGAAAAGGAAGTGATGATTCAACTAAAATAAACATTTATTAGGTGCCTCTGTGCAAGGCACTGTCCTAGGTGCTGGAGATACAGTGACAAAAGCAACATAGTCCCTATTCTCAAAGTACTCACTTTCTACTAGGACATGCTATATATGGCTTTCTTTCTAAGTAAATGAGCCCATATTTAACCTGTAAGCATGCTTAGTATCTTATATGCCCTTTGGTAGGAGGAAGAACTTCTAGTAGAACTAGTAGAACTTCTAAGAAAGAGTAAAGTATTCTGTTTGCTTCAGGGGGTATACCCTAGAGTCTCGGAAACAGAAGGAACCAAATGATTTATAGCTTTGGAAATAATAGTGTAGACATAATGGCTGTAAGATACATTTTCCCTACGACAAACATTGCTATGCTCTTCTTCAAAAGATTTTATTAAGATTTTGCCAGTCAACAAATAATTATCGAACAGTAATAGTGTAGTTGAAGACATTGCTGGATGTTATGAAGAATGGAAAGAAATATGAGCTATGGCCATTGCTTTTACAGGATTTTATAATTTAGTTGGAGAGAGAAGACATATAAGTACAGGTAATGCCATAACTAAATAAATGTTGATGAATAGTAATAGTGCTGTTCAAAGAAGTGATCACTTTTAGCTGGCCAGGCATCATAGAGAAAATGGGATTTATTCTGAGCCTTGAAGGATGAGTAAGGCCTGAATAGCTAGAGTAGGTAGAATTTTTGCCTCAAGTAGGGATTATTCCATTTTTTTGTCCTTGTATCCCCAGTGCCTGGCACAAAGTAGGCTTATAAATAATAAGGGCTTAATCATAAGAAAGGCTTAATAAAGGCTTCTTGATTGCTAAGTGGAAGTTTGGCACTTGCTTAAAGTCAGTGATAAACCTTATTTTAAGGGAAATTATCTCCCGTGATGCCAAGAAAGGTATGTCCTATCTGGATCTTCCAGAAGGCTTTAAGACCTACCACCAGCAGGGCAGTCCTTCTTTCCTCATCTTCTCTTCTAGTCTGAGCTGGCCCAAAATCCATCCAAGCTGGCTACCTGCTTACAAGACTTTGAGTAGATGGAAGTCACCAACTCTATATTCCTTCCAGTGACAAAGACCACTAGACCTTACCACATGCCCGGCCGATGCCAATGGAGGCCCTTCAGACTTTTCCTGTAGACCCCCAGCACTAGCATCTGACTTACTGATGTAACTAATTTAAGGACCCTTGGGACTTTACAGTTCTCTCTGCTGCTGAACCTTTAGGACTACCGTGCCTATCCATTTGCCCTGACCCTGAACTTTCTTTTATATCTTGTCTCTTCCAATTTGAGAGTGAGCTTCTTGAGAGAAGGGACTATTTCTTCTTTTCTGTTTTTATTCCCAGCAAGTTAGCACAAAGCCCTGTCACATAGTAAGTTCTTAATGCATGCTTTTCCATCCTCTCATTTTTCATACAGTTAGGATTTTCCTGGAGAACGAATAGAACCCTCTACATTGTGGGAAGAATATGATTCTTTAATGGAATAATTGAAAATCATTACTGAAGAACCAGATAATGGGGACAGAATAGCATAATGACCAGAGAGCTGGCCTCAGAACCAGAAATACTTGAGTTGAAGTCCCACTTTTGAAACATACTGACTGTGTGACCCTGGGCCAGACACTTACTTTCTCAGTAATCTAGGCAAAACTCTGAGACTTCAAATTATAGAGAAGGTGCTGTCCTGCATTGTTAGAGGAAATTTCTTCAAGAGAGAGTCCCTTATAACAATGAGTTCACAGGACAAGTTTCTGTCATTATAAAACCAGATATGTGTTTTAAAAACCAGAAAGTACATTTTGAAAGTCACCTGCTAATAGAGGATATTTAATTTCTTTTATATCTGTTATTAAAATCTTTAATATGTTGAATAATTGAATAATTTTTATATATAATTAAATCCTCACAAATTTGCTTCCTACTAATTCTTGATTTGTGAGCAAAGGGATCAGGTTGATTAGCACTATCCCCATGGAAAAGATTTGCTAAACAAATTAATAGTTTAAACAAGATTATACAGTTAATAGATTTAAGAAAACAGACTGTTTTATGATACTTTGACAGTATATTTTAT
>CM053590.1:182444577-182456855 GCA_028646515.1 Pseudochirops corinnae
GTGTTTACAGACAGTGGAAATTGGAACACTTATGTTACAAATCAGGAGAACTTATCACAGAAACCGGTTATATGGATCAGGTATACTTCCTGTTTGTTTATAAAATTTCCTTCCACTTCTCTCAGAAATTATGTGCTCACTGGTATGTTTTAATCTAAATACATGCTCTATTCTTTATTGGTTTTGACAGATAATAGAATACCTTTATCCTTGTTTAATCATCACACCTTTGGACTGCTTCTGGGAAGGGGCAAAGTTACAATCAGGGACAGCGTATCTATTGTAAGTGCATCATTTTGTCTTACATTACGATGTCTGAGATTTTGGAATTGCACTGCTGTATTGTTTTTGATGTTGCTTTTTCATCATTTTATTTTAATATTCACTTGACCAAGTAATAAAAAAAAAATCCAGATTCTTTGTGCATTTTTTTTAATGAAGAAAAAGGGAAGAAAAAAGTTTCTGTCTTTCCAGAAAAATCTTTAGGCATCAATAAGTTTCATTTACTTTTGCCAATCTATTTAAATGCAAATCATCAGGGTTTAGCGTTGTTTTATCTTGACTGTTAATTCTTTAAAATGTTTCTGATTTCGCCTGTTGGGAAAAATTATGTTGAGGTTGTTTATTTTGTTAGTAAGATTTATTTCTTAGTATAATTGTGAATGAATATCAGTATTCATTATTCTTGAGTTAAACCTTTGAGTTTTCTTAGTAAAAAGTTAATCCCTTGTTTGGATCATTAATGAAATTTTTTAAAATGGTATCTTTGGAAGCTGAAGTAGAGGGTGTTCCACAGTTTAGCAGTTTGATATTGTATATGCTGCATCTTTCAAAGAGTTATTGTTAATCTGTGTAGACATTTTCAGTTAATTATGCAAGAGTGAGTGTTTGAGTTATTGTTTCTGTCCTAGCTTGCATGTCTCTGTAAAAGCAATTTGCAATGGCCATCTCCTAACCTTTAGTGTACAGTTTTAGATGGGAAATAAGGGGTTTTGTGTTTTCTGGTTGGGAGATTCCGAATAATGACTTAAGCCTGGCTAAGCAGATACAGTGTGGTTTGAACCACAAAACAGGCAGCCAAAAGCCTTTCTGGTCTGTCAACACCACAAATTCAAAAGTGAGTGTGGGGGAGAAGTGGCACTGATAGTGGGGATAGCAAAGGTGGGGGGAGGGCATTGTTGTTTGGTGGATTGCCAGGCTGTCAGGGAATTGGAATAACTATGGGATCATTTAAGGGAAAAAAAGATCAAATATTTTGCTCAATAACATTTGCAGAACATCTATTAAAACTTGTGCTAATTATATATTGTGAAATGCTTAATTTGGACTCCTGTTTGGAAATGCACATTGGATAATTTCTATGAGGGTTTTTTTTTTAAAGGTATCAACTACATTGTTTTAGCAAGAAAGGGTTCCTTTATTGAGGTTATAAATTCCTGGCTTGGGGTCTTCATTCATGAAACATTTTCATTAATGTGCATTAGGATTAACCAGCTAAAAGTGTGTAAGGAATTATAATGCAAATAGCTATTCCTTTTTATGTTAAGTTCCCCAAAATATAATATTACCAAAAGAACATATATAATGGGAATATTTGGAGGGGTTTAAGTGAAATTTTTCGAAGTCTTTTCATTGTCCCTTCCCTAATTTCTTTTACAGAGGTAAACCTCCTTTGCAGTGGACAAACTTTGACCCCTTGGAATTCCTAGAAGAGTTAAAGAAAATAAACTATCAAGTGGACAGCTGGGAGGAAATGCTAAATAAAGCAGAGGTTGGTCATGGCTATATGGATCGCCCCTGCCTCAATCCTGCTGATCCTGACTGCCCAGTCACAGCCCCTAACAAAAATTCAACCAGAGTAAGTTTGTTTATTGCCTCATTCAAAATGGGACAAGGGAGAGAGAAAATTCTTTGTTTCTAAGCAACCCTAACTCTTTTTTCTAACCACTTCTGCTATTAAAATATGATCCTCCATCTTAATTCTCTGCTGTAGAACTAAATTTGCTTTAAGGTTTGCCACACACCTCTCTCATCAGACTTGTTATTAATGTCTTCTGTGTAACAAGTTCTTAATTCACTAGATTTTAACATGGCATGTGACCTGCCTACTAATTCACACAATTATGTGGCTGTCTTTTATTTTAGCCTCTTGATGTGTCCCTTGTTTTGAATGGTGGATGTCATGGATTATCCAGAAAGTACATGCACTGGCAGGAAGAGTTGATTGTGGGTGGTACAGTCAAGAATAGCACTGGAAAACTCGTCAGGTAACGGATCACCAAACGTAAAATCCACATCTTCTTTCTGTCCCTCTTCCTTGGGAGCCCCTTTGTTCCTGGCATTGACAAGTGTATGTTTATTAATATTCAGCTGTTATGCTAGCTAGCAGCCTGTAATAATAGGATACTAGGAAACAAAATATAGTCAGACCAGGCTGAGTGTGTCTTCCATTGACTTTTGAAAGGATGAAAGGTATTTTCCATCAAAATCTTTGATCTTGTCCAGTCAAGACAGTCAAGGTTATAGAATAGTGAGATCAAGTTGGGTATGTTGGCTCCCACCTGTAGTCTCTTCTGCTGGGAAGGCTGAGGTTGGTAGATCAATTGAGTTTAGAAGTTCTGAAGTACAGTAGAGCTAGAGGCAGCTAAGTGGCTTAGCAATAGGCTCAGGAAGAACTGAATTCAAATTCAACCTCAGAGACTTACTGTGTGCAAGTCACTTGACCTCTGTTTGCCTTGATCCACTGGAGAAAGAAATAGCAAACCACTCCAATATCTTTGCCAAGAAAACCCCATAAACAGTATAGTCCACATGGGGTCATGTAGAGTTGCACATGACCAAATTGCAACAATAACAGAGCTATAGAGTAATACCACCAGTTCTTGTATAAGGATGACCTATCCTGGGATCAGGGAGGCCACAGGCTACCTAAGGAGGGGCAAAATGCCCCAGATCAAAAACGGGGCCAGGTCAGAAATGAAGCCAGGGCTTCTGTGCCCATCCACAGTGTGGCCAGGTGGGTAAGTGGCCGCCGTTCTTCTAGTGTGAGTGAGATAGAGAGACCCAGTCTTCAAAAAAAGAAAAGAATATTGAAATCAATGTAGTCTTTTTTTTTATGATAAACTTGTTTTATAAAACAATCAGAAAGCAAAGGCCCAAAAATTCAGTAAGAAGGAACAAGAGACTTTATTCATCTCATAATTTATCTTAAAAAAAAACAAACCTTTGTTCAAGCTAAATCAGATGTTCTAAAATACGGTTTCATAATGTTAACAAACCTTTGTGCCCTTGGAGATTCTTGTCAAGCGTCTGGCATTTCTCCCCCAAGGAAAGCCAAAGTCTGGGGCCTCTGGATGAGCAGCTATGCATTATGACTGAACTGCATTATATCTAGTCATACTATCCTCTCTTCTGCTCTTCCTGTTTCATATAATAGACACCAAGGAAAGAAAATCAACTATTAATTTAATTTTTGTGCTTATCTCTTTAAAAAGTGTGTAAGGTTACACCTTTTATATGGCGCATTAATCTGCATCCTAAGCGACTAAATAGGATAATTACTCAGGTTCACTTGTAATAGGAACATGTGCTATAGAAAAGAAAAGAATTCCTGTAACTTAGTCGGAGGCCCTCATTCGGGATTTGATGCCATGAAAATCGCTTCCTGGAAATGTTTATTTTATACCTCTTCCTCCCTCCCCCAACTTCTGTTACAGTGCTCAGGCTTTGCAGACTATGTTTCAGCTAATGACTCCCAAGCAAATGTATGAACACTTCAAGGGCTATGAATATGTTTCACATATAAACTGGAATGAAGACAAAGCAGCAGCAATTCTGGAGGCCTGGCAGAGAATGTATGTTGAGGTAAATTACAAAGTCGTCCAGAAGCCACGACCAGGTCACTCAGAAGCCATGCTTTTAATCTAGATTTGGTATTAAAAATCCCATCGCCAAGTTCACCATTTTTACCCCAAAAAATGGTATATTTCATAACAATCAAGCTTGGCCCCAAAGAAGAGAGCAGAAAATGTACCTCCCTCCCTCTCTTTGCAGAGCTGGAAGTCTAAGGGTATGCAACATTGCTTATTCTGCCATGCTCAGTTGATGTCTTGTTTAGTTTTACAAAAGTGTTTCCTTCCATCTTTCTTCCCTTCCCTTTTCTTCCCTTCTCTTCTCTTCCCTTTACTTCTCTTCCCTTCCCTTCTCTTCCCTTTCCTTGCCTTCTCTTCTTTCTCTTCCCTTCTTTTTTCCTTCCCTTTCCTTATTTTCCCTCTCCTTTCCCTTCTTTTCCTTTCTTTCCTTTCCTCTCCTTCTCTTCTCCTCTCCCCTCCTTTCCCCTTTCCTCCTCTATCCTTTCCCTCTTTTCCTTCTTCCTTTCTTTTTTCTTTCCTTCTTTCTTCCTTCCTTTTTTCCTTCCCTCCCTCCTCCTCCTTCCTCCTTGCCTGCCCACCATTTTTTAAAAGGGATAGCTCTAAGGGAGAGGGAGGTATACACTAGAAATGTAGGTGATAGAAAAACAAAAAGATAGAAATAAACTTCATTTTTAAAATTTAAAAAGGTATTTTTTATACAATTTGGTAAAATTCATTGGTGGATGGAGTTAGTTTTTAACTGTAATATTACCAAGAACTTGGTGACTTTATAAAATATTTCTAGTTTTCCCACTGTGGAAATTTAATTCTTAGATTCCCAAGAACTAAGAGTTTAAAAACTAAAACCTTATTTCTAGTTGATGTTATCTAAAATGTTTTGAGTGAAAATGTGAATTGTAGATCTAAACCATAACACTGTATGAAGGCACTTGGTCAGTTAGAAAAGGTGTCTGGAAAACATTAGCAAGGCATCGAAGTCTGCTCACAGCTGCAGTCCCATTGGTGAGGTCATGTGACATTATTTGGCCTTTGTTTCCCAAGCAGTGACCTCGACTGAGCTGCTCATGACCTTTTAAAAGTGGCCAGCCAGTGAAGAGGGGGAGGAGTGCCCTTAAGAATTTGTTGTTTTGTATTAGGGGCAAAAATTGATATAGCTACAGATTAACCATAGAGTTATGATAGAGAGAAAAATGAAGAATGTGTAACTTGTGACCATGTAACAGTCGTCTTAAATTAATTTTTTTAAAAAAAGCAATCATTTTGAATGAATGGGAGTAAGGATAACATTGGATTTTAAGCCATACAGTCTAGGTTCCATTCTTAGTATGCTGTATAATCCCTGTGTGACTATGCACAGTCCCTTCACTTACCTCTGGGCCTCCTTTTCCTCTTCTGTAAAGTGTGATGATTGGACTAGCTGACATATAAGGTCACTTTCAGCTCTTAAGCCTGTTATGATTCTATGAACTGCAATGGTGCTCTCTACAAATTATATATTTAAATTTGGTCAGAAATTGTCTTCATTGTCCTAGGATCAAGTAGTCATTTAATGGGTTGAACTGGATGGCCACCTCTCAACTCTCCAACTCTCAAATTCTGTGATGCTGATAATCAGTTCAAGGTCAACAATCCTGCATTATGTAGAGTTTTTTTTTTCTTTTAATACTTTATGGGGAAAAAAAGTCTCAAAAAGGTCTGTGCTTTTGAATCCTAATTGAATTACTCATTCCATTTGATATTTCTGATTTTTTTGGTTATTTTCCTGTCATAGGTGGTTCATCAGAGTGTTGCACAAAACTCTACCCAGAAGGTGCTCTCTTTTACTACAACTACTCTGGATGACATCCTGAAATCCTTCTCAGATGTCAGTGTTATCCGAGTTGCTAGTGGCTACTTATTAATGGTAAAAAAAGATTCCATTCTGTCAGTCCTTTCCACTCCTATACTAGTTGGTCATTCACAGTAACTTCCAAGCTTCATAATGGTTTTTAAAGTAAACTATAGACCCTTTTTTCATTTGCAATTTGGACATCTTTGACTTTCTAGTGTCATTAATTTTGTGTATTCTTTGTAATGTAATTTATATCTGCATATTTATATATTCAGTATGGGGTCAGGGTTGGGAAAACTTTTGAATCATCCTTATATATTTTAATATTTGGCTTTTGTTTTGTGTTATTTTTCTTCTTTTTCTTCCTCTTTTCCCTCAATTCCCCTCTATTCCTTCCCACCCCAACCCTCACTGCTCTGCTTACAGCTCGCCTATGCCTGTTTAACTATGCTACGGTGGGACTGTGCCAAATCCCAGGGTGCTGTGGGATTGGCTGGAGTCTTGTTGGTTGCACTGTCAGTAGCTGCAGGATTGGGCCTGTGCTCATTGATTGGAATTTCCTTTAATGCTGCAACAACTCAGGTACTCAAGGAGCCTTTCATCTGATAGTTCATGTATCCCATCTCTAGAGTTTGAACCAACCTTAGACATTTTCATTTCACATAGCAAAGGACTTTGTATTCTCTCCTACTAGATGTACCTATTAGCACATTAGTTCATAAAGTTGTCCACTCCAGAAATACATAGAAAAGTGAATAAATGTTTCGAGGGAGTCTTTAAAAGAGGGGAGAATTGTCAATACAGATTTTTACTTTAGTTCTTTGGATCTCTTTCTGTCCCTTCTTGCTTTGTAACTCTGAAATCTTTTTGAATATAGGGATCTAATGCAGTTCTGTGTTCAAGGTTGAGTTATAAAAGCACTAGGTTGCTGAAGATCTGAAAGGGTCATGTCAAAAGAGCTACAGAATAAAATGATAGGCTTCATTTGGGATATCCATTAGAGCAGTGGTTCTCAACCTTCCTAATGCCGCGACCCTTTAATACAGTTCCTTATGTTGTGGTGACCCCCCAACCATAAAATTATTTTCCTTGCTACTTCATAACTGTAATTTTTCTAGTTATGAATCATAATGTAAATATCTGATATGCAAGATGTATTTTCATTGTTACAAATTGAACATAACCCACGGGTTGAGAACTCCTGCATTAGAGGATACTCGAGGTGTTGTTCTAAGTAGCTGAGTAGTCAGTGTCAGTGTAATAATGCCATTTTCATTTAACCTTCTTTGCATAGGTTTTGCCTTTTCTTGCTCTTGGAGTCGGTGTGGATGATGTTTTCCTTTTGGCGCATGCATTCAGTGAAACAGGGCAAAATAAAAGAATCCCTTTTGAGGTAATGGGAAAAGATGGGGGAAGAATGAGAGGGAGCCACTGGCAAACACAAATACATTTAATAGCTACAGTTAGATTCCTTTTTTAAAGTTTATTTTTTGGTGGTAAATCTTAAAATAAAAAGTCCAGGATCAGAAGAATTTGTTTGGAGCATTAATGGGCTGCTGTGTAGAAGAAAAAGCAGAGTTTCCCCCTAATTTTTACTAAATCACATTTATTTTAAATGAGGTAAACTTTAAAGAGACCCACAAGAATTCCTGTAAGACTATTAGCCTGAGGGCCAAAGTACTCTTGGAACAGTTTCTTTTTTTTAAATATGAAATTTAATTTGAATGAAATTTCCTTTCTAAATGCTTTGTTTTTTCCAAAGCAGTGTGTAGGTGCTTGTTTTGTTTTGGTTTTTAATTTTCTGAAAACTAGACTTTACTGCATACCCTTTTGTTTAGCAGCTTGGTCTTTGGTCACTACAAATTCAGCTTTTATATAAATAGTAAACAGAGCTTTAAGTTAGAAAAAAAAATATTTCCCAATTTCTGCACTAAGTATAAGTCTTTGTGTGGTCTTCTGGTTCATTGCAACATGCTTTTCAAAAGTATATGCGATGCTAACACTCAAGAAGACAGATAGTTTAATGTGAAGACAATGCATGCCAGTTTTGTTGTCTGAAAAGAATTGAAAACAGGAGTGAATTGATATAATGCATGTCCTCATTAATAAAATAAATATTTTTTCATGTCAGCATTAACTGAAATTTCAGTCCTTCAGCTATGCTGAGTCTTTTGTTATCTTTTTAAAATTATTATATGACATCCATTCAACTGTAATGTAATTTAAGTGAATTTTTAAAATGTATTTATGATCATTTTAGTAGCAGTCTGCTTTCTCAAAAAAAAAACTATACAGAGTCACTATTATTAATGCTAGTGGTAGGAGGTAAAGCTAAACTTATTGTAGTTACATCAGGTTTTTACTTTATAATTGACTTGTGTCATGATAATCGCTATTAAGTTACTAACTCTTGGATCAAATATAAAAGCCTCTGTTTGGCTTTCAAAGCCTTCCATAACTTGGCCCCTTCTTGCTTTTCCAGTCTTCTTACACTTGACTTGTCTCCACATACTCTACAATTAGGTGACAGTGGTCTCCTTGCCAATTCTCACTTAAGACTCTCCCTCCCACAACTGTTCATTTTCACTGGCCCTTCTTCCCTCCACCTGGAATGTTCTCTCTCCTTGTCTGCCTCTTAGTTTCCTTCAAATCTTAACAAAAATCCCACCTTCTCCAAGAAGTTTTTCCAAGTCCCCCTCATTGCTTGTGCCTTCCTTCTGAGATGACCTTGTATCTTGTATGTCCATAGCTATTTGCATCTTGTCTTCCACTGTTAAATTGTGAGGTCCTCGAGGGAAGAAACCCCTCTAGACTTTCTTTCTGTCCCAGTGCCTAGTACATGGTAATCACTGAAAAATACTTGTTGTCAACTTAGATTAACCAGTTGTGTTATAATGAGATGCTACTGTCTGTAGCTTTAAAAGGTGCCACGTGTCATTTCCAGGACAGGACAGGGGAATGTTTGAAGCGAACTGGAGCCAGTGTGGCCCTCACCTCCATCAGCAATGTCACAGCCTTCTTTATGGCAGCTCTAATCCCTATTCCTGCTCTTCGGGCATTTTCACTCCAGGTAAGTTTCTAGTAGGTCTGAAGATTCTTAGAAATGCTCAAAAAGTCTCAAGTTCAGCAGCCCACATCTCACAGACTCATAAAGAGATAAATTGTAAGGGAATTCATAGATAATCTGTTTTCTTTATGGAATATGTAGAAATGGCCAACCTGACTTAAAACTTCAGTCTGGAGTTAAGATGTCACAAAACAGGTCCTAGTTGTCATTTACGTCATATTCATAGTAAGTCATTTACCTCTATCCTAAGTTTCTGAGAAGTTCCTAATCTCATTACTCATTTTTGTATATGAGAATGCAGTTTACTCTGACCCTAAGTTTCTGAGAAGTTTGTAACCTCATTACAAGATTTTGTATATGAGAGTACTTTTTAGTCTATTTCTGCCTTAGTTTTTTTACTCTGCAAGTGGTCAGTGTGAGGATTCTGAAAATTTATTTGAAAATTCCCTCAAGTTCATCAGTTCACACACTAGTTAAATTCCAATTCCACTTAATATGCATTTATCAATAGCCAACTATGTTCGAGGGACCATGCTAGATTAAGGGAATACAAAGAGAAAATAAAAAAAAAAAACAAAACCCCACTCCTTGCCTAGGAGCAAGGAGTGATTTTTTTTTTAAAGATGGCATAATTTCTGAAGTTTTCTAATTATATGTATGATAGTGTCATTAAATACCATTTTGTCCTAAATTCTGCCTATTCACATTATCTTACTCTCTTCTGATTTTGTTGAGCAAAAAGGGGGTTATAGTCATACATGAAAAGGAGAATCAATTAGTAAATTAATTAATTGGTTTTTTTGTTAAAGTTTGGTCAACTTGTGGGTTTTTTTGTTTGAATTAGGCTTCTGTCATCATAGTCATTATTTGGCTTTTAGTGAATAATCTTGTATTTGAAGTTCCCAGATACACCAGAATGCAAAACATCTTTTTGCAAAATAAAGTCAGCACCTGGACTGCACTGAGTTCTTTATAAAGCTTCTTAAACCTAATAAATAAACCTTTCTCAGCAAAACTTTTAATACAATTATAACTTGTAGGATCTTAGACTTAGGACTTTCAAGGGCCACTTAGCCAAACCTGAAATTTTACAGTTAAGGAAAATTAAACCCAGGGAGATTAAGTCAACAAGGTGACAGACAGAATTTGAACCCAAGTCCTTTTACTTGTGAACCTCTGCTTTTTTCCCTGTGCCGTGCTGTTAATTTACTAATACTTACTTGTTTTCCTTTAGTATGAGATACACAGGTCTGCTCAGAATTTACCATGGCTTTGCCTTTGGCAGATCAAAAAGCTATGTTTTCAAAAGGACCTATCATTAGCTTTTTCATAGACAGTGTATCAGTTGCAAAGTGAATCATCAATTTTCTAGCATTTTTTCATACTGTTTGACCTTTCAACAAGTTACATAAATTCTTGGAACACTAGTGATTCTGTATTCACAGGAAAATTATGAAGCACTGAAAGCGTTTTTGGAAAGATCAGGGACTGCAGGTTGTTGCCTAGCATTATAACTGAATACCATCTTATACCTAGTAGGTACTTACATGATTGCTGGATTTAATGGATACCAAATGTTTGTTGAATAGATGAATACATTTTAACCTGACTTATGACAAATTCAGAGATAATGAAAATATTTTAAATTTTACTTAGTCATGTAATAATTAAATTAATAATTGTTGTATAATTGTAGGTGTGTCCTGATCTCATTCATTATTTTGCTTTTTAGACTTTCAGATTTTATTTTTCATCCCATATGCAGACAGTTGAATGGAAATGTGTAAATTTTGGGAAATAGTTGAGATTTTTCTTCTCAATCTCAGCTTTAGCTCAAAAAAAAACCCAACTTCTCCCTTCCCTAACCTTTCTGCCCTCCCCTTATCTCTCCTCTTTCCCCTTCTCATTTCTTTCAGTCTCAGCAATATAGAGGCAACCAGGATAAAACTCAGATTTTCTTAATTGTCTTTTATTTTAAAATGATCTCTTTTCCTTACTGAAGATTACCTATGGCAAACTTTTTAAAAAGAACACTAAAAATCTTTTCTTTTACATAGTATAGACAAAATATTGTTGTAAGTGTTATAATGAACTGAAGTTTCTCTTTTGAAAAAAAAAGTCTCCTAGGGAAAAAAGTAGTCTTTAGGAAACTGCATTTCTGATTCAAGCCACTAGAGCAGCATTTAGTAAACTGTGTTTTTATCCCAAGAGGGCCTCCTTTATACTCCAGGAATTGTTTATACACTGGGAAACTGGCTCATTCACCATCCCCAAAATGTTATAATTACTACAGTGCTCTAAAATAGTTGCTACTTAAAAGATATTTTTGGTCACTTTTAAAATCTATTGACATTCCCCACTGGCAAATAGGCTTTACAAATTCTCTTTTTCTAAAATATGCCCAGTTGTGATGATTTGTAGCCAGTTGTATTCATTGTGTTTACATTGGAGAGACTCCCACAGGTTAAGTAAGGATCTGGAGTGATCCAAAATTGTTCCCTATAAAGAAACAGATGCTAACATCCATTTTATTCCTCCAACTCCACCCCTGCACCCCAGTAGAACTTTTTCCAGCCTTATTAAAAGAAGTGGGTGAATTTTTCTGGTGATACCGAAATGTCTGATCTCCTCATGCATCTGTCCAAATCCCGTCTCTATACAAATAAGCAGTGACACCATCTCCAGTCCTTTGGGGCAAAATAATGTGTCAAGTATGCACCCAGTGACCTGCACTGGGGCTCTGCTGGTAACTGAATGGCATTTGCTCTTCAATGAAAAAAATCCCAGAACAGAACTCCTTATTGTTCCAAATGGGAAGAGTGTTTAGACTGAGACCCCATTAGGCAGGGTCCATGCCTTCTCTGTGCTCTCTAAATACATTGTCAGGGCTTGAGATGTCTTTGTTTTGCATGTCATAAGGTGTGACCAATATGAATGAGATGATTTTTCAATAGCTGATGTTTCTTTTAATCACAATACCGTCATCAGAATGCAGAATCATCCCCAGTGAATTGTAGTTCTTTGTGGATTTCCTAATTTACACCTTAAACTCCATTTAACTCATGCCATAACCATTCATCTATTTTTCCACTTTATTTAGAGTTGGCTTAAACAAGCTGTTGTTTATTACTTTCTCCTGATGGACCTAAAGAACTAAAATAGTTTCCTTCTTTTCCTTCCCCCCCCCAAGAAAACCACTAATCAATAAGAGCAATTTACATTTATCTGTTGCAATAAGTTTAGAAAGAGAGGTGCCTTTGACTTCCTCCCACTTCCTATTTATTGACACATGATCACATAGAACAAGGTAATTCTTTAGGAAATTAGCAAAGCTAGGAGAAGGAAGGACATGCCAAGGGGCATTCAGCTAAAGTGTTTCAGCAAGAGGGTAGATGATTGCCATTATCAATACCTCTTGGCTGGGTATAAAACATCTTTTAGGTTTCTCAAGGTAGACTATGAGCTCCTCACCAACAGGGTCTGTTTCTTTTTTGTCATTTTGTCCACA